>CM053596.1:49795094-49903906 GCA_028646575.1 Pseudocheirus occidentalis
ATATCTGAGCATGGGTATATATGTGTACATAGAGGGTTCAGGATCAATTGATTAGGAAGAGATGATACTTCAAAAGGTGAAATTTTGAAGTGGGAGAGGACTTGAATGAGAGGAGACAGGGAGAGACAAAATGGGGTTAATCATCCCATAAAAGAGAGGCAAGTGATAACTGTTACAACTTTACTTTCATTTACTCTCATTATATTTGGCTTAGGGAAGGAATGATATAAACTCTAAACTGAGTATCTTGCCACACAGGAGAGTAGGGGGATGGGGATGAGAGTGGAGTGATGGAGGGATGGGCGGGGGGGCGGGGGAAGGATTGCGGGAAGCACACACCTCAGTAAAGGGACAGGGTAGAGAACAAGGGAGGGGTGCAGGATAGGAAGGAGGGACATACAATCAGCCTCTCACAATTTGCCCACCATGGAGATGTCCTGCGTAAGTAGGAGTGGGTGACAAGGGAGGAATTGAAAGAATCTAGAAATTAAAGCTATACAATCAAATGCAACTGGGAAATAAGACATACAGGGACGGGGGTAGGGAGACCCTCCCTGCCCTACTAGGAAGTTAGAGGAGCGTTGGAGGAGGACATAAAAGGGAACAGACTGTGGGAGGAGCTTCACGGTGGGATCACTGTTTTGGGCTTGGGGGTAGGGGAAAGAAGGGGAGAAAATTTGTAACTCAAAACTGAAAATGAATGATGTAATCAAGAAAATAAATTAAAATTAAACAATTTTAAAAAAATAAAAATAAAAGGGCAGGCATTATGAAAAATGAGAGGGTAGAAAAACCATTCTGAATTCCCTAAAGAAATTTTTAGCCTTTAGAACATATGCAGAAAGCACTAGATTGGACTCTATATACATTACTGAACTACTACACCCAAGTTTAAGCACAGACACCTTTGGATGTTATTTAGTTAATTCTCTTTTTGTTGTTCAGTCATGTCTGACTCTCTATGACCCCATTTGGGGTTTTCCTGGCAAGGATACTGGAGTGGTTCGCCATCTCCTCTTCCAGCTCATTTTACAGATGAGGAAACTGAGGCAAACAAGGTTAAGTGACTTGCCCAGGGTCACTCCGCTACTAAATATCTGCAGCCACATTTGAACTCACGAAGGCCAGTCTTCTTGAGTCTATTCACTGTACCACCTAACTGCCTCTAAGTATCCTAGTCCTATCTATCTGGTAATTGGTGCTCAAGTCTATTGATCATGGTAAGACCCTATCTGGCATGCTCAGAACTACTGTATTATGTCTTTCATTAAAACTACTCCTCAATTGATAAATGGTCAAAGGATATTAACAGGCAGTTCTCAGAAGATGAAATTAAAGATATCTATAAGCATATGAAAAAGTGCTCTAAATCACTATAGATTAGAGAAATGCAAATCAAAACAACTCTGAGGGAGATTGACTCACCGGCCAGATTGGCTAAGATGATAAAACAGGAAAACGATAAATGTTGGAGAGGATGTGGAAAAATTGGTATACTAATTGTTGTTGGAGCTGTGAACTGAACCAACCATTCTGAAAAGTAATCTGGAACTATTCCCAACAGGCTATAAATAAGTGCATACCCTTTGACCCAGCAATACAACTTCTAGGGTTATATGCCAAAGAGATCATAGATGTAGGAGGAAGACTCATACATACAAGAATACTTATAGCAGCTCTTTCTGTGGTGGCAAAGAAGTGGAAATCAAGGGGATGCCCATCAATTGGGGAATGGCTGAACAAGTTGTGGTATATGAATGTAATGGAATGCTACTGTGCTACAAAAAATGAGGAGCAGACAGACTTCATAATAACCTGGAGAGACTTATATAAACTGATGCTGAGTGAGAAGAGCAGAACCAGGAGAAATCTGTACACAATCACAGACACAATGTCTATGTGACGTCTAACTTCAATAGACTGGGTTCCTCTCAGCAATGTAAGGTTATAAGACAACTCCAAAAAACTCATGATTGAAAGAGGTATCCACATCCAGAGAAAGACCTTCGGGGTCTGAACACAGATTGAAACAAACTGCTTGCTCTTTCTTCTTCTTGTTTTGTTTCCTCTTTCCCACTGATCATTCTAACCACTATAATCCTTCTTTACAACCTGACTAACGATTAATGTGAAGATATTTAAGATCCTATATTTGAGTACATGCTGCCATGGGGAAATGGGAGAGGGAGGGGGAGAAAATTTGAAACTCTAAGGACTGTGGAACTGAATGTTATGACTAAAAGTAAACAAATTAATTTTTTTTAAGTTAAGTCTAGCCTTGAAAGCTGCACATTCAGCCTACCCATTGCCCAAGAAATATAATTTTCAATTTTCAATTTCCCCTCAGCTTCATTCAACATCACACAAGCAGTATCTACAAACTATTCTAAATTCATCTCCCTTTTCTAGAGTCAGAAAGGGGCTAATAAAAAAAGCTCCTTTGTAGCCTTTTGGCTTTTAGCCAACAACAGGGACCAGATGCTTCAGAAGTTCTCCATCTATCAAGCCTTGATTCATTTTTAAATGGCCTAGGATTCTAATAAGACAAGCTCAACTGACAGCCAGAGAAATTTTTATCTTCATTATCACACTCAACTTCTCTGGGTTTCAGGTTCCCCTCTATGAGATGAAGAGATTAAATCAGATCATCTCTAAATTCTATAACTTGATTCTAGACATAAATCTTAGCTAATGATGATTCCAAGGTACATGTTCTAGAAGAGAGATGGTAGTAGCAGCAGAAATCACAGGCCAGCTTCTGATACAGGGACTCTGCTCTGCCACTAACTAGCTGTGCCCTTTTTCTATTGTCCTCAGCTGTAAAACCAAATGATTGGGTTCTCTCCATTTCCCTTTAGCTCTCAGTCTAGGATTCTTTCTGGGTGTTCTTGCCCAAGGCCACACTACTTTGGACTAGTAAACTTTTTAGTTGTTTTTAAACTTTTCCTCAGAAAATGTTACCTAAGAAAATTAATGCAATGATTGGCCTCTGCTTACTTCAGTTCCCAAATAAGAATATTTGCACTTAACGGGAAGCTAGGTGGCACACTGAATAGAGCACTGGCCCTGGAGTCAGTAGGACCTGAGTTCAAAATGACCCCAGACATTCAACACTTACTAGCTGTGTGACCTTGGGCAAGTCACTTAACCCCAATTGCCCTGCCTTCCCCCTTCCAAAAAAAAAAAAAAAAAAAAAAAAGACCAAAAAAATCCCCTTCAGATAAGAATGTTTGCACTTAAAACAATCAAAACACCAGAGGAAAAAATAGCTGAAAGTTTCCCCAATTCCAAAAAACAAATCAAAGAAAGAAGAAAAATATCTAACTATAGATAAGAAAGAAAAAAGAAAACCTGGGCAGGATTTACCAAATGAACAGATTTATAATCCACTAGGCAATAAAATTAAAATGAAACATACCAGCTAACTGAAGAGAAGTAGCCATTCACAGCTGACTAAAATTACGTCCTCTGGGAACACCATAAACTCACTTCCTTCAGATGTTTATTTGATGATTTCAAAAATCAAATAAGTATGCACTTATAATAAATCATGGGAGACAATAATGAATAGAACAAACCCGAACTTAAGAAACAAGGCTGGAAAAGTTTTAAACTTTTATCTAGTCCCTAGGTGGATCCCTTTCAGGGGTTCTAACTCTTACCTCAACCCAAAGGAGATCAAACAATTCCTCCTCATCCCAATTTCTCTCATTTTATGGCCAGGTAGTTCCTATTCCTCACATTTCCATTCTTTTTTAAATAAATATTAATTCAGTAGTACTTCCAAGTTTTTGGATTTGCTATATACTGGTGAATTAGAAAGGAAGATAAATTTGGGGTTAAAATAGGAAGATATCACTAGAACACTGCTGAAACTACACTACTTACTAATAAGAGGAAAACCAGAGCACTACAAGTAAATCTAGAAGAGAAATGAACATTTCCAACCTCTAGGACTTTATGCATCTACTAAACATTATCACTGTGCTAAATGCATTGTTCCTGTTTTAAGGAATGTAGGAATTATTTCATCTGATTTTTTTAAACAAACAGAACACAAACAAAATTATTTTCCACTTGGAAGGTCATCATTTCAAATTTATTCCCACTTGTAGTGAAGTCTGGAGCAACAAATTACCAATATTCCTGACTCTTACAATTGCTCCATTACTAAACTTTTAACAATTGAATAGCTTGCTCTAATGTACAGACAGTCTGATCTTTCTTCAAATCTTCTTGTAGAAAACAGGTGAAAAAACAAAACCCAAACCCTAATCGTTTGAAATGGCTACCTATTTTAAAAGATTAAGCTACAGTATCCAAGAGAACATTTTAAATTTCAGCAAGTCTATAGCAAAGTCTGAGTTTCTTATATATATAAAACATACCTTTTTTTCCCCAGAGAAAATTAATTAGGAAAACTTTATTAAAATGCAATATTTTGTTAATACTTCTGACAAGCTATGTGGGCTAACATAAAAGGAACAAAAAACAAACATCTGTCCTATTAGGAAAACGTCTCTTTTTATGAAAACAAAAGACTTTTCTGGTAGATTTTTAAAAATTAAATTTCATAAATCTACTGGTTTCAAAGAGCTTGAAGTCAATTCTCATCACTGTGCAAATTTTCAAGCCTTGAAATTTTTAAATTTCCTATGTCCAATTCAATATCAAATGAACATTAATTACCCTTTCTCAGAAAAAATGCAGTTTAGTTTCTTTCATTTGGGGGAAAAAAAAGAACTTGCACAAAAAGGCAATGATATTCCAACCAAAAAATGTTTATACTTACTGGTTTTAAAGCTTTTTTCCTCTTTATTGTAAGATAAAAAAGAAAATGTCTGATGTAAATCTGGCTACTACTCCACTGGTTCAAAAGAAGTGGCCAGAGCTCAAGTTGGTAGGTTTGCTAACTTCTACTAGACAAAAGGGAAGTCTTATCTGATACAATATAAAGAAGAAAATTTCCGTTTTATATAGGAAATCCATGTGGAGAGCATTACATTTAGGTCATTTTCATCAACCCATTTTAATGTATACTGCTGATCAAAGAAAGATTAAATAACTTCAGTTTTTCGGTATTAACACTGCATACATTTTATAATACAGCCATTTCCACAAGGAACTCAAAGCATTTAATATTAACATTGTCAAGATATGCTTCTAAAAGCTGCAATGGAATTTTTGTTTTGGTTTTTCAACATTTTACTAACTGAAAAACACACATAGAAAGACACAAAGAAATCTAGGATCTGTGAATTATCTCAAGTCAGGTCTTAGTAAAAAGCATGATGGGAAAAAAAATGGCTTAGGTTCCTGATCAAAAAAGCTGTATATCCTTAGGATCATGGCAAGGACTAGGGAAAGCCTCAGTATCTGAGTTCCTAATCAATGAAGCTTACATATTCTCACTTATAAAAAACTGTTACACTAGCAGTGTCTTACTGATTGAGGTTGATTTTTACATAGAAGTGTTAAAAAATAAAAAATCACCCTCTCTTACCTGTTCAAATGAGATCAAACTTGAAAGTACAAATCCAAATGTTAGCCTCATTCACAACCTGTCAGATAATTCATTCTTTTCACTGTTCACAAGAACAGTTTGAAAATTTGGCCCCAAGACATCTGTTGAATAAACTGTATCATACAAATGAATGAAAATGCACTTATTAAGCACTTGCTAGGTGCCAAGCACTGTGCTAAGATACAAAAAGAAAAAGAAGAGTCCTTGCTCCCAAGTAGCTCACACTCCATTTGGCAGAGATTACTCATAAAAGGAAACTGCAATTTACATTTGTTTAGGCAATCACATATACAAATCTAAACAGTACAGACATTAATCAAGTACATTAACTAAAGTGTAATCAACAAGATCTTCAAAACTCTTAAAAACTTTGTATGGGATATATAGTACTAATTAAACTACATGTTAGCTTTGTGATTAAAGATATTGCATAATTCGAATACAGAAAATTATTGAGATTAAAATCATTTAATGTTAAAATACAATGCCTAATTGTTTCAAAAACCAAGTTTCAAATTCCAATAAGCACTTAGTTGATGAATTGAGGCAAGTAAACATTAAGAAAGAAACTGGGGCTTCTGTTCTGGTATAAGGTACTTTCAGATAATCAAAGATACCACTGTCTCCAAAACCAGCCTTTTCCCTTTCAAACCAGCATGAAAGTTTATTGTTTGATCCCTGGAGTCTACACATGTAAGCATGATAATATTCTTATCTCAAATGAATCATCAATTGGACTTACCACTAGTTTCCCAACATATTATTAATATGGTTTCCCTGAGCATGTGGCTTTCATACAAAGCAGATGTTTATTAAAGACTAATTATTTCAAAGATTTTCAAAATTAACTTTTTGTTAATTTTGATTAATATTAATATTAGGAAGTATCCAATATGAGGTCTACTTTAGGTTGGGAAAGTTAATATTTGGGGGCCTCTCTAACATATAAGCATTTTAGAATGACAATCTCCAAAACTGGAAGAGAACAAAGAAGTCATCTATATCAGACCTGAATAAAAATCTCTTTTATGACAGAAGTCACTGGTTTTCAGTCATGCAGTCTTTGCACAAAGGTGTCCAGTGAGAGGGAACCAGTGCCTACCTCTCAAGACAGTCCACTTCACTCTGAGTAGCTCTCACTGGGAAGGTTTTCTTCATAGCGAACCAAAATTTGCCACTTGGCAAATTTCCATTTCTCCAGTCCAAAACCCAGGGTAAATTTACTCCCTCTTCCAGATGACAGGCCTTCAAACACTGAGGCAGGAATCAGACAGAAGATTCAGGACCACTACTCTACTAATAAGCCAATATGTCACCCCTGGATAATAAAGAGACATGTAATGGGTCTTTGTGATCTTTCTAATTGTTTCCTCATTTTCTAGAGGAAGAAAATGAGGGCCCAGGAGGGGAAGTAATATAACCAAGGTCCCAGAAGACACAACACAGCCCAGTACTAAGATCCAGAGTGGAGACTTGGAAGTCAGGGTCCTTGTAAGAGGTCTGGCAAGTCACTTTCCTTTTCTGAACTTCAGTTCCCTCACGTGGCAAATCAGAAGGTTGGATATCCTTTAATACCTCTTCTGGCTATAACATCCCAAGATTCTAATCATACAATGACTGACGTATTACAACATAGCTGTACTAAATAAACTGGAGGAGGGGCTGGGGGGATTCTATATACAGCAGTAAAAATAAGGTAGCCTGGACATGATTTTGAAAGAAAAAAGCAAACTCTTCATTAGCGCAAAAATGAAAACATCAAGAAAGAAGCATGCTGTTTTAGTTTTTAAAACAGCATCTTTTATTAAAATGTCCCAGGCAGTGGATGTCAAGGACAAAAACTTAGAGAAAAGGAGCAATCCAATTAATTTACTTGCAGATTTTAAACCATAAAAGGCTACTCATAGTGAGCACAAGTCAAAGTGTGAAAGATGTATTTTATGTTATTTCTTTAGGTTCAACAAAGTGGGGTAGAGAACTGATCTGGGGCTTTTGTAGTTTATAATATAAAAAATATGGTTTATAACTACAAGGTTAATAACTATAACATGGTTAGTTTCTTTCCTGCTTAACTATTACTATTAACCCTGTTTTTCTCTGGAAATTCTGGGGCAGGTTCCTTGTTTTGATGGTGGTGGTAGTTGTTGACAGTTCAGTGGAGTCTGACTCTTTGTGACCCTATCTGGGGTTTTCTTGGCAAAGATAACGCAATGGTTTGCCATTTCCTCCTCTAGTTCCTTTTACAAATGAGGAAACTGAGGCAAATAGCATTAAGTGACTTGCCCAGAGTCACACAGTAAGTGTCTGAGGCCAAATTTGAACTCAGAAAGATGAGTCTTTCTGACTCCAGGCCTGGCACTGCACCACCTAGCTGTCCTAGGTTCCCTCATCAGACAGAGGATCGAAGTGCTGTCTCCAAATAGCAGGAGCAGTTAAGCTGTGAAACAACAATGCTGACTAGCACTCTTCATTTTACTTAAGAGTGCTTGTACAGAATCACTGCCATAGAATATATACCGGTTAGCTAGCTAGCTGTCTATTTCTACATAATGTCTGGCTCATATTGGGGTCTTAACAAATGATAAATTGATATATAACACAGATGTGTAGAGAGACCTAAATTAAATATACTAGGTACCCCTGCACTTCGTTTGGTCAAGTAGAATACTTTGAATATGGATTAAAAATTCAGTGATTTGGGTAGCACAGACTAAGCAGAGAGGGCCAGCTGTGAACTCCAACACAAAGGGGTATGGGGGGGCGGGGTATTATCCATGAGAGTAAAGATCCACATAAGTTCTAATCCCAACTGTCTTGAATTCATGTGGGCACAGTTTACCAAGATGTGATGCTTTACTTGAAAGCTGTACTGAAGCCAAAACCCCTTCCTGGGTGCACATCTGCAGGACTTCATTATTCCTTGCTGTGTGGCACTGGGTAAATCAAGTAGTCTCCCTCCTTTTCCTAAGATACTAAATTAGAGGTTGACTAGATCAGCTCTAGAATTGCTCCCTGCTCTTTCTGAGTCTATCCTAAATGAAGGCTTCAATATGCTCAAGGAGTACCAAGGTCAAATAGGAAAAGCCCAGCATCAACCCAGACATGACTCCTTTTATCCTCTGCCTGACCTACCTAGAGACCCTAGCCTGCAGGGGTTCTTAATCTTTTGCGTAACAGGACTCCTTTAGAAGTCTGGTGAAGGCTTTGGACCCTTCAGAATGTTTTGAAATACACAAAATAAAATACATGGGATTACAAAGGAAATCAATTACACAGTTATCAAAATGTTTTTCAAAATAAATTCATCTAAGTTAAGAACTGATACCCTCGAGCTAACCACAGACTGTAAGTCACTGAATTCCAGATGGGGGGGGGGAGGGGGAAGACAGCGCTATTTTTAAACCACTGGGCAGGCCAAATGGAAGCCCTCCTGGTCTGTCTGACCTGACCCTGCATCAGTCACCTCTGCTGGCTCTTCACTCTGGTGCTACCCACTAACCTTAAGTGTTTGTATAGGGTCCTCTTCACTATTCACTCAGAGGCTTTTAAGCTGGGGTCCTGGAGGAACATGCGTTTTTAAAAAACATTCTGAGGACTACATTTCAATAATCAGTTTACTTTGAAATCTATGAATTTTATTTTATTCATTTAAAAACATTCTTCCGAGAAGGGGTCCAAAGGCTTCACCAGTCTGCTAAAGAGTTCCACAACATAAAAAAATGTAAGAATTTTTATTAGTCTCACTTGATATCATCAATTTCCATGAGTTAGATTATCTCTATGTACATGATTCCCAGCAGCTAGGTAGGGTAGTGGATGATGGTGTTGGATCTGAAATCAGAAGGCCCTGATTTTAAATCCAGTCTCAGACATTTACTAGCTATGTGACCCTGGGAAAGTTACTTAACCTCAGTTTGCTTCAGTTTCCTCAACTATAAAATAGAGACCCTGGAGAAGGAAATGGCAAAGCATTCCAGCATTTTTGCTGAGAAAACCCCAAATGGGGTCATGAAGAGTAGGACATGGCTAAAAAACATCTTAACATCAACAACACGATTCCCAGATCAACTGCTCCAAATGTAAAGGCCCATAGTTGCCTCAAACTCCAAAATGTCCAAAAAAGAAAAATATGTCTGAAACAGAGCTCTTTATCTTTCTCTCAAACCTTCACCTCGTCTCAACTTTCCTCTTTCTTGGAAAAAAGGACCACTACTTTCCCAGGCACACAACCTCAACTCCTCACTCAGTCACCTCACATAATAAATCTGTTGTCAGTCTTGTTATTTCTTCCTTCTCAACACTTCCAGTCCACTTTCCTTTCTCCCCACTCAGCCACTACCCTAGCACAAGCTCTGATCACCTCTTGCCTAGACCATTACAAAAGCCATCTGGTTGGTCTCCCTGCCTTAAGTCTCTCTCCTCTTCAAACCACCTTCCACTCAATTGCCAAAGTGATTCTCCTAAAGTGCAGTGCAGCTCTGACCTCTCCTATAACTTAGATCAAATATAAATTCCTTGTCTGACACTTAAAGCCTTACATCTTATCCCTCTCCACACTTTCTGTGATTGAGCTACACTGGCCTCCTTGCCATTCCTCACCCATCATTCTCATTTCTACCTCCAAATTTCTGACTTCCTGCATCACTCAGCTCCCAATTCCACATTCAGTTAGAGGTCCTTCCCAATGCAGCCACCTAGTAGTGCCTTCTAAGATTATCTTCCATTTACAATGCATATGCCTAACATGGACATAGCTATTTACATCAGAAAGGGAATTCTGAGAGTTGGACTGTGACTTGACAATTCACTGATGGGAAGAGGGAGACCATCTAGAGGATGCTTGTTACCATCTTCCAGGCCTGACAGGCTTATCTCCAACAGTCCTTGTTAAAAATAGCTGGGGAGGCTTGATTTGGGTTTGGAATGAGTCAAGGTCCAAAATATGCCACAATTGTGGTACAGTCCTCTTTAAAAGTAAGAATTATAACACCTAACTATACTACTTAGCTTAGAACAGTAAGCATTTAATAAAGACTGGTTGCCTTGCCTACTACTTCACAATAAAGACAGAAGGAAGTGCTGCTTAAAGAAATTACTTACAGAAATGAAACGTCATTTGTTGAATTTGAGCTCTTGAATTTGACAGCTGAGTTTCTGGTTATGGCAACCAATTACATTAAATGATTTGTACATCGTATGTTGGAGCCAAGATTCAAAAGAAGGTCTCATTTGCAAGTTCACTGGCTCTGCCCACTACACAGTATTGCAATAACTCAAACCAGTCATTCTTAACTAGTCTTCACACCTCAAACCTTTCCAAACTCCCAAGGATCTCCACATGGCTGCCAAAGTGATATTACTAAAGCACATGTCTGACCATGTCATTCCCCTGTGCACAAAACTATACTGCTTCTATGATAAATTACAAACTCCTTTGCTTAGCAACTAATGCCTTTTACAAACAAGCTCCAGTCTATCCTTCTAAACTCATCATACATCGCTCCTTTTCACACACTCTCTGGTCCTGCCAAACTGACCCACTAGCTGTTTTCTTGATAAGATGGCCCATCTCCTGCCTCTGGGCCTTTATCTAGACTGCTCCCCTTGCTTGGAATTCTCTCCCTCCACCTTAGAATCTCTCGCTTCCACTAAAACTTAACTCAAGTGCCCTCGACCTGAATTCTTTCCTAGTCCCCCAGGAGTTAATACCTTCCCCCCACCCCATCACTAAATAACCCCATATTTACTTTGTATCTTGTATCTTACATCTGCTTAGTTGAATACTGGACAGGTCCTTTCCCTGATAGAACACAAGGTCTAGAAAAGAGAAAAGGTTTTGTTTTTGTCTTCCTAAACCCAATACCTAACAAAGACTCCTGGTACTTTTTGTTTTGGGATCAGATCTATGGTTTCTTATAAGGAACTCATGGTAAGAAAATTCTCCCTACAAATTCATGACATGAATCCAAGTTTGCTTGCTTCCAAGGCTGGCTCTCTATCTACTACAATACACGACTTCTTAGAATGATGGTACATAGTAGGTGCACAGTTAACATTTGTTGAAGAAAATGGAGGAAATGAAAATTCTTAAAACTTATGTCACAAGAACACAATGTGTACTTTATAGTTAGCAACTACAGGATTTTAAAGATACATGGAACCTTAGTGATGATTTGTTCCAATTTCCTCATTTCACAGGTAAGAAAACTAAAAATTTTCCCAAATGTTCAAAAAGAGATTTAGGAAGGGAACCTAGTTTTTCTATCATTGCTCAAAGTGTGACACCTAAAGCATCAGAAAGGAAAATTGTTAAAAGCAGAGAAAAGTAAAAAGAGATGAAAAACTTTAAGATCATATTATAGAGAAGAAGGAAAGAGTTGTAGTGGGAGGAAAACCCCACAAGATTGGAAGTTAGTTCTGGTTCTGCTAGGTAATGTTGAGCAAACCACTAAAAATACTGTAAGTCTTAATTTCCTCTTTGGTAAAATGAGAGACTTGGGATTAAATGATCTTTAAAATCTCTTCCCCTTCTAACATTCTATGGTGTTGAACCTTGGGACTGGAAATTATGTGAGGGGTAAAACAGAAGTGATATGAATTTTTAAATACCATGAAAACAACAACAAAATCTTGAGTGACCAGGAGAGGGATGTAAACTAGTGTATTAAATGTGAATGAACATTATGAATGTGCATAGAAAACAAATTAGGTCTTTGGAAGAAAATGTATTTGGAGTGGGAAAGAGAGGAGAAACTACATAATTTCAGCACTATCATACTGAATTAATATAGCAAAATTTCTCCTATGATTTTAAGGCTCCTCTCACAAAACCGATACATTAACAAGAGCAAAAAATGCCAACTCCTGGATACCCTAAAGTGACTCATAGCTGATGTCTGTGGGAAAAAGAGGGCTGGTTGAAAGAGCCTGCTTATTGTATCGAGAGTATATGGCCATCCTCTACCCTAACAGATAACAGCTCAAACTTAAGTTATCCACCTCTCCAAACCCGAGGGGCTCCCCACTGCCATGAAGATCAAACAGAAAAACCATGAACAACTAAAGCCCTCCCTTCCTCTCTAGTTTTCTTAGCCTTTCCTCTTTTCTAGATACTCAACAACTGGTCTTCTTGCTGTTTCTCCCATCTGTCATGCCACCACCTTCTTTCTCACAGCTTTTTCTGGCTGTCCCAACGCCTAGGATGCTTTCCTTGCTCACTTCTGGCTTCTCAGGGTTTCCTTCAAGAATTAATTCCAATCTTACCTTCTGCAGGAGGCCTTTCCTGGTCCTCTACTCCCCTACAGAACTTTTCTTCTGAGATTACCTTCCATTTGCAACTGTCTATATCTTCCATGTGTGGTTTTTTTGCATGTTATCTCCCCCATTAGAATGTGAGCTCCTTTAGAGTTAGGGACTGCAGTTTTTGGTTTTCTTTGTATCCCCAGCATTTAGAACAGTGCTGGCACATTGTAATTGCTTAGGAAAAGCCTGTGGAGTGACTTAATTTGAGGCATAAACTCAGAGATTAACTGATTTGTCCATGGCTCTAGGGGTACTGAATGTCAAAGGCAGGATTTGAAGTCTATTGCTCTTTCCAGGATACCACATTTCCTCTGAGAGAGTATATGATGCCTAAGAGTAATGATTATACCATCAATGAACAACAAAATCATACACACACACACACACACACACACACACACACACACACAACTGGAGCTAGGAACACTCATAAGCATACTATCTACTGACTCTGCTGTATGGAGGGGGTGTAGTGGTGGGGGATTAGAAACAAAACATCTAAGCTCAAATACAGAACAAGAGCTCACAGGACAACCATGGAAAATTTTTTGTTGTTGCTCCTCCAAATTCCAGGGCAGTTCCACTACATGACTTTAATATGCCTTCCCCAAACTCTGAACTCCAATCAGATACAGCTGTAGAGTCAGCACTCACTCATCCCTACCTGTGTCCCTGTTTCCCTTTAAGACTTAATTCATGCATAACCATCTCCAACAAAATTTCTTGGTGGAATAATGCTCTCCCTAATTCAATTCTCTGGGGACTTTTTTTCACGGATGAAGATTCTGCAGCATTCTCCCAAGCAAAGGGAAGCTCTCCAGGGTCAGAGACCTTTACTTCTTTTTTGTTTGGTTGGGGGGGGCGTGTCTATTAATCAATCAACAAACCTTTTCTCCTAACACTCAACTAAAATTACACTCCTGAAGGAGGCCCTCCCAAGTGGCACCTCCCTCTGCCCCCACACACACTTCTTGAACCTTCTCCCCTTATTACCTACCATTTGCACTGTATATATTTTTCATCTGTATAGTTATGTGTGTTTTCTAACCTACTGGAATGTATGCTTTTCAAGGCAAGTACTGGTTTTTTCCTTTGTTTCCCCAGCTCTGGACTCTGGAGTACCGAGATCAAATCCAGCCTCAGTTGCTTACTGTGTGACCCTGGGCAAGTCACTTCAGTTCCTTCAGCCTTAATTTCCTCATCTGAAAATTGAGGATAATAATAGCACCTACCTCCCAGGGTTGCTGAGTGGAAAATGAAATCATACACTTTCCCACGCTTAAAGTGCTAAATGAATGCTAGCCATCATCACTGTTGTTATGAATGCTTGTGGACTCGACTCATTAGACGCCTCCTTAGCACTAGATACAGAGAGCACAAACACAAAAGTCACATCCTAGGGACACCCAGCACTTACACCGCCTGCCGAACTCAAATGACACAACTAACAAGTTGGGGCCCTTGACTATTATCTCGACCCCCACAAGTGAAGAGTGGCCTAGCAGGAACCTGAAAAATACACTCTAAGCCCCTCTTCTGGCAGGTGAGGAAACCGAGGCCCAGAATGGGGCGGGGCCGTGCCCAAGGTCACCCAGCCCCTAAGCAACCTAGGCAGAACTCGAACCCAGGTCCACAGACGCCCCACCCGAGGCTCCAGCGCCGACACCCCGAGACTCTCACGCGAACCTGCCCAGCCTGGGACCCGGCCGAGCAGGGGCAGCCTAAGGCCAGGCACGCGCCGGGACTCGGGGCGCGGAGGCAGCCGAGATCCCGGAGCCCCGAGTGTCCACCCCACTCCCGGGCCGCCGGGGCTGGAGTAGAAGCGGGGACTCACTGGGCAGCGGCGGCGGCGGCCCCCGGCGGGACAGGAGCATGGGGACACGTCTGACCCCGCGGTAGCCCGAGCGGGAGGACGAGGCGTAGGCGCCCGATGAAAAGAAGAAGGCGTTTGTGGTAGCAGCAGCGGCGGCGACGGCGGCACGGCGGCGACGGCGGCGGCGACGCGACCCGGATGCGCATTCCCTGGCGCCGGAAGTGAAGTATGGCACACTCACCCCTTCATCCCCAGGCTGCCTTCTCCCTGCGCATGCGCCTGGCCTCGAGGTCAGGCGAGAGGCGCCGCCGGGTGTTGAGCGACACGCCCCGGTGGCCCCCCCTTCCCAGTTTGGCCTCTCTCTCGCCACGCCTCTGCCCCCCCTTTCTCTCCCTCCCTCCCCTTTTCGTTCCACCTGTGCTCGCCGGCGTGGAACAAAGCGCCCGCCTCTCTGTTCTGCATCCCTAAGCACTTGCGCGCACTCTGGAAAACGGCCTGCCCCGCTTTCCTCGTTTCGGAAACGGTGCACGCGCGAAGCCGACCTGTCTGGAGGAAAGTTACGGGAGGAAAGAGTCCGAGGGCCTGGGTTCCGATTCGCACTGCGCCCTGCAGCGCAGGGCCTTTGCCTCCCCGGGCTCGCACTTTTCCTCTCAAAATCAGGGGGTCTGACTCCTTCCCCTTGATAAATGACCAAAGAGAGGTGAACCGGCTCAGTGCAAAGGCAGACATCCGAGCTATCCACAGCTATGTGGAAAAAAATGCCCCAAATCGTTCATAACTAGAAAAATGCAAATTAAAGCAACACAGGTTCCATCTCACACCTTCCAGATGGGCAAAACCGGCCAAAAAACAAAGATGACAAAAGCTGGAGGAGCTGGGAGGAAACAGGCACACAGATGCACTGATGACTGGGCTGTGAATCGGTCCGTCCATTCTAGAAAGCAATTTATAAGGACAATAATAATACTTATTATTATAACAGCTTGCATTTACAGAACGCCTTAAGTTTGTTAATGTGTTTTACAAATATCATTTCATTTGATTCTACAACGGCTCTGGGAGGGTAGGTGCTGTTATTCATTCTAAAGAGAAGGAAACTGAGATTAAGTAAGGGAGCCAGGGTCATGAAACTAAGTGTTCTGAGGTTGGATTAGAACTCAGGATTTCCTGACTCCAAATCCAGCTCTCCATCTGCTCTAACAGCCAGCGGCCTCTGTGCCCCCAAAGTTCTTATATTGCTTACCCTTCCACCTAGCTAGAGTCAGCTACTGCTAAGTCCCATTCTCCGAAGAGATAGTGTCCTTTAAACACTGAGAAGATAATTTAATTGGTATCCTGAGAGAGCTGAATGGTGGGACTTTTCAGAACTGAGGAGACCACAGTTATAGGTAGTTGACTGTGATCTTTCCCGTAATAGAAATATTGTAAATTATTATTTGTCTGTTTTATTGTTTGTTACACTGTTAATGAATAGTGTAAACAATAACTTTAACATTTATTTAAGCCTAAAGAATTAAGAAATTTGAGATGTGTGGGAGAGGGAGGAGACTCGAGACAGTAAAAGCTTATGGGAAATCGTTTAATTAAATAACACTTTTAATTCAGCAAAATATATTCAGCAAAATCGACCAACATAGAAAAAAAGTGATATTTCATGCAATGTTCTACACCCATGGACCACAAACTGCAGAGAACTGGAGGATCAGCCCTTTTCTTACCTCTTCTTGGAGGTCCATCTTGTTCTTTACAAGTTTACAACATTCAGTTGGGATTATTTTATGACACATTATTATTTCTATAACCTCTCCCAAAGCCCATTGGTTTGGGACTCTTTCCTTGTCGATGGAGATGAATGCCCTTCCTTAAATGAGAGGCAGGGCAAAGTTGAGGAGAGGAGAGACATTCACTTCTCAGCCAGTCCTCTTTGGAATTCTCCAAAAGCTACTCCTCCTTAGGGACTTTTCAGGGCCAGTCCCCTTTGGGACTAGTCAAGCTTCAGGTCTTCTAGTGTGGAATTGCTTTGGGCACCCTTGGTTTCCAGCTTTAAGAGGGAAAATGGAAGAAATAATGGCTGAAGGAAAAGACTCTGGGAAGACATGAGAGAAGGCAATCTCCATCATGCGTTTGTCCCTAGCTTGCTACTCTAGAGACTTTGGATTTTCAAGTTTCTCCTTGGATGAGATCCAGGACTCTCTCTCTCTCTCTCTCTCTCTGTCTGTCTGTCTTTCTCTCTCTCTCTTTCTCTCTCTCTCTCTCTCTCTTTCTCTCTCTCTCTTTCTCTCTCTCTTTCTCTCTCATTCTGAGTTCCATCTTTCCCAATGGGAGAGCTCCTTCACTATGTATTGTCTGGAATATATTGTCCTATGTCCTTTTCTGATTTTTAGTTTGCTGCAATTTGGATACATGGTTTTCTTTACTCTTCTCTTTGTATGTTCATTGTGGAGATGGTAATTGGTGGAAAAGGGGCCAACCCTTGGATATAGAGTTTGGGGTCCCCATGCTCCCCAAATGACAAAGTGATCAGAAGTTAGATGTAACCTGATTATATCCTCTAGACTAACAATTTTAAGGGAGCAGATAAATATACTTCTAGCTTAGTACCCCCTCTTTTTAAGGAAAGCAGAATGGCCTCTGGTCCCAACCTCTTGCTTCTCCCCCCAGCAGAAATTAAAATCTCCCTTGGGAAAGGGTAGGGTGAAAGGTTAGAGATATCTGTTCTGCCTCCCTTGGAGTCATACACAATAACAATTACCATGTCTACATGTGGAGCTTCATTATACTACATATCTATATCTATATACACATATGTATGTACATATAGACATATGCAAAGCCATTTGCCATAGTCACAGGAGTCTACAGCACATGTTACCATGCCATACTTGTCCCCAGAGTCAAGTTAACAGGCATTCATTGAATTTCTACTGTGTCCCAGCTAAGTGCTGGGTATACAAGAAAGGCAAAACAGAACAAAAAGCCCCAGCTCTCCAGAAACTCATAGTCTAAGGGAGAGAACACATGAAAACAACTATATACAAATAACATTTATATGGGATAAATTGGTGACAATCTTAGAAGTTAACAGCATTAAGGAAGAAATGTGTGTGGGGATGGGGGGAGTTGTCAGGAAAGACTTCTTGCAGAAGATAGGATTTTAACTGGAACCTGAAGGAAGCCAGGGCAGTCAAAAGGTAGAGATGAAAAGTAAGAGAAATCTAGGCATGAGGGATGGTCAATGAAATTGCATTGAATTAAGAGGTGGAGTGTCTTATGAGAGGAACAGCAAAGAGGCCAGCATTGCTGATCACAAAGTACATAGGAGGGGAGAGTGATATAAGAAGGTTGGAAAGCTAAGACAGGCCCAAGCTCTGAAGGGCTTTAAAAGCTAAACAGAGGCTTTTATGTTTGATCCTGGAGGTCACTGTGAGGGTGACATGGCTCAACACACACTTTAGGAAGATCAGTTTGACATATGAATAGAGGATGGACTAGAATGGCAAGAGACATGAGTCAGGGAAACAAACCAGAAAGTTCTTGTAATAGTCTAGGTACGAGCTGATGAGAGCCTGCACCAGGTTAGTGGCAGAGTCAGAGGAGAGAAGGGGGTGTATATGAGAGATGTCATGAAGATAGATTCTACAGGTCTTCCCAACTTATTGGATATGGCAGAGGAGTGGGGAGGTAGAGGGAGGAGTCAAGATAACACCTCGGTTTTAAGGTAATGTGACCAGAAGGATAGCGGTGCACCTGAGAGGAAAAAAGAAAGAAGGAATAGAAGGGTTTGGGGAAAAGATAGTGGCTTCTGTTTTGGAAATGTTGAGTTTAAGATGACTACAGGACATCCAGTTTTTGATATCCAGTAGACAGTTGGAGATACCAGATTGGAGGCCAGAAGACTAACTCACTATCATACCAAGCTTATTGGCAGAAATCAGAACTGACCACTTAAGACAGAATGCTCAAGTATTTGAGACAGTGGCTGAACTTAAGGAAGTAGTACCAGAAAAAGACATAGAAAACAAAACAGAGCTCATTCAAAGCTCATGGTCCCTTTTTCTCAACACTACTCCTGTCTTGCTTCCTCCTCAAACTCTCCAGTCACAGTTCCTTTCCTAAGTTTCCATGCTGCTGTTACGGCAATTGAACACCTCCTTAGAATCATCCCCTTTGCCCATTGGATAGAGCTACCCCCTGCCCCACTTTTGAGACTCCAATTTACTGTTATCTCTCAGCAATCCCTATAATTCTCTTTTGGCATCTTATTTTTCTTAAAGACTTCTTTCTCCTCCCTTCCCTAGTCTGTCTCAATCCCAGATAACTCAATCATGAATAATGTTACCTACCCCATAAAGGATGGGTGACATTTCTCATAAAGTCCCCACAGCCTTTCTTACACCAGCAAATATGGTATTGGATTTGACATACTTGGAATTTTTGGATTCACATTACCATCCCTCCTACCTGAAGAGAGGTAGCATCGTGTAGTGGATAATGGGCCAGACTTGGAATCAGAAAGACCTGGGTTTAAATGCTGCCTCAGACCTACAAATACCATAGAGAGTTGTGGGATCCTAAGCAAGTCACTTAACCAGTCCAGTGCTTGGTTTCCCCATCTAGAAAAGAGGGATAATAATAGCACTTACAGGGGGAATGTCTGATAAGAAAATATGGGAAGTGTTTCACAAACCTTAAAGCTCTATCTATATAAATGCCAACTATTAGTATTGCCTTGTTCTCACCTTTTTCCTTTATCAAGCTAGGTCCTTCCCATCTTTCAAAATTCTGAGACTAGGTCTGAAGGTTAGGAGAGGAATCAATTGGAGCTGATGAGATCACCAAGCAAAACTGAGTAGAGAGAGAAGAGAAGGGAGGACAGGACAGAGCCCAGGGTGACACCCACTGATAAGAGGTGTGACTTAGACAAAGATCCAGTAGGAGAGGTGAGATGGTAGGAAGAGAACCTAGATAGAGTAGTCATGGAAACAGAGAGGAAAGTTATCTTCAAGGAGAAGGGAGCAATCAACTATATCAAAAGCTGCAGAGAAGAATGAAGATTGAGAACAGTCCAGCAACAAAAAGCCTCATATTGAGAAATATATTTGAAAGAACAATTTTTATAGTAGCAAATAACTGAAAAGATCGTGCCTATCAGTTGAAGAATGGCTGAACAAATTGTGGCATGTATATTCAATAGAACATCGTTATACCATAAGAAACTATGCATATGATGAACTCAGAAAAAGCCTGAGAAGATGTGTATTAACTGATGCAGAAAAAAGTAAGAAGAACAAAGGGGAAAATTACATGATGACCATAATAATGTAGAAGAAAACAACACTGGATGACTAAAAAATGCTGGCCCAGTGGTTTCAAACTCAAATAGACATGCACTAATCTGTAAATAAGAACCCCTGACACCACATACTGACTCAGTTTTAAAATATGATCTTTTATTGTATTTTTGTATTTTTGTTTGTTTTGTTAAATATTTCCCAATTACATTTTTATCTAATTTAGGTGGCACTTGGGAATGTTGGGGGCTGTGGTTGAAACCTCTAATCTGGTGAATGGGCTTCAGAGAGTTCCTGGTGAAACATGCCTCAGACCTCTCAGTTGGTGGCACACATTTTTAGATATGTTCAATGTGTTGATTTGTTTTACTTTATTGCACTTATTTGTCACATTGAAGAGTTTAGGGATGGTAGAGGTAAGTCATGGGTAAATAATACAGATATGGTCTTTTTTTAAAGAGTACCAATAAATATATTTAATGAAATAAAATAAAGTGATGGGGTTGGACACAGATAACTTCTGAGGTCCATTCTAGTTCTAAAACTATAATCCTATGATACTCTAGGTATATAGATCTAGGTATATAGATCTGGTAATCAGAAAACATCAAGGTAGGACTTTTATAATGTTATAATGAAGATTTAGAAGAGGTAATGGGGAAATTCATAGGAATCAATGCAGAGAGGTGATAGCTGAAGTCCTAAGGATGAAGAAAATAATTTAGAGAGAAGAATGTGCAGCAACAAGAAGGCCACAGAGAGAATCATGGGAATTCTTAAGGGGTTGGGAGAAAGGAAGGGAGTCAGTGAAAAGAAAAAAGCTAGAAAGAGCAGGCATTAGAAGCCAATGGAGGAGAGAGGGTCCCAAAGGAAGAGGTATTCATTACTGTTGAGATCTACAGGAAGAGTTTAGAAAATGAGAATGGAGGAGTTGGTGTAATGGTGTCATTGGGGACCTGTCAGGAGATTAGCCTGAGTAGAAGGATAAAGCAAGAGACAAATTGCAAGGGAATCTTTGATAATCCTCACTGGCTCCAGTCACTAAAACCTCTACTGCAATTCTCCAGCCTTTCTGCCTAGTAGTGGCACAAAGTCTAAGCAACATTTCACAGCTTCTCCCAGGGATGCGCCAAGTCTGAGATGGCCTTCTTTACATGAATACTTGCATATCAAATTACCTTGTGTTTACTTCTCTGTGTACACGCTGTATTCCTCTGGTAGAGTGCAAGCTTATGAAAAAGAAATGAAGGGGATGGAAAAGCAAATTACAGGATGTCCCAAAAGGGTAGTTTTAAGTGTTAATATCTTTTGGGATATCTGTATATCAATAAAAATTTTAAACATAAATTATATGAAGAAAAGAATACAAACTCCTTGGGGACAAGTAACAAGTGTTTCTCTACCACCTTCCCCCTTCTTTTGGTCTCTATAACACCACTTCTTCCCACAGTATCTGAAATAACAGCCAGACCTCCTCTAGTTTACCTGTATAGGAATCTCCCAGGGAGGAAATCCCTCAATCAACATCAATCAGAACCCACTCTACAAGTGTCTGGGACACTTAGAGTTAAATTACATACCCAGGGTCATACAGCCTCTGTGTCAGAGGGAGGACTTGAACCTGGGTTTTCCTCATTTTGAGATCAGCCATTGTACCACACTGCCTCCCCTGGCAAATAATTTCCTACAGCCAGACCCCAATTAGTGTGAATAATGAATCCTATGAAATGATTGCCTGTATTTGAATTCAATCAATCAGCAAACATTTATTAAGTGCCTATTATGTGCCAGGGACTGTTCTAAGTGTTGGGGACACAGAAAGAAGCAAAACACAGTTCTTCAAGAAGTTTGAAATCCAATTCATACAATTTGGAGTTATAATTATATATAATAAAATATAGTAATTGGTGTATATGTTTGTTCATCAGGTAGTGTCCACACCCTACCCTTACCTCCCAAGACTCTGTCCTGGTATTCTTCTATCTCTCTCCATAGGTGTGTGTGTGTGTATGTGTGTATGTGTGTGTATACACACATACACACATACATATATATATATATGTATATATATACACACTCTTTGTGATATTATCTGCTGGATCTTGTCTATTCATTTAGCAGGTCTATGTAGATGACTCCCACATCTATCTCTTCAACCCTAATCTTTTTCCTCAACACAAGTATCACCAGTCACTTATTGGACAGCTCTTCCTGGATGTCCCATAGGAACCTCAAACTGAACATGTCCAAAATGGAATTCATTACCTTTCCTCCTAAATCTGTCCAAAGTTCCCTATTTTCACAGTTTCCCTATTCCCATTCTATTCTTCAACTCACTCTGGTGTACATTCTTAGAGTTATCCTCAACTCTTCCCTTTCCCGCACCCATCTCATCCATTCATTTGGAAAGTCTTGTCCACTCTCTTATCCAAGACACTTCTCTTCCCTTCCTCCTCCATCACTGCTACTACCCTACATCAGATCTTCATCACTTCACACCTGGACTGTTATGATAGCCGCCTATTCAATCTTCTAGTTGACTTCCAACCTCTCCCCTTTCCAATCCATCCTCCCAAAATATGACAAAATAATCATTCAACAAAGTGACCATTCCCATGCACTGCTAAGAAATCTTAAGTAACTCCACATTACCTCCACAATAAAATGCAAACTCAGCCTGGTATTTAAGACCTTGCACACCCCCTCCCTTTCCAGTCTTATTTCACACTATTTCCCTTTATGAAATCTATGTTCCAGTAAGCTCTACTACTACCTGACATACTACTATATGTCAAGATGCGTGATCTTGACATCACACCTTGTCCCTGGTCCAGACATTTGTCCAAGCTGTCCCACATGCTTTCCTTTCACTCCTTATCTCTGCCTCTCAGAACCCTGAGGCAACTCAAATGTCATCTCTTCTATGAAGACTTTCCTTATCTTCAGTCCCTCTCTCCCCTCTTGCTCCCCCTGTGGTCTTCTTCGATTCACCTTAAATTATAACCCTGTGCTAGAATGTAAACTCCTTGAGAGCAGGGATTATTTTGTTTTTGTCTTTGTATTCTCAGTGCAAAGCACAGTGCCTTACACATAGAAGAGACTTTAAAAAAATGCTTCCTGATTTTTGCTGCATTGAATCGAGTTTCCTCAGAAAACTGTAAGTTCCTCAGGGACAACAGGTCTATTATTTCCTGTGTGGCTCCCCCTGAAGCTACAGGGAGGGCTCTTTACAGAGCTTATAATAGTTTAAAATGTTTTAGTCTTATTGATTATAGAGTAGTTGAAATGAGAGGCATGAGCTGCAGTCAGCCACGAGGAGGTGATGGTGAGTCACACTTGCTTAGGCAAAGAACAGATTTAAGACCACTAAACCGCCTCTGCAAATACGTAGCAATTATAATCAGACATTTACAACTAGAGGAGATTTTTGAGAGCATTGAGTCTTGCTCTCTCATCTTACAGTTATTTAAAGTAAAATGAAATGGTTGAGCTCAGTGATCGCTAAGGTCCATATTCACTTTAAATATTTCTCTCAGTAATCCAGGAGGGGAGCCCTACTTTTCTCCCTCACCCTCAACCCATATCTGGGCGGGGGTTGGGGGGGGGCAGGGGATGGAATCTCCACAGCATACCCAGCAGAGAATCATACTGCCTCTGCTTAAAGACCTTCAAAAAGGGTGAACCCACACCCTTCATTCCTTTGTCCTCTTCTAGACAATTTAGCTTGTCAGTGTCCTTTCTAGAATGTGATACCTAGAACTGAAAAACAACTCCAGATGTGGTCAGACCAGGATAGAGGACAACAGGATTATCACCTCTCAGTGGAACCCAAGATCATATTCAATTTCTTAGCTGTCATATTGCTTTGTTCCCTGCATGTGTGCCTTACTACAATTGTATGTCAGGTTGGTGCAGTTGGTGCTGAGTCTCCAGGCAATGGATTCTGTGTATGTTTGTGGGACGTTGTACCCCAGACTGTGAGGAATGCTTTGTAACTACTGTCTTTGCTGTGCCATTGGTAGAAATGTCTTTTCTAAGTGCTAATTAAATTTACAGATTGATTGTTCATAGGATGAATGGTAGTGGGAGCTTGTGAGCCACAGTGTTAAACACATAAGCCCCCCCAGTTACCCTTGGGACCAGAGGTATTCATTGTCACTGCAGAGACCCAATCTTCTGGTACATGTATAAGTTGGGAGGAGGCTGCTACACATGCTTTTATTTCCTTCTTTTTATAGTTCTAGATGTAAAAGGCTCCTTCCATTGCTGATTTCATCCCTGAAAGCAGCCCTTTGATTTAATCCAAACTTCACAAAACAAATACCCTTAATAAAAAGATTTGTTCTGTAGAGTTTGAATTCAGTCAAAAGCCCATATCCAAGGACCACATGTGGCCCTGAGACCACAGGTTCCTCACCCCTGGTATTCTACTTCACCTGGAATGTAAACTCCTTGAGAGTAAAGACTGTCTTTTTTGGGGCGGCTAGTGGCGCAGTGAATAGAGCACTGGCCCTGGAGTCAGGAGTACCTGAGTTCAAATCCGGCCTCAGACATTTAACACAAAAAACTAGCCGTGTGACCTTGGGCAAGTTACTTAACCCCAACTGCCCTCCAAAAAAAAAAGCAAAAAAAAAAAAAAAAGACTGTCTTTTTTTTAATATTCCCACCTTTTAGCACAATGTCTGCCACATAGCAAACACATAATAAATACTTGTTGATTTGACCCACCTAGCTAACTGGAAGAATGAAATCTGAAGAGCCCTGAACCCCAGAGCTGTTTGAGAATTGAGCAAATAATCATTATTTGACAATAGTCTATCTAGTCTGCAGAGATTAAGAATAGGGATGTTCACAAATAAACCAAGGTGAGGGCCCCCAGGGGGCCTCAGGCCATAGACCAAGGAGAACTCAAAAATGGATTCAGGGTGAGGGCATAAAATAGCTAGAACCCTGTTCTATGTGCCAAAGAGCTTAATGCCCAAGGCTGAGAGTCTCCGACTAAGAGAGGCTTCGGGAGTCAAGATTTCAAAGAGACTCAAACAATAAAACCCAAGGGGAAGCTTTTTGCTGGCAATGATTTCTGCTTTTTTAAAACAAGTTGCAGAGCTCAGCAAGGATTTACATGAGTCAGAAAGCTAGGAAAATGACTTGGCTTCCATCAACCCAGCAGAGTACCAAGTAGAGCAGGGTCCAAAGGAACAGCACCAGGCAGGTAGAAGGCAGGGCCCAGGATGGACAGAACAGTGTATCCAACTGAACAACCTCAAGCAGAGACCGACAGAGCAGCAAGGAGGAGCCCCTGGGGGAAGAGCAGTCCTGCAGAGTCAGAGGGTGGGGATGGCCCACCCCATTGGGTGGATGGCCTGGCCACATGGGTGCCCTTCCACACCACTCCCTATGGGTGTCCACTCTTCCTACTGATGTGTATTGATGGGAGATGAACCTCAGTTTTATGGGGAAATATTGTATTGCTACCTATCTTACCATGCCATTTCATCCAATGGCACAGCTTTAAGCTAATCATGTCTGAAGGTTTATGATTAAAGGCAAACATATTGTCGAGGATGGTTAATGAGCTATGGATTTAGGGAACGCAGACCCATAAAGTACCTTTAACCTGGGTTAAAATTATCTGAAGCTCCCACACTCTGCAAGTTGTTTTTCTTTGGGGGGGGGGGAGGTACATGTATTATTTACTGTTGTGCTTTCAAATGGAAAAGTCAGTTAGAATGTATATCTTTCTCCCAATGTGGACTTAGATTTCTCAGGGTAACAGGAGACTAGCCAATGGGAACCCTGTCTACAGAACATATGCTGTGCTTTCTATCTGCTGCTTTACATGGATTGGAGAGGTAGGTAGTTAAGGTGTGTGTGTTCACTCTAACTCTTAAGTGAAAAGTGACTACTACCTTGTAAAAGGCCACTAGGTGGCACAGTGGATAGAGCGCCAGTCTTGGAGTAAGGAAGGCCCAAATTCAAATGTGGTCTCAGACATTTAGTAGCTACATGACCCTGGGCAAGTCACTTCACCTCTTTGCCTCAGTTTCTTCATCTGTAAAATGAGCTATAGATGGAAATGACAAACTACTCTGGTATCTCTGCCAAGAAAACCCCAAATGGGGTCACAAAGAGTGGGACGTGACTAAAATGCTGAACAGCAACACGAACATTAACTTGTGATCTTTGAAAGGTCCAAAGAATAAATTACCAGAGGACCAGGACCTACAGTCCACACTAGCCTTCATATAAGGCAGGTGAGATTTCGGCCTGACTCTGAGGAGCAACGTGCTTTCCTCAGCCATCAATGGGCCAACACTGAGACACTGTGTCTTCCTGCAGCTACACCATATTGTCCAATAGCTACACCACATTGTGAAGTGAACTTAGTGGGGCAAATATTTTGGAGGCCAAATACTTTGTAGAGAGCCCTTCTCCCCAGGGCCTAAGGATGTAGAAGTGGGAGGGGGATGTGCCTGTCGGTATTGGGGGAGATGCTTTGTAACTTCTGATTTCGCTAGATATTAAGGTGCTAACCACTGAATCTATCAGGGATACAGAGGAAATAATCATTGGATTGGTGATTGGTATCAGGGGGAATATAGTGGAATAGGGGCTTGAGCTGGCAGAATTAGAAAAATACCCCGCTTCCTTTCGGGGTACTCCTAGAACCCCCAAAAGAGAAACATAGCCTTCTAGAGAGCCGATTGGAAATTGGAATAAGAAACCCCCAGAATATATAAAGACTACAACAAGTTATACCAAAATAACTATTTTGGGACTAGTATGTCAGAGGAAATGCTATTGACTAAGTGTACCTTGATTTCAGCAAAACATTGGACAAAATCTCTAGACATGTCTTTGCAGACAAGATAAAGAGATGTAACTGTGATCACTTAGTAAATAGACTTTTATTTGAGCAAAGCATTTGACACATTATCTTATTATATCCTTGTGTACAAGGCGAGAGATATAAACTAGTCAGGTGGTCCTAGAACTGATTGAATAATCCCAAATATGGTGGTTATTGGACAGATGGCAGCCTGGAGGGAGGTTTTTGGGGATGGCCTCAGAGTAAAGTCCTTGTTCCTTCATCCTGTTGCTTCACGTCTTCCCTTCCTCCCTGCCCCCCTCCAAAGTCTTGGATAACATCATACATATCACATCTCTGGATGAAGCAAAGCTACCCCCTCCCCACTTCTTAATCTCCTGTTAGCTAACTTCCTCTGCCCTTCTCTAGATCGCTAGAAACTTCCTAAGCGCTAAGTGCATTGAGCTTTTCCTAGTCTGTATCCTTCTTGACACATGCCGGCATTTTCCTAAGGAACCAGACTTAAAGGACATGGGATTCAGTATGCGCCTCTCTCTAGCTCTGTACTCCAATACTCATTTAACATCTGGAACAATTTGCTTTTGTTATTATTGTTCAGTTGTTTCAATTCAGTCCAACTCTTTGTGGTTCCATTTGAGATTTTCTTGGCAGACGTACTGGAGTGGTTTGCCATTTCCTTCTCTGATCCATTTTACAGATGACGAAACTAAGAAACAAATGTAGTAGTTATAATTAGTCAAGCCACTGGTCAACAAACATAAATAATCCTTCTTCACAAGTAGAAAATCTAAGGGTGGGAAACACTGCACATGATGTCAGATTTTTATCTTTTGACGTGTTGATTGGTTTGGCTGAATTTTTCCTTTGCTTTTTCCTATTTTTTCTTATAAGGGATGACTGTCTAGAAAGGTGAAGGGGGAGGATATAAGGGAATATCTAGGCCAGGTAAAAACAAATATCAATAAAATTGATTTTAAAAGATAAAATGACTACTATGGAAATGTCTTGTAAGATTGCACATGTAATATCAGATTGCTTACTGTCTTGGGAAGAGAGGGAGGAATAGAATTGGAAATTCAAAACTTAAAAAAGAATGTTAAAAATTGCTTTTACATGTAATTTGGGAGGAAATAAAATGTTATTCAAAAAAACTGATTTAAAAAGTGTTCATTTACTTACACTGCCGGCATCGCTGGCCTGTATCATTGAAAAGTTCAATTCAACAAACATCCTGTGCTCCCTATGGGCACAGTGGTGCTCATTGCTGTGATATAGTAGGGATTCAAAGACAAGATGAAACCATCTCTACCCTAAAGTGTTTATGTACTACATGAGAAATGGAGAAATGGCTAGAATTGTCAGTAGTATTACACACACACACACACACACACACACACACACACTCCTTGTGAAATTTACATCAGTCCCTATTCATTTAATTAACATGTGTTCAATGCTGAGCCTAGTACAGTACTATAAGTGTTGATTTGAGGGAGGTAAATAGAATAGGGATGGTACTATCCATAACCTCAACTTGTAATTTATCTGGGAAGTCAAGGCACATGGATGCATGAGACAGTTGACGAGTAGCTTTAAAGAGCAATTGGTCAAGAAGTAAGGCAATGATTCAGACCTCACTTTATATAGAAGGTTCCTCCCAACTTTAGAGGTTACTATGGGTTTCCATCAATTCAAGTTGAGTATTCCTCTTTGTCAGGCTGTCAGACAGCTGGTTGTGCGCAGATTTCTTACATCTCTGAGGGGACCAGAAGAAATGGTCAGCGTCCTGGTGGTGGTGAGGGACCACTTTTCCTAAAGGAATGGCCCAGTCAACTACACAGATAAACTGATGTCATTTTCACTTATCATTTAGAGGATTGAGGCGAGCACAGGAAACAGGGAAGTGAATGTGAGATGCCAGAGGATATAACGGACTTTGGAAGGTGAGAAGAAAGAAGTGAGAAAAGGGATGGATAATTGTTGGAATCCTTTAGCCAAATAAGGACTGACTTTAATAGCACACCCTGTTGGTCAGGAGCCAGCTCCAGGCAAAGGTGATGACTTTATTGAGATAAATGAAGAGTAAACCAACCTGGGAGGCAGCCGTTGGGCATCATGTCAATGAGCAGAGTAGGAGTAGAGGTCACTGGGGGCAAAGATAAGGCACAGGAGTGAGGTGCTGCCTCAAAGTTCCTGGAACAAAGCAAAGAGATGCTGAGACTGTACAGATGCAGTATCTTCTGTGGGAATGGGCTAAGGGAAGAGCAGCAAGACTTTAACTACCGTAATACTTTCCATAATGTCTGTTCTCTGTAGTTATAACCCTTATGTGTGTAAAGATAGCTTTTATAGATTCTGAAGATCCTTGGTCCAGCTCTCTCCCTCACAATGGCTACTTGGGTCTCCTTGGGTTGGCTGACTATGTCTCCTTTTAAGGATTCTAGGGATACCTTTCAGGGATTGAGGGTTTTCCATTAATTCTACTGTCTTGATCTCTAAGTTTGTTGTGTTCTCCTCAATATCAATCTCTAGTTAAAATGAATATCATTCTTATATCGTTAATCCAGTGGGTATCCTCAGTATCATTTAACCAATTAACATCAATTAGCTTTTAAGAGGAAAAAATACTGAAAAGGCATAGCAAGAATCAAAGTGTAAACACATTTCTTTTTTTTTTTTTTTGCTTTTTGGAGGGCAGTTGGGGTTAAGTGACTTGCCCAAGGTCACACGGCTAGTTTTTTGTGTTAAGTGTCTGAGGCCAGATTTGAACTCAGGTACTCCTGACTCCAGGGCCGGTGCTCTATTCACTGCGCCACCTAGCCACCCCTAAACACATTTCTATAGGTCAGAAACACACTCTCCCCTGTATCACCTCAATCCTTGGGGAATAGTAACATCAAATATAAATCAATTGCTACTTTCAAATGCAGCGTGCCTGATGGATGCAATTAATCCCTTGCTGTAACAGGACACAGTGTCTTGGTCTTGGAGTTAATTCAAAGATAAACTGGGCAAGTCACTTCACCCTGTTTGCCTCAATTTTCTCATCTGTAAAATGAGCTAGAGAAGGAAATAGCAAACCACTCCAGTAACTTTGCGAAGAAACTCCAAAATGGGGTCACGAAAAGTCAGATATGTCTGAAAAATGACTGAGCGGTAACAACAATAACAGTAGCCTGCTCTCCTTGCCAAGTTGATATGAAATTATGAGAACATAGCCCTGCTATTTCTTCTGTCCATGGTGTATTCAGGCATCTAAGGAGTACAATGAATAGAATGTTGGTCTTGGAGTCGAGAAGATCAGAGTGCAAATCCAGCCCCAGATATTTGCTAGCTGTGTGACCCTGGGCAAGTCCCTTAACTTCTGTCTACCTCAGTTTCCTCACTTACAAAATGATAATAATAGTAGCACTTACCTGCCAGGGTTGCTGTAAGGATTAGGTGAGATCATATTTACAAAGTGCTTTGCAAACCTTAAAGCACCATCGATTGTCATTGTTATGATTATTAGGTCTATTCTTTCTTGCCTGGGAAGAAGAAGTATTGGATAAGGAAGGGACTAGGCTGACGCCTTTTGAGCTTCAAAAGGTTGGTTGAGCAGTAGAACCTGGAAAGAATGGGGTGAAGCAATGTCTCAGCCTAAGACAACTTAGGAAGTTGGCAGGAAAGCTCTGTCATGTCAGGGTGAGAGTGAAATGCAGTCTGATGGACTTTGTGCCCCCAGCAAACCAGCAGCAGACCCTGGGTATGACTGAACCAACAGCAGCAGCAGAGGTTTCTGGAGCTCTTAACTAACAGATAGTAAGAGGGTCAGACAACTGGTCAGGAGATTACAGGGATTCTTTTGCTGGCCCTGGGGGCAGGACTTGGTCGCATTTCACCCATATTCAGATCCAGGTTGCAGTCCTGGGTTGGAGACCCAAGGCAAGGAGTAGCATTAGCCTACTAGAGCTTGTAGCTTTAATAGAGCTGGGGCTCTGGTCACAGCTCCAAGATGGACAAGAGTGCTTGTGATAACTCACAGACTAGAGTACAGGCCAGGAGAGTAGTAAACACACCTCTCCTTTGATCAAACTACTCTGGAAGAACTGAAAACTTACAGACCAGCCTCCCCCCAACTAGTTTTGAAAGCAGCTACATAAAAAACCTGAGGCTTGGGTGGTGCCCCCTCCACTCTGGGAGCTGAGCCCAACTCTAATATAAAGTTAAAAGTTAAGAAATAGACTAGAAAATGTACAAACAAAAAAACTTAATAGAAAGTTCCCTGGTGATAGGGAAGATTAAAATGCAAACTCAGAAGATGATAACAAATTCAAAACTGCTACATTCAAAGCCTTAAAGGAAAATGTGACTTGGTCTTGGGCCCAAAAAGAATTCCTGGGAGAGCTCAAAAAGGCATTCAAAAAGTCAAACAAGAGAGGTAGAAGGAAAATTGGGAAAAGAAATAAGAGTAATGCAAGAAAATCATGGGCCACTCAGCATGTTATGCTCTCCATCCACCGCCTCACAGTAAAGATACCCACATCACCATCTCAGAATGGCCCACAGGGGACCTGCTTACGGTGACCTGGGAGGTAGAGCAGAAAATTGAGAAGCAGTATGATGCAGATCTGGAGCAGATTCTCATTTAGTAGATTACTACACAGTGCCACAGGCATGTCAGCCTGGACAAGAGAATTTCCCAAACTGGCTCAAAGATGGCACAGTGCTGTATAAGCTCATCAATGGGCTTACCCTAAAGGCCAGGGCCCAGTAAAGAAGATCAAGGCTTTGGGCATGGCCTTCCAACAGATGGAACAGATTTCTCAGTTCCTGTAGGAGGCAGAGTGCTAAGGCATCAATGCTACTGGTGTCTTCCAAACTGTGGACCTCTGGGAAGGAAAGAGCATGGCATGTGTGCAGTGGACACTGATGAACCTGGGTGGGCTGGCAGTGGCTTGGGGTGATGGGTTCTTCTCTGGAGATCCTAACTAGTTCCCTAAGAAGTCCAAGGAGAATCCCCAAAATTTCACAGATAACCAACTGCAGGAGGGCAAGAATGTCATCAGACTGCAGATGGACACCAACTGTGGGGCCTCTCAGGCAGGCATGACTGGATATGGGATGCCATTCCAGATCCTCTGATCACCACTCTTCCTCACCCTTCCTTGAATGGTTAATATATTTCTGGCAGTGACATTCCTAGGAAGTCTATGGAACTCTCAAGCCCCTTCCGTTCCAGCTCTTCCTCTTCTCTGGCTCCTTCTATTCATTGGTGGCATTGCTTCTCCTGTTGTGCCTACAGGTGCTGTCCCCCAAATCAGCAAAATTGGACCAACCACACCGTCCTCCCTACTCCTGGACCAAAACTGGGGGGGGGGGCCATACTGACCCCTTCAACATTCCTGTTCATTCTCCCACCCTGGTTTGTCCTCTCATTTGAGAATTTTGCACCCATATAACCATTGTTTAGGCCAGGGTTCAGGGCACTGCCTTGAAAGGAGCTGACATGGGACCAATTTCTCTTCTACAAGGTTGTTCTTCCTGCTTCCTCCACTTCCAGCCTTGCTACTGTAGGGACTTAATTTATAGGGAGGAGCCTATGGTAGCTGCTGTCCTGGCCACAGCTGGACTTTGAAAGCCACACATCTGGCTAGGCCTCTCCTTGGCAGGTGCCTCTTTTTCTCTGAGTCTCTCCCTTCTTGGCATTCCCTTCTGCCTATTCCCTTCTTTATCCAGTGGTCTGAGACAGGGTTAGGGGGTGGAGGGAATGTCCAGGGAGGTGGGTTGGCCTTGCCTTATCTTCTCTCCTCCATCCTTCCCCTCTTCCATGAAAGGCCCACCCAAAGTTTGAGACTTGAGGAATGTGAATTGCTAATATAAATAAACATTCCCAGTCTTGGAAAAAAAATCATGAAAAAAGAACCAACAGTCTGGGAAAGAAGACACAAAAAAATGTTGAATGAGATAATACCTTAAAAGATGGAATAGACCAAATGATAAAAGAGGTTCAAAAATTCACCAAAGAGAAGAACTCCTTAAGAAGCAGAATTGGTCACGTGAGAAAAGCTGTACAAAAATTTACTGAAGAAAAGAACTTTAAAATAGAATTGGCTAAATGCAAAAGGAGATACAAAAACTCATTGAAGAAAATAATTCCTTAAAAATTAGAAGTGGGTGAGTGGGAAGCTAATGGCCCAATGAGACATCAAGAGACAATAAAACAAAATCAAAAGAATAAAAAAAATGTGAAATATCTCCTAGGAAAAATAGCAGACCTGGAAAATAGATCAAGTAGAGATAATTTAAGTGTTATTGGACTACCTGAGAGCCACAATCAAAAAAAGAACCTAGAGATAATTTTTCAAGAAATTACCAGGGAAAACTGCCCTGATATTCTAGAACCAAAGAGTACAATAGGAATTGAAAGAATCACCAATAATCCCTTGAAAGATATCCCAAAATTAAATCTCCCAGGAATATTATAAACAAATTCTAGATCTTCCATGTCAAGGAGAAAATATTGCAAGCAACCAAAAGAAACCATTCAAAATATCAAGAAGCCACAGTCAGGATAATCTAAGATTTAGTAACTTCTACATTAAAGGATTGGAGGGATTGGAACATGATATTCCAGAGGGCAAAGGACCTACGATTATAAGCAAGCAACCTACCCAGAAAAATTGAGTGTAATCCTTTAAAAAGAAAAAATGAAAATTCAGTGAAATTGCAATCTTTCAAACATTCCTGATGAAAATACCAAAGCTCAACAGAAAATTTGACTTCCAAATACAAGACTCAGGAGAAGCATAAAAAGGTAAACAAGAAAGAGAAATCATAACAGATTCAATAAGATTAAATTGTTTGTGTTCCTACATGGGAAGATGATTCTTGTAACTCTTAAGAACTTCCTCATTATTATGGCAGTTAGGAAGAGTATACAGAGACAGAAGGCATAGGTGTGAGTTGAATATGATAGGATGATATCTAAAAAAATAAAATTAAGGGGTGAGAAAGAGGAATTCATTGGAAGAAGGAGACAGAAAGAAATAGAAGGGGGTAAAATATCTCACAAAAAAGAGGTGTGAAAGGACTTCTACAATGCAGGGGAAGATGGAGGAAATGGGAGAGGGGGACAACACTTGAACCTTACTCTTATCAGAATTGACTCAAAGAGGAAATAACATACACACTCACTTGGGTATAGAAATTTATCTTACCCTACAGGAAAGAAGGAGGGGAAGGTGATAAGAGAAGGAGGAGCTTATAGAAGGGAGGACAAATTGGAGGAGGCAGTAAGTCAGAAACAAAATGGTTTTGAGGATGAATAGAGTGAAAGGAAAGTGAGTGGGATAAATGGGGAAAATAGAGTGGAGGGAAATACGCAGTAGTTATTACTGTGAAAAAAATTTTACAGAGCTTCTCTGATAAAGGCCTCATTTCTAAAATATATAGAGAACAGAGTCAAATTTTTAAGAATACAAGTCATTCCCAATTGATGAATGATCAGAGGATATGAACAGGCAGTTTTCAGATGAAGCAATCAAAGCTATTTATAGTCAGTCATATGAAAAAATGCTCTAAATCACTATTGATTAGAGAAATGCAAATTAAAACAACTCTGAACTACCACCTCACAACTATCAGATTGGCTAATGTAACAGAAAAGGAAAATGATAAATGTTGGAGAGGATGTGGGAAAACTGGGACACTAATGCATTGTTAATGGAGTTGTGAACTGGTCCAAGCATTTGGGAGAACAATTTAGAACTATGCACAAAAGGCTATAAAATTCTGTCATATACAGGCATTCAAAGACACAGTTATACAACTATGAAGCCTGTATTGCAAAGAGATTTTTTAAAGGTGGGGGGGAAGAGGGGATTTAATTGTACAAAAATATTTATAGCACCTCTTTTAGTGGTGGCAAAGAATTGGAAATTTAAGGGATGCCCATCAACTAGGGAATGGCCGAAGAAGTTGTACTACATGATTGTGATGGTATATGATTATACTATAAGAAGTGATAAGCAAGATACTTTCAGAAAAACTCAGACTTACAAGAACTTACACAAAGTGATGTGAGAAGAACCAGGAGAACACTGTATACAGTAAATGCTGTGCAATGATCACCTGTGAATGACTTAGCTACTCTCAGAAATACAATGATCTGAGGCAATTCTGAAGGATTTATGATGAAAAATGCTGTCCATCTCCAATGAAAGAACTGATGGAGACTGAATACAGATTGAAGCATCCTTTTTATATTTTTTACTTTATTTCTCTTGGAGTTTTTGGGCGGGGAATCTGTATTTTCTTTTACAACATGACTAATATGGAAATGTTTTGTATGATTGCACATGTATAAGCTATGTCAAATTGCTTGCCATCTCAGGAAGGGAGGAGGAGAGGAATGGAATTTGGAACTCAAAAATTTTTTAACTGTTAAAAATTACTCAGCACCTAGTTTAAACATTGTTTTTTTTTCTTTTTGGAGGGCAGTTGGGGTTAAGTGACTTGCCCAAGGTCACACAGCTAGTTTTTGTGTTAAGTGTCTGAGGCCGGATTTGAACTCAGGTCCTCCTGACTCCAGGGCCGGTGCTCTATTCACTGCACCACCTAGCTGCCCCTTAGTTTAAACATTGTTAAAGAAATATCGCTGACATAACAGGAAGGGGCTGAACAGGGAACCCCTGTTGCTGATGTCACAGGAAGGGTTGAACAGGGAGGAGCAATACTGTATATAAGGAAAAACCCCAGCTGGGAAAGTCAGAACTTCTTGAAGAATTTCTTGGAATGAACACCCGAAGGCTGGGCTGCTGCTGCTGGACTGGATCTTCCATGGAGAAAGTGATTTGATTTTGAGAATGGAAGAAAGTGATTTTGATTTTGAGATCGAAGCTGTTGAAGACTTCTGAGGGCCAGCTGGAGCTGCTGAGGATTTCTGAGGGCCTGCCAGAGCTGCTAGGGCTGCTGAGGATTCCCAAGGGCCAACTGGAGCTGCTGAGGACTTCCAAGGGCCAGCAGGAGGTGCAGAAGACTGAGAAAGCATGACTGTGGTGTCAGTACTTTGTCTGTTTGTGGCTTTATTAAGCCTTGACTTCCCAGGAATAGAGACTGTGAAGGATTTAAGGTAGACTGGACACTGTGAGCTTCAGTGTAGAACAGAAACTACATGGAGAGCTGGACAAGGAGCTGGGAGCAGTCTGCTTTTGAACCCAGGTGACAGTTTAGTGAATTCAGGTAGGAGCTGGGACCATGTGCCTCGAGTCAAGATAAAAAGACCTCTCCATGGGTACTGAGTAGTGATGAAATTGTGTTTTACTTATAACTGAGGGGTGGATGGCCTGTGTATTTCCCACTATCCCTTAAGAGGGTACTGAGTAGTGACTGATGATTGAATAGTCACTGATTTGTAGCTTAGTGTGCCACATGGGTGGAGGACTTTGACCTTTTGTACTTTATGATTGAATGATTGAGTTATTAAGTGATTGACTAAATGATTGTACTTTGTTCAAAACTATAGGTGAAAACTATGCAGCCATTTTAGTGCTAAATTGTTGAGTTGTAACATGGTGAATGCTGTGTTTTGGTTTTCTGTGATAAATTATAACATTCTGAATGCTGTACCTTGATTTTCTTTGAATGGTTTGTTCTGATCTGTTACTGAATAAACAGAGTGTTCACTATGCTATGTAATCAAAATTTTGAAAGCTGCTTACAGCAGCTGTACTCTGGAAAGCTGCTCATGCTTGGCTTTATGGGGGGGGAAGGGCATAAAATATTGAGTAAAAAGGGACAAAATGATTTTTAAAAAGAATTTTCTAAGTTACATGGAGGGCTCTTCAGAGAGGTCAAGAAGGATGGGAACTCAGAAAATATTATAAAATTTTTGAATTAAGAAGCTATCGGCCACTGTGTGGGATAGAGACCACTACCAGATATTCAAAATTGGAGTCTTAGTCAGAGATCAAAAAATGATTTTATTCTTTCTCATGAGAAAGGGCACAGCCCTTGTCCCTCAACTGGTGTCTGCAAGGGAGTACAAATTGTGGAAGTTTACAGGCTTCTGTTATCCTAATCCTAACCCAGTCCTCTCGTGTCAGGTCTCACCATTGGTTGGTGAAGCTGGCTTATAATCTCAAACTAATCAGCACAAAGCAATCTCAATCCTTCATTACCATAAATATTAGTGAATTAGTATCCTATCAGAGGACAGTGTTTTCCAATCCCTAATTATGCACCAGATTTGGAGACAGTCAATGAGAATTACAGTTGACAATTCTTTAAGTTTCTTTACCTCATTCTGGGGCCTGTGGAATCTTAACCCTTTGTGACCTCTCACACCATACAATTTCAATAAAGTGATTTTGTAGGAAAGTGAATTGCAAGGGTTGAATTCTGAATTAGGAAGATGGCAAACATAAAATCCATGTATAAAGACTGCAGAAGTAACTTACTCTATGGTATACACTGATAGCTCTGTCAGTCCAGACTGTCTAGACTGGACAAATAGTCAACCATCCTTCATTGGAAAACCTATAGTGATCCACCCTATGAGGACTTTGATTCTTCACCTGAGAAAATAACCCAAGACTATTCTCTAGGGTACTTATCAGGTGATTAACATGTCTTAAAAGTGTTTCTTTCCCTTCTTTTTTGCTTTCACCCTTAAACAAGACAAGAACATCTCCCCCATTCACCAATAATAAATTCACAGATAAATTTCCAACTGGCCCCATAGTACCTGACATCATAAATATGACCCTCTATATCCCACCTTGTTGCTAAGTAAGTTGGAAAACAATCTTTTCTCATTTTCTTCTACCCATTAATGTGCTCAAAGACCCCAAAGCATCAGTTTGGAAATGATGGTAGCTCCCCACCTTTCACCATCCTGGATTCCCAGAAAGTTGTTACTATTTCTAACACTTTAGAAAGGGGCTTTTTCTATACAAAAGAGGAAGTCTGGGAAACCATCTTAGAAGTTTCCACAGCACCCCAGTCTGGGGAACTGCCACACCCTTACCCCATTCTGAATGCAAATTCAGAAGCCCCTAATATTCCACTCCTGTCTTCAATCAGCCGTAAGGGATTTCCTTTAATAAATACCCATGGAATACAATACTTGTACTGTCTCTCTTATAGCATGGTAGTAGGAAAGCCTTTGAAAAGAGTTTGATAAAAGTGGGCTTCCATGATAATGTCACAAACTTTATATAGGCATTCCTTTTTCCTTTCCCCAGTGTCCATGCTTGGGTTACCAAATAACAGTTCTTTTGCGGATATATTTGCCACTATATCAAGGAAATAAAAGGGAGGTCAATTTAGACTTGAAGTCAAGTTAAACTTGACACCAGTTGCTTTGACAACTTGACTTCCTAATGATAACCAATATCTAAAAGTGCAATGAATTTCCTAGAGAAGTACTAAGTTCCCCATCCTTAGAGAGCTTTAAGCAAAAACTTGGCAACTACTTGTCAGGTATGTTATAGTGAGGATTCCTCTCAAGTAGGGGTTGGACTATGTGGCCTCTCAAGCACCCACAAACCCTCAAATTCTGTGATTCTTCTTCCGTATAATGGGCATACAAAAGTTCCAACTTGAGTGTTGTAGTTGGCAAGCCTTTTGTGAAGTGCTTAATAAAAGCGAGATGCTGTAATAATGCTGCAAACCACAAAATACAGCTACAAAGTTACACTTCTTGAAGATCTGCCCTGACAACTGAAATCCAGAGAGAAACTGAATGTTTTATGCTGTCTTGCCTAGACTGCACATCTCAGGGCTTAGCTCAGCATATGCATAGGCTCCCTAATGTCTGTTGCATTTTTGTTGTTCTTTCCCATGATGCTTGGTGGAAATGGCTTAGTTAGTGAAAGGCATATCTGGAAGCCATAAGTGCAATCAGTCAACAAGCATTAATTAATCACTTATCATGTGCCAGGCACTACACCAAGAGCTGAACATACAAATGTAGTGAGCACACCTATAGCACCTGAGGTGTAATCACCCACATGGCAAATTCCAGGTGACCGACCACCTTCTAGGAGACTAGAGGACCAGAGCATAGATGGACATTTCGTGTTGACCTACCATGCAGTTGGAAGCAGATTTCCATTCACTGTCTATCATCTTTAAAACTTTCTTATTGAGGGGAGGCTAAGAGGTGCAGTGAATAGAGCACTGGCCCTGGAGTCAGAAGGACCTGAGTTCAAATCCAGCCTCAGACACTTAACACTTACTAGCCATGTGACCTTGGGCAAGTCACCAATTGCCCTGCCTTCCCTCCTCCAAAAAAAGCAAAAACAACAACAACAACAAAAACCTGTCTGATTGAGCACTATCAGGGATGTGTTTACATATGAGAGCAAAGGCCTTTTTCATACCCACCAGTAAGGTGGGACCTGGGGGGCCACCTCCCTCTATTTTTGACCTTTTTTCTTTGTGCTTTTCCATTGTAAGAGCAGGAACTATGAGGATCCATGAGCCCAGGAAACCAGGCCAGATGTTGTAGCCAGTCCAGCAACAAAGTCCTGTGGAGCAAGGGTCCTATTGAAAGTTTAGCAGAAGGCTGAATTGCTGTCTGTGGGTTTAAACTTTGTGTGATTAACACTATGTAAATAGAAACTAAGCTAAATTTTGAATAGTAATATTCCTGACCTCAGAAGCTAAGATGTTGTAGAGTATGCATTATGGCCCAAGTGACTGGGGGAAATGTGCGTTTGTTCTTGCTATATTTTGAAGTAAAAATCCCTTTGTAAAAGCATATGTGCTGTTTAAGTGGTTAAATAGCACTGCAGTGCTAATCACTGAACCCCTAAAGCAGTAGAGGTTCTAGCCAATAGTAGAAAAGAGATATTCTCCAAGCAAGTCCTTCTGGGTACTGGAGAAGGGGGAAGGGAGCATTAAAACCGAATAGGTCTGGTTCTCAGACAGCAGAGTCAAAGCATCCATGTTATAGAGAGAAAAGCAAAAACTTCCCTGCCTTCATGAAGCTCACATTCCCATGGTGGAGTAAATATGCAAAACATTGCATATGTACACATTATACAGAGAGGTGATAAGAGGTCATCTCAGAGGAAAGAGATTTGAAAAATATGGACCAGGAAAGGCCTACAGAAGGTGAGGTTCAAACTGAGTTTTGCATGAGGACAAGGAGATCAGGAGGTGGAGGTCAGAAGGGAGGGCATTCCAGGTGTAGAGATTAGCAAATGCAAAGAAAAGAAAATTATTTAAGAAGGTCAATGCTGCTGGATGATGTAGTACATATCAGGCAATCAAGAAGATTACCTGGAAAGGAAGGAAGAGACCACACAGATTCAGTTATCTGCTTCTAAACCAGTCAACTATAAAATGGACATAATTTCATTGAGAAAATCAGGGGGTGGGGATGAGAGTGGCAACATTTAATTGGGACTGAAGTATTTTCTTTCACTCAATGTTGTTTAGTTTCTTGACATAAATGCTTTCATTCTTAAAAGTATGTTATAAAATATGAGTATAAACCTAGAAGAGTAGGATTTGGAGGCAGGAGATCTGGATTTTAATCCTGCTTCCAATACTTCCCAGTTGTGGGGAGGTCAGGGAAGACTAGCAACCCTAGTGTGAGGTCTTGCCATGCTCTTTTCAGGACTGCTCATATACCTTTGGCATCTACCTGGCAGGCAACTCTCACCTATGGCTTGAAGAAGCAGTAACCTACATAGCAGGCACACCCTGGTAAACTGTTGGCAGATAGGCTTCAAAGCTGGTATTGAGTTCTACTTTCTTCATGAGGAAAACTCCAGGGCCCTTTTCCTGACCTGGTTTTTTCCAGATTACTCTGGTGAGACACACCTCTAAAATGGCATGTCTGGCTATGGAATTCAAGCTTCTCTCTCTCTCTCTCTCTCTCTCTGTCTCTGTCTCTCTCTCTCTGTCTATCTCTCTCTCTCTCTCTCTCTCTTTCTCTATCTCTCTTTCTCTCTCTCTCCTCTTTCTCTCTCTCTTTCTCTATCCTCTCTCTCTCTCTCTCTCTTTCTCTCTCTCTCTTTCTCTCTCCCCCCACCCTGTGTCTCTGTCTCTGTCTCCTCTTGTAAGGACTCATTATTCTAGAGAAGTGAAGGAAAGTTAGTTAGTAGAAATCCCACTTCTGACACCAATTAATGTGGTTTAGAAATTTGTGACGAATTTAGAGTTTAGAAGTTTGTGGGGAATAGGGAAGGGGGATTACATTTGCAAGCGTCGTTTTCCACATTCTGAAATTAATTAAACTTCTGTTTGTGTCCTGACTCTCTTGTCTCTAGTCTGCTCTATTTGTTTGGTTCTGTCCACCCAAAGGTTAGAGACTGGTTTCTATCCAGCCTTAAATAATGGGGTGAGACTGATGCTTATATACAAAAAGGACAGTGAAAGGATCTGGATGGGATTGGTAGATAGTCTGGAGTGGGCCAGATGCAATAAGGAAAGGAATATTAAGTAGTCTGGGGTGGGCCAGGAGTGACAGTGGAAAGACAATCAAGTAAGCTAATTAAGTGATCTAGGTGGGCGGGAGGGGGGGGCAAGATGCATTGGGCTTTGGAGGTGCCAGTGATCTGGGCTACTGAAATTTATGGGAAACTCAAGGATTGAATTGCTTTCAATGACAGGGTCTTTTCCTTTTAGGGGTCCAGATCCCATCACCCCATCAATTTCATTGCTGAAGGGAGTTCCTTGTAAGGAAGCTCTCTCTGCCAAAGTAGTTTTCTATCTTTGCTGCAACTTAACAGTTTTAGAGAGCTTCCTGGGGGCACTGAAAGATTAATTGGTTTGTTCCAGGTCACAGGAGGCAGGTGTCAAGGATGGGACTCAATGATTTCTCTTTTGGACATGTTAAGTTTGAGATGCCTTAGGGACATCCAACTAGATATGTCCAATAGCATTGGACATTTAGTGATGCAGTACTGATTAGGAGAGAGACTGAACTTACAATGGAGTATAGTCTCTGGGAACCCCCTTGAACTCTCCTTTGAATCTTCCCACTGGATCTGGCATTTGCCTGAGGTCATAAGCCTTCCATTATCAATATGATTGAATCTTTGTTATCCTTAACCTAGCCTAGCCCTCCTTTGTCTGTTATATCCAGGTAGCCTTCAGCTACCTCCCACCCTTGATCCTATCAAAATATTTATGACCAAATTTGTTACCCTTAAACTAGCTTAGCCCTCCATTGTCTATTACCTCCACTGTTTCCCACCCTTGATCCCATCAAAATCCCATTCTCTTGGTTCCTGGAGTCTGACCTCAGTCCCATCAAGTTCTTCCCTGGACCCCTTTTCTCATCACCTCTGACTACTAGACAACCTCTAGATCCCTCCCACAATCTTTCTGTATATAAGATCCATCTTGCCCCCATGAAGGGACTCAGATTCAATCTAGCTCAGACTTCATTTGTGTCAGATTGTTCTGGCCTGCTTGTCAATACAAGCATCTCAAATACTTTGGCTCTTTAAGAGTCTACCCATTATGGATAATCTTTAATAAACTTTATTTTACTTTGAGAGAAGGCTTGAGTTAAATTCATTTGGCAGGACCAAGTACGTCAGCTAAATTTGGGGGAGAAAAGTGGTCCAGCCATCCACCCCCAGGGGAAGAAACCAGCATAAGTGGTGGCCCTTCAGCCACCTCCATGTGACTGTTTCAGAGTTCTCGGAGTGCAGATTGCAAGGGGGCCAAGCTATCATTCAGTGGCTAAGTGCTCTTGCCTCAACTGGCCTGGATCAAGATCATGGTCTTGGGTGGTGGTCCTGAGATGCATTTTCAGTGAGCCAAAGCTGGTGGGGGCTGCAGAGACTGCCTCCTAATGTTTCTGGCAACTGCGAAAACCCCAGCACTTTGGGACAAAGCTCTCCTCTCTGGAAGCAGAATTCTACTGTGACAAAAAGCTCAAAAGTCAAGTAACTGAGTGGTAACATGAGCAAACAAAGGAAGAAAAGCAAGCACAGCCATCCAACTTTAGATTCCTTTTTTGGGGACAAAAAGGATCAAAGCATGGAATGAGAGGAAGACAGTACAGTCAGAACTCCTGCACCAAAAGCTGCCAAGAAAAACATGAACTGGTTACAGGCCACTGAGGAACTTAAGAAGGATTTTGAAAACCAAATAAGAGAAGTGGAGGAAAAATTGGGAAGAAAATGAGAATGATGCAAGAAAATCATGAAAAGAGAGTCAACAACCTGACTGAAGAAAATAACACCTTAAAAAATAGATAAACTCAAATGGCAAAAGAGGCCCAAAAAGTCAATGAGGAGAAGAATGCCTTAAAAAGTCGAATTTGCCAGATGGAAAAAGAATCTCAAAAGCTCACTGAGGAGAACAATTCCTTCAGAGTTAGAGTGAAGCAAATGGAAGCAAACAACTTTATGAGAAATCAAGATACTGTTAAACAGATCCAAACAAATTAAAAAATAGAAGGTAATGTGAAATATATCATTGAAAAAACCACTGACCTGGAAAATAGATCCAGGAGAGACAATTTAAAAATTATTGGACTACCTGAAAGCCATGATCAGAAAAAGAACCTAGAAATCATTCTTCAAGAAATTCTCAAGGAAAATTGCCCTGATATTCTAGAACCAGAGGGCAAAATAGAACTTGAAAGAATTCACCAATCACCTCTTGAAAAAGATTCCAAAAAGAAAACTTCTGGGAATGTTATAACCAGGTTCCAGAATCCCCAGATCAAGGAGAAAATATTATAAGTTGCCAAGAAGAAACAATTTGAATACTGTGGAAACACAATCAGGATAACACAGGATTTAGCAACTTCTACATTAAGGGATCAAAGGGCCTGGAATATGATATTCCAGAGATCAAGGGAGCTGGGATTAAAACCAAGAATCACTTACCCAGCAAAACTGAGTATAATGTTTCAGGGGAAAGTACAATCATTCAAAGAGGTAGAGGACTTCCAAGCATTCTTGCTGAAAAAACCAGAACTGGATAGAAAATTTGACATTCAAATACAAGAAGCATAAGAAAGCAAACATAGAAAAGAAATCATAAGGAACTTATCAAAGTTGAACTATTTACATTTCTACATGGAAAAACGATGATTGTAACTTATGAAACTTATCTCAGTATGAAGATAGTTGAAGGGAATATAAATGTGTGTGTGTATATATATATATATATATATATATATATATATATATATACACACATATGTCTATATAGGAGGGTGTATATATATGCATGTGAATACATATGTGAGTGTGTGCGTATATGTGTACATAGACAGAGGGCACAGGATCAATTTAATAGGAAGGGATGATATTTTAAAAGGGGAAATTGAAAGGTGGAAGAGAAATAGAATGAGAGGAGACAGGGAAAGACAGAATGGGATTAACCATCTCATATAGAAGAGGGAAGGGATAACTGTTACAATGGAAGGGAAGAACAGGAAGGCAAAAGGGAATGGGTCAACTTTACTCTCATTGAATTTGGCTTAGGGAAGGAATGACATACACTCTGAATTGGGTATCTTGCCCTACAGGAGAGTAGGGTGGGTGGTGATGAGAGGTAGGATGATGGAGGGGAGGGGAGGGGAGAGTGGGGGGGATTGTTAGAAGCACACACTTCTGTAAAGGCACAGGGACAAAGTAGAGAATAGAACAAGGGGGGGGTGGGATAGGAAAGAGTGAAATATAGTCAGTCTTTCACAGTATGTCCATTGTGGAGATGTTCTGCATTAACTACACATGTGAACCTGCACTGAATTGCTTGTCTTTCCAGTGGGGGTGGGTGACAAGGGTGGAAGGGAAAGAATCTAGACTTTAAAGTTCTATAATCAAATGTTAAAATATATATAGATATCTATGTGTATGTGTGTGTGTGTGTGTATAATCATTATTATTTACATGCAACTGGGAATTAAGATATACAGGCACTGGGGTAAGGAGATCCATCTCACCTTACTGGAAAGTCAGTGGGGTGATGGGGGAGGATATAGGAGAGAGCAGATTGGAGGAGGGGATATACAGTGGGATCCCTGTTTTGGGGTGGTGGATAGGGGAAAGATGGGGAGAAAATTTGTAACTCAAAATCTTGTGGAAATGATATAAACTAAAAATAAACAAAAGTTAATAAAACAAAAACAAGTAGATACCTAAAAAAAAAAAAAGAAACTCCAAGGTTAGAGATGGGGTGATGGAACCTGGGCCCCTAAAAGGAAAAGACTATGTCTTTGAACAGAATCCATCCCCTGAACTTTCCCACACATTTCAGCCACCCAGTCCCTGGCATTTCACCTGAGGCCTCCTCTCATCTCAGTCTACCTAAAACTGACCTTTCACTGTAGTTCTACACCCACTTAACTTCTTTCATTGCCAAGAAGTTTTGGAAGATGCTTATTGGCATATTTTGTTAGGGCATTCCTGACTGCTCCTGAGTTTCAAATTGGGTGATTAAATACTGTTCTGGGTCTATAAGGATGTCAGATGTTAGGAAAGGCCTCCCACACATGAATTCAAAGTGGCTAAGCTTGATGTTTTCATGAGGTATAATGTGGGCTCTGAGTTTTCCAATTGGGATATTCTTAATCCAATTGTGTTCTATGTCTGCTTTATTATTTGGAAGGGGTTGGTGGTGAGTGAAGAGTGTTTGCTGTTTTCTTTTTTCAATTAATTAATTAACTAATATGTATTTATAATCTATCTCTTCCACTTCCCCTCCCTTGAACAAAAACAAACACACACGTACCCCACCAAGAAACCCTCATTGCAAAAATGCAAATGTACAAATTCCCACCTTGTCCATTCCCAAGAATGTCTTTTTCTTCATTTTAAATTCATCACCTCCCTGGCGGGAGGGGAGTTTCATCTTCAGTCTTTTGCTCCTAGGGTTTATGTTGTATATATCAGAGTTTGAAAATCTCTCAAAGTTTTTCCTCTATAATGTTGGTGTCATCTTATAAATCATTCTCCTGATTCTGCTTGCTTCACTTTGCATCAGTTCACAGAGATCCTCTCAGTTTCCTCTGAAAGCATCTATTTTGGTCTTTCTATCACATTCCTATATCCCAGTTTGGTTTACTATTCCCCAACAGGAGGATGCTTCCTCAATTTCCAGGTTTTTGCCACCATGTAAAGCACTGCAATAAATATTTTTGTAAATATCTTGTTCTTTTTCTCTTCCTTTTATTTCTCTGTGGTTTAGGCCTATTACTGACATGACTGAGTCAATGGGTTTGGTAATTATTTGGGCATTATTTCCAAATGCATTCCAGAATGGTTAGACCGATTCACAGCTCCACTAAGCTTCTGTTTCCCTAAACTGTAACACATACAATTTTACTTCTATAAGTATAAACTCTGCATGCAATGGGGTGCAGGATCTTCTGGGTCGTTTAGCTGTTTTTCAGTCATGTCTGATGCCATTTGGGGTTTTCTTGGCAAAGATACTTGGAGTGGTTTGCCATTATCCTCTCCAGCTCATTTTACTGATGAGGAACTGAGGCAATTAAGCATACATGCTTGTATATAAAAAATCATAGAGCGACATTTTCCCTTGTGCTTGCTAGCATGATAGTTCTACACTTGCTTGCCTTAGTCATGACTTTGTACAAAATAGCCCCAAGACCACCACTATTAGAGACCCACCACAGCTGGGTGGTGTAATGTATTGAGTGCAGGGCCCAGAGTGAGGAAGACTCATTTTCCTGAGTTCAAATCTGGCCTCAGACACTTACTAGCTGTGTGATCCCGGACAAGTGACTTAATGCTTTTAACCTCAGTTTTTCCATCTGTAAAATGAACTGTAGGAAGGAAATGACAAACCACTCCAGTATCTTGGACAAGAAAACCCCAAATGGGATCAAGAGGAGTAGGAAACAGCTGAAATTACTCAATAATAATAACAACCAAATAAGAGAGCTTTGCCTCCTGTCTCCTGTTTGTTGTTTCACAGTATAGTTCACTTTATTGTTCACGCTGTAGGCGGCAACAGAATAAGGAAGGGAGGGAAAACCAAGAGAAAAGGAGAAGAAGGATTTCTCTGGTTCTGCTAATCCAAAATCAGAAGGAGGAACTGGAACAAAGACCATTTCTTACCCTTCCTTCTGCTCATGCCCCACCTGGGTGGAGAGAAACTGGGAAAGGGAAATAGTTGGTCATCTCTTTATAGTCCAGGTCCTAAAGCATATGTTTTGTGAAGGGCCTCTCCAATGCATGATTTGTTAGAAATATTTTCTTTTTTAAAAAAGATTGACTTTATTTTATTTTCAGTTTCAAATTCTTTCCCTCCCCCACCCCAGTATAAATATGTGTAGTCATACAAAGGAAATTTCCGTATTAGCCATGTCCCTCCCCCACTCAAAAAAAAAAAAAGACAAGAAAATGAAAGAAACAGAAGAAAATGCACTTCAATCTTCACTCTGAGTCCATTGGCTCTTTATTGGGAGGTGGGTAACATGTTTCATCATGAATTGTTTGGAATTGTGATTGGTCATCGTGTCAATTGGAGTTGTTAAGTCTTTGAATGTTGATTATCTTTACAAAATTGCTGTTACTGTCACATTGTTACATTGCTCTCCTTGTCTTCTCACTTCACTCAGTTTCCTCACCTATAAAATGGGTATAATAAGAGCTCCTACTTTCCAGGGTTGTTGGGAAGTTCAAATGAGACAGTAATTGTAAAGCTTTGCACCATACTTGGATCATGGTAGAGCTTAATAAATGCTTTTTGGAATTAAAATGCAATGAAAGGGATGAGGAGCTGTGGCAGGCACATGTAGAACTTTAGAGAGGAGAAGGCCTGGGGAGAAAAGCTCTGATGGGAGCAGAAACCTAATGACACCATCAGAGGAAAAGCATATTTGATTTTTAAAAATTTGTTGATGTTTTTAGTTGTATGGGGTTGGGTTTGCTTTTTGGTAGGGTTTTGTGTGTCTGTGTCTGTGTCTGTGTGTGTGTGTTATTTTAGTTACATGACAAATTCCTTGATCTTTCTTTTGTTGATGAAAATGTTTAGAGATATGAATTTTCCCCTAAGAACCTTGGCTGCATATTGACATGTGGTCTCATTATGACAAATGAAAGTATCTATTATTTCAATGATGTGTGTTTTAATGCATCAGTTCTTTAGGATTAAGTTAGTCTAAGTGGCAGCTGGATGGCCAGTGGAAAGAATTAGCATCAGGACAATCTAATTCAAACCAAGCCTCACATACTTAGTAGTTGTATGACCCCAGGCAAGTCACTTTGTTTCTTAATCTGTAGAACGGGGATAATAATGGTACCTACCTCCCTGGGTGATTGTGAAGACCAAAGAAAATAATACTTATGTTATTGCTGTTTGTCCTTCCTTTTCCAAGAGGACCAACGACATCACAGAATGATGTCTTGACTTGCCTGTGAATTGGATTTAAGTGAGGGAGTTGCACAAAGTTGTCAGCCTCGCTCTGTCTTCATTGAAGTCCAGCACCAAGACAGAAGTTAGGATGTCTGGTGATGGCCAAGATGCAACAGAGGAGCTTGACATCATCAATGTCTACTCCACAGTGCTCCATGGTGCCTACTTCAGCTGCCTTCATGGCCGTTGGAACACATTGTTCTCAAACTCTGATTGTGCCCTGGAGAACTCTTCACATGCTTAAGGTAGACATCCAATAACACTAATTAAGCATATGGCAAACTTTATAGAGTTATACAAATGCCAGCTATTATTATTGTCTCCGATCTATAAAATGAGCTAGAGAAGGAAATGGCAAACTGCTCTGATATCTTTGCCAAGAAAACCCCAAAGAGTTGAACGCCACTGAAAACAACTGGAACACAATTTTTAATCCTTTCTGTGGTAGCTCTTTACGGAATATAATTTTATCTCATTGTGGTCATTAAGTGATGTGCCTAATATTTCTTTTTTTTTTTTTTTGCTTTTTGGAAGGGCAATTGGGGTTAAGGGACTTGCCCAAGGTCACATGGCTAGTTTTTGTGTTAAGTGTCTGAGGCCATATTTGAACTGAGGTCCTCCTGACTCCAAGGCTAGTGCTCTATTCACTGCGCCACCTAGCCACCCCAGGAAGAAATTCCATAGCAATAAAGGAAGAGCTTGTGACTAAAGGAAGGATGGAGAGGGTTACAAAAGAAAAAAGGGAAAATTTTACTCATATATATTAAAAAGGTTTTGCACAAACAAAACCAGTGCATACAAGCGAAATAGTTAAATGTGGCAGGAACTTTTGCAGTATGTTTCTCTAATAAAAGTCTCACTTCCAAAATATATAAAGAATATGTATGGGGCAGAGCAAAGATGGTGGAGTAGAAGCACAAACTTGATGTGCATTCTGGCTCTGAACAATTCCAATACCTATTAAAAAAAATGACTCTAAAGTTATAGAAACCCACAAAGTGACAGAGAGAAACAAATCGCCCACTGAAGACAACCTGGCAGGACAACAGAAAAGGTCTATTGCATCATGCTGGGAACTGGGCACAGTCCCACAGGAGCCATGCGGTTCCAGCCCTAAGGTGGCCCCAACCAGCAGCAGGCAGAGCAGACTTCAGGAGAGTAAATAACCAGCAGCTGTGACGGCTTCCAGACTTCTCAACCCATAAACACAAAAGTAAAAGGTCAGTATGGAACTCTGTTGGAACAGGGGTGGATGAAATAGTGTGGTCCAGCTCCTGCCCCCAGGGTGAGAAGCAGCAGCTGTGCCACATGGTTGCCTCAGGAGCTCCTGGCCTGCAGATTGTAGGGGGACCAAGAAACCATTCAGAGGGTAATTGTTCTTGCTTTAACCTGCTTGTATCTGGATCTCAATCTTGGGTGGTGGTCCAGGGGTGTGGGAGCAGTAAAAAAGAACCTAGAAATCATCCTTCAAGAAATTCTGAAGGAAAATTTCCCTGATGTTTTAGAACCAGAGGGCAAAATAGAGGTTGAAAGAATTCACTGATCACCTCCTGAAAAACATCCCAAAAAGAAAACTCCTAGGAATATTATAGCCAGGTTCCAGAGTTCCGAGATCAAGGAGAAAATATTACAAGCACTCAAGAAGAAACAATTTGAATATTGTAGAAACACCATCAGGATAACACAAGATCTGGCAGCTTCTACATTACTGGATCAAAGGGCTTGGAATATGATATTCCAGAGGTCAAAGGAGTAGGATTAAAACCAAGAATCACCTACCCAGGAAAACTGAGTATAATGTTTCAGGGGAAAATATGGTCATTCAATGAAATAGAGGACAACCTTACTCTCATTGAATTTGTCTTAAGGAGGGAATAACATACCACTCAACTGGGTATCTTACCCTACAGGAAAATAGGTGGGTAGGGGATAGGAGGGGGGAATGATAGAAGGGAGGGCAGTTTGGGGGAGAGGGTAGTTAGAAGCAAACATTTTTGAAAAAGGATAAGGTCAAAGGAGAAAATAGAATAAGTGGTGGGCGGGATAGGATGGAGGGAAGTATAGTTGGTCTTTCACAATATAACAATTATGGAAATTATTTGGGTAACTACACATGTACAATCTGTATTGAACTGCTTATCTTCCCAGTGGGGGAAGGGGAGGGAGAAGAAGGGAAAAAATCTGGAACTCAAAGTTTTAAAAATAAATGTTTAAAAAAATTTGTTTTCTACATGAAACTGGGAAATAAGATATGCAGGCACTGGGGTATAAAAAGTCATCTTGCCCTACTTGAAAATGGGGGGGGGTGATAGGGGAGGATATAATAGAGAACACATTGAGAGAAGGGATATTCAATAGACTTGCTATTTTGGGATCAGGGTAGGGGAAAGACAGAGAGAAAAATTGTAACTCGAAATTTTGTGGAAATGTATATTGAATGCAAAAAATAAATAAAGTTTTAAAAAAAGAAGAAATACTCAGACTGAGCATCTAGGACTACTGCCATATTGGTATCACAGAAAGATTCCTAGAGACTAGACCTATACAATCCCTCTCATGTCTATGATTCTATAATTCTATAAAGAGTGAAGGATTGAATTGTTTCAAGGAGATGTGAAAAGACTTGTATGAACTGATTCAGAGTAAAGTGAGCAGAACGTTATGAACAATAAACACTGTTCATAACTGGCAGCAAAAAAAAGAATATATACTATATAAAGAACTGACTCAAATTTATAAAAATAAGAACCATCTCCAATAAGTAAATGGTCAAAGGATACAAATCACCTGTTAGCAAAACAAGAAAAGTAAGCTATCCAAAACCATATGAAAAATGCTCTAACCCAATAATAATTAGAGAATTGCATGTTAAAACAACTCTGGGGTTCCACCTTATACCCACCAGATGGACAAAGTTGGCCAAAAAATAAATGATGAATGTTGGAGGAGCTGCAGGAAAAGAGGAAGATTAGTATACCATTAGTGGAGCTAAGGGGGTGCCTATCAATCAAAGAATGGCAGAGCAACTTATAGTATATGAGTGTAATGGAATATTATTGTGCCAGAAGAAATGGTGAAACTGATGATTTTAGAGAAATCTGGGAAGACTTGTACAAACTGATGCAGAGTGAAGTGAATAAAACCAAAAGAACAATTTATAGAACTCTGTAAAGACAAACAACTTTGAAAGATTTAAGAACTCTAATCAATGTAAGGACCAACCATGATTCCAGAAGATCAGTAATGAAGAATGTTACCCATCCCTTGACAGAGAAGTAATGGACTCAAGATGAAGAATGAGACATATAACCTTACATGGCCTGGGTCAGAACTTGTTTTGCATGAATATGTTTATTTGTCACTAGGGCTTCATTTTTCTTCTTTTTTTTTAATGGGATGGGGGAAGTTGGGAAAGAAAATAAATTTTCGTTAATTGGAAAAAAATGAAACTTATTTAAGAAGAAAGGGTGGGGAAAATACATTGGAACCCCAAATTGTTAGAAAAACTAATTGTCTTGACCACATGTGTTACCTACATAAGTGACTCCCTACTATTATTGTCTTTGTACCACATGAATTTATTCTTCCTGTGTCTATATATATTTGAGGGAGAACACTCCAAGATCTTGGGGGAATATTTTATAGCTACTATTCTCCTGTCACCTTGCTTTGAGTTAATTATGTCTAGTACCTGACTATTAAAGGTAAACTCAGCAGTACTGTCTTGAAAGGGATAGTTTTAAGAGTGTATAGCCACAAAGTACTTTTTCACCTGGGTAGAAGTTGCCACCCACTCCTCTACCCAACCTCTACCTTCAACCTTTGGTGGCCAAGTTGGGGGTGGAGTAGGACTATCTTCTAGAGGGGACACTATATTAGTATAAGGAAAATAAATGTTAAACAGATACAAAGAAGCCTTGAGGATGAAGGTACTAGCAGCTGGGGACATGGAGCAGGAAAGGCTTCAGGAAAGGCCCTTAGAACTCAGAATGTCAGAGCTGGGAGGGGCCTTGGAACACAGACTGTCAGAGCTAGGAGGGTCCTTAGAACAGAGAATGTCAGAGCTGGGAGGGGCTTTAGAACACAAAATGTTGGAGTTGGGAGGGACTTTAAAACATAGAATGTTAGAGCTAGAAGGGCCTTAGAACACAGGCTGTCAGAGCTGGGAGGGGCCTTAGAAAAGAGAATGTCAGAACTGGGAGGGTCTTTAGAACATAGACCACTACAACACAGAGCACTAGAGCAGTGGTTCTCAACCTGTGGCTCATCACCCCTTTGGGGGTTGAACAATCCTTTCACAGGAGTTGCCTAAGACTATCAGAAAACACTTATTTCTGATGATCTTAGGATCAAACACACCACTCCTCTATCTGTCTCCAGGCCGGTCCGCCTACATGCAGATACACCCACATATGACTATTAAAGGGTCATGGCATTAGGAAGGTTAGAACCACTGCATTAGAGGGAGAAGGTATCTTAGATACATATCTAATGTAGGTATCTCATTTTCCATAAGTCAATCCTGAGGTTCAAAGCGAGCCCATGACTCCCTTAAGGTCCTACAGCTTATTGTCTGCATTAATGGCAGAACCATGTCTAGAACCCAAGTTTCTTGGCTTCCAGTCTTTCTGCTGCACTGTGATAACTCTTGGACAGGGATAGGGCCAGGACCTAAGATTGTTCAGATGAGGAAAGATTCTCCACAAATAAAAGGCTCCACCTTCTCTGCACCTTCTTGCCTTAGAGAGTTGTCTGGGACACTAAGGAATTCTTTCCCAGGGTCACACAGCTATTATGTATTAGTGATAGAACTTAAACCCAGGTCTTTCTGACTCTGAAGGTAACTCTCTATTCCCTTCTCTAAAACCTTACGTCAATCATACCAGGTCCAAATACTAGCTGCTTGGGCCTGGAGTTAGGAAGTCCTGAGTTCAAATAGAGTCTAAGGCATTTACCAGTTGTGTGAACTTGGGAAAGTCATTTAACTTGTTTGCCTCAGTTTCCTCATCTGTGAAATTATTATAATAACAGCACCTACCTTCCAGGGTTGTTGTCAGGATCAAATGAGATAATAATTGTAAAACACTTAGTACAGTGCTTAGCACACAGTAGGTGCTTAATAAATGGTTCTTCTATTTATTCTTTCCTTCCTTTCAAATGTCCCTGGCCTCTGGGAGATGGAGTGGGAAACATAGTTGCACTTCCCCCTTACCATCACAGAGAGTCACAGCACTGAAACTCTAAAGGGTTATGGTACTTCCCTTTCTTTAGGGCTAGGAAGGACAGTTAACCCCTCTTGATTACAGTTTCTTGAGAACTTTCTGGGAAAGACCTTTCAGGGTCAATGGGTCAACTTTGAGCCTAGCTCTGGCATCTGAAACTTCCTGCCTGTGTGATTCTTCACCTCTCAGAGCTCAACTACAAAGTGAAGATGCCAATAGGAGTACAATCCCCCTTCTTCCCCTCCCCCCCGACATTTTACATATGGGGAAACTGAGACACAGATCAGTTAAATGATTTGCCAGGGATCACACAAGTAGTAATTAATAGACCCAGAACTTAAAGCTAGATCATCTGGCTCAAAACCAGTTCTTTTTCTATTAAAAAAAAATAAAACAAATAAATGCAATTTTATTACTTAAGTAATTTAGTTTTTTCATCTTTTTTTAATTGCATGTAAGAACAATTTTTAACATTCATTTTAAAAAATTATGAGTTCCAAATTCTCTCCTTTTCTTCCCTCCCCCATCAAGGCAAGCAATTTGAAAAAGTTTATACATGTGTAGTCATGCAAAACATATTTTCATATTAGTCATGTTGTGAAAGAGTAGGCACAGATTATCAGACATGGCAGGGAGTCTTGGGAGGAATTGAGCTGGAAACAGCAACAGCAGTGGTCACTTACTTCTAAAGACTTGTTGTGAGGGTTTGGGAAATACATGCAGGCTGCAGGTGTGAGGTTTGGGAAATACTTGCAGGCTGCAGGTGGTTATGATGAGGCACGGGGAGAGTTGAGACCCTGGAAAAGCCTGGGTCACATAGAGTTCAGGGCTCGCGGTACTCCTCGGGTCTCTCAGGAGCCGTGGGGTGGAGCGGTGCTCAAGGTTCTCCTGCATGTGGAAACCAGATTTTCCTGATAAGTGTCTCCTTACCCTGGGGCCAGGAGGATACCCTTGTAATTGCAACTTCCCACCCCCACATTTTTGCTACATCGTGCTCCTTGCAGCCAGGCTCTGTTGTTCATCATGTTTAGTATGTGAGTCTGGGAGATATAAGACTCAAGTTTTGGGGGCAGGATGGAAGTCCATTTTTAGATCTTGCTGTGAGGCTTCCCCATGGAGAGGACTCAATAAACTTTCTCTACATGCACCTCCGAGCCTTGTGACTCTTCTGTTCTTGAGAAGGTGCTGGCGCCTTCTCGATCAAGGTAAGTAGGTAAGTAACTGGCTGCCCCTGCCGTCAGAGTTGTTGTCAGGGAAAGTGACCCTGACAGACAGACCAGTCGTCAGAGTGAGAGGACCCTGACAACTTGTGCATCTCATGACCTTCTCATCACCAGCACTGTCTTTCGTTTGCCTAAACACAATAAAACTTCATGGATGCACCCTCACAGTAAACATTGGCATTTGATAGACTGTGATACTATACAGAAAGAGACCAACAGGATGTGAAAGTGACAAAGTTGATGCATGGCACAGAGTGCTGGACTGATGGTAGACTCATCCTCTCTAACATTCACATTCAACAAAAGCTGCTGCCCTAACGCAAGAAGACTATCAAAAGACTTAGTGTCAACAAATTAAGAGTGTTTCTCCAAAGTTTCAACTGTCCATTGCTAACTCGGAGGGAAAGCTGAGCCAACACAGGTTAGTAACAGTGGAGAAGAAAAGGAGTGGGCAGCTTTCAGAGATTTGGCATACACCACTACATTTACTCTCATTTACACTCACCAATATCAAGATCAGTTTGATGAAAATGATAGGGAAATTCTAACAAATTTGACTCAGTTCTCTATATATTTGAGAAATGAGGCCTTTTTCAGAGACACTTGAAGTAAATTTTTCCCCAGTTTTCTGCTCTCCTTCCTTTATTACTTAAGTAATTTAGTTTTTTCATCTTTTTTTAATTGCGTGTAAGAACAATTTTTAACATTCATTTTAAAAAATTATGAGTTCCAAATTCTCTCCTTTTCTTCCCTCCCCCATCAAGGCAAGCAATTTGAAAAAGTTTATACATGTGTAGTCTAATGCAACCAAGATTGCGTTAGTTCATGCAAAAGCTTTTTAATTAAATGTAATCAAAATGATCTATTTTACATCCTGTAATGTTCTCTATCTCATTTGGTCACCCAGTTCTCTTTCAACTCCAATGTGCAGCTTCCCTTGCAGTGGAGAATCGAGTATTTATCAGGGCAAAGAAAGTTAGGTCAGGTGTGAGTCTGGGAAGGACCAAATAGTAGGCTTTGGAGCGTAATGGGAAGAAAGAAATAAAATTTGAACAATAACATAAAATTTGGTTAGATGATGATAGAAGTTTTAGGGAAAGAAAATGGGAAATCATAAACAGAGTATTCCTACTTACTTACAAATCTTTGGCCTACGTATGGCCCTCCTCCGAGAGGAGGAGTGGATGAAGGTATGGGAACAAATAAAGGGTCATAGTATGCATTGTCCTAGCATCCATCCCCAGTTCTGAGCAGAGCCTGGGATGAAGAATAAAAACAAAACCTTTCCCAGTACTTAACAATGTTTAAGGGCTATGATACAGACCCTTCCACCCACTAGGAAGGGGCTAGGAAACAGACCACAAGAGATAAAGAAAAGAGCAACAGGTTTGGAACCAGAAGATCTGGCTCCATTTCTCTACTCTGACTCTTTCTTATACTACTTGCCTCACAGGGTTGCTATGCAGAAAACACTTCTTTTTTATTTTATTGTTATGAAATTGTTCCTCCATAAACATGACTATTTCCATATATAAAGAAGATCAGAAAAAAAGAAATCACAACACCTTGAATTTCAATTATGTACACTTTTTGTTGGGGTTGGGTTTTTGCTTTTTTTTTTTTTGGATTGGGGAAGGTAGGGTAATTGAGGTTGTGACTTACTTAACACAGCTGGGTCACACAGCTAGTAAGTGTTAAGTGTCTGAGGCCAGATTTGAAATCAGACCCTCCTGATTTCAGGAACAGTTTTCTGTTCACTGTGCCACCTAGCCACCCCAGGGTTTTTTTAAGTATATGATGAATAGCACATTAATTCCAGCATAGTCCTACTAATCTATGTCTCTGAACTTCCTTTTTCTCTTGGTATTTTACAAATGCTTCATTAATTTTTTTCTTCCTACTTTCTCTTTCTTTCCTTTTTCCTTCCTTTCTTCTTTCCTTCCTTCCCTTTTCCTTCCTTCCTTTATTTATTCTTCTTGATTTCTCTCTTTTTCTCTCTTTCTTTCTTTTTGGCATTACTATTACAACCCTCTTTCCCCCATAACTCTGCCCGTTCATCAAATAAAATAAAATAAAATAAATACCCTCCTTTATGATAAATAAGTAGAATCAAACAGTATAAATCCATACATTATCCACATCAGAAAATGTATGATTCTTTCTGTATTACCTCTAGTCCATTATTTCTATCAAGATGTCAATCTTCTGGGCGGCCTAGACATAGCAGACGTCAACCTGTATTAAAAATCAGTAATCCCATCTGGTACTGTATAAGAAATAGAGTGATGGAAGAGTGGAATAGATAAGGTACACGAGACATAGTAGTAAATGAGCATAGTGATCTAGTCTTTGATAAATCCAGTTTTTAGAACAAGAAGTCATTTGAGTTTTGACAAAAACTGATGAAGAATGCTATCCATCTCCAATGAAAATACTGACGGAGTCTGAGTGCAGATTGAAGCATACTGTTTTTCACTTTATTTTGTTCTTGGATTGTTAAGGGTTTTTTTTTTGTTGTTGTTTGGTTGGTTTTTTGGTCTGTGTTTTCTTTCACAACATGACTAATATTGAAATACCTTCCTTTGGAGAGGAGAAGGAGATGGTAAATTTTGATGGCCAGAAGCTGCCCAGTTAACTTGGGGTGTAGAGGCTAGATTTCTTTTCTTTCTGTTTATCTTTCTTCTTCCATAAAACTTTAAACCTAGTTCACTCTGAAATTCATTGTTTGGGCCACAGTAGGCTCCTGCCCAATCTCTACTGAAAGGTTGTATTTTGGGCCCTTCTGACCTAGAGTTTGTACTTTGCTTTGGGTCCTTGCTTATGAGAAGGATCTTATGATTCCCTGATTAAGATTCTGAGGGACCATATGTTCAGAGCTCCCCTACTGCTCAGATGTAAAGGTTCTCTCAATCCAGAGATGTATGTAAAGTGTATAATTGATTCAGGCAGTCAGAGCCCTGTCTATTGGTCTTTATTTCTCTGCTTGTAATTTCTCTAAAGGTCAGGGTGCTAACTTTTCCTCTCAACTAGTGAATATAATTTTAAAAGATTGTTGACCCCTTAAACAACAATCTTTCCTAATAAAGCAGATCTAAGAAACTGTGCTAGTAGTCATCCTAGGCATGGCAGTGTGGTTGTCATTACAAGGACAAACACAACAATATGGAAATATGTTTTGCATGACTGAATATGTATAATCTATATCAAATTGTTTACCATGTTGGATGCGGGGTGGAGAAAAACAGGGAGAGAGAAAAACTGGAACTCAAAATTTGTAAAAAGAATGCTAGAAATTGTTCTTACATGTAATTGGGAGAAAAAAATAAAATAGTATTTTTAAAAAATGCTACCAATCTTCTGGAATAATGGTTGTTCATTTGATTAATCAGAGCTTTTAAGACTTTTAAAGCTATTTTCTTTTATGAAGTTGGAGGCATTGTATAAATTTCACTCTACAGCAATTTATATAAATCTTTCCAAATTTCTCTGAATCCAACACATTAGCTTCTTTTCAAAATATTTTTCTTGATAGCTTTTCTTTTTCTATCACTTAAATTTACCCCTGTATCACTTCCCTTAGGTTTGAGATTATTTTTTCATTTGGGAATTGTTTTTCTGCATTGTTCAATATCTTTTTTCTGATTTTGGAATATTAAAATTCTCTATTTTTTTCATTAATCTGAATGTTTAATATTTTTATAAATATTATTTCATTTTAAATTATTTTGTTGGCATGTACTTGAGCAACACAGTTTCCAATGTTTTTTTTTCTTTCCTTTTCATTTGTTATGAGGTCTCTTTTTAATTTTTTTAACATTAGCAATTAGCTAACAGAATAACCTATTTTCTAAATTAAACTTAGACTCTAGTTTTATTTATCAATATAGGGGGGAGGGGTAAAATGGGATTTTATTTTTATCTCCTTTTTTTCAGAACATCTTTTTTTAAAGAATTTCTATTTTTATGCCTAATTGGGATTTTTTTTACTTGTTAGTTCTCTAGTGTTTTAGTTTCATTCTCAATTAATCTATTCCCTCTATTGATAAAAAAAAAAAGTTTAGAGATATAAATTTGACTGCACCTCAAAAATTTTGGCATGTTGTTTCATTGTTGTAATTGTTTTTTAATGAAATCGCTTATTCTTTTTTTTTTTTTTTTTTTTTTGCTTTTTGGAGGGCAATTGGGGTTAAGTGACTTGCCCAAAGTCATATGGATAGTAGGTGTGTCAAGTGTCTGAGGTCAGATTTGAACTCAGGTCCTCCTAACTTCAGGACTAGTACTCTATATGCAGAGCCACCTAACTGCTCCAACACTTATTTTTTCTATAATTTGTTTTTTAAACACTAATTCTTTATTCCTAGTACCTATTTAAATTTTAATCCTTTCTTCAAATACCCTTTTTAAATTATCATTTTTATTGCATTGTGGTCAGGAAAGTATGTGTTTAGTATTTCTGATTTCCTGCTTTTGATTATGAGTTTTTTATGCCCCAGCATATTATCAGTTTTTGTAAAGGTGCTGTGCACAGCTGAGAAATAAATGTATTCTTTAGATTTTTACTATTGATTAGTTCTGTCTGATTCTTCATGACTCCATTTGGGATTTTCTTGAAAAAAATACTCTAATGGTTTATCATATCCTTCTCCAGCTCATTTTACAGATGAAGATACTGAGGAAAACAGAGTTAAGTGACTTGCCTAGGATCACACAGCTAGTAAGTGTCTGAAGCTGGATTTGAACTCAGGTTCTCCCAACTCCAGGGCCAGTTCTCTACTCCCTGTGCCACCTACCTGCCCTAGTCTTTAAATTACCATTCTATAATCACATGATGTTGATCATATCTAACTTTCCTAAAATTCTAATAAGATCATTGATTTATTTTTTATTTATTTATTTTGTTAGATTTGTCTAATTCTGAAAGAGGCCTGTTGAAGTCCCCAACTACTATAGTTTTGAAGTCAATATTTTCCTGTATTTATTTAGTTAACTTTTTCTTAAGTTCGTATATGCTATTCTGTTTGGTCCCTATATACTTAATATTGATGTATTTCATTATCTATGATCCCTTTAAGCACAATTTATTTATTCTCCTCATTTCTTTGACCAGTGTCTATTTTTATTGTTACTTTGTCTGAGATCATGACTGCTATCCCTGCTTTTTAAAATTCACCTGAAGCATAAATTTTGCTGCTGGTGTGAATCTTTGTATTTCTAGCATGTTTCTTCTAAACAACACATTATAAGATTCTGCATTCTAATTCATTTTACTACTTTTTTTCATTTTAAGGATGAGTTCATTCCATTCCTAGTCATGACTTTTAATTGTGCGTTTTCCTCCATCATATTCTCTATTTTTTCTTATTTTTCCCTCTCCCCCTTTTTTGAAAGCAGAAGAAGGTATAAAAAAGAAGGAATCTTATTCACTCTGTGTATTGTCTGAGATATTCTCATCTATGTGCGTTCTGTGATTTCTGTTTACTGTCTGCTTGGACAAATTGGTTTATTTGCAATTTGCTACGTGTATTCTACGTGTAGAATTACCATTGGTGAGAAGATAATCAAGTCTTGGATATGTAGCTTGAGGTACTCCTTCCTTGTGAAGGCATAGGGCTTAGAAACTCAAATTAAACCTAAATTTTTTTCCCCCTTAGACTAACAATATTTAGGAATGGGTATGAATAGATATAGTTCTAGTCCAGTATCTTTCCCATCTGAGGAGAGCAGTCAAATTCTGACCCCAAGTTCCTGTTCTCCCTTCTCCTGGCAAGAACCAAAGTCTTCCTTGGAAAAAGGGGTGGAGGAGATTCTAGAAATATTTGTTTGTGCCTCTCTATGAACCACATGTAAGTAACACCCAGCTGGACACACATAACTAACCCATAGGCAATTCATACCACACTCCCTTACTGTTTCAATGACCAGACTTGGTCCCAGAGAAAAAATAAACGTAATTCTCAGAAGAGAAGTTGTGAAAATTAGATATAGATATGGATATAGATATACGCATACTATTAGATGAAGACATTTATTAGCTGGATATTGCTCAAATCTTTATTTCCAAGGGAGTATTTAATTAAGGGAAGATATAGTACAGTATAGTTCTATTATAAGGAGTATATAATTTTCTTCATTTTCTGGTCCTTTTCTTTTCCATTGAATCATAGATTTAGAGCTAAAAGGGCCCCTAGAGGCCATTGCGACCAACCTTCTCTTTTTGTGGAAGAGGAAACTGTCACAGAGAAGTTAGGTGATTTGCCCAAGGCCATACAGCTAATAAGTTTCTGAGGTGGGATTTGAACTGTGGTTTTTCTGACTCCAAATCCAACTCTTCATCTACTACTCCACACTGCCTCTAGGACTAGGGTGAACAAAGCTAAAGCAACTAGACATATAAATGGATATTTAAGAGAAATAGAAATAGGCAACAGGAAGAAAAACAACATCCTCTATTGTCTAAAAACATAACAGTAACTATAGAGAAAAAAGTTAGTTTGATGTTTTCAGCATCACAGAATCTGAGTTGGATAGAGATCCTAAATCCTAATCCTAAAGCCTCACAAATTTACAGTTAAAAGGGATACTAGGGCGGCTAGGTGGTGCAGTGAATAGAGCACCAGCCCTGGAATCAGAAGGACCTGAGTTCAACTCCGGTCTCAGACGCTTGACAGAAAACTAGGCTGTGTGACCTTGGACAAGTCACTTAACCCCAATTGCCCTCCAAAATAAAAACAAAGCTAAAAAAATTTTAAATAGAAAAAATAAAAGGGATACTAGAGGTCATGTAGCCCAATTCCATCATTTTAGAGATGAAGAAACTGAGGCAAAAGAGGTGAAGCCACTTGTCCAAAGTCACACAGATCTTGAGCAACTGAGTTGTGCTAAGTGGCACCAGAGTGCACAGAGCTCTGGGCCTGAAGTCAGGAAGACTCATCTCCCTGCATTCAAATCTGACCTCAGACATTTACTAGCTGTGTGACCCTGGGTAAGTCACTTCACCATGTTTGCCTCAGTTTCCTCATTTGTAAAATGAGCTAGAGAAGAAAATGGAAAACCATTTCAGTATCTTCACCAAGAAAACCCTAAATAAGGTCATGAAGAATGTGAAACAATTGAAAAATGACTGAACAAGAAACCTCCAACCACCAATCCAGCTTTATTTCCCCTGCATCAGTTCCAGCTACACAGTTACAAGTGTTTTTCCTCTCTGCAAAAGTATCTGCTTTTATGTGGACCCTGGAGATTGGAAGGGATGGGTATAAGCAGATTGTCCTTGCTTCCACCAACATGACTGGGCCAACCACTGAAAGTCTGATCTTTGTTGGTGCCACTGGGCATCCTTCTGCATTCATGCTCCCAACCTAGGCCTCCTGTCATTTCCAGGTTCCCAGCGCCTGCTTGGGTTTCATCCAGGCTTGACGAAGGGTTTAAAGCATAGAGATCATTGACAAATTAGTATTTCATTAACTGTCATATCAGAGTATCAATATTTTATAAAGTTATCAAAATTGTCTCAGTTGTCCCAATTCTGTTAAAGTTCACATGTCTTTCCAACTTTATGTGACCGAAAGCAATGCAGTTCTTATTAAAGAAGAGAATGTGCTTAGTGAATGGAACTGGATAAGCAAAGACACAGTGATAGCCCTACACCACACCCAAAGGTACATAATCTTGTCCTCAACTTGAGGTTTCCTAGTGCAGGTTGGAGTGACCTTTTATGTATAAGGTAGATGTGTGCCCATGTAGATTACATATTTCTAAAGCTAGATGAAGCCTTAGTGAAAGCATTGATATCTCTGGAATCTTTTCTATTCCTCTTTAAGAAAGACATTGATTCTTGCCTAGAGGAAAGCAAAAGAAGGGGTCATAAGGCAACTCATTCTGTTTTGTTTTGTTTTGTTTTTTCAAAGAAAGAGAGGTACTAGACTAGAAGTAGGTCTATTTTCCCACTAAATATTGCTGGTAGAAGTTCAAGCCACTTTCCAGGTCACTGTTCCTTAGAGGAGCGGAATAACCCCAAGCTTGACACCTTCCCACCACATGCTAATTGCACAAAGACCATCACAAATAGTGAATACCATGTAAGCCCATTTATCCAAGCAGGCAGCAAACAGAAATCAGAGAAGTGATACAGATTAGAATATGTCTGAAAATACAGATTGTGAATGAGCTGTCCCACTGGGAGAGAAATATCTCAGCTCAGTCAGAGAGACCTCACTCTCAGCCAAAGGGAAATTTCCCACTGTCTCTAGCAAGGAATACTGAAAATGAGGGACATTTTGAAGGGTCAGCTCCTCTACATGTCCATCACTTCCCAATTCTCCATAGGTATCTTTCTGAAAAGAGTCTGGAACCATGTGTATTTCTCAGAAAGCAAGCTTGAAGAATCTGTCTCTTCTCCAAAGGTTTCACACCAACTCTGCCCCTCACAGCAACAAATCATCATTCTCTCTACAAATCTGGAATCACATCTAAGCATCGTCACTTTTAAAAACCTTAGGCTCAAAACCCTCGTAACACAGAGAAAACCTTTCCAGCTTTCCTTTTGAAGTCAATAGGAGGTAGGGAAGAAACCATCTCACCAACATTCACTATACATGGTAATCAGATCTTAATAGGCTTAAGGTCAAGCTCCAATTTAGACTTTTCCCAGGAACACTGCAGGTCCTCATCCACACCCCTGGAATCTCAACTCAACACAACTCCAAGCAAAATTTCTGCCTTCTTCTCCTTCTGGAATCCACAAGCCTGGCTCCAAAACAAGATTGAAGGCCTCTGGTTCTGACACACAGTTACCCAGAAGAGACAAGTAGGTGGCTCAGTGGACCCCAGACTTGGATTCAGGAAGAACTATGTTCAAATTCAGTCTCAGACATTTATTAGTTGTGTGACCCTGGACTTAATCTCTGTCTGCCCCAGTTTCTTAATCTATAAAATTAAAATTATGATAATAGCCCCTCCATCCCAGGGTTGTTGTAAGGATAAAATGAGATATTTATTAAGTGTTTTGCAAACTTTAAGGCACTATATAAACACTAGCTGCTATTAATAGTAGTGGTATAGTAGGAGGAGGCAGGGACAGAAGGGAAGGCCCCCTTTTCACAGGCAGAGCAATAGATACCAGGTGCCCCATGGCAGCCTTACTGTTTATACTGTGTCTCTCTTCAGGGTTCTGAAATAGTTGATAATATCATATGGTCATAGATTTGGAGCTAAAATAGATCTTAATGGTCACCTGGACCACATTTTGACTTAGAAAAACACAAATTAACATTATCTATGTTGTATTGTATTTTTATTTATTCTGTTAAACATTCCCCAAATACTTTTTTATCTGGTTCCCTGGGAAAGGAGGTTTTGGGGGTGGTGGTGAGTTTGACAGCTCTGATCTAGTCCCGTCTCCTTTTCCAGACGAGGAAACTGAGACCCAGAGACATGAAACGATTTGTCTGAGGTCCTATGACTGGTTAGTAGGACAACTCATTGATGTTCCAGTGAGTTTCTCTTTCCCATGGAATCCTGCCCTGGATCCTCAAGATTCATAGTACCAGTTACTTCTGGGAAGGTGCACATCCCTTTTGGACTACGGAATAAGCAATCCACTTCCCAGAAATTCATTTGGTTTAGCTCTCCAAGTAGGAAAATATAGCGTGATTGTGTAAACTCTTCTCTTTTTTTCTCTGAAAAATATTCTATAGCAGGAAATCCCTTTCTCTCACCAAAAGCTCTGATCCCAGAATGCTCATGCCTAGAAACGTGAATTTGGACTGAGTGGGAATATCCTGCCTACTTCAGCATGAAATCACTCATTTCCCTGAACACCAATCCCTTGAGCTGAGAAAATCAAAATTCTCGGGATATCTAGTTTCTTACCCAGGCTCAGAAGCAGATCTTGGAGATGGTATCATTCCAGATGACACAGATTTACTCAGTGAGACCAGGAAGGTAGGTAGCTGATGTGGAGTTAAAACAGAGGTCACTGGGGTTGAAGAGGTCTAGCAGCAATGAGGCCAGGGTGTTAAAAAATGTCATCAATGCATAATGAGCTCTTGAGGATGCTGACAGTCAGGGATCATAATGGAAAAGGAAGAGCATGATGGAGGTGATAAAGTTATCTAGGAAGCTGAGGGGATGCTCTGGTTGTCGAAACAGAGCAGAGGTGAAGAACAGGTTACCACCAAGCAGGAAAATGAGGATCTTTGCTTTAAAAGACCCACTCTAGGGGTGGCTAGGTGGCACAGTGAATAGAACACCAGCCTTGGAGTCAGAGAGACCTGAGTTCAAATCCAGCCTCTGATATTTAACACTTGCTAGCCATGTGACCTTGGGCAAGTCACTTAACCCCAATTGCCCTACCTTCCCCCCTCCAAAAAAAGCAAGAAATAAAAATAAAAAATAATAATAAAAGACAGACCCACTCTAGGCTAGATTGGGTTGAAATGAGTCCCTTTACATTATCAATACCAACTAATTCAGTTCCCATCCCCCAGCATTTCCTCTCCTTGTCCAGCACCTAAAAAATGCAGAAAAGAACAAGGGCTAGAACATAAGCTTTTTTCAAAATATGGGTTTTAAGAAAGGAAGAAAACAAGTAATTATTACTGTTCCAAGAAGTGTGTTAGGTATTTCACAATTATTGTCTCGTTTGAGCTTCGCAACAAACCTGGGAAGGAGATGCTATTGTTATCCTGATTTCACAGTTAAGGAAACTGAGGTCGACAAATGCAGAGTGAACTCGCCCAAGGTCACATGGCCAGTGTCTGAAGCCAGATTTGAACTCCAGTCTTTCTGACTCCATGCCCAGAACACTATCGTCTGCACCGCGTAAGAACCTTCAAAAGGGAAAGGCTAGATGGAAGTTACCAACTACAGAACATTTAGATGCCGGGAGGGAAGGTTTGTACTAAGGTTGGGGTGAACACAGAAGAGACTTCAGAAAGGAATGTATACTGGAAAGGGGTAGAGGGGTGGGCAGAGAGAAGTCTCCAGAAAAAAACGTGTGTGGTGGCCATGAAGCAGGCTACTGCCTCTGTCTGCCCCCCTCCAAGTTGAGGAATATGTGTTTCAAGTCAGTCAATCAGTCAACCAATATTTATTAAGTGCCTACTATGTGCTTGGTGGGGCAATGGATAGAGCCTCAACCCTGGAGTCAAGAAGACTCATCTTCCTGAGTTCAAATCTAGCCTCAGACACTTGCTAGCTGTGTGACCCTAGGTGAGTCATTTTACCCTGTTTACCTCAATTTCCTCCTCTGTAAAATGAGCTGGAGAAGGAAATGGCAAAGCATTCCAGTATCTTTACCAAAAAAAATCCTAAATGGGGTCATGCAGAGTCAGACATAATTGAAACAACTCAACAACAACACATGCTAAATACTGTGCTAAGTACTGGTACTCTCATTTATTACTCCTGAGACTTATTTATCAACATTTTTTCACATTCCTCCCTAATCTCCACCTTTGCCCTGAACCACATAGTGAGCAACTTAACAAGATAGCAGCAGATGCTTGTGTAGCATTTTCAGGTTTCTCTCAAGCACTCCATTCAGCAATCATCAAGGCGCCCCATGTAAGCTTCATTAGCCCCATTTTGTAGATGTAATGCCCCACTCCCACAGCTATCTCAGTTCATTATCTTTTCAAAATGATTGCTTGTGGATCCCCTTTTTCTCCCTGAATCTTTTTGACCTGGTAAAAATGAATTTTGATGTAACATAATAAAACAAGAAGATGTTAACTTTTAGTCAAAGGTCAAATAAATAACAAGGAAATAAAACAATCAGCTGATTCTTCTCTACCTAATTCCTCAAAGTGCCTCCACTCTAGTTACTGTCAGTCCCTAAAAGGTCAGAGTAGATTCCTCTCTGCTCCCAGTCCTGTCTTATCAGCCCAACGGGGCAAGCCAGGGAACAGAAGGGATGTCAGTGATCTGCCTGCTGGACAGTTGAGGAAGTTTTTGTGGCTGGGATTCCACAGCCTCTTGACAAAAGCATAATGTGCCAGTGTGTCTTCCATCTGTCACTTTGCATATGAAAATGCTGAAGCCTCTATAGCCAAAAAAGACTGCAGCATTCATGTCTGAAAGTCCTAGCCCCAGAATGAATGAATAAAAGCCAGGGACTTGCCCCATGAAGAGTGACAGACAGTCCAGAGACATTAGAACTAAGATCCTTTGATTCCAAACACAGTATTTCTTCTATGACATTGAGGCAACTCATCATAGGGGATAGGGCACTGGACTTGGAGACAGGGGAAGGGAATAAGGATTTATATAGTGCCAACTCTGTGCTGAGTGCTTTTTATAAAGATTATTTCATTTTGATCCTTACCACAACCCTGTGAGGAAGATATTATCAGCATCTCCACTTTACAGTTGAGGAAACTAAGACAAACAGAGGTTAAGTGACTTGCCCAGGGTCACATGGCTAAAAAGTGTCTCAGGTCAGATTTTAACTCATGTCTTCCTGATTCTAGGTTCAGCACTCTATCCATTGTGCCACCATCCACTTCTGGTATAGAAACAGGATATAAGGAGTTCAAATCCTGCCTTAGACACTCACTAGTGGTGGAATCCTGGGAAAGATACCCAACCTTAGCTTCTTCATTCATAAAATGGGGATAATATCACACTGGGTTGTAAGGATCAGACTTCAAAGCTATACATAGGTGTTGACTGTTACTGCTGTGATATATACCATACTGCTTCTCTACAAATTTAGGTTGGTTCGTGGTGGCAACTTTTCTAGATCCCTGGACTTAATGGGACCGACAGGGAAAAATTTAAGAAAGGAAAAGCAAGTGGTAATGTATAGCTGGTCCCTTCTCTTCTGGGACTTTTGCTATGAAATGACCATTCCCAGAAGGGTCCGAACAATGTCTCTGTCCTTAATTTCTTTCCCATGTCTTGTCATTAGAACACATTTCTGTGGTACAGGGAAAAGAGCACTGACAATGGAGTCTTGGGTTCAAATCGTACTTCTGATGCTTTCCAAAAATGTGACCTTGGGACACTCATTTCACCACCTGTTTCCTCATCTGTACAATGAGAGAGTTGGGTTAGATGGTCTCTGAGGTCCTTTGCAGCTCTAAATCTATGAACATCTTTGAAGTGTGACCAAAGACTTTAGCCCTAGTAAGACACTGAAGTTGGACTCACCTGAGTCTGCCCAATGTAGTTCTCAAGAGTATTTCAGAATAGGCTTTTCATTTATTTGGGTCTGAGATTCCATGTGTATAGGGTAACTCCAGGTGGACAAACTTCTATGATGCAGATTGCCAATTTATCTGTAACTTAGAGCTTCCTACAGTACTGAAGTGGAGCTAGGTAGCGCCATAATGCACAGAGTGCATCACAGTGCATAGAGCCATGAGCCTTAGGAAGACTCCTCTTCCTGAGTTCAAATCTGGCCTCGGACACTTCCTGGCTGTGGGACACTGGGAAAATCACTTAATCCTGTTTGCCTCACTTCCTTCATCTGTAAAATGAACTGGAGAAGGAAATGGAAAAACACTTCAATATCTTTGCCAAGGAAACCTCAAATGGGCTCACAAAGAGATGGACACCTCTGAAAAATGACCAGACAAGGGCACTGAGATGTTCAGTGGCTCGCCGTGATAACACAGCCAATATGCATCTTTGGCAAAACTTGAACCTGGGTCTAGGTAGACTCCAAGACTGACTCTCTAGACCCTCTGTCTCTTTGTCTTTCCCTCTTTATCTCATAGTTCTCTTTTCCCAGAACTCTCAGTCCTGGCCAAACTAGAATGCCCTTGTGCCTTACCATGCCCTTCACTCCCTTGCCCCAAGTGGCTTCTGCAAAGGTCCTGGTCCTATGTAAAGGGGGTTGATCATAGGAATCCCTGATGAATCAAGTGAGGCCCCTGATCAACTTTATAATATTTGGAGTGCCAACCTTTGTTTGAAGAGTCCCTCCCGAGACACTTTGGCATCACAAGGCACTAAAAGGGTACTGGGAACTCTTCTGATTGGTCCCTAAAGACTATATACTGAAGGTGACCAGTGATGGAATCATAAAAGCCACTGTACTGATTATATTTCCCCTCTCCATGGTCTATAAACATCTCATTCTCTTTTTCCCCATCCTCTTCCATCTCCTCTCTTTCCCCTTTGCATGTTCTCTCTCTTGCATTTCCAGACTTGAGTGAAGCAAGTAGGGGTGAAGGATAGCCATCTTCCCTCTGCCCAGGAACAAAGTTTCTTTTAAAGGCTAATGAAAGAAGTCTTTTGTGGTCAAGGTCAGGGTCAGCTGCCTATGCTTGCCCGGGTTTCCTAAGAGGAAAAGTCAGAGACCTTGAGTTCCTGGATATCTTCTCCCTTTCTCTTCCTTACTTTGAGCAGAGATTCAGATGAGCATTGGTCACAGATTAGTACTCTTCATGTAGCCAGACTGTAGAGCTTATCTTCCAGCCCACACTAACACTGATAGTTTGGGTGCCCAGAGCATGACTATTGCTCCATCTTGCACCTAGAATTCTATGGATACCTGTTGAGGGCCAATTCCAGTTAGGCCAGTAGAAGTGGCCAGCTTCTTGCAGCTGCTCCCAGGCCAACTGGATGCTGCCTCACCACTCTCCATGACATGCAGGAAACAGAGCACCCTGAATTCTTACCCTGATAGTAGTGACACAAAGGGAACCAAGTACAAGGAGTCTACAGCCCATCTCATGTAAAATGGGAACACTAGATAAAGTATGGACATGATAACCTTCAGGGTTTGCCTGACATCATGGAGATAAACAAAGCAGTAATGGAAAACATAGTGACCGACAGTTACCTTTTCTGTCTCATTGCTCTATAAAAACCTTGCTCATTGTATCAATAAATGGAGTTCAGAATTCTATCATGAACTGCCCGCCTGCCCCGGTTTATCTAGTCTCTGATCGCGCTTGATGATGGTATCAAGTGCCCCACGGCAGATACCCCTACAGGACTGTGGGGTTCATGGGATTCTTTTAATATTATCTTGAGCCTCCATCCAATGTGTTCCCCTCAATTTCAATTGACAACAATACTTTCTCAGTACCATTTGCCAATGACAGTATCTCCCCAGTATCATTTTACTAGTTGATATCGCTTTGATACTACTGAAAAGCAATGAACACCAATTAGCTTTTACAAAGGAATATTTACTGAAAACATATTTTGTTGTTGTTGTTGTTCAGTTGTGTCCAACTCTTTGTGATCCCATTTTGGGGTTTTCTTGACCAAGATACTGGAGTGGTTTGCCATTTCCTTCTCCAACTCCATTTTACAGATGAGGAAACTGAGGCAGACAGGCAAACCCTGAGAAGGGGGAAGAGTGAGAGAGAGAGACAGAGACAGAGACAGAGACAGAGACAGAGAGAGACAGAGACAGAGAGACAGAAACAGAGAGACAGATACAGGGAGAGAGACAGAGAGACACAGACAAAGACAGAAACAGAGAGAAAAAGAGAAAGAGACAGACAGAGAGACAGAGACAGACAGAGACAGAAACAGAGAGAGAGACAGAGAGAGACAGAGAGAGAGAAACAGAGACAGAGACAGAAACAGAGAGAGAAAGAGAAAGAGACAGACAGAGAGACAGAGACAGAGAGAGACAGAAATAGAGACAGAGAGAGAGAAAGAGAGAGAGAGGGAGAGAGAAAGAAAGAGAGAGAGAGAGAGAGAGAGAGAGAGAGAGAGAGAGAAAGAGAGAGAGAGAGAGAGAATGTCTATGTAAGTTTGACAGTTCCCAAATTTAAAAGTTCCTGAGTTCAAGAGTTGAACACTGGGCCTCTTCAAGGAATATTTCCTCTTTGGTAAAGGAGGCCTGCCAGTACAGGATCTCCCTATACTAAATTAAGTCAAGTCATGGGGAGGCCAGAGATCTAGACTTTAAGAACCTTCCTATTCCCTTCAATTGTTCCGTTAGAGCCGGTCTGAGGTTAATGGGTGGCATTTGTTCAACAGCGTCTCTGCCCACCCAAAATGTGTTTATCTTCCAGAGGGAGTTTACTGGGTCATTTGAGCGCTTTATGTTTTTGTATTTGTTCGTTGGTAATCATAACTGCTTTGACTGGAAAGGGTGGGTAGGGGAAAAAAAGGCCATCCCATACCTAATATCCCTAGTATATGCTGAGTGCCAGTAAAAATGCCCAAATCTTATTCAAAGAACAGTAAGCAGATCAAAGTCATCAAGTCACAGAATACAGGGGGAAACGATGCCTCTGAGGTTTTCCTATTATGCCATAATGACTTGCCAAGATCATGCAGATAGTAAATAGAAATCAGAATTTGAACCGCCTACTCCAAATCCAGTGGAGCACAACGCCTACCCAAGACTATGGACCTGGAAATATTCCATGAAACAGGCTAGAGACAATATAACATATCAGGTATGCTACCCTCTGGCTCCCAAAGGTTATCTCCATCACTTTTTCCCCAGGAGAGAAATCAAAATTGTGTCTGAAGAAGCTTACTCTGAAAACGAGAGTTTCCTTTGTTCAGTAACTCTGACTTGCAGAAAGCCTTCAGAAATGAGTCATTTCCTGCTCTTTGGACCTGGCTTCCACCTTTGTGTGATAGTTTAATCTAGCGTGTGTGTGCGTGTGCAGGAATGAGATCAAAAGAGTAGGAGTCCTCCTTCAAAAAAAGACACTGGACAAGGACTTAAGTGATAAAAAAAAAGCTCTCCACCTCCAGAGAAAGAATGGATGGAGAATGAAGGCAGATCAAAGCCATACTTTTATTTTCCTTTTTTAATTTTTCTTTTCTTTTTTTGGTCTGGGTTTTTTTTACAACGTGACTAATATGGAAATATGTTTTGCATGACTACACTTGTATAATCTATATCAAATTGCTTGCCTTCTCATAGAGGGGGGAGGGAAAAGAGAAGAGAGAATTTGGAACTCAAAATTTTAAAAAATGAATGTTAAAAATTGTTGTTACATATAATTAGAAAAAATAAAATTTAGAAATTAAAAGAAAGGTGCTGGAAAAGATGCTGAGACCACTGTCCCCCAGGCTAAGTGAAGACCGTAGGTGGTTCTAACACCTAGCCAGACCAAACCCAGATGAACTCCAGGATTTTCTCAAACCTAAGTGTAAGATAATATTGAGTAAGTGGAAGTGGAAAAGCACTCAATTTAGACTCAAAGGATGTGGATTCAAATCCCAGCTCTGCTACTTCCTTCCCATATGACTTTGAGCAAAGTCACTTTATCTCTATGTGCTGGGAACTCTCTGGATGGAACTCAGTTGCCCTATCTGTAAAGTGAGGGGGTTGGAGTAGGTCACCTCTATGGTCTCTTTCTACAATGGCTCACTCCTATGACCATTGATCCTGCTTCTAACCAGACCCTTACAGTCACCAAAGTGAGCAACCCTTGTGGAGAAGGAGCTTGCCATCCCAGCAAACATTAACACCCATTACCAATCAGTTATCTAATCCGGTGAAAACAAGAGTTCTGGGAACCCCAGTGGCCCCTAGACCGCCAGCCATACTTCCAGCCTGGTCCTGGCAGCTATCAGTAAGGGGAACAACCATCCCTAACACCTCCACCTTCACCACTCACTCAATAACATTTATTAAACACCTACTATGTGCTAAGGGAGAAACAAGAAGTAGCATTTGCCAAATGGATTAAACCACTTTGACCACGAATCAGACCTTAGCTCAGGAACCTAAACCCAAGAACCCTGGTAATAGCACCAGACCACCAGCCTTTTTTACAGAGACCCTTGAAACCATCATTAAGAAAAGCAACCTTGGTGGCGGCTAGGTGGCGCAGTGAATAGAGCACCGGCCCTGGAGTCAGAAGTACCTGAGTTCAAATCCGGCCTCAGATACTTAACACAAAAAACTAGCCATGTGACATTGGGCAAGTCACTTAACCCTAACTGCCCTCCAAAAAAAAAAAGGCAAAAAAGAAAAGCAACCTTTTGAGAGAAGAGGACCACTCCTCTTAAGAGATCAAAGAAGAGGAAAAGGAATGATATGTGAGAAAATACTTCCAGCGGTTCTTTTTGGAGTGGGCAAAGATCTGTAAACTAAGGAGATATCTATCAGTTGGGGAATGAAGGAACAAAAATCATGGTACACGAATGTACTGGAAATACTAATGTGCTGTATGAGATGATGAAAGGGATCATTTCAGAAAAGTTTTGGAAGACTTGTAAGTATTAATACAAAGTGAAGAATAATAATAAATTGGGAGAACAAGAACATTATAAAGAAAAACAAATCTGAAAGACTTATGAACTTTGATCAATGCAGTGACCAACCAGGATTCCAGAGAACTGATTATGCACTGTGCTACCTACCTCCTCATACAGAGCTGATGGACTCAAGAAGCAGAATAACACTTAGATTTTTCAGATATGGTCAATGAGGTAATTTGTTTTGACTAGCTTCTTATATGTTACAAGATTTTGTTTTGTTTTTTCCTTTTCACATTGGAGGGAAAGTGGAAGGGAGAGAAAAACACCTGTGAATTTTTTTTAATGAAGTTAAAAAATAAGGGAGAATTGCCCCACCACCCCTGAGATCATGAATACTAACTGCTACCAAGGGGCACATAAGCCTAAAAGCCCCTGGAACCTCAATGTCCCCCAGGCACTGGCCCTGCTTTCCATGTGGGCTCTGAAGCCATAATCCAAATCAATAATAACTGGCAATTTCCTCCCTTTAAAGGAAACTAGGGAGGTCAGTATGTGAAGCAGAGGAAGGAGGACTTCCAGGCATAGGAGTCAGCCAGAAAATATTCTGGGAGCTGAGGGGCCTAATTCTTGGAACAAGCAAAAGGCCAGTTCTACCAGATCCAGCAGTATGTGAGGGGGAGTAATAGGTAAGGAGGCTAGAAATGGTGTGGGTGGGAAAGGGGGTACTAGGTTACAAAGGGCTTTGAACGCCAAACGAATGGAAAAGCAGGACAGTCCCTGCTCTCAAAGAACTCACATTCTAATTGGGGGAGGCAACGCATAGGACGTTTCAGCAGCCAATCAAATGGAAAAATCCCATGGTCCTTAGGGTGCAGCTGAAAAGTGAACAGTAATGCATGTTCTTTAATATCATTTCCAGTGGTAAAACCACATCCATTTCTCATGTTAAGTCCTTTGACATTGTCAAGCACTTGATAGTGAGGACTTTTGTTTGTTTGGTTTTTTTCTGTGTCTTCAGTAACTGTTGCTACTGTTCAAAGAACATTGTCAGATTCCATCTATATGAGGATTGATTCTCTAGATTATGGCTGTGGGCATCAGTCTGAAAACAGGCCCAATGGTCTGTGGGGCACTGATAGTCCAGGATCTCTTGGGTCTGGGACTCAGTCACTTCTTGTCCCTCTCTTGGGGTGCCTTGCTCCTAGTTTGTTGGTCCTGTGCATGGCAATTGGTATGGGCGGGGGGAGGTTGGCTGGCCCCTTCTCCATAGGGATTGTAACTCTGAGTGATGACTTTGGAACCAAGTTGGAAGCAGAGTCTGTGGTGTATAGGGGTGGGTGTTGAAAAGGGTGCTGCTCTTCCTAGGCCTAATGGCCTTACCTGTCCATGAGGACCAGTTGGCCAGCAGTGATGAGGTCTCTTTAACAAAAAAGAGTTGATCCAAGACAATTCCAAAAGACCCACGATGAAAAATGTTATCCACCTCCAAAGAGAAAAGTGATAAGCTCTAGTATAAATTGAAGCATATTTCTTTGACTTTATTTTTTTTTTGGTTTTGTGTATATGTGTGTGTTTTCTTTTGCAATATGGCTAATATGGAATATTTTTTGCCTGATTCCACACGTATAATTTATGTCATATTGATCACCTTCTTAAAAGGTAGGAAAGGTGCAAGACAGAGGGAGAGAATACGAAACTCAAAATTTTTTAAAATGAATATCAAAAAAATGTACATGTAATTGGGAAATATTCAACAAAATGAATAAAATAAAAAGAGATGTTGAAAATATGTTGATTTAAAAAAAAAAGAATAAGAAAAAACGGGGCAGCTATGGTGCAGTGAATAGAGCACCAGCCCTGGAGTCAGGAGGAAGAGAGTTCAAATGTGACCTCAGGCTTAACACTTACTAGCAGTGTGACCTTGGGCAAGTCACTTAGCACCAATTGCCCTGCCTTCCCCCCTGCAAAAAAAAAAAATGTGTTGATTAGCATCCTCTATAAAAGAACAATAACACTTACTCCTATCAAGAAGAAGCCACAGCAGCCAAGGTTCTGCATAGAAGTGAATGACAACCTCAGAGTAGTGTGCCTAGAGAGAAAGAACAGGTTCAAGATAGAGTAGCAGCTAGGAAGGGGAACCTTGAGAAGTCTTTTGGCTTCAAAACAAGCCTTCCTCATGTTGGTGCATGAGTCATTCTGGAAAGGTTCCCTTCCCTATTGGCATGTATAAAATTATACCCCTTTGCTTTTTGGGGAGAGGGAAGGGTTGAGAAATGCTTGATTTTCTCTATTGTTTACTTTTCTATTGTGTCTCTACTAAATACTTTACTATTCGATGGTAAAATACGTATTGTGAGTTGGCAAAATTTGGTGGATAGAGGGATGGCCTTGGAGCCAAGATGACTTTGGTTCAGATATGCCTCTGCTACAAACTGGCTGTACAATCTTGGACGAGTAAGTCACTTAACTGCTTGGTGCTCTAGATAACTCTCTAATAATATAAGATATAGCACAGGAGCTTGTCTAAATTGGTAGAGGGAGCTTCTTTATCTGTGAGCTTCTATGACGGTGAAATCATAGCCCCTATCCCCTTGCTATTAAATTTAGTTTCTTTTCTGGTTGCTCCAGAATCATGTGTGATTTTGCTTCAGGCAGAGAAGAATCTCGGGTGCCACATTTTAGGAAGGACAGTGATAAGTTGGAATGCATCTAAAGAAATGGAACCACCAGGATGATAAGATTTATATAGTTCAGGCCATACAAGGGTGGGGTAAAAGAACCAGAAATAGTGTGAAGAAGGCAACACATAGGAGGAAATTAATTGAAGGCCTACCATGTTTTAAACGGTCTACACCTTTTCTGCTTTGCCCAGAAGGACAGAATTGGGACCACTGGATAGAAGTTGCAAGAAGGCAACTCCTAATAATTCCAGCAAAAGTGGAATGAGTTACTACCTCTTAACCAATGGGTTTTCCCCAGGAGAATTTCTTCAATAAACTGCTGTTGTTCATCCTTCATTTCCAAAGAAAACAATATCACAGGATGTTGTCTTGACTTTCTCAAGAACTGAATTTGAGGCAGAGTTGCACGTAGTTATCAGCCTTGCTCTCTTTTCCAGAGTCATTGGAGTCCAGTGGCAGGACAAAAGTCGGTATGACAGGCAATGGCTGGGATGCAACAAATGACCCTGGTGTTTTCGATGTCTGACCATAACACCTGCCTCAGTCACCTTCATAACCACTGGAACAAGTTGTTCTCATCTGCCCATTCCACTGAGGGAAAGTCTTCATATGCTTGGGGTAGATACTCCCCTAACTCACCAATGGGTTTGAGGTCTGTCAACTTGGTTTAGCCTGTTTGCCAAGACAGTGTATTGGGGGATGGCTGCTTTGCATGCTACAGCTTTTTGGAGCCACAGGCGACAGTTACACGAATCAGATGGCCACGAAAGGTGGATGAACAGTCCTGAAAAGAACCAGGCAAGCCCTCGTACCAGAGGCGTTAGTCCTCCCAGAACGCCCATACGCTCCTTAACCAACTGGATAATCACTTGTCAGTGATACTGGAGAAGGGATTCTTGTTGAGATGTGGATTGTACTAGGTGGTCTTAGATCTTAGAAGTCCCTTCCAACCTCTAGATTCTGTGACCATTAGTATGAACTACAAGGATGATTGGAAGAAAAGATATGACTGGAGAGTCAGTATTGGTGACTAGTGGGCAATAAAAATGAATAGGTAAAGTGAGGATTAATGACAAAAAGCTCATATTGTAAAGCAAAGGAGTCTGGAATTGATGTTATAAACCAAAAAGAAGAATGTAATATCATGGATTTTGCACATGCTTTGTTCAAATTGCACCTCTGCCCATGACTGGCTGTGTAACTAGTAGTAAATTTGGTTCGGTGGAAGGTGCACTGGCTCTATGGTCAAAGGACTCAGGTTCAAATTCCATGTCTAATACTACCTGTGTATATAAAATCTAGGATTTTATGATATACTGATAAAGAAAATGTTCTTCATTTGTCTTGTCTTTTTTTAATGGAATTCAGATATAAATGTTCTGAGGATAGAATATAGATAATAGATAAGCTATTATTAATGTTTTGTTGTAGATGAAATGTTTTACATATTAATTAATGTTCAGTGAAAATTGAGCAGGTGGATAAAATAATACTTTTATAATCAAATAAGAGCATTGAAATATAAGCTCATCTTCTGTAGGTTCATGGAAGGATTCTTCATAAAAGTTCCAGAAGCAGGACAATGAGCATAACATGTAACTCTTATTGTTTCTACGTGGTTTTGGTTCCTTCCACTAGATCCCTGTATTATGAAAGGATTTTATTCCATCTTGTTTGGAGATTATTTGTGTTTGGTATGATAACATTTTAAAAAATGTTCTTTAATGTTTAGAAATTAACATTACATCCAGGAGACTGTGGGAAAGAGTTCTGTCTCTAATGACATTCCATTCCTAGTACAGTTTATCTGTTTGATTCTCAAAGCTATTTTGAGGTTTTACTTATATTAGAGGAATTTGTTGGCTATGAATTTATAAAAGATAACCAGATTCTGATGTATGACTCTAGTCATCTGATTATGTCTTTCTATGTATCTGACAGACTTTTTGCAGTCTGCAATGATACACTTCACAGTTTTCATCATCTCACTGCATAATCTGCTTTGATTAATAAATCCAGTCTTCTTAAAAACATTCCTTCTTCCCAGCTGATAAATGGTCAAAGAATGAGAATAAGCAGTTTTCAGATGAATAAATTAAAGTTATCTATAGTCATAAGAAAAAATGTTCTTAAATCACAATTGATTAGAGAAATGCAAATCAAAACAACTCTGAGGTACCACATCTCACCGGTCAGATTGGCTAAGATGACAAAACAGGAAAATGATAAATGCTGGAGAATATGTGGTTGGAAAATTGGAACACTAATGCATTGTTGTGCAGTTGCAAACTGATCCAACCATTCTGGAGAGCAATCTAGAATTATGTCCAAAGGGATATAAAATTGTGCATACCCTTTGTCTCAGCAATACCACTTCTAGGTCTGTAGCCCAAAGAGATCATAAAGATAGGAAAAGTTTAAGGGGAGTGGCTGAACAAGCTGTGGTATAGAATGTAATTGAATACTATTGTGCTATAAGAAATGATGAGCAGGAGAACTTCAGAAAAACCTGGAAAGATTTCTATTAAATGATGCTGAGTGAATGAGCAGAACCAGGAGAACATTGTACACAGTAACAATCACATTGTGTAATGACCTACTTTGATAGACTTAGCTCTTCTCAGGAATGTAAGGATCTAAGACAACTCCAAAAGACTCACAACGGAAAATGCCATCCATATCCAGAGAAAGAACTGTGGAGTCTGAATGGGGATGGAAGCATACTATTTACTCTCCTTTTCTTTTGTTGTTTTGTTTCTTCTTTCTCGTGGTTCCTCCCATTAGTTCTAATTCTTCTTTACATCATGACTGATGTGAGAATATGTTTAATATGAATGTATATGTAGAGCCTTTATCAGATTATATGCTATCTTGGGGTGAGGGTAGGACAGGAAGGGGAGGAAATTTAAAGCTCAAAATCTTATGCAAATGAACATTGAAAACTAAAAATAAATAAATTGATTTTAATAAAAGAAAAAATCCTTCTATAATTTTTAGTGTTAATAACCTGATCCTGGATTGTTTTTGTTTTTTTGTTTTTTGCTTTGTGGAAGGCAGGACAATTGCAGTTAAGTGACTTGCCCAAGGTCACACAGATAGTAAGTGTTAAGTGTCTGAGGACAGATTTGAACTCAGGTCCTCCTGACTCCAGGGACGGCACTCTATTCACTGCACCATCTAGCTGCCCCTGATCCTGAATTGTTCTATAAAAAACCCTTCTGCTTCTAAAAATAAGACCAGATGACCAACCCATCTGTTCTAGACTTCATTTTCAACATATTATCAGTGAACTTCTTGTGAATATCATCCATGGTGAGTTTTTTAATTTCACTCTCAGATCTTAGTGATTTCATAGGGTCCATCTGGAAATAAATCACTTTCATCTACATTTGGCAAATCCAGTGGCATATACATATTATCAGGTTTCACTATTACTTTGTGAAGTGAGTTCTCTGTTCCAAAAATATTTCTATAAATTTTTAACACACTTATTGCGTCCTCTGAGAACTGCCAATTAATTTCCTCTCCCCTTTTTTGATAAGGAAGTATTAACTTTCCTATAACTAGCTTGGGGCAGTAAGCCCTGAAATTTGCTATCGTTGTATTGATTTTTGCTTAGAATTCTTCTAGTTCTATTGTTGTCAATTTACTGAGGCATGACAATACATAAGACTAATATTGGGTAATTATTAATTGTGCTAAGTGTGTTCTTCTCATTAAACTTTAATTTTATGTTACCGATCTGTCTCTCAATAGACACAGTCTGTTTCCTCTTTGACAGCTCTGTGCAAAGACACATCTTGCCTGGAGAAGATAAAAGGCATTTTGAACTATTGCCTTCATCCACTGATTCATTTAAACCTCCAGATGTACCTCAAAGTCTTTGGGTCCTATTTTACCTTGATGCACATTGGAAATTTTGTGCTTATTGGGTCCAAATGACAAGCTGATGTTGAAGTCAGATTCTGTGAGATGAAGTAACGGGTTAATGTGTTTTTCAATTAGAACTATGGTGTGATTTTTTTTTAGTAGAATCATATAACTTGAGTTCATCTTGACATTAAGTGACAATGACAATATTTTGATATAAGTCCTCCTATGACTTAAAAGTCATACTTAGTTCTATTTAGGAGTGATGATAATGAATTTAAGATAAGGCAGAACCATAGTGAGCTTAAACTGTTTCCCTAGAAAATGCCACATTTTATATTGGTTGTTCTTAAGAATACTGAGTTGGTGATGCATTTTAAACAGAGAACTATTTTCCATAGAGATATCAACTACTCTAGAATTATGCTTGGATCTGTTTTATATATTTGCAATACATATGTAAAGTACTTTAATGCACTGCCTTTTCATATGAAGCAGTCTGGTGCTGTAAAGGACAGAAAAATTACATTTGCATAAAGAAAAATATTTAAACCAACTGGCAAAGGGTACAAGATATTTTTGCTTGCATAAATGAATAGTGTGGTTCCTGGGAGGAATAGGAAAAGAGGTTTTGTTTAATAAAAACTGATGAAATGTGTAAAGAAACACAGTTTTCATGTCTTTTTTATAGATGTCATCTGTGGTGCACTTTTTAGATAGGATATGAGCAATGTAGGGCAGAAAATGAACTTTTGCATAAATAAAAAGGTTTAAGTCATGTCATAAAGGATGTAAGATGATGCCACTGTCATATGTAAGCATTTTGGTGGGTGAAAGTGGCTGAAAAATAACTTTAATTTATTAGAAACTTAAAATGTAAATGTGAGGAAACACTGTCTTGAACGATAGACTGTGGGAAAGGGCTATTTAGGGATTTCAGAATGGCTAGAGCTATAGGATATTGTGACCCCTCAGGTCATTTGCATGTAACTGTTTTAAAATTTAAAAGAGTAAAACTCACAAAATTAAAAACTACATAACTAATTAGAGATTTTGGAATAATTAAATAATGTCTATTGATTTTATAGGGGAAGTTTGGTGAGTATCTCATAAATGGTCAGTATCTCATAAATGAAAGGTCAGTCACTGAGTACCAGAAGGCTCTGGTTTATTTCATTTAGAGAGGCGTATGAAGGATGAAGAGGTGAAGAGCAGAAAAGGCGACTGTAGAATCATCAAGGTGCATAAAAATCCAAGCTGGATCAGAGCTACATCAAGAACAAACAGAGGAGCAGTCAGATAATAGCAAACTTCAGCTGTGAAATTTCTCTTTGACTGAAGAGAGACTGAATTGCACTGGATGAGAGCTTCAGGGTCTTCAGGGTCTTTTATTATCTTTCAGTGTCACCTACTTTGAGAGAGGTGGAGCCTCTCAGAAGCACCTGTTGCTTTCTGGTTTGAGAGGAAAAAAGCAGAAAGTAGAAAGACAAATTTTGCAACTGTTTTATTGTATAGAAAAAGATGCTGAGATCTAATTGGAGGAGGCAGGATTTTTTTGAGTGAATACCTGGTTATGTATGTCTGTATTGGCCAGAGATCCAACCTGGACTACTTTTCTGTAAATTCGGTTTTCTATAAGCTAACTGGATAACACAAATCCTTGTGGGCTTGTCTGTATTGCCCAGAGAGAGCCACCTGATAAACTTCATAGTTTTCTAGCTTAAAAGGAACTACTAGCTATATTAAGAACATAACACTTTCTCAGAATCATTTTAGTGTGATTGAAGTTGAAATAGATTGCAAATGTTTTCTTGTTTTGAGAGCAGAAGAAGTTTTGTTCAGCTAGAGAGTAATAAGAAATAGAAAGAGTGCAGTTGACAGAGAAGTTGCTTTGTGTGGTGCAGATGTTCCTGAATAAACGAATGACATCAAAGTCTGCAGTCCAGAATTGTGTTATCCTAAGCACATAGATTTTTCCTCCATTGTGTACTTCCTTGCCAGGTTTCTGTGTGTGCCCACCTTCTCCTGGAAATACTGACTGTATTGATGGAAAAGTGTAACCCAGATTTAAAGGTGGATTGCGGCATTTATTATTCCTGAATTTACTTAAATATATAGATATCTGTTATTATTTATTTTGCCTTATTGTTGTGTGGTTATAATTAAGATCTAAAAGTGTCATCATAGTAAGAGACTAATTTGTGTAAATGGAAGCATGCTCATAGGGATCTGAGAGCTAGAGTGACGAGTAGCGGAATTCTATTCTCTTCATGTTAGGTCTCTGATACCTCACGTGGGGAGGAGACTCCTAAAGAGGGTCATTGATACTCCACGTGAGATGGACGGGTTGAGCCGATCCTCAGCTAACAGGAGTGCACGTGGTCGATCACCTGGGGGCAGAATGCAAAGGCTGCACCTGCTTACAATAAGCAGGATAATCTCTCTGCCTTCGGGGTGAGACACGTTGGCTCCCTGTGGCAAGGGCATGGCCAGGGGAGGGGCCCTAAGGGGCCCTGGAGAAAGGACTTAAAGAGAGGCTACTTGGAGGCAGGGGAGTGGAGTGAAGTCCAGTCCAGCCAGGCCAGTCCAGTCCAGTCCAGCCACAAAGATAGAGGATGAACTCTCAATAAAAGCTAGAAGCAAGTCCTGTGTCCTGAGTTTCTCTGTGCAGCTGTTTCTCCCGGAGTGGACAGGAGCCGGGGACACCCGAGGCCTGTTGAGGTGGGTATAGGTAAGCCCTATACATCCTGACCCAAAAAGATAACCCTCACCTGAATAAAAAACCAGTAACATCTTCACAAAAGAGTTACCCCTAAGACTGTGAGAGAATTCAAGTATAATGGTGGTTCTTCTCTGGAAACCTAGATCTGCCAATATTAGGACAGGTTAGAATGAGCAAGTCAGACCAGAGAGTAAATGAATGTCTACAAGTCCTTAAGGAAGAATCAAATAAAAGGTTTTGCAATAATCAATAAAGGTATTTAAAATATTATGGTGATTTCACATGGCTTATTCAGTAATCAATAATGAGTTACTGTTTATGCAGTTGAGACTTTTTGGTACACCCTTTTTCTTTCTCAGTCAATATATCATTTTCCTGTAAATGTTTCTAGATTTTTTTTGAGACATCAGGCTGAAAATATTCACATAGAGTACATAAGCATGTAATTGTCTCATATTTGGAAGAGTGACCACTGTTCTCACTTTTGGTAATAGGTATATGATGCCTTTTATTAAGAGAAATGGAGTCAGCATGGCATCAGAGAGCAAGCTGATAAAGTGCTTTGCTAGCATGAAGACTCTCAGCAAGGATGGGGGAATTAGGGTGCTCTCTTACACAAGGAACCACTATATATATATGGAGAGAGAGAGAAAAAAAGAGAGAGAGAGCTTTTTGGAGGGGGGAAAGCAGGACAGTTGGGGTTAAGTGACTTGCCCAAGGTCACATAGCTAGTAAGTGTAAGTGTCTAAAGCTGGATTTGAACTCAGGTCCTCCTGACTCCAGGGTTGGTACTCTATTCACTGCACCACCCAGCTGCCCCTCAAGTGAATTTTTACAACCCGATAGGCTAGTCTGTAACATTAGACAACCTTCTCTAATTCTTAGATTCATATGATTAGTTTCATTACACAAGCGGAGCTGCTAACTCAAGTCAGTGGTGTCATTAAAGTCTAGCTGGTCAACATTTTGGAATTCCTGCCAGGCCTTCATGGATCTCATAGCAGTATCAGGGAACAAACATCTGCATCCTGGCTGGCATTTCCTGTTATCATTAACTTTATCAACATAGCAACAATTATAATAATAATGATGATGATAGCTAATATTTCATGTGGTGCTTTAGTATTTTCAAACACCTTGTGTGTGCTTTTTCATTTCATTCTCACAACAGTCCCGGGAGGTAGATGCTATTATTATATCCATCTAACAGATGGGGAAACTGAGTCCAAGAGAAGCTAAGTGGCTTGCGCAGGGTCATACAGTTAGCTCCATACTTTCTGCTTTCTTGGTTGAAGTTTTTGTCTAAAGTAGATGCCATGTAGTAATAATATAGTAGTAATTCATGGGGCCTAGAAGGACACTGACAAAGCTATCAATATCCTTTAGGAAAAATCAAGATAGAAGAAAGAACCTTGACTGGGCGGTAGGTGCAGCCCAGAAGGCATTGGCTCATGTCCAGTTTCTGCCACTAACTTGCTTTGTTAAGAACTTTAATAAGTTCCTTATGATTTCTTTGTCCTGTTTACCTTCTCATGCTTCTCTTGCTCCTTGTAGTTGAAAGTCAAATTTTCTATTCAGCTCTGGTTTTTTCATTAAGAATGTTTGAAAATCCTCTATTTCATTGAATGAACATATTTTCTCAAACATTATACTCAGTTTTGCTGAGTAGGTGATTCTTGGTTTTAATCCTAGCTCCTTTGACCTCCAGAATATCATATTCCAAGCCATTTGAACCCCTAATGTAGAAGCTGCTAGGTCTTGTGTCATCCTGATTGTGTTTCCATAATACTCAAATTGTTTCTTTCTGATTGCTTGCTGTATTTTCTCCTTGATCTGGGAACTCTGGAATTTGGCTATAATATTACTAGGAGTATTCTTTTGGGGATCTTTTTCAAGAGGAGATTGGTGAATTCTTTCAATTTCTATATTGCCTTCCTGTTCTAGAATATCAGGGCAACTTTCCTCGAGAATTTCTTGAAAGATGGTGTTTGGGCTCTTTTATTGATCATGGCTTTCAGGTAGTCCAATAATTTTAAATTATCTCTCCCGGATCTATTTTCTAGGTCAGTGGTTTTTCCAATGAGATATTTCATATTGCCTTCTATTTTTTCATTTGTTTGGGTCTGTTTTATAGTATCTTGATTTCTCATAAAGTCATTAGCTTCTAATTGCTCCAGTCTAATTTTGAAGGAATTATTCTCTTCAGTGAATTTTTGAAATTTCTTTTCCATCTGGGCAATTCTACTTTGTAAAGTATTCTTCTCCTCATTGTCTTTTTGGGCCTCTTTTGCCATTTTGCCAGGCTGCCTTCAGTGGGAAAGTTGTTTCTCTCTGTCACTTTGTGGGTTCTATAGCTCTAAAATGTGTTTAGAGTAATTTTTTACATGTATTGGAAGTGACTGGAGTGGGAGCCCACTCCAAGTTTATGCTTCTGCTCTTCCATCTTGGCTCCACCCCCAGTACTGCTACCTATCTCTACTATGATAATACTATCGATCGGAGATTACTGCCTGGTAGGGTGGACGGTAGGGTATCCTGGAATCCAGAGGTTCTGGGTTCATATCCCATCTCTGCTATTAGGATATTCAATTCAACAAATTTTTCTCATTTAATCTGTCTGAACCTGTTTATCCTCACATAATGAAAGAAGATGAGACCAAAGTATCTCTAAAGTGCCTTGTAAAAGAACCATTTTTGGAATTTCTGGCATGGGGAGTAGTTCTCCTGAAGCAGTCCTGTGAACTTCTTGGTTCCCCCCGCCCCCCCCCCGCCAGTCTTTTACCGCTTAGCACAATCATAGACGGCTAGGTGGCACCATAGTGCACAGAGAGAGCCAGGATAAGAATCAGGAAGACTCACCTTCCTGAGTTCAAATCTGGCCTCAGACGCTAGCTGGGTGACCCTGGGCAAGTCATTTCACCCTGTTTGCCTTAGTTTCCTCATCTGTAAAATGAGCTGGAGAAGGAAATGGCAAACTTCTCCAGTACCTTTGACAAGAAAACTCCAAATGCAGTCACTCAAAGTCAGACACAACTGAAAAATATCCAACAACAGTAATTGCCATAGGAAGTGGTTACTCTGTACTCTGTACTAGTAACCGCTCTGAAGTCCAGCTTTGTATCTAGGACCCTATGATGCTCAGCCACCAAATTTTACAGAGAAAATTTATTTGCAGGCTGTCTATAGACCAAATGCTTCCCACCCTCCACCCTCCACCCCCATCTCTCCTCCCCAGACAAACTTTTATCACAGCTTTCAATTCCATGCCCTGAAAGAGTTCGCTTTCCTCACCCCAGCCTGTACCCCTTCCTCTAGCTCAATGTCTCTCCGAATATTTTTTATTACAAGGAAACCTCTTAAATATCAGTAAACTTAAGTGATCTCTGCCCCATCCCCCACCCTATGATATAAACTGGAGTATTAGTATCCACCAACTGAAAAGATTAGCAACAAAAAGCAGCTATGAATTTGGTAAGTGAATTTGTATTTGATAATTCACAACAATAACTAAACACATTTAAAAACTGCATATCTAAGACTTAAGCTTTGTTCAGGCTACAAAAGATGATTTTTTTTTTAGAACAAACCTGGTGTAGGCAACTCCTTGTCAGAGAAAACAACTAGCTCAGTTCAGGCCAGCTCCTACAATTTAGACTCCTAGGGATTGCCAGGGATCCTAAGAGTTTAGATGACTTCCCCAGGGTCACACAGCCCAGTATGTGGCAGAGGCAGGAGGTGAAAAGAGGTCTGGCTTCCTGATTCCACTCCAATTGTCTATCCACTATACCAGGAGCGGGAGCCTACAAGTGGCCTCAAGGCCATATGCGACCCTCTAATGTGGTCCTTTGACTGAATCCAAACTTCACTGAACAAATCCCCATTCTAAGGGTCCTACAGAACCTATATTTGCTTATTTATTGGAAATCAGGATTATGTCTATGCTTCTAATTACTGTTGAAGCTCCTTGTCCTTCCTCATTGGTTCTCTTCTAAGGACAACACATGCGTTCAAGGACCTCAGTTCCACCATTTGGGAATCACTAATTTACAGAGCTCTTGCTCAATCTTGGATCCACCCCCTCCCCCCGAAGAAAAAAAACAGAAGCTGAGGAAGAAAGGAACAGAGGGTTTCATGTTTAGTGCTGTTAGTTTCTAAGCTATGATGAAATTATTTGAAGAGTAATTCTAAGCAGACCAAACTGTCACAGGACAGGAAACTGGGGGAATTCAGACTTCTTAGGAAGAAATGTCAAATTAATTATTCAAAAAGTTGAGCTGGGGGATAGTTAACATGCCTATAGAATTGAATTTCTATTTGATTGGCTGTACCATATTCACTGATAAGAATTTCACTAGAAAAAGGGAGGAGGGGAGAGAGGAAGGGAAGTTGAAAGAATCACACCCTGAGGTTTCTGCCCTACTAAAAGTATAACACGGCCAAGGGAATGACATTGTAACAGATATTTTCTCCAGGAAAGGAAGTATGCCTGATGCAATTTAGGGGTGCTGACGTGGTTTTTTTGGTGCCAGGACCTCCAAAACATCAGGGTACAAAGCTGCATTATTGCAAGAGTGGGGAACCTGTGGCCTCAAGGCCACATCTGACCCTCTAGGTTCTCAAGTGTGGCCTCTAGGCCTCAGGTTCTCCTTCTGAATGCCAATAGAAATGGGAAAAGTTCCTTAGGGAACTTACAAGTTGATAGAATTGATGCTGAAGTTTATATGGAAAAAGGACAGTAAAAGGAAAGTATGGAAAAATTCAGAGAGACAACAGAGATAGCTTTGTCAAAGGGACAAGACAGAATGGTTGCCAGAGCATGGTCCTTGGGCAGGCAATCCCTGTGCCTATGCTGATAGCCGTTATCTGAGGAATTCCAGGGTCAACTCTGTATGTGCCTGTAACAAGAAAAGAATCTGCTCATTGGAGGCCTTACTGGGATTCTGGGTTGCTTCCAGAGACATGGTCTTTTCTTTAGGGGTCTAAGTCCTACCATCCCATTACACCCATTCGGATGTTTTCTGGGCCCTTGACATTTTGTGACCTGGGACAAAACCCCATTTTTGTTGTTCAGTCATGAACAAGTCTCTGTGACCCCATTTAAGATTTTCTTGATAAAGGTTTTTCATGATACTGATTTTCAAAGATCTGGAGTGGTTTGCCATTTCCTTCTCCAGCTCAAATTACAGATGAGGAAACTGAGGCAAACAGGCTGAAGTGATTTTCACAGGGTAGCGTCTGAGTCCAGATTTGAGTCCATGAGGACAAGCTCTCCTGCCACCAGGGCTGGCACTCTACCCACTGAACCACCCAGCTGCCCTGTGCTGCCATATGTACCACTCTGTCCACCTCAGTCATTTTCCAGCAGTCACACTACACCATCGAATAAGACATTAATTTTCTAGCTGAACAAGAAACAAAGCTGTGGGAAAGGTCACCTAGAGTTACCCAGTAGTCCTTGATTTGTTTTTGGTTTGTTGTGTTTTGGTTGTTGGTTTTTGGGGGGGGGGGGTATTTGTAGTATTACGAAAAATTAAAGGGGATGGAGCTTTGGTCACCATTATTCACTCATCATAATACAAACCATACATAGGAACTTAGGAAAGACTTCCCTTAAAACAAAACAAGTAAACAAGCAAACAACAAAAATACCAAGAAATAGTGGTTAGCCCTGGGCACTTTTCCCTCTTGTTTTTGGGGTGCAGATGCATTCTACAGGCAGGTGGACAACAACATAAACACCCAGATGCTCAGATATGTCTCCCATCAATGGATATAGTGGAGATGGACATGGGACTACCAAATGAGCTGAATGTACAACTAGAGGATTTCAAGGTAGCTGTTCAACTTTTAGCCAAGCAGTCAGAGCATGGGCTACTCCCACGGTGTTTCCTCTATTTAGGCTATCCACCTCCAGTCCTGTGGGTTCCATGTTCTAAGGAAGAAGGGCCATTTGCAGTCCAACATTCTTCTGACATGACCAGTTCAGAATCCCTTTTCTTTTCTAATTAACACAAATCCACCTTCTCTCCCTCCCACCTCCCAAATGCCCCATTGAAAAAGAAAGAAAAAGATGGTGGCATAAAAGCAGGAAAACTTTGTTAGCCCCCCCATAACCACCTCAAATAACTATAAAATATGACTTTAAACAAATTTTAGAGGTACAGAACCCACAAAGTGACAGAGAGAAACAAATTTCCCACTGACAGCAGCCCGGCCGGAGGACAGGAAGGGTTCATCACAGCATGCTGGGAGCCAAGACCAGCCTTGCATGAGCCTGTGGCAGCTATGGTGGCAGCCATGCAACCACCACATGGCTGCTTCAGAGCTCCTGGCCTGCAGATCATAGAGGGGCCAAGCAACAATTTAGAGAGTAATTGCTCTTACTTAAACCTGCCTGGATCAGGATCATGGTCTTGGGTGGTGGTCCTGAGGTGTGTGACCAGTGAGCCAGAGTGTGTGGGGGCTGTAGAGATGGTGCCCTCCTAATAGCTCTGGCAGCTGCAAAAATCTCAGCACTTTGGGACAAAGTGCTCCCCTCTAGAAGCAGAGTTCTACTGTGGCAAAGAGCTCAAAAGTCAAGTAATTGAGTGGCAACATGAGCAAGCAAAGGAAGCAAGGGAAGCACAGCAATCCAACTTTAGATTCCTTTTGGGGGGGGCAAAAAGGATAAAAGCATGGAATGGGAGGAAGACAACACAGTCAGAATTCCTGCACTAAAAGCTTACAAGAAAAACATGAATTGACTACAGGCCATGGAGGAGCTCAAGAAGGATTTTGAAAATCAGGTAAGAGAAGTGGAGGAAAAATTGAGAAGGTAAATGAGAATGATGCAAGAAAATCATGAAAAGAGAGTCAACAACCTGACTGAAAAAAAAATAATACCTTAAAAAAACAGACTAACTCAAATGGCAAAAGAGACCCAAAAAGCCAATGAGGAGAAGAATGCCTTAAAAAGCCAAATTTGCCAGATGGAAAAAAGAATCTCAAAAGCTCACTGAAGAGAATAAATTCCTTCAGAATTAGATTGGAGCAAATGGAAGCTAATGACTTTATGAGAAATCAAGATACTATAAAACAGATCCAAACAAATGAAAAAATAGAAGGCAATGTGAAATATCTCATTGGAAAAACCACTGACCTGGAAAATAGATCCAGGAGAGATAATTTTAAAATTATTGGACTACCTGAAAGCCATGATCAATAAAAGAGTCTAGAAATCATCCTTCAAGAAATGCTGAAGGAAAATTACCCTGATATTCTAGAACAGGAAGACAAAATAGAAATTGGAAGATTTCACCAATCTCTTCTTGAAAAAGATCCCCAAAAGAATACTCCTAGGAATATTTTAGCCAGATTCCAGAATTCCTAGATCAGGGAGAAAATATCACAAGCAGCCAAGAAGAAAAAATTTGAATATTGTGGAAACACAATCAGGATAACACAGTATCTAACAGCTTCTACATTAAGGGATTGAAGGGCTTGGAATATGATATTCCGGAAATCAGAGGAACTAAGATTAAAACCAAGAACCACCTACCCAGCAAAACCTAGAATGTTTCAGGTGAAAATATGGTCATTCAATAAAATAGAGGACTTTCAAGCTTTCTTGATGAAAAAAAACAGAGTTAAATAGAAAATTTGACATTCAAATACAAGAAGCAAAAGAAGCATGAGAAGGTAAACAGGGAAAATAAATCATAAGGAACTTATTAAAGTTGAACTATTTACATGCCTACATGGAAAAATGATAATTGTAACTTATGAACTTGTCTCAGTATGAGAATAGTTGAAGGGAATATAAATGTATAGATATATGTCTGCATAGGAGCATATATGTACATATGAATACAGATGTGAGTGTATGTATATATGTGTACAGATATCCATAGAGGGCACAGGATCAATTGAATAGGCAGGGATGATATTTAAAAGGTGAAATTGAGAGGTGAGAGAGGAATATAATGAGAGGAGATGAGGAGAGACAGAATGGGGTAAATCATCTCATATAGAAAAGACAAGGGATAACTGTTACAATGGAGGGGAAGAACAGGAAGGTAAAAGGGAATGGGTCAACCTTACTCTCATTGAATTTGGCTTAGGGAAGGAATGACATACACACTGAATTGGGTATCTTTCCCTACAGGAGAGTAGGGGGGAAGGGGATGATGAGAGGGGAGATGATGGAGGGGAGGGCACATTGGGGGAGGGGGTAGTTAGAAGCATACAATTTTGAAAAGGGATAGGGTCAAAGTAGGGAATAAAACAAGTGGGGGGCAGGATAGGATGGAGGGAAATATAGTCAGTCTTTCACAATATATCCACTATGGAAGTGTTCTGCATAACTACACATATACAACCTATATTGAATTGCTTATCTTCCCAGTAAGGGTGGGTGATGAGAGAGGAAGGAAAAGAATCTGGAATTCAAAGTTTTAAAATCAAGTGTTTTAAAGATTATTATTATTATTATTATTATTATTTACATGCAACTGGGAAATAAGATATACAGACACTGGGGTTTGGAGATCCATCTTGTCCTACCTGAAAGTTGGAGGGGAATGGGGGAAGATATAGGAGAGAGTAGATTGGGGGAAGGGATATACAGTGAGACCACTGTTTTGGGGTGGTGGATAGGAGAAAGACAGGGAAAAAATTTGTAACTCAAAATCTTGTGGAAATGAATGATGTAAACTAAAAATAAACATAAAATTTAATTTAAAAAGAAAAGAAAAAGAAAGCACCCTAACAAATATTCAATATATTTCAAGAGAAATAAATCCCTGTATTAGCTATAACTCAACAATATATGATTCAGTCTGTACTTTCAGCCCATCATCTCTCTATCTGGAGGTGGACAGCATGTTTCATCATGAATACTGTGAAATTGTGTTTGGTCCTTGTATTGATCAGAATTCTTCAGTCCTTCAAAGTTGCTTGTCTTTGCAAAGCTCTTAATCTTTTATAAATCTTTTTCCTGGTTCTGCTCATTTTTATGCATCAGTTCATACAAATCTTGAAATTCATAATTTCTTCATCATTTCTCACAGCACAATGATGTTCTATTTCATTCATATACTAAAGCTTGCTTGGCTCTTCCCCAATTCATGGGCATCCTCTAAGTTTCTAGGTCTTCACTATTACAAAAAGAGCTGCTATAAATACTTTTGTACATATGGGTTTCTTGATTTCTTTTTTTTTTTGCTTTTTTTTTTTTTTGCTTTTTGGAGGGAAGAAGTCAGGGCAGTTAGGGTTAAGTGAATTGCACAAGGTCACATGGCTAATTAGTGTTAAGTGTCTGAGGCCAGATTTGAACTCAAGTCCTCCCAACTCCAGGACCCATGCTCTATTCACCACACCACTTAGCTGCCCCATGGGTTTCTTGATTTCTTTGGGGTGTGCATCTCCAAGTGATACTACTGGGTGAAAGAATATGCACAGTTTAGTAATTTTGGAGGTCTGTGTGCCTGAAATGCTCTCCCTTGTCACCTCTGCCTCCTACTTTCCTTAGCTTTCTCAAGATTCAGCTCAAAGCCCACTTTCTGGAAGAGGCCCTTTCTGGTCCCTCCCTTCGCCTTTCAAATGACCTTCATTTGCATTGCATATCTGTGTGTGTGTGTGTATGTGTGTGTGTGTATGTGTGTGTGTGTGTGTGTGTGTGTGTGTGTGTGTGGTTATACTTGTCTGTTTATGTGTTGTCTACCCCATTAGAGCATACATTCCTTGAGACAAGGGACTTTTTTTTGTCTTTCTTTGTAAATACTTGACTGGTTTTCTGAGTAGTAGAGAGTTTTAAGTATCTACATTTAGATTCAGCATATTTTTAAGAAAGTTACAGCAACATAATGACCATGTAGTCCAGAATCAATAATGTCAGAGACAACATCTAGAGCTACTGGGACCATGGGAGAAAGATAACATGCCCATTGTATTTAAGAGGGCAATAGATAAGAATAGCTTTCAGAAGAAGTGTAACCTATCATTAATTAACCTTGTAGAAAAAAATGCTCATAATAAATAATTATAAGAGAAATGAAAATTAAAACAACTTTGATGTTTTGCTTCATACCTAGCAAATTCTCAAAGATGAAAAAAATGGAAATAGTGCTAGATGGTCTGTGGGTCAGGCAGATCAGGTAAACTAATACTTTGCTGGTGGAGCTAACCATTCTGGAAAACAATGTGGAAAATTATGAGAAAAATGACTAAGCTATCCACAACCTTTGATCTAGCAATTACACTCCCAGTAGCATATATACCATAAGAACTTAAAGTTAATAAGAAATCTCCCATATGTATCAAAATAGACATAGTAACACCTTTAAGAGTAGTAAAGATCAGGAAACAAAGTGCCCATCCATTGAGGCATAATTTAACAAAGTATCAACTACAAAGCCAACTACTGTACCCTAAGAAATGATGAGTGTCAAGTCAGAGAAACTTGGGAAGACTTGTATAACTGATGCAGAGCAAAGTAAGCAGGACCAGAATGACTTACACAATGATCACAATAATAGAAATAAAAACAACATGAAAAGGACAAAATAAATGCAACAGCCAATATTGAATCTTGAGGTCAGATAACTATGGATGCCAAATGCAGCTGAAGCAGACATGCATGGCTACTTACTATGTGGAGCTCCTTGAGGACAGAGACCATGTTTTTTACTTTCTTTGTTTCCTCAGCACTCATCACAACACCCATTCGTAAATAAACATGTATTCAGTGCCTACTATGTACTAGGCACTGTGCTAAGCACTGAAGTAACAAAGAAAGGCAAAAGACAGTCCTGGCTCTCAAGGATCTCAAAGTCTAATGGTAGAGATAAGGTGCCAACAACTATGTACAAATAAGCTATCTATGCAATAAACTGGATATTATGGACAGAGGGAAAGCACTAGCAATTAGGGAAAATCAGGCAAATAATAATAAAGATAGCCAGCATTTGTGTAGCACTTTGAGATTTGTGAAGCACTTTAGCTACGTTGTCTCAGTTGATCTTCATGGCAAACCAATGTGATAGGAGTTATTATTAACCTGATTTTAGAGATGAGGAAGCTAAGGCTTGGAAAAATTATATAAATTGTCTAGGATTACCCAGGAAGCTAGGTGGCACAGTAGATAGCGTTCTGGACCTAGAGTCAAGAAAACCTAAGTTCAAATCTGACATCAAATATTTACTAGCTGTGTGACCCTGAATAAGGCACTTAACTCTATTGGCCTCAGTTTCCTCATCTGTAAAATGGGCTGGAGAAGGAAATGGCAAACATTCCAGTATCTCTGCCAAGAAAACCCCAAGTGGGGTCATGAAGAATCAGACATAACTGAAAAACACTTGAACAACAGCTAGGATTGCCCAGATAGTGTATGAAGTAAACACTTCATAAATGTTTGCTGATTGATGATGGTGTAGTCTGTTTTGACTGATTGGTTTATACACAGGAGAGGGTAGGAGGGCAATACAGCATAAAGGAAAAGGATTATGATGTAAATAGAAATAAAAATAATAAATAATAAAATGCTGCAAAAAGAAGAAGGATAGTTGGTGGTCACATTTTAAGTTAGAAGAAAAAGCAAACTAATGGTTTGGGTTGGGATGGAACAATGGTATTCCAGATTGCCAGCAGCTCTTTCTATCAGCAAATCTCTTGTCAGATGAGTGCTGGTGTGGGTAGCTTCTTTGAGATCATACCCATTGGAATACAGATTCTCCTTGAGCTAATGAGAGAAAAGGGAAGGGAGTTACCAGGCAGGCAGTTATTCTTCAACAAACAAAGCAAGTATCCTTTAGGAACTGAGGCAATTAAAAGAAAGGAAATGAGGGTGACCCAATCCTTGCCCTTCAGGAGTTATTTAATCTCTGGTCTTATACTTTGATATCACTTATGAGAATTTGGAAAAGGAAATGATGATTGCCATGGATCAGCATGGGTTCATAAAGGGCAAACCAGATCAGACCAACCCATATGTGACATCCCATTCCCTGTCTCTGTACCTTTGCCAAAGTGCTTCCCAGTACCAGGAGTGTTTTTCCTTCTCACCTCCACTTCATAGAATCTGTAGCTCCTTTCAACACATAGCTCAAATGCCACCAATCAGGATCCAAACAATGACCAAATCAGGCTTGGCCTGAGACCAATCAAAAGCCAGAGTGATTTGGGTTTAAGTCCTCCTGATCTATATCTGGCCACTGGACCCAGTTGACTCCAGAGGAAAAAATGAGGCTGGTGACCTTGCACAGTCCTCCCTCACTTAAATCCTACTCACTTGCAAGTCATGGCATCCCCTTCTTGATGTCATGGTCCACTTCAAGAACGAAGGACAAATAACAAACACTACCACTCGTGTTCTACTGGTCCTGATTTCCCCCCCCAGTTCTCTCACTATTGAAACTATGTGGTAAACAGACTTAGGGTTTACTCCTTTGTATATGTGCTATATCCTCATAATAGAACAGAAGCTTCTTGAAGGCAGGCACTTAATGGATACATCAAATTCCCCCCTCCCTTTTTTTTAAGTCAATCAATAAATATTTCTTAAATGTTTATCAGGGGCTAAATTTCCCTTTTTGTAAATCAATCAACAAATATTTGCCAAATGTCTATCATGGACCATATACTGGGGATAGAGGTACAAAGAATGGTGCAATCCTTACTCTCAAGAAGCTTATATTCTAATGAATGGGAGACCAGTATATATACAAATATATAGGAATAGGGACTGGACCTGTGATTTCATTTATGAGAAGAATTCCCTAGATAAGGAAATATATTGAACCGATGTAGCTTGGTACTTGCTCTGTATCTTGTAGTCCAAGACCACTGAGGGTTTAAGTGTCTTGACCAAGGTCACACATCTAGAATGCATAAGAGATAGGACTTGAAACCAGGTCTTTGTAGCTTCAAGACCAGCTCTCTATTCAATATAACACAATTCCTCCATTATAAGTATACACAGGATAAATATATTGAGGCTAATGTGAAATAGATGGGCAGCTAGGTGCTTCAGTAAATAGAGTGCCAGGCCAGGAGTCAGAAGGATCTAAGTTTAAATCTGGTCTCAGAGACTTAGTAGCTGTGTGGCCCTGGGCAAGTCACTTAACCCTATTTGCCTCAGTTTCTTCATCTGTCAAATGAACTAGAGAAGGAAATGGCAAACCACTCTAGTATCTCTGCCAAGAAAACCCCAAATGGGGTCACAAAGAATAGAACATGACTGAAACTGAACAGCAATAAATATAAAATTGAGAGAGAACTAGATATTAGTGGGATCAAGAAAGGCTTCCTATAGAAAGAGATGGTAAGCTACATCTTTGAAAAAGAGGAATTCTATGAGGGGTGAGGAAGGAATGTACTCCATCCACAGAGGACAGACAGTACAAAGGTCCGGAGGTGGGAGATGGAGAGTTGCTATCTATGATCCCATGACCTAGGTTCAGATCCTTCCTCTGATTCATATTAGCTCTGAAATCCATGAACAAGTCACTTAAATTTCCCTGTGCACCTCTCTAAGAGAAAACTTACAAAGGAGTTGCTGATCTTTCATCTATGCAGAGAGTTTCCACACTGGGAATTCCTTAAACCAGTGGAATCCCAGGTATAGACCAAAAAAAATGTATAAGTGGGTTCTTGAAGGTTATACCAGCTATCTACATCCTCTGGTAGTTCCTACCAAACTGAAAAGGCTTCCAAGAATGGAGTCAAATCAAGTCAATAACCATTTATTATGTGTCTGAGGACCAGTGGGTCTCATGATCAGGTTGCTACTAGGGTGACTGCCTTGGGTTTCAACAATCTTTTAACACATCACAGGTTGCCATCTACATCGATGAAAGAGCAGATCTTTGTACTATGAAAGAATGTAATATGAGGGGTAGTTCATAACTGAAGTAAGTTTTGAAATATCTTCAAAATGCTTCATTTCCAAAACAGGAACCAAAATGTTCTGTTTATTTCTGATTGCAGAACCTACCAAGTTATCTCAAGTCCTGTGCCCTAGGGTGGTGGGAAGTTGAGAAGTGTTGATCAACCCTTAGGACTGAGGTCTGTGATAGGACAAGGACTTGTCCTCTTCCAGAGCTGAGAGCGCTCATACCAAAAATAACGGTCCTTTTCAATAAGGAAGGACAAACAGTGACAATTGACAACAACTAAAAAGAAATCAATGAGAATCATTTAGGCTATCTCCCAAGGGAGTCCATTCCATATCTGGGAAGCACTGATTACCAGAATAGGTTTCCTTATACCCAGGCTATATTTGGTCTGTGTAACTTCCAACTAGACGTCAGAAGGTCCTTCCTGCTCTGAGATTCTAAGAAACCTGGAACTAAGGCTCTGCTTGGTGACTGGGTCAGGGCCATTTATGTACCCAGGGGGCCAGCTTGCCAAGATTCAAAAAAACTAGGCAACATTCAGAACTATTTCTGAGGGTATATGATCTATGTTTTATATTTAAAATATTTCTACTAAAACTTAAAAGTTGATACCAGCCCTGGAGTCAATAGTTCAAATCTAGCCTCAGACACTTACTAGCTGTGTGACCCTGGGCAAGTCACTTAACCCTAATTGCCTCCAGGAAAAAAAAAGAAAGAAAAATTAAAAGTCATCTTTTTTTACATTCTCCCACAATAATTAAATTCAATAAGCATTTATTAAGTACCTGCTGTGTATCAATCACTCTGCTAAGTTCTGGGCATACTAAGATAATAATAATAACTAGCTAGCATTTGAATAGAGCCTACTATGTGCCAGGCACTGTGCTAACAGCCTTTATAAATATCACCTCATTTTATCCTCACAACGACCCTGGGAGGTAAATGCTATTATTATTCCCATCTTTTGGGTAAAAAAAAATGGGTATTCCCATTTTCAGGTAAAAAAAATTGAGGCAAACAGAGGTGAAGTGACTTGCCCACAGTCACACAGCTAGTAAATGTCTGAAGGCTGAAATTGAACTCAGATCTTCCTGACCTCAGGTCCAGTGCCCCATCCACTGAGCCACCTAGCAGCCTTCAAAGACAAAACAGTCCCTGCTATAAATAAATTCCCATTCTACTGGGGGAAACAACACATAGCAGGGAGTACAAGCATACCATAATGTCCCTTTTAGGGGAACAGACTTACTTGTAACAGATGCTGTCTCCACAAGTTCTTGTAGGGGGTGGGTCGTTCCAGTGTGGGGCAGCAATAACTGGGACCAAGAAAAATAAGGACAATTGTGCTTTGGGGATATTAAGGGGCCCCCAATTTATCACCAGTCACTGCACTTAAAGCTGGCCCAGTCCAAGCTCTCCTCTATTATGTCTAGGAGTGTGTGTGTGTAAATGTGTGTGTGTATATATGTAGATGTGTATGTATATATGTGTATATGGATATATATAGTGTTCCAAAAATCATAGACCAGTTTAAGCTTTACTAGATTAAAGACTTTTGAGATACCCTATAACTATCTGTATCTATCTAACTATATATATATATAGTTAGTACATATCTAAGTATAGTATATATCTAAAATAGCATATATATAGTTATATATATATAATATCTGAATGTGAATAGTATATAAAATGTATGTACATTTGTCGAATCAAAATAACAAGCATTTATTAAGGACCTACCACATACTACATTTTTTTTGGAGGGGGGAAGGCAAGGCAATTGGGGTTAAGTGACCTGCCCAAGGTCACACAACTAGTTAAATGTCTGAGGCTGGGTTTGAACTCAGGTCCTCCTTTTAGGGCCAGTGCTCTATTCACTGGACCACTTAGTTTTCCCCGACACATTACGTTTCTTAAAGGTCTATCACAATTAGGTGGTACAATGGATAGAGTGCCAGGCTTGGAGTCAGGAAGACTCATCTTCCTGAGTTCAGATCTGGCCTCAGACACTTACTAGCTGTGTGACCCTGTGAAAGTTACTTAACCCTTTTTGCCTCAGTTTCCTCATCTGTCAAATGAGCTGGAGAAGGAAATGGTGAAGCACTCCAGTATCTCTACCACAAAAAAAAATCCAGATGGGGTCGTGATGAGTTGACACAAATGAAATGACTGAACAACATGAGTTCTCTTTCATTCTGTCCTGCTTTACCGACTGTAAGAAGTCCTACTCAACTCCAGCATCATGGCTACTTGGCTTCAGGGTGGAAGTTATATGGCCACACCCGGTGCATTCTCAACTAGCTGATCAGGCAGGAATCATAAACCAAATGGTGAAGTATTTAATTAAAGCAGAATAGGGAAAAAAAATAGCAGGGAAAAGTCAAGCGTAACTCAAATTCTGCTGGAGTCAGAGGCAGTTGTCTGAAATCATGCCCAGAAAAAGACAGATCTCATGGGCTGCATGATGCTGCATAGCTCTGTCGATGGAGAAGGAATCTCTGGAAATTGTTAGAAAAATTTACAGGGTCTTCTCTTCCTTGACTGATTCTTTTGTGAAGGCAAAGTAGGTCATCTTTTGCCTCAATTCTTACCTAGCCTTTAACTAAATGGGTGTTGCCTCAGACAGACCTGGGAAAGACTTTAGCTTAAAAAGGCCAAGATTCCTCACCGTGTCCTGGCCAGCCATCCTGACCTATGTCTTGCCACTGGTGTCCAATGACTCTGGAAGAAAGAGTGAGGCTGATAACTTCCCACGGCCCTGCCTCATTTAAATCCAATTCATTTGCACATCAAGACATCACTCTCCTAATGTCTTTGGTCCTCTTCAAGAACAAAGGACAAACAACCCCAAGAAGACTCTGAGAGGTGGCTGAGAGGAGCACCTACAGACTTTTAAATATAAACAGATCTCCCTGGAGCCACAGAAATGTGGAGATCTGATCCCCAACATTTCTCTTGACTTCTAGTGCTTGCAACCTGAGAGATTGCTAAGAACAAATTCTCACTTGCGAGATTGTTCCTTCTCCTTTGGAGTTGAGTTTTATCTCACTGCCAAAAGGTTCGTCTGCTCTCATATATTATTTTGCCTAGCTTAATTTATGTACAACTATGCCTTCCACATCATGGGGGCTGGGTACACGGCATGTGTCCCCCAGGATCTGGAAAATCCATGTAAAAAATTTTGATCCTCCCTTCATCCCAGAGAAGTCTGATTTTTAAAATTTTTCTTTTGTGGGGTGTTCACAGTACCTTATTATAAAACCTGGGTTGATATTATATAATACTATACATATATTTTATGCATTTCTGAGTTTCTAAACTTTCTCTATTGTCTTCTGACCTTCGAGTGCCATCTGTGGTTTCTGCAAAACCACCAAAAAAGTCTCATTTAATTTCTTATGCTGATCCAAGATATACTGAAACTGAAATGGGGAAAGTCTCAGTGTGGAAGGAATAACTGTAAACCATATTTCTATTTACTACTTACTTCAATGAAGCAGTGTAATAACTGCTTGTGACTGTCTTTTGTGTAAGCAGTGTTTAGTGAGAGGTAGCTAAGCTGGTGAGAGTAAGCTAATTATTACTTTTCCCCTGACAGTGGTTGGGGAAAGTAGCATTTGTACTGAACCCAGAAGGTGTGGAAGATGGCTGTAATTCAAACCCAATATTCCTCTTAAAATAGACATAAGAGGAAGAAGCACAAAATTATGGCCCTTTTTCTCCCCACAATAGCAGAAAGCAGATCCCCTTGGAGACGAAGGATGGTTAATACTAGATCCCAAATCCCAGTTACGTATCTGTGACACATGTGAGTTGAGGCATCTTAATCCATCCATAGCTGAAGCATAAAGTAGGTACTTAATAAATGTTAGTTGATTGATCTTTTTCTTTTCTCTCACTGTCAAGTGTGCTCTCTTTTTTGGGTGGGAGGAAGCAATCAGGGTTAAGTGACTTGCCCAGGGTCACACAGCTAGTAAGTATCTAAGGTCAAATTTGAACTCAGGTTCTCCTAAGTCTAGGGCCAGTGCTCTATCCATGGTGCCACTCAGTTTCCCCTAATGAAACTCCTGGGATGAGATAAGTCTGATTAACTTTTTTGCTTGTTGGGAAAGGGGTGAGGTGTCTCAGAGACCTTGTATGGATGGTGAGGAAAAAAACTTCCAGGGGACAAGATCCTTAAATTTCCACCTCTATCTTGATATGACAAGAAAGAGTAGAAGGTGGCCAATCACACTTCTCTGGGACTTTCTCTAGATTTTATACCTTGTGGCATCTCTCTCCAGGTGAACTTGGAATTAAACTCTGATCCTCTAGGGGAATTGTGGGAAGGTTCTTGGACTCACCTACCTCTCCTAGTCTAATCTTGGAGAAGTGTGGAAGCATTCCACCAGTGTTCCCTCCTACGACATTCAGGGAGAGGCTATTTATCAAGGAATATGATGTTAATGCAGCTTCCCTGCTCTTGCCTTGGTTATGCTGGTTAAGCTCATAAACCTGAGGGAGGAGCTGGTAACTCCTGTTGCTATTTCCCACAACTATACCTCATAATTCTAGGAATGAAAGAAGGTGTAATAATGAAAACTGACATTTATATAGTGCTTTAAAATTTCTAAAATGATTTACATGCCTTCTCTCCCTTGATTCTCATAACAATTCTGTGACCTAAGTACCACAATTACTATTATTATTATTGTTGTTGTTATTATTTTTATTATTATTATCCCCATTTTACAGATGAGATAACTGAGGCTCGAGAAGACATTAAGCGACTTGCCAGGGTCACACAAGTACTAGGTTGTTGTTGTTTGTCCTTCATTCTAGAAGACAACAATGACAACTCAGAAGGGATGTCTTGACTCGCATGTGAATTGGACATGAGTGGGACAGAGCTACAAAAAGCCATCAGCCTCACTGTCTCCTCCAGAATCATCAAGTCCAGTGGAAAGACAAAGATCAAGATGACTGGCCATAGCCAGGATCCAGCGGGTGACGCTGGCCTTTCTAAATTAAGGTCTTTCCCAGGTCTCAATTTGTCTGAGGTCATACCCATTCGATGACTGAGGTCCAGATCAGAACTGAGACAAAAGATAGCTTAATTTACCACCAGAAAGATATCACTGGGAAGGGAAGACCCTCAGAGTTTCTGAGCACAAACAGAAACAGTTGGTATTCTGAGATGGGATTAGAACTCAGGTCATCCTGCCTCTAAATTCAGTATTTTGTCCATTCCAATGGCGTCTTGTAGCTTATGAGACCCCTTACAAAGTTGCCGTGAGACTCAGATGAAATAATATATAATACACTGCATAAATGTCAGCCACCATTATTATAATATAGATAAGTTTATATAAGGAGGCAGCCTGGCATAGTAGATAGAATGACAAACTTTCAGTTAGGAAGACCTGAATGTGAATTCGGCTTTTCAGATTCTTACTTAACTGTGGAACGCTGGGCAAGTCACTTAAGCTGTTTGCCTGAGTTTCTTCATCTGTAAAATGTAGGTAATTGTTGCAAGGATCCAGGGAGATAAAATATGTAAGATTCTTTGCCAATGCTAGAGAGTTACAGAAATGTCGATTGTTATCATGTCACTTGGCCAGTTCTCCTGCCTGAGCAATTCTGCCTCTCTCCTTTGGCTTCTGATTTTTCTCGACTTTGCCACAGTCCCTGGGTTGTTATCTCACTCGGGATCTTCCTTCTACAAAACCACCCCTTTTTCTCTCTGGTGAGTTCTTCCCACAGTCTTGGGGGGGGGAGTGGCCCAGCCTGACCAATCTTCATTCCACTTGAGGCTGAGCTTCTGACTTTTCTGGGTTTCCACTCAGTTCCCAGCCACTACCTCCCTTTTCCACACTCTTTGGTGTGCTACCTACCTTCCCTTACATAGAAGATAAGCTCTTTGAGGGCAGGAACTGTCTCTTTTTCCTTTGATCCATTTCCCCAGCAATTAATGCAGTCCTTGGCCTATAGTAACCGCTTGTTGTTCCCTTGCCCCTGTGCCCTGCCATGCCTCATTCTCGTGAATACTGACTGACAAGTTAGGCCTTAAAAACTGACTAAGCTGTCACTTGGCAGAGATATGGAATCGGGCCTTCTAGCTAAATGAGCAAAATTGCAGAGGCAGGAAATCATAGGACAAATGAATAATTCAGCTTGATTGGAGCACAAAACAGTCTAAGGAGAATCCTATGAGTTAAGACTGGAAACACAGGGTGGTACCATGTTGTGATGAGTCTTTTTATCACTTAAATGGTGGATGGGAGAAGAAGAGGAACAGGGAAGGTTTTTGAGGAATAAGGTGGTAAGATCAGACCTATGCTTTAAGATTATTAATCTGGCAGCTTGTGCAGACTGAAATTGGAAGGGATAGTGCTGGAGTGGCAGGAAAAGCCGTTTAGGAGGCTAGAGCTACAATCTAGATGAGGCAAGTTAAGGCCTAAACCTGGGTATGACCTGTAAGGCTAGTGAATGACTCGGGTCCCAAAGAAACTCTGTCCCTGAACAGATCAAGGACAAAAGGCATTGTTCTCTTATAGGAGATGGAGTCAACTCTCTTCCCAGTAGACAGCTGTGCTTTGCTGAGAGTTTGGCTGATACAGACCCCCCCCCCCCAGGCTTCTATGAATTCCAAGAATCCCTGGTGACTTCAGAAGGGTCAGATGCAAAATGGGGATTCCTCTGACCCCCAAACAGACAATTGTTCTGTTCAATTTCATCCCGGCACCATACCCACATCCTTATACATACTTAGACATTTACACACACACGTATAGGAGTGGGGATAGGGAAGGGGCTAATCAACTGAGAGAACAGGGGCTCAGGGGCTTTCCTAGAGAAGACCCCCCCCTTAATCAACATCGACTTTAGATCTATTTCAGTCAGTCTCCAAAGCTCCAGACTGTATCAGCTGGTCAGCCCAAGCCCACAGCTGAACTCCTCCTTCTTGGATGGAGAAATATCAATGAGGAAAAAGTGGATCTGGTTTTGCTTATCAAAAATATATTTATTTAACATCCAGTGCTTATATGACACAGGGCAAAGAAGCAGGTTCAAAGTAGCAGCAATATTAAGGATGGTCACAAACCTCTGAAACTCCAGCAACCCATTTTTTATATGGATCCGGCATGGGCTGGATGCCAACCATGTAGGTAACCCGGATTGCTCCTCCCAATCTCCTCTCCTTGCCCCTGACCAGCCCTGCCCTGCCTTGGCACACGAGCCCCCGGTGTAGGGTTATAGATTCAGAGATAGAAGGAACCTTCCAGAGGCCATTAAATCCAATGTTTTTATTTTATAAGATACAGTCTCAGAAAAGCAGAGCATCTTTAGTGGATTTCAGAGGCAGACTTCAAACTCAGGCCTTCAAGTCCGGCGTTCTCTTTGTAGGCCCTGCCTTCTCAGGCCTTGAAATGTGAGGCCCTTCAGAAAAGGTATTGTTCTGTCCTTTACAGTCATGTCCCCATTGAGCAGTATGGTGCCTGGCACGTGGGAGATTCTTAAATGCTTGTTGATTGATTGATTCTGACCCAGGACTTCCCAGAGACTGTGCTGGAACCAGCTCTAATGGGTTGGCTGGCAGACTGTTAAGTTTCCATGAGAGGATTCATAAGTCAGAAATCAGAGTTTGATTTATTGTTTTGTTTATTGTCTCAACTTAAGAAAGTGAAGGCAGAAATGATAATAATATACACTATACTTAAAAGTGTGTGGCGTATAGATCTTTCTTCCAAAGAGTCTATTGTTAAACATTTACCAGCATATCCCTGCCAAAAGTCCCCTTCGCATCTCTGGTCATAAAGCAGAAAGAGCACAGAATTTTAAGAGTCAGAAGGGATGTCAATGACCATCTAATCTAAACCATAGGAGATGTCCCTCTAAGCAACAGGACCAGCAAATCACTGAAGTTTCTGTAACTGTTACCAAGGGTTTTTGCGGCTAATAGGCCTAATAAGAATCATGTCATCTGACTGCTTCATTTATATAGATGAGGCAAAAAAAGCCCAGAGGGGTAGATTTGCCCAAGACTATACAGACAGAATTGGAGCTGGGATCTAAAGAGAAGGTACGATAAATGGAAAAAGCTCTAGTTTTAGAATAAAAAGTCCTGGGTTAGAATTCCAGTTCTGCTGCTTAGTACCTGCGTGACTGTGGGCAAGTCATTTCTCCTCACTGGGGATCCATTTCCTCTGCTAAGGTTTAAGTCCAGACCTAGGATTAGGTCCTCTGGCTCAAAACCCAGTGCTCTTTCCCCTACGTTTATTTGGGGAAATCTCATTTGGTTATTATCCGCATACATCTGCCAACTGAATTCAAGAGTGGAAAGTCCATCCTACTCCCCACCCCCAAAACCACACAGTGTTTAGTGTCTGGGCTTGGTCACAGGCAATGAGGTAGGTGGGAAGCCACACTTTGGAGTAATGGTTTCAGAAGTTGTCGCCTGACATGAAGGTATCGCATGCACACACTTATGTACGCATGCACGCATGCATGCCTGCACACACCCCAGGTGATGTTTAAGGCCTAGCTGAGGCTGCAGCTATCCATTTGTTTTGAACTGAACTTTATGCATGGGCTTCAATGGGTCAGTTCATCCTAATGGAAGAGAAGGATGGATTTCCACTCTCCAGGTGCCATATCTGTACCTTTTCTGCCATGATTGCTCTTTAAACAAGGACTCTTAAAAGGCTTCAACTTCAGCTTCTGGGAAGGAGTCAATGTCTCTCACTTCAGGAGTATGCCTAGGGGTCAATTTATTCCTTTGATGCTTTACATGTCTATCCCCCTCTGATGCCTTACTATGGCATGAAGGTGAACCTGTTTCCTCAAGCACTGGCTGGTCATACCAAACTGAAAAGGCTTTGAGTGTAGATTCTTGATGGCCTGATTATGCATCTGTTGAATCAGAACTAGCCTGGCTAAGGTTGGAAAGGCACATTACCAGAATGTTGGACACTGGATGTTGAACTTTTGAGGCCATAGTGACTCATGAAGATGTCCATACAAGCATGGAAGGGATTGCAGACCACGGGAGTGGGAATCCCCAAGCAGATAAAATCACAATCTTTGGAAGTCCAGAAGCATCCAAATGTGTTTCCATTGGGCTTTATGATTTACAAATGCTTTCACAGATGTCTCGCTTCAATCTGATGCTCAAAAAACAAACAAAGAAACAAACAAAACCCCCAATTCAACCCTGTGAGGTAGACATGGCAAATCTTATTATCTGTATTTCCAGATGAAGGAACAAAGGTTAAGTGATTTGCCCAAAGTCACACACAAAAAATTAAAGATGAGACTAGAACATGAATGAAATTAATTCCAAGTCCATTGTTCTTCCAACTATACACTTGATAAATTCTCAACACTTGATAGTAGACTTCTACTTCAGGACACTGTACTTGGCTCGATGGGCTTACGTGCTCACAGAGCTCTCCAAATCTATAATTTTGTGACCATAGAGTTCATCTGGTCCAATTCTTTTCTTCATCAGAGTTTGTTATCTGGGTAGAATGAGTGGCAGCCCCAATCCCTCCCCATGAGAAATGTGGTTCAGGCTTCCAATGAGGGCCACATAAAGAAGTCAATTTATCATCTTCCCCATCAGAAACAGGAAAATTTCAACTAGGAGTGATTCCCAATCCCTCCTTTTGTTCTGTGGGCTCCATTCACAGTTCAAATTAGCCCTTCATAGAGGTGTCACCCAGAGAATGATGGAATACTTCCACTGAGATGTGGACTCCTCAGGTAGTAATCTAGTCATTGAACTGGGGGGAGGGGGAGGCATCAGACAACTGGGGGTTCTGGGTCCGGCCTTGCCTCTGGCATCATCTCACAGAATGGGAGTCATAGAGCCACAGATTTGGCAGCTCAGAGGCCATCTTGTCTAATCCCCTCATTTTCCCCAGGAGAAAACTAAGACCTAGAGAGGTTAATTGACTAGCCCAGAATTGTGAAGACCACTAGTAGAAGAGCCAGGATTTGAACCCTGGTCCTGTGGCACCAAATCCAGTGTTATTTCCCCTACAGAAGTGGCTTCTAATATCTTTTACTCCATAAACACAAAACATAATGTGTTGTGAATCCCTACAATAATTTTATATATTAATTATAAAATCCTACAATTATTTACCAGTTTGTGTAGTTGCTGTTTAGCTGTGTCTGACTTTTTTATTGTGTGTGTGTATGATTCTTTGTGGCCCCATTTGGGGTTTTCTTAACAAAAATACTAGAATGGTTTGCCTTTTCCTTCTCCAGCTCATTTTGCAGACAAGGAAACTGAGGCAGACAGGTGAAGTGATTTGCTTGGGGTCACACAGTCAGTAAGTGTCTGGGGCCAAATTTGAACTCAGGTCTTCCTGACTCTAGGTCTGATACTCTATTTAGCACCATCAAGCTGAACCCCCAAAGGTTGTGCAAACCACTAAATGGGAACCACCACACTAGTGCAAGCAGATTATCTAACATGATCCTGGAAGCTGAGGAGAGTAGGATTTCCTAAGAGCAGGTGTGTTTTTCTAAGAGAAGAGGGAACAGCCTGTTTAGGCAAGATTTAGATCTTCCCAGCGTGATTTGGAGAAGTTGTTTCACCTCCACTCAGACTTGACCTGTAGTTGTCCGAAGAAACAAGGCAGAGGGTACTGTCCAGGATCAAGTGGAGTGCCTTCTCTTTCCTTTCTGGATCCCAACATAACCCCTGCAGGGAAATGGTTCTTGATTCTGGGTCAGAGGAGCCACAACCTAATTGTTCACGGAATTGATGGGGCAGCTGTTGAGGGGCACAACCACTTCTACACCTGTGTCAGTAGTGGCACGGGAGCATTTGCGACTCCCTCTCATGCTCTGTAACCTCTCTGAAAGGTGTTTTCGGAATTTCTTGGTGAGGAAGCAGTAGATTATGGGGTCCAAGACACAGTTGATGCTCATGAGGCAGAGGGTCACCTGGTGGGCATCATTGATGCATTGATGGACACGGTGGTTTTCCTTAAAGCCCATCTTCAGCTCTGCCAGGGTCCAGGGCAACTGGACAATGTGGTGAGGCACAAAGCAGATGAAGAAGACGGCCATCACGGTGCAAACCATCCAGAGGGCTTTGTGTTTAATGTGAGCATTGCTCTGGGGCTGGAGGGGCTGAGCCAACAAAGTCCGGATAATGATCACATTGCACACCATAATCACAAGAAATACAATGAAAAAGCAGAAGACAATGATAACGTGGATGATGAGAACAGGGACGCTCCCCTCATCATAATGCTCAAAGCAGCGGGTCACGTTTCCACCTTTCTTCAAGGAAACAATGTTGGTGGAATTTGAGAAGAGGAAATAGGAGGCACATCCCACAATCACCACCCAGATGATCACAGACAGGATGATGCCCCGGCAACGTGTGGTGGATTGGGCTGCTTTGATGGGGTCTGTCACAGCCTGGAAGCGGTTGTACGTAATGACTCCAAGAAAGGCAACAGAACAGTAAGTGTTGATGAAGAAGAGACAGCCTGCCACGTTGCACAGGAAAGGGGGGAGGGTCCAGTTGCCAAGGTTAAAATAATAGACAATCCACAAAGGCAGAGTAACCAAGAAGAGCAGATCAGCCACTGTCAGGTTGACCATGAAGATTTTGATCTCGTTTAATTTCTTGGCAGGGTTGAGGCTGATGAACACCCACAGCACGTAACCATTAGAGATGGTGCCCAGCACAAAGATGATACCATACACAATAGGGAAGAGCGTGTATCTAAATTCGGAATCCACCCGGGAGCTCTCTTCATCCACCATTCTGAACAGTAAAGAGGCAGCTGACCAACACTTTTCTGGGCCTAAAAGATTACAGATTATTTCTTGTTAAGGAGAGTATAAGAAGCTAAAAATGCAAGTTTTGGATTATTTTAAATATATGTATATAGATTTTTAGAGACACACAATGCACATATGTGTAACTATTACCTATCAGGGCAACTAAGCGACACAATGGATAGAGTGCCAGAACTAGAGTCAATAAGAATCATTTTCCTGAGTTCAAATCCAGCTTCAGACATTTACCTGGGCAAGTCACTTCACCCTGTTTGCCTTAATTCCTCATCTGTAAAAGGAGCTGGAGAAGGAAATGGCAAACCATTCCAGTATCTTTGCCAAGAAAACCCCAAATGGGACCACAATGAGTCAGACACAGCTGAAAAATGACTCAACAACAAATATATGTAACATTTATCATATATAACATATAATATGTATCCCATATTATATATATTATATATAACATATTGTGTGTATATATGCATACATACCTATAGCTACATATATATATATATATATATATATACACACACACAAAAATCACATACATATATCTTTCGTGTCAGGGAAGATTCAATGGGTAATAGAAGTGAAAGAAATATATTTGCAAAGGAAAATGGTTAAAAAAAAAGATATCAGTAAAAAATTAATTTTTAAACTTTAAGGAAAAAAGAAATGTGCCATACCAATCAATCTACCAAAAAATTACTTTATCCAACTAGAAAAAATAGTGACAAAATTCATTTGCAAGAACAAAAGGTCCAGAATATCAAAGCAATTAATGAAAAGAAATGCTAGGGAAGGTGGCCTAGCCAGACCAGACTTTAATCTGTGCTATAAAGCAGCAGTCATCAAAACTGCCTGGTACTGACTAAGGAATAGAGTAGTGGATCAGTGGAGTAGATTGGGTACAAAAGAATAAGCTGTCAATGATTATAGTAATATACTGTTTGATAAGCCCAAAGACCCCAGTTTTGGGGATAAGAACTCACTATTTGACAAAAAATGCTGGGAAAATTGGAAAATAGTATAGCAGAAACTGGGCATAGACCATCATCTGACACCATACATCAAAGTCAAGTATAAATGGGTACACGATCTAGGTGTAAAGGCTGATGCTGTAAGTAATCTGGGGAAGCAAGGAATAGTTTACCTGTCAAATTTATGGAGAAGGGAAGACTTTATGAC
>CM053596.1:49904006-49927390 GCA_028646575.1 Pseudocheirus occidentalis
AATCTTGATTACATTAAATTGAAAAGTTTCTGTACAAACAAAGCCAATGTAACCAAGATTAAGAGGGAAGCAGGAAATTGGGAAAGAATTTTTACAACCAGTGCCTCTGATAAAGGCCTCATTTCTAAAATATACAGGGAATTAAGTAAAATCTATAAGAATACAGGTCATTCCCCAAATGATAAATGGTCAAAGGATATGAACAGGCAATTTTCAGAAATAGAAATTAAAGATATCTATAAGCATATGAAAAAATGCTCTAAATCACTATTGATTTGACAAATGCAAATCAAAACAACTTTGAGGAACCACGTCTCACCAGTCAGATTGGCTAAGATGACAAAACAGGAAAATGACAAATGCTGGAGAGGATGTGGAAAACTTCTAACACTAATGCATTGTTGGTGGAGCTGTGAACTGATACAGCCATTCTGCAGAGCAATTTTGACCCAGTAATACCACCTTTGGGGTTGTATCCCAAAGAGATCATAGAAGTGGGAAGAAGACCCGTATGTAGAAAAATATTTATTGCAGCTCTCTTTGTGGTGGCAAAAAACTGGAAATTAAGGGGATGTCCATCAATTGGGGAATGGTTAACAAGTTGTGGCATATGAATGTAATGGAATACTATTGTGCTATAAGAAATGGGGAGGAGATGGTCTTCATATTCACCTGGAGAGGCTTATACAAATTGATGTTAAGTGAGAAGAGCAGAACCAGGAAACATTAGTACACAATCACAGACACATCGTATGTGTGACAACCAACTTTGATAAACTGGACTCTTCTCACCAACGCACAGCTATAAGACAACTCTACAAGTCCCAGGATGGAAGGAGATGTCTACATTCAGAGAAAGATCTAGAAAAAAGAGTTTAAATGGAGGCTGAAGCAATCTACATGCTATCGCTCTTTTTCATGTTTGGTTTTCTTTCTTTTTTCCCATTCTTCACTCCATAGGTTACAACCCTTCTGTCAACCAGACTAATGTCCAATGTGAAAGTATTCACAGATCCTATACTTGATTGCATGCCGCCATGGGGGAGGGGAGGGGAGAGAGGGGAGAAAATTTGAAACTCAAGGGACTGTGGAACTGAACCTTGTAAACTAAAAGTAAATAAACAAATCAATTTTAAAAAAAAAAATACTAAGAAGATGATTCTGAAATGCTGATGTCACAAAGATAGATGATTTCTCTGAGTTCTGTCTAAAGAGACCTATATGACTGAATGGGGAATTTTTTAACAATATAACACAATATATTTTTTATCAGTCACCTAAAAAAATTTAGATTTTTATTAGTCATCTAAAAAAGGCTAAAGTATGAGGACTGACAAAAGGCCATTGAGATTTGGCAGCTGATAGATCAGTGGGACATGGGAGAGAGTTCAGTTTTAGCTGAATGTTAAGATCAGAAGCCAGATTCCACTGAGGGATGTCTAACACAGGTTCAACGAGCCCCCATCATTGAGTTTACCAGCAATAGTCAGTCAGATGACACAATGTCTTCCAAGCAAAAGCATTTACTGAATGAAGAGTTCCTGGAGCACACTATTGCACAAATATACTCAGGATGAGCAGGAAGAGTGAGCATACACATTACACACCACAGACAGACATGCTCCCTACCCCACACCCAGGAAACGGAGGTGGCCGAGGCAACATCTTCCCATTTTTTGTCAGAAAAAAGTTTTCCTCTCTCATTGCTCCCCTTTAACCTCTTGAATCTCTTTCCCCTCCTCATTCACTCTGCCTTCCCAATATAAGAAAGAAACAGAAAAGACAGGAGCAGTCACCCAGCAAGCCCATCAGTTGGCATAATGAGTAGGTAATATGTTTATATATCAGGAAAATATCTTTTCATTTCATTCCAAGCATCAAGCAGCCTCAAAGACTCACAAAAAGTCCTAACGTTGGGTTGAGGGGTAAGAAGAAGAAAAACACAATGGGGACATGACACTTCCTTGCCAGAAACCTGAGGCCCAGAAAGATAAGGTTACTTGTCGCAAGTCACATGGACATGGAACTTATGGAGTAAAAGGGATCGGGCAAGCAGCTCCGCTGCCTCAAAGGCCTGGGCTCTTGCCATAACCTTGCATTTACTTCCATTTCTTTCTCAGCTAGAACTAACTCTTTAGAGGGGTACTCCCACAAAGCGCATTGTCTTCCCCCCCAGGAGGAACTAGGCACGGAAACTGAACAGGGGTGGGGAGGGAAGCAGGAATCAGCGGCGACTCGGGCCCCTGGGAAAGCATTGCTAAATGAATTGGCATTGGGGAAGGAAGAGGGGGCCGAAGCAAGGGTGTGGTACACGTCGTGTTTTGGGGAAGTAGGCAATTTTGCAAATTCTCCCTTTTTTAAAAGTCACTTTCCTATGTTTTGTCTTCTAGTAAATAAGTAGAAACCTGAGCCTCCCTGGCAACTGGACCTGGATCCTCTTTCTTCTAAGTACAAATACAATCCAATACATCCTACTGCGGCCTGCATTTTACAGTTACTTCTTGCCCTTCGATCCTGTCCGAGATACACATCACACACACACATACCACCCGCCACACACACACACACACACACACACATCCTGTCCAATATGCCCCCAACTACCCCTGTACTAAGTGATGATTTGTGGCCTAACTTCTGTACCTAGCCACAAACAAACTCAGTCCACCACAATGCAGCTTTACACACGACATAGACCAGCAAAGCTGGAAGGGAATTAAAAACAAAACCTTTTAGAGCTGGAAGGGGCCTTAGAATACAGAATGTTAGAGGTGGAAAGGGACTTAGAACACAGAATGTCAGAGCTGGGAGAGGCATTAGAACAGGGAATGTCAGAGCTGAGAAGGCCTTAGAACACAAGTCTGGGTGTGTCCTTAGAACAGGGAATGTCGAAGCTGGGAGGATCCTTAGAACACAAAATGTCAGAACAGGGAGCTGTCTTAGAGCAGACAATGTCAGAGCTGGAGGGGGGCCTTAGAACACAGAATATCAGAGCTGGAGGAGCCCTTAGAACACAGAATATCAGAGCTGGAGGAGCCCTTAGGACACAGAATGTCAGGACTGGAGGGGGTTTTAGGACACAGAGTGTCAGAGTTGGAAAAGTCTTTAGAAGAGAGGTCAGAGCAGCTTGGGAGGGGCCTTAGAAGACAGAATGTCGGAGCTAGGAGGGACTTTAGAAGACAGAGGATATCAGAATTTAAAATAATTTTAAAATGCATTAAGCCATATTTAAGTTGGAATCCTGGATTTTTTCAAAAGTCTATCTGGGATTTTTAAAAAACTGCAATGGAAGAGGCATGTGCCTAGAGAACAGTTAATATGGACAAGGTGAGAAGGTTTTAGGGGCCTATGAGTTGAATATGAGTCCACAGTGTGACATGCCAGCTAAAAGGTGAATTCTTTATTAGGTCACGTTAAAATATAGTACCACAAAGGATCCCTCTGACCTCTTGGTTTGCCTCCTCTAGAGTCCTGTGTTCCGTAATGGCCACTAACTACATCTAGGAAGGAGAGAGCTGAGTGAAGCCAGAAGGGACTAAGGATAGGGATGATGTTAACTCACTCTTCTGAGCCTGTTGGGGTTCGGAAAGCATTTTTACATAGGTTATCCGACTTTTCTGATGAGAAAAGACAAAAATGGTAGTGGAGGGACACTGGCAAGACAAGAAACGCAGGTACACTGGTAGTAGGGCTGGGAGGTCATCTGGCTGTTCTGGAAATTAATATACAAGTAAATAAGAGGTTAGGAAATTGCTTATACCTTTTGGCCCTCTGATCTTACTTCTAGGCACATATCTCAAAAAGGTCAGATACCTAAAGGCGCAGAGGTAGCTAAAATATTCACACCAGTATTTTGGGGGGCAATAAAAATAATATATTTGTGTCTTCGTGACTCCAGGCCATTTGCAGGATTTGAAGACCCATGAGAAAATGTATTTGAAGTAACACAGAGAGAAATTGAAAATAACCCCAAAAGGCACATGAACTCAGGTTAAGGAAAAATGATCATTACTAATTCCAGAAGGTTGATAATGAAATATCTCTCTACTTTAGAATCAGGAAGGAGCAGAGTTGGAATCTGCTTTAGACATTACCTAGATGTATGACCCTGAGCAAGTCACTTAACCGTCTGACTCAGTTTCCCCAACTGCCTGCTCCAATGAAATAATACATGTGAAGTATCTTACAAACCCCAAAGGGCTAAATAAATGCAAGCTATTTATTAGTATTTTTATTTCTGTTATTATCATTCTCATGATGGGACTGTGGTTATCGGACTAGAAGTGATCTCAGAGGCAGTCACATACAAGCCCTCTTGTTACAGATGAGAAAACTCAGCTGCAAAGACCCAAGGCGACATGGGTCAGAAGCGTTAAACCCAAGTTAAGTCCACTCTCCAGTTAGTGAACTTCCTTCCTAAAATGAGATGCTGGTACAGAACGTAAAACTGTAGGTATGGGACAGAGGAGAGGAGAACAGGGCACCTGCTGTCCTACGTCCGTGGCTTTCACAGCCATCTGAGATCACATTAGCTGTTCTTATTTCCATCTCCCTCTGCTATTTCCATCTTTCACTGGCTCCTGAGTTCATAGCTCACCCAGGGCTGGGGAACCTGAGGCCCCAAGGCCATGTGTGAACTTCTAGGTCCTCGGGTACAGCCCTTTGACCGAGTCCAAGTTTTACAGAACAAATCTCGAGGTCATGTGTGGCCCTCTAGGTCCTCAAGTGCAGTCCTCCAACTAAGTCCAGGTTTTACACAAATCCTTTTTTTAAGGGGATCTGTTCTGTAAAGTTTGGATTCGGTTGAAGGGCTGCACTTGAGGACCTAGAGGGCCACCTGCGGCCCCGAGAGAACGGGTTCCCCCCCCTTCCACTCCTGACTTTTTCCTTATAGTCTTGTCTGGCCACGCCTCTCCCAACCTCTGCTCGTGCCCTTGAATTTTCTATCTATCCCTATTAAACCTAATCCTATTAAATTTGCCCCATCTGTTGTAGTCTTATCAGGATTCCCCAGTCCATGTTCTGGCTGACATCCAATAAGCCGACACATTCCCCAGCTTCGTGTCATCCTCTGATCCAAGAAGCATACCCTGTCTCTCCTCCCCAGACATAAACTCCACAGAGAATCCAAGAATGGGGTACAGAGAGAGCCCCCCTCGAGGATCATAGCTTGAGAGCCGGAGGGGACCTCTGAGGTTATCTAGCCTAACTCTCCACTTCATAGTTGAGGAAACTGAGGTTCAGAGAGGGGGAGTCATTTGCCTAAGCTCACAAAGGTAGTAAGTCAGAATCTGAACCCAGACCCTCTAACTTCTGAACCGGCTCTCTTTCCACTGTACCACGTATCATCTGAGGTTACACAGGTTACCAGGCTTGAGCCCCAGGTCCCCCTACTTCAAATTACACATTCTAAGTTGGTATAGGGAATAGGATACTAGCCCTACAGTTAGGAAGACGTGAGTTCAAATCCCGACACAGTATTCCTGGACTTGATCAGAATCTCATCATTCAACAACCATCAATCCTGAAACTCACACCTCCTTGCACCCTCTGCCCCTGGGGCCCCTTCCTCCCTCTGACTGGAGATGGTGGACGGTGAACGCTGGAGATCTCCTCCCAGGTCGCCCCGCTGCACTCCTCTGGACATCATCGTGCTACCCTCCAAGCCCCTTTCCTTCCCTCTCCCCCACTTTTCAGCTTTCAAATGTTGTTCTCTCCCTGTTCCCACCACTAGAGTGTAAGCTTCTCGAGGGCAGGAATGGCTTTTTGTCTTTCTTTGCATTCCCAGCACCCGGCACACTGTAGGTGCTTAATAAATGTTTCTTATTGACCGACTACTAGTTATGTGACCCTGGGCAAGTCACTTAACCTCTTTCTGCTTCAATTTCCTCAACTACAAAATGGGAATAATGACACCCCTTACTTCCCACGGTTATCGTCAGATCAACTGAGACAATAACTATAAAGCGCTTAGCATGGAGCCTGGCACACAATAGGTGCTTAATAAGTGCTCGTTTTCTTCCTTCTCTCCGTTGTACTCTGCTGCCTCCGTTGCCTCTTCCTTGAAGGATCAGCGTTGTGTATCCTCTGGATAACCAAGGATAGAAGCCAATCTCTTCTCCAAACATCCCTTTACAATTCCATCAAGTTCAAAAGGCTTAGCTCACAGGCCTAGCACCTGAGTCGTCGGAGGACCCGCCTGTCCAAGGACAACACCGGAGTACCGGCCAGCAGGCAGTGACATTTTGGGCCACAGTGACTACCGAACGGAGGGGCTGCAATCTGCATCAGAGAAGGGTGTGCCTGCATGAAGGAAAGCAGGATCTATTAAAGTGCTCATATAAAAGGTAGGTAGATGGTGTGCAGCACCAGCCCTAGAGTCCTGAGTTCAAATTTGACTTCAGTCACTTAGCAGTTATGCGATCCTGGACGAGTCAATGAACCTTGGTCCGCCTGTTTCCTGATCTGTAAAATGGGGGATTAATGATAGCACCTCCCTCCCAGGGTGGTTGTGGGGATCACATGAAATAACATCGGAAGGTACGTTGCAAATCTTAAAGTGCTATATAATTTTTAGTTATTGTTACTAATTCTTTAGAAAAAGGACCCAAATTTTCAGACAGCCCAGGAAATGTCTGAGAACCAACCTCCTCGACGGGATTTATGATAAACTTTTATCCTGTGTTTCTATGGCATTTTTATTTCCAAATCCCTTTGCCGTCTCACCTCCTACTAGCCCTGGAATGGGAGGATAGTGTTCCTTAGTGGTCAGGGACCCACACCTGAAGCTGGGGAAAACCTGAGTTCAAATCCTGTTTTCAACACTTCCTAGGTGAGTGAGCATGGGCAAGTCACAAGCTCTCCAAGCATTATCTTCCTGATCTGTAAAACAGGGGTCCTAACATCTGGTTTGGGTTGATGCGAGACTCCAATCAGGTACTGTTTGTAAACTGCCTTGTTGACCTTATATAAATAACAGCGCTTGGGCAGCTAGGTGGCCCAGTGAATAGAGCACCGGCCCTGGAGTTAGGAGAACCTGAGTTCAAATCTGACCTCAGACACTTAACACAAAACTAGCCATGTGACCTTGGGCAAGTCACTTAACCCCAATTGCCCTACCTTTCCCTCTCCAAAAATAAAGGAATGAATGAATATATATGTGTGTGTGTATATACATATATATATATATATATTTATATATACATATATAAATTAAAATAAATGACAGCGCTTCTCATTTTAGGGGTAGCACCCTCTTGAGGCAATAAGGAGCCGGGATTTCTCTTTCTGGGGTGTAGGGATGGGTGGCTGATGAGATGTTCTTCTGTAGCTGGGCAGGGGTCCTTTGGCAAAGTCGTCCTGCGAAAGGTAGCACGGTACTCGGGGGCTTCCCTAGCTAGGTTTTATTCTCTGTATCTTATAAGGAAGGTGAGACCCATATTAGGTCACTCAATCATTCAACCTACACATATTAAATACCTACTATGTGCTGAGGACGGCTCTGGGCACTATGACAGAGAGAAAGATAGACAAGCTATCTGCTATCACAGAGCTTACAGTCTGCAAAGTCAACATCAGGGATGGGTAACTTGCCAGCTCGAGGCCACGTATGGCCTTCTAGGTCCTTGAGTGTGGCCTTTGGAGCGAGTCCAAATTTTACAGAACAAATCCTTTTATGAAGGGGATTTATCCTATGAAGTTTGGATTCAGTCTAAAGGCTGTACTTGATGACCTAGAGGGCCACATGCGGCCCAGAGGCCTAAGATTCTCCACCCCTGGTCTCCGGTTTACAATCTACTGTATTTATAATTGACAATCCACAATGTTTGCAATTTACAGTTTACAATGACAGACAAATCATGGGGAAGAGGGATAAGGGCTGCACCTGGGATTTCACTGAGCAAGGAAAGTCCCAGATGAGGAACTTCCCTCTGCCAATGCAGGAAGGCGATCTTCTCTCTCACTTGTATTCTCAGAGTTGTCCAGTGTCAGTCATATGGCTTAGCGGCCCTTTCCTTTCCGGAAAGTCTCTCACAAGCAAGAAAGCCAAAAATACCAAGGAATATGTAACATGCTCACAACCTCCCATCTTCCCTTGTCCCCCATAAGGGTGTGTCAGAGGCAGGTCTCAAACCTAGTTCTTTCTGGGTTCAGGAGACACTTTCTATCTACTGTGACGCACTACTTCTGACACAGGTCAGGGGGAATAAATAAAAGCAAATGCAATAAAATTAATAAAATTCAATAAATACATTTGTCAAATGCGACAAAAATTAGAACACAAGCCACAAAAAAATTGTGGAGAACAAGCATGGCCCCAAAGACAAAATATAGAAGAGAGCCCCATCCCATCCCTTGGCCTAGGTGGGGGATGGGGGAAGGTCCTTCAGTGTTATACATTGCACACATTTTCAGATTTTTTCAATGTATTGATCAGTCATGCTGATTTTTCCTCTTTTTGTCTTTGAAAGAAATACTTTTTGTTATAAAGAATAGCTTTCTGGGAAGAAAACAGGAGGGGATCCAAAGGGAAATTTCAGTGATGCCAAAAAAAAAAAAAAGAGCAACAAAAACTTATTTTTATCACAAGAAGCATAAGTACAAAAGAGGAATATATATTTCTCTGAGATCACAAGAGAGAGGTCAGGCTTAATGGGGGAGGGGGGAACCAGGGGAAGTTTCATGAATCACAGGGTGCCTGAGCTCTACTTTGAAGGATTGATTGGTAAGCCAGAAAAGGCCCAGCTAGAAGAGAGGGGTATCTCAGCAGGAAAAGGGAACAGGGGTGAGGTGGGCTCTGTAGCCTGAGGGAGGTAGGGAAGAGTAGGCTTTCCCCATTTGTGGGGGAGCCAGGGGGAAACACAGAGCTCCCAAAGACCCTCTAAGAGTCTAAATGATCTGAGAGTGGGGGGCACGTGGTCAACCCAGCAGCCAAGAATTAGAGAGGCCTCAGATTCCTTGCCTCCTATGGCTGGCCCCAAAGGAACTCGGTTGTGGCAGGGTCCAGGCCTGATGCCAGTAATCACTTTAAACAGAGCTGGGCAGGGAGGGGCAGCCCACAGTACTCAGCTTAACACAAGGAGGCTTTTCCTGATGGACCAGACACACCAGACTCTCAGCCCTCAGTTCACCACTCATCAGGGCCTCCATAAATATTAATGGAGAATGAGAATGATGTATAGACCATTCTGCAGTATCAGCAGCATCATTTTCCCCCCTCAGGAAAGCAATCCCTGGTACCTTTTTCCCATTCTCCAATCCCAGCTTTTCATTCCTTTCTCTTACCGACAGGATGGACAGCAGGATGCTGAGTCCAAAGTACAGGGGTAGGGTAGAAGAACCTACTGAAACCACCTCCAGAGATGATTGGGGAACCCAATGGCATCCACTGCAACCCTGAACAGGGGCAGATCTGCCCAAAAAAGGTTTGAGTTGGATGCAGCCATGAAAGAGAGGTGAGCATTAGGGACCAAATGGGATGGGCTGCCTCGGATAAGTAGTGAGTTCCCAGTCACTAGAGGTATATGAATGAAAGCTGGATGAGCAAAGGTCAGCTGATGTTGCACAGGGGATTGAGCACAGCCATGTTACCTAAACAATCTGGCATGGTTTGAACTAGACAATCTCCAAGGTCACTCCTGAGGTTTAATGATTCCAAAACATTTGTGGGAATGCCCAGTATCTGTTGAAAGCAAATGGAAGAATTGAAATCAAAGGATCATAGAAGATGGAAGATACCTTAGACATAATCTAGTTCAACCCTTCTGCCCATTTAACAGATGAGCAAATTGAGGATGGGGGAGGTCAATGGAGTCACTCCAATCAAAGGAGGGATTTGGATTCAGATACCAGAGCCAGTGCGTCATGGAGCAGAGGAGTCCCTGGGATTGTAGACTTTTCTACCGGGAGGATGGAGATAGGAATGGGGAGGGGCCTTTTATTCCTCCACTTGGACCAGTCAGCTTTGGGGCATTCAGGTCCCTTCCTGGGGATGGAAGAGGTGGGAGAAGGCGTTTAATGATGCATCTAGGACAAAAAAGCAAGGGAAGCAAGAAGGCAACCACTTGCTGGAGAAAGTGGCCTTAGAATCAAGAGGCCTGGCTTCTAATTTCCACCCTTGGTTAGCTGTGTGATCTTGAGCAAGTTGCCTTACCATCCTGTGCCTTGGTTTGTCCCTCTGTATAACGGGAATAATAACACTTACAATGCCTCCCTCCTGACACTGTGAGGAAAGAGCTTTGTAACCAGAGAATAGCCAGAGAGATGTGAGATTCCAGAGGCACGGGCCAACCCAACCACTATGAATTCAAGGACCCTCTGAAAGGTTCCTGGATTAGTCAGACTTCCTGCTTGTTAATGGGGCTTTCCTCTGCCCTGGGATCTGAGGCCACAGGGACACTCCATGAATGGATCTTATCTCATTAGCATTTTCCAGGTCTCTTCCTGCCAGTAGCTCCCTGTCTGTGTGATTCCCTCCATCCTTGTGACTGAAGGGCATGAAAAATCTGAGAGGCTGGGACCCTGAGACAAGAACGTGGGGTGGAGGGAAACCCCTGGGCTGGCGCTCTTCATCACAAGGGGATTGGACTTGGCTATTGGGTGACCTTGGTAAGAGACCTCACTCTGCCCTGCAACTGCGGTCCAGTCCAGTTCTCCTGGGTTTTCAGCCTTGGGTTCATGAACTTGGTTGTTGTTTTTTTTTTTTACTGTTATGTTAATATAACTGGTTTCCTTCATTATCTGCTGTATTTTATTTCATGCATTAAAAAAAATGTTGTTCTGAGAAGAGGCCCAGAGGTTTCACCTCCGCCAAGTGGTCCATGAAACCGACCTCCCGCACTGGTCCAAACCCCTCATTTTAAGACACAAAATAACTTGTCCAAGGTCACACAGATAGCAACATGATGCAGAGAGATGAAACTCAAACCCAACTCCTTGGATTCAAAATCCAGCAATCTTTCCAAGATAATACTATCTGCACTAGGAATTTCATAGTATGGTCCTAAGAAAAGTATTTTGGAAACAAAAACTAACATTGTTGTTGTTCAGTTGGGTTAGAATCTGAGTGACCCCATTTGGGGTTTTCTTGGCAAAAATACTAGAGTCATTTGACGTTTCCTTCTCTACCTCATTTTACAGATAAGGAAACTGAGACAGACAGGGTGAGGTGACTTGCCCAGAGTCACACAGCTAGAAAGTGTCTGAGGTCGGATTTGAACTCAGGAAGATGAGTTTCCTGACTCTAGGCCCAGTGCTCTAATCCACTCTGCCACCTAAGAAAAACCATCACTGGGGCAGCTAGGTTGTGTAGTGAATAGAGCACCGGCCCTGGAGTCAGGAGGACCTGAATTTAAATCCTGCCTCAGACACTTAACACAAAAACTAGCCGTGTGACCTTGGGCAAGTCACTTAACCCCAATTGCCTTCCCAAAAAAAAGCAAAAGAAAAACCATCACCACTTAAATGAAAACATAAAAAGGCAATGGGATTCTGAAGAATTGCCAGGTCCAGTCTTACCACTGAAAATAGGGAAGGGATTGGACTAACTAGATGATTTCTAAGGTCCTTTACTTCTCTAAATCCATGACCCTGTGACCTTGTCTACAGAGAGGCAGGGGACCCAAGGGGCAGCATGGTATATACTCTTTCAGACCTAGTGGCTTAGTTGGTGGGTTTTGTGTCACCATTTTCCTTTGTTATAAAAAAACAATTCAATATGGCAGAAAGGAAGAGCATATCAGAAAATGTCCATGGTATTTTTTTAAATCAATAAAGTGTTTTTTTAAAGAAAGTGCTTTGCAAACTATAAATCAATATAGAAAGGTGAGTTCATTATTACTGTCCTCCACAGCTACACCCTCTTCCCCCTTCATCCCAGCATCTCCTCCCCACTCTGGGACACCCAGCCTAGTGGCCTTTCACATACACATTGTTCCAGAACCATAGGGTCACAGATCTAGAGCCAGAAAGGGACGTCAAATTCATCTAGTTCAACTCTCTCATTTTTATGGATAAGGAAACTTAGACCCAAGTTGATTAGGCAACTTACTCAAGGTCATTCAGGTAGTAAATGTCAGAAATAAGATTCGAACTCAGGTCCTTTGACCCTAAAGATTCTCTTTCCTCTGTACCACAGTGGCTAGGTAAACTAGCCATACCCAGTCCCCATATTTAACAAAGGAACCTTTAGAAGAAATCCCTTTGTGTTTTAAAAGACTCCAGCTAGGCTTCAATGCTTTGAACCACAGTTTTCCCCTCTGTAAAACCAGGGATAATGATGTATATATAACAGTACTGCCTCACAGAGGTGTTGCAAGGAAGGTGCCTTGTAACCGTAACTAGAAATGTGAGTAGTAGGTAGAGTTTTTATTTTGGAGGGGAGCAGCAGGAAAAGGGTCAGAAATGATGATGGCGCTTTCATTTGGGCTGCTGAGAACTCTGAAGGAAGCACCGATGGCCATTATCGGGTCTCCCTGGACCCAGGATTGTGTCCCAGAGAGATCGAAGAGCAGAGACTTTCCATCCATTCTCTGTTCCACACACCGGTTTACATCTGGCTGACTCTCACATTCCACGTTCTAAAGCCACCTCCAGGACTGACAACGAATGATTTTCTGAGTACTCACCTAAACCTCCTAGACCAGCCTCTGTCGTCTCTACCTCCTATCTAGATGCTAGGGCACGGCATTCTCCTCTCATCCGTCTGACAAGGGGCTGCTACCGCCCTTGCGGAATGTTTGAATGAGTCAGGGAAAGGATAGAGGAGGCAAATCTGCCGCATGACCTCTGCTCTTTTTCTAACATCATTCATCACCAGCAGTTCAAAGCTCAAATTGTGAATCAGCCCCCCCCCACACATCCCAAAGCAAGCCTTGCTGGGGCGGCTAGGTGGTGCAGTGAATAGAGCCCCGGCTCTGGGGCCAGGAGGATCTGAGTGTGACCTCAGACACTTAAAACTAATGACCTTGGGCAAGTCACTTAACCCCAATTGCACTGCCTTCCCCCTTAAAAAAAAAAAGCAAGCCTTCCTGAAAGAGTCCCCTTCTGATCTGCTAATAGGTGGAGCTCGACCTGAAGATAGAAGTTTATATCACACCTCACACACCTTCTATGGAAGGACAGAGGAGGCAGAAGGCTGGAGACCGAGGATACGCCTTAGTATCTCTAGCTTTCCTGCTAGTGAGAGGCTCCCCAGGAGGAAAGGATCACTAAGTCGCAAAGCCATGTGCTCCTGGAAAAGTTATTGAATTCTGCCTCAGTTTCCTCAACTGTAAAAAGGGGGTAATAACAACACCTGGCTGCCAGGGTTGTCATAAGGAGCAAAGGAGATGGTGTTTATAAGGAGCTTTGCAAACTGAAGTGTCATATAAATGCTAGCTATGATCATCACTACTACTACTGCTCCTCCTCCTACTACTACCACCACTACTATTACTACCACTACTACTACCACCACTACCACCACTACCACCACCACCACCACCACCACCACCACTACTACTACTATCACTACTACTACTACCACCACCACCACCACCACTACTACTACTACCACCACCACCACTACTACTACTACTACTACCACTACTACTATCACCACCACCACTACTACTACTACCACCACCACCACTACTACCACTACCACCACCACTACTACTACTACTACCACCACTACTACCACTACTACTACCATTACTACTACTACTACTACCACCACCACCACTACTACTACTACTACCACCACTACCACCACCACCACCACCACCACCACCACCACTACTACTACTACTACTACTACTACTACTACTTCTACTACTACTACTATTACTACTACTACTACTACTACTACTACTACTACTACTACTACTACTACTACTACTACTACCACTACCACCAAACCAGAGTTCCCAGATAGGAAAGACCCCTGATGATGGAGAATGTGGTGGGGGGACAGGGAGAGGAAACTTTAAGGAGGCATGTACTCTATCTCTAATGCATGCTGGTGATAGGCTCCCCAAGAAGGAAGGTAGCATGAAAGCCACAAACACCCCATACAACCTTATCTGTCTCCACAGTTTGCACCGTTCGGCCTCTACTTCTCAGAACCCTGAGAATCTCCTCCTTCCCAGCTCTTTCCTTTCCACCCCTGTTTCACCTAAGCTAGTAATTCAATCAAATTGTCCACTGTGTGAGCAGGATGAGCCCCAGCCCACGTGTCATCTGTCACCATCACTCTCTGGGACTCAGTCAGGTCGGTGCTTCACACCTGTCTATCTTGGATTCTAAGGACTAAGGACCCTGGCTCCTTGGGATCTCCAAGAAGTCAAAGTGGCCCATGATTGATCTCGAGGGAAGATTCTAACTCTGCTTGACTTTGGGCTGTTATTTCTTCCTCCTGGGCCTCAGCTTCTTTCTGTTTTGTTTGAGAAGCAATTGGGTTAAGGGACTTGTTCAAAGTCACACAGTTAGTCAGTGTCAAGTGTCCAAAGCTGAACTTGAACTCAGGTCTTCCTGACTCCAGGACTGGTGCTCTATCCACTGTGCCACCCAGCTACCCCAATTTCTTTCTTTAAAACAAAGAGGTTGGTCCTTTCGGGTCCCTTCCTGTTCTGACATTCTGTGTTAATAGTAATAGTAGCTGACATTTATAGAGTGACTTAAGGTTTGCAAAAGGTAGCTCATTTGAACTTCAAAGCAAACCTGTGATTTAGATGTCATTACAATTCCCATTTTACAGATGAGGAAAATGGAGGCTCAGTGATTTGCCCAAAATCACACTACTAGTGTCTGGTATAGGATTCAAATACAGGTCTTCCTGTTACCAATCCAGCACTCTCCCCAGGGTTTGTCCCCACAGTCTGATTCACCAGAGGATATGGGGCTGCAGAAGTTATAGGAATGGGAGCAGATATGAAAGAGGGTCTTCGTGAAAGGCCCTCTCAAACCCACAACATTGCCACCCACAACCTATTAGAAGACTCTTTCCAGTTTTAACATTCAGTGTTCTAAGGTCTCTCCATTCTAACATGCTGTGTCCTAAAGTTCCTTCCAGGTATGGCATTCTGTGTTCTAGGATTTCTTCTAGCTCTTGGCATTCTGTGTTCCAAAATCCCTTTTAGCTCTGACATCCTGTGTTCCACGGGTCCTTCCAACTCTAGCACTTTCTGGTTTTATGGCCACTGAAACAAGCCTCCTAGGCAAAGTGGGGTATCCCTTTCCACCCATTCCTCTGAAAGGTAGCTCAACATCCTCCCAGGCCATGGGGCTCAATTTACTGTTACTCCCTCCCCTCTGTGAGAAGGTCACCAGAACAGCTGAGAGCCCCCCCCTCTGCCTAGAAGGGTGTGGGTAAGAAGGTTTTCATACACTGCTTCACACTGGGGAACTCTTGGCTTCCTGTACTCAAATAGCAGGGGGACCTTCCAAGAAACCATTTCATAAACTAGATGGGTCTTTCAAAATAGCCTAGTTCAACCCCTTCCTGTTATGTACAGGGAAACTGAGGCCAGGAGAAGGGAGGAGGGACATGACCAAGGTCTCACAAGTTTGGTGGCTGAGCTGGGAGCAGACTCTCCGTTCTACCAGATGGTCTTTTCACCACCATCCCACCCAGCGTGTGCCATGCTCTCTTTCCCATGCTGGAGGATCACTTCTTCAAAAGCAGGGACTTGGGTGTCTTTTCCCCCCACTGCCAGTGTTAAATGAGAGCTTTGGGGCTTACTGAGAAGAGCTCTTGAAAGTTAAGCTATCATCAGCATTGGTTACTTTGCTCCTTGGGAACCAGTGACCAGGCTGTGAACCAGGTCAATCTAATCACTGAACCAGCCCTAGCAGGCTTCCTGTGGAACAGAGAATTAAAAATGGCATGGTGTTGGATGAATCCATCCCTGACATTTCCCATGTTCAACTAGCTACTCTGCCTCTCAGTCAAGGCTATCTATCCCTCTGGTGAGGAGGATTCAAAGGACATTGAGATTCTATCAATCAATTAACAGTTTATTCAGGCCCTACCATGTTCCAGGTACCGTTCAGCAAGAGTACAAGCCTAGGAGCCAGGAGCCCCGGATTCTTTTCTTGGCTCTGCCACTGAGTAACCCTAATTAGGCAAGCCATCTCTCTGAGCTCCCTATGCAAAGTGAAGGGTTGAACTGGGTACTCTGTGAGGCCCATCACTTTCAGATGTAATGTTCTTAGGAGTTCTTAGTGGGCTGGCTCTCTCAGTCCTATGGGTCAAGGAGGAAGGCTACTGGCTTGGGCCTCTCTCATGTTGACTCCTGCAGATGAAGCCAACGCCCCAAGGGAAGAGAGTTGGAGCTTGTGATAAAGGAAAAGGTGGGAACATAGGATGTGTGAGAGGTGATGGCTACAGCCTAGGGTCCTAAAGGAAGGTAGCCCAGGGAAGCTGCTGGTATCTATGGTGGAGTTCAAGATTTCCTACCCTGCCTTTCACGAAGACCCTCTCTCATATCTGCCCCCATTCCCATAACTTCTGCAGCCCCATATCCTCTGGTGAATCAGACTGGTACCTACTATTCCCAGGAAGATGACACTTGGGGATTCAGGGCAAGGACATTAGGGTAGCTTAGACTCACTGCCCTATGGCCCCCACCTCCCTCAATCTGCTCTTTGCCTTCCCCTCACCCCTGCCACCCTGGGAGCAAGAGCATTCTCCCAATGCCTCTGAATCTCCCTCTTCGGTTTTCAGCAGGGATCCAGAGCCACACCCAGTGCTAATCTGACCCACCAAGACCCAGAGAGACAAGGTCATTCCAAAGGAGCTTTGTATTTCAGGGTTCTTTCTGAGGTTGGTTCCAGATGGGGATGGCTATTGGCCTGAGATAGGCACCAGGTCAGAAGCAGTGAGATGAAGGTCATGCTTCCCCCACTGCCAGCCTGAGGAGTCTCGAACTGGAGCTATCCCAGCCTCGCTTCTCTCTCTCCTTCCAATCTCAAAACCCAAGCAAGTTTCCTCTTACCTGGGTTATTGTCCCCGACCAGGAGCAGACTCAGGTCCCTGGTGTCTTATCAGTCAGCCAGTTGTGGTCCTACTCAGGTTCAGACTCAGACTGGAAACTGGAGAAATGAGGAAACAGAGTGTACCATGACCAAGTCACCCCCAGTGAGGAAATATCATGACCCCGGAGAGCCTCTGCACAGATGGCTGAGCTGTCAGCCCATGGCTGGCTCCACCACAGACAGCCTCCCTAGCCTAGCGCAAGAGCAGAGATGTCAGGGAGAGCAGAACATCAGGAAGGGGGTGGGGAGGAGGGAGACAAAGAGAAACAGAGACACAGAATGAGAAAAGGGAGGAGAGACATCCCAGATGGATAGGCAGACAGAAAAGATAGGAAAGAGACCAAAACAGGGTGGGGAGGTGGAGGGAAAGGAAAAAAGGGAGAGGAGGGGGAAGAGAGAGAAGAGATAGGAGGGAGGGAGAGGAAAGGACAGGAAAGAAGAAAAGGGGAGAAGCAAGAGAAATGAAGGGAAGAGAGAAATAAAAGTGAACAAGTCAGAGAAGAAGGAAAGGGGGCGAAGATGAGAGAGAAAAGAGAAGGCACACCAGGCAGGGCAGAGAGAAATGATAGCTTTTAAGGAGAAAGAAATGAAAGGGAGACAAAGCCCAAGTAGGGCGAGGTGCCCCAGGAGACGAGGTGGAGCTTAGCCCGTGGCACCCACGGGGGTGGGCACAGAAGAATGCTTGGGGGAGTTCATTTTCCAGTCTCAGAAGGAGAGAGCTCTAAGCACCCTGGTTTTTCCAGGTTTCCAGCCCAGAAGCAAGGCAGCTAAGCTAAGGAGGATGAATTCTAGAAGGCTGGCTTCCTGCCTGGTCCAACCACTCACCAATGGAAGGTCTCCCCATACATATTTGGACATTGCCCTCATGAAATCTTGACCCAAACTCTGCATCTTTCCCTCCTTCTTTGACTGCTGCTACCCCTCCCACCCCCAAAAAAAACTAACCCTCCTTTCCCCTCTCAGAGAATGTCTGCTCAGGCAATACAAACACCCTTTATAGAAGAGGAAGGGAAATTCGCTGTTAACATAAAATCTGGCACCGGGCTTAATTCGGCAAGCGGCCTCAGATCCTATGTGGCTTTGACCTTTCCATACCCGGGACCTGATGGGCACCCCACCCTCCGCCTCGTGCTCCCCCTGGAACCATGAGGAGAGCCAGGCCTTCATCCTGAAGAAGCAGGTGGGTTCCCCCTGCTCTGTCTGGGATGTCTCCAATGCCACAACTCTGGGCAGTCTACCAGTCCCTACCTGCTTCACAGCTCCTCCCAGGCTTCCCCACCCCCGGCTCAAATTCCTAAGGTGTCTAGCCATCTTTCTTTTCTTAAGTCTCTCCTTCCGGTTCTTCCAGTCATTCCCCAATAGGCCCCCGAGGGTAGAAATTGTATCTTCTAGAGGAAAGAGCTCTGAATCAGGCATGAGTCTAGTCATAGCTAGTTACTTACCCAAGGGTGGAGAACCTTCGGCCTCAAGGCCACTGTGGCCTCCTAGGTCCTCGAATACAGCCCTTTAACTGAATCAAAACTTCACAAAATAAATCCCCTTAATAAAAGGATTTGTCCTGTAAAACTAGAACTCAGTCAAAAGGTTGCACCCAAGGACCTAGAGGGCCACAAGTGGCTTCAAGGCAGCAGGTTCCCCACCGTCTCAGACATATCACTCAAATTCCCTGGGCCTCACTTTTACCTCCATTTTACAAATGAAGAAATTATTCTATCTACCTAACAGCAGTGTTGTGATATTATATATATATATATATATATATATATATATCTGAGGGCTCCCACTTGCCCAGTGCCAAGCACCCTAAAGATGATATATCTGATGCCACCATCTCTAGGCTCATTCATGGAACCCCCTACCCTCAATCCTGTGTCTTCAAAGTTATCGTCGTGATCAAAGTCACACAACTGATAAGAGTCTGAGGCAGGATTTGAACTCATGTCTTCCTGACTCCAAGGCTAGCCTCCTATATGCAATTCTGTTTGCTGTTTCTTGGAACAACCATTAATGCTAATAACAATCACTCACATTTCTAAGAGCACTTTAAGTATCATAAAAGCATTTCTCTAAAAGCTAGATAGCACAAATCGCCCCCACCTCCACTTTACAAACTAAGAAGCTGGGACTCAGAAAAACAAAGTATGGGTCACACAGCTAGCTAGCAAAGTGTCAGAACCAGAATTCAAACCCAAGGTCCCTGGCTCCCAATTCCAAGTAATTATTATTAGCAGTGCTATGCTATATTAGCGGTACTAGTGGGATGGTGTACTGATCAGGGTTGATCAGGCACTTCTATTTACCCCTTCCTCTACTGCTAAGTCATTGCCCGGAGGTTTTATTTCCCAGAATAAATGATCCCCGTAAGGAGGTAATAGCAAGGGACCTGTAATACTCTTTGTGTTAGCTCAGAGCCCCCAGCAGGAGATGCTTATGGCACTACATTTTGGTTTTAGATCTCTCTTATTACCTGAGGATGTTTTCTTCCCTTAGTGACTCCCTTCCAACTGTACTCCCAGTAAGTATGACCAAGATAGCAGTTGTCAGAGGCCACCATAAAGACAAAGTAAATATTTAAAACAAAGAAGGATAAACAAAGTCTCTCCCTCCCACTTCTACCACCACCACCACCACCTAAAGTCCAGGGGGAAAGCCTTCTAGTTCCCATGAAGAAGGGGAAAAATTGATGCAGGATTCTCTTTCCCGTCTATAGGTGGAGTAGGGAGGGGAAGCTCAGTAGCACTTTCTGTTTCTACATAACTAACCTAGCCAGGGAGCCTCACTCACAGAAACCTGGTCCCTTTCTTTATGCCCAATGCTTCTGCCTGCTTTTCTACTCTCTCTACTCCATATGTCTTTCTTTTCTCTAGCTTCCTCCCTTCCTTAGAAAGCTTACCTTTCTCCAGCCTCTAGGCTTCTGTTCCTCCTATCAGAAGCTAGACTCCTCTTTCAGTTTCTCTCCTAGACTGGGTGACCTAACCTTCAATCTACTGAACCATTTCCCTTCTGATTCATTCAAGGGACTAATTTATACTTCAAAAAGACATCATTCAACTAGGTATATATCTGGCCACTGGATCCAGATTACTCCTGAGAAAGTGAGGTTGGTGACTTTGCACAGCCCTGCCTCACTTAAATCTAATTCACTTGGATGTCATGGCATCACCTTCCTGATGCCATGGTCCTTTGAGAATGAAGGATAAAGAGCAGCAGCAATACCCTTTTCTGTTATTGGGCGGCAGGTTCTCAAAGACTACTCCCTTAGACTAAAGCATTTCCCTTTACTCATCAGGGCACCTCACTTTCTTCAGAACAACCCTGTTACCTATGGAGACTGTCATCCCCATTTTAAGAGGAGGAAACTGAGAATCATGAAAGTTAAGTGACTGGCCCAGAGCTTCACTCAACTAGTAATTAAGGATTCCACCCAGGCTTCCAATCCAAGGCCAGAGTGCTCCTTCCCCACCTACACCACAAAAGCAAACCCAGAAAGGAATCAAAGGTTCTTGGGGGAGCTCCTTTGGGGATGAGGGGCCTTCCATTCCTTAAGACTCTTTGAGGGGAAAAGGGATCTAGAACCACCATCCAGACGGTTGGATCAGGAACCTTCAGGGTTGCAATCCATTCCAAGGTGAACCCCAGTTTCTGTGAGTGGGAAGGAGGGAGTCCAAGGGAGAACACCAGTGCTGAGATCACAAAGTGAAGATGGGGTTATAGCCTAAGTTTGGATCCTGGAACAGATTTCTGTAGTCAGGGCCTTGAAGTCTCAGTTACGAATGGGTACTTTTGTAATACCATTTCTCTCTTTATGGTTCTTTCCCTCGGCTTCCCTACCATGTCCAGGTGCCAACATGTGGCCTATTCAGTCTGAATGTGTCCATCCATTCTGAGAACACAAGGCAAGGCATAGCTTCAGCTCAAACCACCACTTAAGCAGCCAGGCACCATACTGAGCACTTGACAAAGATGATCTCACTGGATGCTCACAACAACCCTGGGAGGCAGGTGCTGTTATCATTCCCATTTGGAAGATGAGGCAAATGGATGTTAAGTGACTTGCCCAGGTTCAGACAAATGTTAAACGTCTGAGGCAGAATTTAAATTCGTGTTCCCAATCCCAGCCTCAGCGTTCTATCTGCTGCACCACCAGCTGCCTCCGACTTTGATCAAGAGAATTCCAGGCTAAGTTTGTCGCATCTGCCTGGGAGATGCTGAGAGGTTAGAGCAGGGGTGGAGGCCACAGATGGCCCTCTAGGTCCTTGAGTGCCACCCTTTGACTGAACCCAAACTTCACAGAACAAATCCCCTTCATAAAAGGATTTGTTCTGTAAAACTTATACTTGGTCAAAAGGCACAAGGTGCCCAAAGACCTAGAAGGCCAAAAGTTCCCCACCCCTGAGTTAACCAAATGTCCTCCCTTCTCTTCCCTCCTTCCCCTCCCTTTCCTTTCTTCCTTCCTTTTCTCCTTCTTTCCTCCACTCTTTCTTCCTTCTCCATAAGTTTGCCACTAGAGATCCATTATATTAATGTACCATAATTCATTTAACCATTCCCCTGGTGCTGGTCATTAAGGATGCTCTTCCAGTCTCATGAAATTCCCCTAATGCTAATGGGAAAATCTTTGAATGGACAATTTTTTTTTTTTACAATTTTCTAAGGCTAAGGAATTTTTTGTTAACCTTTATTCCATTTTGCCAGATGGCTCTCCAACAAGCCACTACCAGTTCCAGAAGCAAGTCACTTGTTACAGCCTTTCTCAAATTGTTTCAATGGTGCCATTCACAGGATCTTAGAATTATAAACATAAACTGGACAGAGCCATAACTTGGCCAAGACCACAGAGGTAGCGTCAGAGGCAAAAACTGAAACCAGAGCCCCTGCTTTTCCGACATCTCAAACTCAGTATGTCTAAAACAGAGCTCATCCTCTCCTCTTTCCAGCTTTCCTGTAAAGTCAAGGGGACCATTCTGCTACTTGCTTCATTGTGTGTGACCTTGGACAAGACTGCTTGCCTGCCTTGTGCCTGTTTCCCCCTCTGTAAATGCAGGGATTAAACCAGCTCTAATACTGTATATTTTAAGGCTCCTTGCAGTGAGAAATTTATATGAAATCTATGAATTCCACTCTCCCCCTTTCCAAGAACACTAGAAACCTCCCAAATTCTTTTCCACACAGTACTGCCAGTCCTGTGTTCCACCCACTTGTACCAGTGATACATATATGTCCTCTTTAGTTCAGACACACAGCTGGATACTCTTGTGCTCCTCTCTTTGAACCCTTGAATGCACACAAAATAGTCAAGACATCTTAAAGGAGTTGGAGAGGAAACACACACACACACACACACACACACACACACACACACATCCAGAGAGACATAAAAAACATAGATCTACCTTTTCCAGTGGCAATGGTCCCCCAAACTGCCTCTTCAAATACAAGCATGGACCCAACCCACTTCCCTTTTTCTCATCTCAGCAGCCCGAGCAGCTGACATGCCTGTCCCTGAGGGATGCCCAGGGACACTGCTCTGTCCACAGCAGCTCCAGCCCTCAGTACCTAAGTGACCAAGAATGGGTGGAGCTAATTCACTTTTCCTCCCTCCCACGTTTCCCTAGCTAATGGTAAGAGAGTGGTAAAGAGAGGAAGGAAGGACCAAGATTGTCCAGGTCCGCCCAACCACCAGGGTCTACTCAAGGGTCGAAAGTCAGCTGTCCACAGCCTCTGCAGTCTACAGATGGAACACACGCTGGAAGTCACAGCAACCATATTTTTCATTTCAACTAAGAGCTGAAGTATATACAAACATTATTCTAATTTTTCTCATTGTTCCCAAGTGCAAAAGTCCTCAACAGTTAAGTGATTTGCCACCCTGTAGACCTAGAGCTGGCCCAGGGCAGGCACAGACAGGCCAGAAAGAGAAATAGGCCTTTGAAATAAGGTCTGAGCGAGAACACACCAGTGATTTTGGTAGAAAAATTTATTATACATACAGAATAGCTACTAACTAAAGGTAAACAAGCTAGGACAGAATTGTGCTAGATGGAAGATGGCAGCAAGCTCTTTGGAAACCAAACAGGTGGTGACGGCTTGGGTCTTGACACCATGCTCACCACTTGGGGGCAAGGGCCAGTTCTGAGCACAGGGCGGCAGGAGGCGGGGGCGGCAGAACCACTGCACCCAGACGTTGTCTCCTTCACCACCCAACCACAAGATATATAGGCTGGGCTTTGGTTGGACACTCACCCAGGAATGGGCACTGAAGGGAGGCAGGGCTTCCTAAAGGCAGACTTCTCCTAAGTCACCGAACACCATTTTAAGCAACTGGTTTAATGAGATGATTTCCACACATTCTACATGAAGTTCATAAA
>CM053596.1:49927890-49974766 GCA_028646575.1 Pseudocheirus occidentalis
TTTGGTTGGACACTCACCCAGGAATGGGCACTGAAGGGAGGCAGGGCTTCCTAAAGGCAGACTTCTCCTAAGTCACCGAACACCATTTTAAGCAACTGGTTTAATGAGATGATTTCCACACATTCTACATGAAGTTCATAAAGGTCACCATTCAGTGAAGTACAAAACATTAAATTACAAACAGCAACAGAGGTGGGCGGTGCCCTCCCCCTCCCATGCCCTTGGTGATGGCGGTGGTGGGGACTGGGCCAGGCTGCTATTAAACCAGGCCCCTTGTTTCCATGTACAAAAGAATTACTCTGATCAATATTAAATTATTCTGAAAACCAATGGACTAAAAAGCCAATACTATTCTATGTGGGGGATGAGTCCTTTAAAGCAGGAACGGAAAGACAGCAGAGGGAGGAAAAGGCTCTGTTGCTGCAGCCCCAGACATCACTCGCGCTGCTCCATTTTTACTTTGGGTGGCCTCAGGAAGGTCCGATTTTTCTTCTCCTTTTTTCCCTTTGTGTTTGCCTGGAAATTTCGCCAACTGTCCACACGCCCGTCTCGACTTTCCTGAGTACAAAGAGTTTTAGAATCAGATGGCTGTCGGCAAAAGGAAAAGCTTTCTTCACCTGTGGGGCCAAAGACTCCAATCCAAGGGACTAGCTGAAGAAAGAAGCCATGTCCCTAAGACCCAGCCATGAACAGGGGCATAAGCCCAAGATGGCTCGGCTGCAGCCTTCCCTGACCCAGAGGTTTAACCCTGCCTCCCAAAGAATAGAAGATATAAGTGGAAAGGAAGACAACAGTTGTGTCAGAAAAGATCTGCTGAACCTGAAGTGGCAACATGGTTGTCTTGGCTGGGTACCCACTCCCAATCAGAAGCCAGAGGTGGCTCTTCTCTAGAAGTCTTGGAAGGGATTTAGAATCAACACACGCCCTGAACTTCTCAAAGGGGAATCTGTTGCAAACAGTCCCAAGTCATACCTCTGTCTGCCATGAGACCAGGAACACACCCAGCTCCCACCAGTCCTTCACCTCTGAGCCTATTTCTGAATATATGAAATGAGGAGTGTTTACACTACCCCTGTGCTCACAGGAATACTGAGGAGAAACTGCTTTGTAAGCAAGAAAGTTGCTATCTAAACACTAGTAACTTTTAGAATTCAGTTGTGCCCCCAGCTCCTCTTGGCACCACCTGCTGCCATTTCCACTGCCTTCTCTAGAAAACCCATTCATCTTAGCCAAGTGCATTTCTCCGAACAGAAATGACAGTTTGAGAAGGTGATGGGAGGACAAAAAGTGATCACTGTATATCTAGCATGTCCTGTACCATGCTAGAACCTTGCCCTTATCACCAAGGACCTCATCATCTTGTTGGCAAGACAAGTATGACACATGGGAAAGAGCCACGTGAGAAGATGTACAAAACATATGGGACAGACCCCAAATATGAACAAAGAGTCAGTACAGCCGGCCTGTGTGATCTCTTGAGATGGGCCTCAAAGCACAGTCTGGTCTGGATACACAAACACAGGGCATGAGGGTACTTCTGGTTCAGGGGCCCAGGCAGAGGAGCCTGAGGGACAGTGGGTTTAGGAGACATAACCAGGAGCCTCCAGCTGGGGCTGTCTCAGAACCTGAGTGGGGTGGGGAGGCGAGGAAGGGAGCAGTGACTCTCCCCATGTCTGTCAGCAGGCACGCTACTACTGTCCAGCTTTTCCCCACTAGCACAATAGACAATGTCTGAGTTGAGGGGGCCTTTTGCACACAGAATATGAGACCATGGAATGCTAGAAATGAGAAAGACTTTGAAGGTTCACTTATGCCAAACCTCTCGTTTTTATGGGGAGAAACCTCTTATTGTTTTAAACCAGCTTCCAGTCAAGTGGTCAAGGCCAGGAAGGCTGAGACAATGTCTTTGGGCTCCACCACACTGGAGGGACAAATAGAAGAGAGACCCAAGAAAGTGGGGACAGGGCCCCCATGCCACCCAGTAGCCCACCCCTCCTTTCTGGGGGGTCTGGTGCTGAACCCAGAGTTTATGCAGAGGACAATCTGGGCCTCTGGGGAACAGGACTTCCCTTCCAAATTCACACCAAGGGAGACTCCTTTGTCTGACTGTCTCTTCCACAAATAACTAAAGCACAGGGAAGATAGGGTTATGACCAAAAATCAAGTACAAAAGTCTAATGGGAAGCAAAGAGGAAGCAAAGTTCACTTTTAACAGGGTGTGGGGGACAGGGGGTGGGGATGAGGTGTGTGCCAAGATCCAGAAAATGCCTCCACATGAAGGGATTTGAGTTGTCTTCTGAAGAATACTGGAAATATATTAAGAACTGGAAGATTGGCTACTAATCTTCCCTTGACCATCTTCACGTAATCTTCAGTTAGCCCTGTGACCCCAGATGAGTCACTTAACTCAAAAGCTAACACAGTAATAAAAACTATGGTAGAAATGCCAGGCTGGGAGGCAGGTGATCTGGAGCATAGGCCCAGCTCTGCCATGACCTGCCATGGCCCCCCGGGCACATGCCTTCCTACTCTGGCATTCTGTGCTCCAGCTCTGCCCAGGAAAGTCCTTTGGCCCCACATGATCCATCTGAATTTTACCTCAAAGTTTTTCTGCCACTCTCGTTCCCTCTTTGCTTTTTCTTGTGCTTCAATCTCTTCTTCTCTTTGTCGCTTCCTAGAAGGAAAGCCAAAGCATGACGCTTGGAACATAAACAGCAGTGAAGACAAGCTAAACACAGGCCTTGGAGCATAAATAACTGGAAGATTTCCAGGCAGACAAAAGTAAACCTCCATGATTCTCCAGCCACGCTGAGCAAGGAGGAGAGGCCAGTGCTTCTCCCATGAGGCAGGTCCATAAATCAAGTGACTAACATCCTGATGCAAGAGGGTTCCCAAAAAATGCTGAAAGCCGTCTACCAAATACCACTCCTTTTCTCCTTATTATGACAAGACAAGGAGAGGCAAACGTTTCCCTTCTTAGAAGGGGGGAAAAGCAGGGAACAGATTAATTTCAGATCACAGAGGTGCTCAAAACCTCATTCTATCTACTGTTGCAACTAGCTGACACTGCCTTTAAAAGCAGGACATCTCCCCGGCCAATTCCTGGCCTGAAATACACCTATTTCACTGGACATCATGGCCCAGACCAAGCAACTGTGTCTGTCATCACATCTGCAAACATGGAAAACCATTGAGCTCTAATGATTTTAAAGAAAAATGGATCTCTGGAAGAAAGCAACTAAGTTTATAACTTTTATTCAGCTGGAAACACAATGACCAAAGGAACCAGGTGCAGATTTCACAGACTCCATTCCAGGCTGCAGAAAGAAGGGGCACCAGTTTTTTGGAAAGCCTGCTTACACCGCTCTCACGAGGTGTAGGTTTGCACACCTGGGATGCCTTGAATGACTCTGGGCGTTCAGTCTAACCTGAAGCCACAGTGTCTCATTTGTAAAATATGAACATTACTGTTTGCACTTTCATGGCAGCAGCTCTAGCCAAATTTTACCTGCATTGATCACTCACACTCAAAGGCCTACTATGATAATGGTCATGAAAAAAGAATAAACAATGTGTTATGGAAGCTCAGATGAGGGAAGAAGAAAAGCAAGGAAGTTTTCAGGAGGAAGGATGATTAGGGGTAAAACTCAATTTAACAAGTAATTACCAATCTATCAATCAAAAAGCATGTGCCAGGCATCATGCAAAGTGCTCTACAGCAGCCTTTGGAGGCAGGTGATCAAGGGATGCATTAAGTGACAGGGTCACACAGCTAAGGCTGAGTGTCTCTCTCTCTCACACACACACACACATACACACACACACACACATATACACACACACACACACACACACACACACACACACACACACACACACACACGAGCAGCATGTGACAAAACACTTCAAAACCTGAGGAAGAGATCTTTTTCCACTAGAAGTATTGGACCTGTCTAGAAAAAAACACCAGACCCCAAGTTGGTTCTTTTGAGGATGGAAAGATTTCCATGGGCAGAGATGAAGCCAATCTAAGCATGAGCTAATTGGCAGGAGAGAGGAGCAAAGGCAAAAAAGATGGGGGCTGGAATAGAGTCTATGTGAGCAGAACTAGACAGGGCTGGAAGACAGGTTAGAAAAGGCTTTGAATCCCTGCAAAAATGAGGTTGCTCAGGAAGTGAGGCGTGTCAGCCCTGTAAGAACACAGAGTAACAGAAACCTCTGCTTAAGGTCAACGAAACCTCTATCTTCAGAAAGAGTCAGATGAGACTCCGGCCCTAATAAACCATCATTTTGTTCATTTGAAAAAAATAAGTGGGCAGAATTTATTTATTAGGAAATACAAACAAATCCAATACAAAGGAGTCTCACTTCCCAGATATGGCTTAACCTGATGCCATCAACCTTACCTTTCGTGCATTTCTTTAGCTTCTCTCTCTTTCCTCTTAATCTCCAATTCAGCAAAAAGCTTCATTGTCTGTTTGTAAACTGCCTGTTTGAACTATAAGAAAATAAGAATGTAAAAGAGAACTCAACTGCTGGATGAAGTCCAAGGGGAAAGCAGATGAAAGAAAATGGGGAAATTTTAACTTCTAAAACAAAGCAGTCTTTCTGATGCTAGTTCCCCCAGAAAGCCTGTTCCATGGAGCCAAGGAGGCACCTGACCTGCCCACTCAGGCTCCGGGCACTCAGGAGAAAGAGCAGAACTTTCCTCATATGCAGACACTCACCTGCTCCTCCCACACACTTGGGGCCTACAGAGAAGCTTCTTACTTCCAAAAAAAGTCTAAGTACCTTCGAAGATAAATGTATCTTCACATTATCAGGTTAGGGGTTCTAAATGACATTATAAACAGAGAAAGAGAAACACCCAGAGAGGTGGGAGAGGGAAAGGGGAAAAGCCTGACCCACAATCATTCCTTTCACAAGAACTGATGGGCATAAGGCACTATGCTAAACTCGGGGAATAGGGAAAATGTGCCCTAAGGATGCTTACACTCCAACAGGGAAGAGGAGGCACACAAAAGAGATCACCCAATCAGAGCCAGACTCTGAACCTACAGGGCTCTTACCACCACACCACATCCATGGGATGACACAGCTACACAAAGAGCTAATACTGGCACAATGTGACAAGGAAACCATGTCCTTGCCACCCCCTTCCATTTCTCCCACCCACTGAATCTCAAGAGCAGTGTTTGTATGTATACTAAGTGAATCAAAAAACTAAGACAGCGATGCACAGAGAAAACACAAAGGAGGGAAGGGAGCAGGAAGAGATGTTTCCCCCTTCTCCAAAATACTGATTCTATCCAGGCCAGAATAGTGTAATCCTAAGAGGGTCAGACCAGGATCTCGCCTCCACCATGGCCAATCACAGCACGCGCAGGACCAGCCAGTTCTATGTAACTCTGGAGACATGTGAACACTTTTCGGAAACTCACCAATTCAGGGTCATCTTCTTCCACATTCATAGGCTTCCCCTCTTTCTTTAGCTGTTTCTTTCGCTCTTTTACCTAAAAATAGGGTTCTTGTTAAAAGAGGCCAAAAGCAGCTGACACAAGTCATAGGGAAGAATGAAGGAAAGGGGAGGGTATCTTTCTCCTTCCAGGATAGCAAAGGACCAGCCCTCAACACTGCAGAGCCACTGTCCTAGGGCCCATCAGTGACATGAAACAGGAAACTGCCACGTCACTGCTGGGTCCACCACCCCTGCTTTGTCAGAGGGCAGCAGGGATTCATATAGAGAAAAACTAGAGGCAAATCTTAGGGCACTGGCAGTGACAACTGTAAGTAGCGATATTATGGGAGGCCCAAAAACCAGCTGTCTGTATAAAAACAATGCTGGGCTTCAAAGCCTTCTCAAAGGCTCAGAAAGCAAAACATTATTCCTGCTATTTCTTCCCCTAAAAGGGAGAGCCTGAAACCAAAACAAACCTTCAGCTCCAAGCCAAGTCAATGCATTCATCTCCTCAAGAACGCAATTATTCACCAAAAACCAGTCAGCCAACAGAAATCGGCAATGGTGCCCTCTGGTGGTCACAAGAAAGAAGTCTTGCAGCTCTCCCATTCAAGTATCCCAACAGGCTGGAACCCACTTGCCATGAACGTAGCAGTCTATAGGATGCCAGTCACAAAGGCTGGTAAGGAAACACTTTTTTCATTCCCTGATTCCCTATTCCTTATGGGACACACAGGAGGAAAATCTCTTTTCAAGAATATTAACTATCATGGAAGTTACTTCTCCTAGGTACCACTCCGTGCACATGCATATGTTCCTGTGTGCGTATGTGCGTGTTTGTGTGTGTGTATGCTTACACATTTTTTAAAAATTTAATTATGGTTGGTTATAGATTTTTATTTCAGGTGCTCAACTAAGGTTCTTCCAGAAAAAGGTCATATCCACATGAACTCTCAAATGATGACATCTGAAATAAAAAGTCCCTGGTCATTTTTGACACAGAGAACATTCTCAAGCAGATTAAAAATATTACACAAAGAAATCATATAATTTCCCACTATTCAAAGGTGGCATAGCATCAAGAGAAAAAAACTTCAAAATTATCCATGAATGTCTCAGGTGTAGACAGTTTAATACTGCTCTGCAACTCCTTTTAAGAAACAGCTGTCCTCGAGTCCCAGCTCCTATTCCCTGGACAAGATAACTAGTGAAGGAAAGGGACCATTCCATTTGACCCATGGTGGGGATACCTCCCATGTGTTCTGGCAGATTGGGTTGATATATGGGGGAAATGTGTGCTGGAACGCTACTGGCATCAGAGAAGGTGGGCAAGTTACAGCAACTATAGTCATCCCTCTCCCTCTGCTCCACCACGGCATCAGACAGCTTAGGATGTAGACAAGCTGTTCATAACGATGCTGTTGGAAGGAAGGGATAAATAAAATGGTCTTGGCATCTGCTGACCTTTGTTCCCCTCCTCAGCAGCCCCTGTCTCCCATGCACAAGGCCCCAGTCAGGCCACCAGAACCCCGTGACACTCACGGTGTGCTCCACATATTCTTTTCCTGCTTGAATGACGTCCAGGGCCCTCTTCTTCTGCTCCTGATCCAGGAGCAGCTTGTAGGCTTTGTCAACAGCTAGTGCAAAAGAGTGTAAAATTAAAAGGTTTGCTAACACCCTGAAATTTCAGCTGTCACAAAGTCTGGACTTCTGTGACCAGAAGCAAGTCTACTTTCATGGTTTATCTTAGTGTTGTGAAAGTGACTAAAGAACATGCAAATATCATGCTGCGCTCTCTGAACTTCTCTGACGACCACACACAAATGTAGGGAAGAAAGCTACCAATGTGGAAGAGCTGCTGTAATTCCCAGAAGAGGGAATGGGGCAGTGCGGCAGCAGTCACAGCCCTGGCTGGAGGGCTGCCCTAAATCTAGGCCCAGGTCCACCACAACATAGAACAAGGAACCTGAGTTCCTCAAGGTTCAGGCTTCTCCTCAGCAAAACAGAGCTGGCAAAGACACAAAGACAGATCTGGAAATTATCTAAGCTATGTTTTCCTAATGCAAGGTCTAACTATTTTTATGGCATAGGACTTATAGGTTTGGGAAATGCTAAGAAAAGATAAAGATCTGGATCTTATAGTAATAGAAAGACTAAGGGTCAGAATTGGGGTTAAATTGATACTTCCTAGCTATGTAACCTTTGAGCCTAAGTCTGCTGATCTATGAAATGGGTCCATAACACTTGTCCTCCCCAGCTACCTGACAAATTGTGAAGAAAGGGTTTTGTAACCAGAAAACACTAAAAGTAGGACCTGACAACAGTCACCTCCACCTCTGAAGATGATGGCAACCTGAGGGACAAAATGGAGAGATCTGGGAGAAGTAATGGAAGACAAAAAGAGCCCTGAGAAGCCTAGTATGAAATGCTGCAGGTGAACAAAGGAAACGCCCATCACAAGTTCTACAAGTTCTACAACTGGGCCCAAGGGAGGCGCATGCTGTCCATAGTGCGAGGCAATGCTGGCCACGTGACTGATGGGTAGCCCTGGCTCTCTCCTTCAGAGAAGCGCGACTGAGATCTCACTCGGCTGCCCGGGGTGGGAGGGGGCCACAAATACCTTCAAAAGCCTTCTGTGCTCTCTCAGCATCATCTTGGTTCTTGTCAGGATGCACCAATATGGATAACTACAACAACAAGGGGAAGAGGTCATGCAATTCAGTCAAACAGCCAGCAGCACACCCGCAGCACCAGGGAGGTCTGAAGTCCCATGCCCCAGGACAGCAGAAGGCCTGCATTCCTGTCTGAGTCCTGCCCCTTACCAGCTGTGCAGTCTGCTGGGAGCCTTGGTTTCTCTGTCTATAAAATAAGGTGAACAGCACTTGCACTAGCTACCTGGCAGGCTGCAAAGAGAACCAAAAGCTTTCAGGGACTCCTAAGCAAAGCGATTTTCCCAGGGTCCAGATCTGTCTACATCACTCCCTTACTCAGAATATAGGGAGCCACTGGGGTTTACTGAATAGGGAAGTGACAGAGACAGACCAAGTCTTGGGAAAATCACTGACAAAGATGAGGATGGATCAGAGGGGGAAAAAACAAGGGAAGGAGACCAATTAGTGAGCTGCTGCAAATGTCCTGGTGGGAGGTAATATGGGCCTGAACAAAGTGGTGGTTTGTGGGTGGAGAGAGGCAGCTGGATGCCAAATATATGTGGAGTTAGAAATGGCAAGATTTGTCACGTGATGAGGTGGCCAAGTGAGGCCAAGAATGACACCAGAATATGAGAACCTAGGTGACCAGGAAGAGTGTGGTGTCATCAACAGGAATCAGTAATAGGGAAGCTCAGTGAAGGCTCTTGGGGGTGGGGATGGGGGGGGGGAAGATACTGAGTGCTATTTTGCACATATTACATATGAGATGCCTATGGCACATCTAGCTTGAAATGTCTACTAGGCAGTTGGTAATGGGGAACCAGAGCTAAGAAGAGAATGCTATATAAAGATTAGTTATTGCTCTTGTTATTCTGAGTAAAGATTTGAGTGTGTGCCTTTTAAATTGAGAGAAGCTGCCAACATCTTAAAAACAGGATTAAGAAACAAAATGGTCAGGCAGAAAGAAGTCCAAGTGGGGCATAGCCAAGATGATGGAGAAAAGGCAGACACACTTGCCTAAGCTCTTCTCAAAACCCCTCCAAATACCTTTAAATAATGCTATGAAACAATTCCTGGAGCAGCAGAACCTACAAAAGGACAGAATGAAATAATTTTCCAGCCAAAGACAACTTAAAAGGTCAGCAGGAAAGGTCTTTCATACCTGGGTGAGAATGGAGCACAGTTCAGGGCCAGCTGTGCCAGAACAACCCCAGCACCAGCTGATCAGGGACCCTCATCACAGTGCCAGGGCAGAAAAGAGTGCTTGTGCTCGCAGACCAGAGCACAAGCCAGGAAAGTAGTAAACACATCTCTCCTTAGATCATACCATGTTGGAAGACCTGAAAATTTACAGTTCCCCTAGAAGTACCTCTGAAGACAGTTGTACAAACCCCTTGAAGCTTGAGACAATGCACCCCTCAAACTGGGAAGCAGAGACCTACTTTAAAAAAAAGAGTTAAAAGTCAAAAAACAGGCTAGGAAAATGAGCAAACAACAGAAAAAAAAATTCTGACCATAGAAAGTGACCATGGTGACAAGATCAAAACACACTCAGAGGAAGACAACAAAGTCAAAGCTCCTACATCCAAAGCTTCCAAAAATAATATGAATTGATTGGTCTCAGCCCTCTTAACTACAGCTGCATAGCTATATTTGCCTAAGGTAAAAAATGCCCAAAGAGAATCATATCCAATAACTATTCTGCTAGTTTAGTGATTAAGCTATGAGTTCAACCACAAACATCAGATATAGTAAAAAATCAAAGACAAAAATAATACTCATTTGACATGTTCCTCACAAAAGTCAAAGACAGCAGGAATTATGTTTACAACCAACAGCTACTATAGATTTATTAAGACATGATTGACATTTCCCTCCTTTTAAGATTTTCATTTCCCTAGACCTTAGCTTGCCATACGGTAATCTGCAAATTAATCTCAATGGTATGCCCATTAATCTTAACTGGTACTTAAAACCAGCACTGGTTTGGACAATGAACCTCTCCCCTATCTTTCTGATCTTTTAGTCTTTCTGACTTAGGATTTCAATCATCTGACCCACTCCTATGTGCTGACCTGCTTGGGGGGTCTACATTTCAGGTTATATTGCTTTTGTGTCAAATAGAAATGTTAACCATGGGTAGGGAGGTGGGGGGGGGGGGTAGATGGGAAGAGGGCCAAGTTTAATAAAGTGCTAGGTTTGAAAACAAGGACAGAATGGACCACTTACGATGGAAACCACACACAAGGCAGATAAAATGGGAAATAACTGAGTAGGCTCCAAGGAAAAAGTCTGCCTTAATCATAAAATGAGTGAGTCAGCAATATATTAAAAAAGCAAGAATGAAGCCTGGAACATGACATCTAAGAGCTGGGAAATGTAGTGTGTTGGTCAGGCCTTTCTGAAAGTACTAGATGCACTTAGGAAGAAGCTGGAAAGTGTCCAGAAGAGAAGATGAGTTAAACAAATTGAAAAATGGATTTACAAGAAAAGGGTAGATGGAATGAGATTATTCGGTCTAAAGAAGACAATGATGAGGTAACCACAACCAACCAGAAGGCGCAGGATTTCTGTAAAATAATCTGAAAAGCCATATGTATGGGAGCAACTGTGTATGAGAATGAGTGACCAAAAGGATATGTTTAAACGAAAAGAGGACTAGGTAGCTTTCTATAAGGTGCTTTGGAGAAGGACCTCCAGGAAAGGATGTAGATATTTTTTACACACACACACACACACACACACACACACACACACACACACACACACACTTCCTACATCTATAACATATACACATGCATAAATATTTCCTATATAATGCAGATAGTAAAAATATATGTGGATATGTACAATATCCATATCCTTTCTTGGAGGCTTTCCCCAAAGCACCTTAAGGAAAGCTGCCTAGTCCTTCTGCTTACACTGGTAAAGTATACAAGCAAGAGCCTGGAGGGTTAAGAAAGGGAGAGAAGTTAGAGTGGAAAAACCATCATATTTTGATATACAGAAGCATGTTAAAAAAAAAAAAACCTTCTCAGTAACACTGGAATTATTAAGAAATAATATTTCTCCGCCTACAGGAAGCTGGTATTCAGATCTAGCTAGGCTGGGAGGAGGAGAGGATGCATCCCAGGGAGTAAGTCAGGCTTGTGAGTAAATATTGGTTTGTGGGGAGGCTAAAGGATGATGTGGCTCTCTGTGCTGTTGTGGTTTATTCTTTGCTACTATGATGGAATCAGCTTACTGGCTTTGGGAATTGGTTTTCTGGTGTCTGAATAAATGTTTTGATTCTGTCTTCTAAAAAAAAAAAATAATATTTCTCTGGACTAAAAAAAAACTCTAACCCAGTTTTCTGAGGAAAGCTATTTCCTAAAGGGAGAAGTTTGGGAAAAGGTGATGCCCCAAACTGAACTCATGTCCAGAGAAGATCTTCACCTCCGTGGTCCAGAAGTGTCTGCACGACTAATATCCAATGTGAAAGTACGCGCAGATCCTATACTTGATTTCATGCTGCCAAGGGGGGGTGAGGGGGGAGGAAAGGGGAGGGGAAAAAAATTTGAAACTCAAGGGATTGTGGAATTGAATCTTGTAAACTAAAAGTAAATAAATAAATCAATTTAAACTGAAAAAAAAAATTTTTTTTAAGTATCTGGCACCAGGACCCACTGAAGTGAAGTGCCCTGCCTCCTAATCAGTAAAGATCTCCAATATCATTCTCCACTGATCCCCTAGAGAAAAGTCCAGGAGGGAATGGTATGGTGACTTGACTGCCTAATTATTCTGGAACATTACCCCAACTTGTATATTTACATATTGGAATTATTCTTCTTCAGGATACCTCTAAATGTTATCAAAAATTGCCTTGGGGCAGTTGCATCTGAGGCACAAGGGACTAGGCCAAGTTAAACACCTAGCTCTCCCAGCTAGAAATGCTTAGATTTCAGATTAATCTTAAGTTAAATAAAATGGTTTCTGGAAGATGTGAGTCTAAAATACATGGTACAGTATACAGAATTTTTTCAACAGACACAACTCCCACTCTGAAGTTCAACCACAAGGAAACCTCAAGTCCTCTGTGGCTCTAATAACTTCAATGTAAACCTTTCAGCTGGAAGAATGAAGCAAAGCTTATCGAGGGCTATTAACATCACCGTGCTTAAGGCGAAGCATTGATGAGGCTTTCAGATGCCCGTATCTTGGATTTAAAAGGGTTCATACATCCCTGAAGTGATGCATCCCTAAAGGCCCATCATGGCAAACAGGGATATGCCATGCATCTGGGACTCTCATCCAGACCTCATGTGCCACTGATAGCACATAAATGGTGGCTTACCTGCCTGAACCGCTTCTTGATTTCTTCATCTGTCACTTCTGGGTCTATCTGGAGAACCTATAAGCACCAACAATGATCAGGTTAAAGCAACAAAAAAGGATTTCTGAAAATAAGAAATCTATTACCACGCGGTTTCTCTGTGGTAATAGTGGGGGCCCCCAATCAGGCCGCAGTTACCTTTTCTCCTAGATCATTTCATTTCCAGTGGCTTTTATTTTACCAGGAGAAGGCACTCACCTTACGCCCTCAATGTTACTTTTTTCCCCTTCCTCCGCTGATATAGAAAAATTCTTCTGCCCCATAGATGTTTAAGCAGCTTTGCAAATGGAGACGTGTGTTCTTAGGCATCACTGAGAACCCAACTCCCACCCCAGTCTGCCAACACCAACCAGGCCAAGAACTGGGACTAGACCTAAAGGCTTCACGTCAGCAGTGAAGGCAGCAGCAGTAGTTGCAGCCAAGTGTCTCCCCAGCATTCTGGTCTGGCTATCCCAAACCAAAGGTCCAGATGGTGCAAATTCTGACCTTGTGAACTTGAGTTTCCTTAGTTTCCCTAAGACCAATAATTCTGGGAGTATCAAAAAATGTCCACCAAGGTCGACGATGATCAGCATCACCAAAACGATAGTGTTTTCTAAGGGGTCGAGACTGAAATAAGGAAGATTTCTGTTGTGCTGTCCAATGTCTTCAGCAGAGCCCTGGTGGTCACCTCATCCTCCAGGCCAGGAAATGGCACTGGATGACAAAAGATCAGAAAGAGGTGGCACTTGGGTGGAAGAGAGGAAGACTCTCTTCCAAGTGGAGGGTCAGATGGCACCTCAGAGATCATCAGCCCAAGCCCCAATCTTTACAGATGAGAAAACTGAGGCCAAGACAAGATAAAGGATGGACCCAAGGCCAAGCAGGGTGTAAGAGACAGACCTGAGGTTTGCATCCAGGTGATCTGCTCTTTCCACTGTACCAGGATACTTTAGGCCTATGAGAGAGGACTAGTTTTTTATGGGAGCCAAGGAAATCACATGAGGAATGGGTCTGAGAAGGAAAATAAATAATGGTTATGGAATGAGGAAAGGAAAGGGATGAAAATGAAGACTCTGCAAAACTTCCCCAGGTTTCAACAGAAACCTTACCATTGACACAGCACTGGCATATACCTGTGCTCATGCTCCTAGCAAGCTTCCCTCCTCTTGGAGGGGTTGCTGCACACCAAAGAACACAGGAAGGGTAGGGGGAGGCATCATCAGCACAGTCTATAGCAACTAGAGAGCTATGATGGGCCCACAACCTGTTTGAAGAAGGTAAGAACCTGTGACAGAGGAAAGGAGCAGCAAACACATGAGTTCAAAAAGTAAGGATGGGCTAGATCACAGAACATATGACATCTCCTGAGTTGAGTGGAGGTATGAAGGTCTGGCCTAGGCCTACAAAAGAATGTGCAATAAAATTATTGATCCAGGGAAATTAGCACAACTGTAATCAACTAACAAGCTAGAAAACTCAGTGACCATCATGCCGATGAAAAAACAACTGACAAAAACAAGCTCTGAAGAGCTGAAAACTCAACAGTGGTCCCCAAGACTGACACAGAACTCCCACCTCTCACCAGAAAGGTGTGATGCTGCTGCAGCGGAAGCTTGTATCCATTATCTGATGTGGTCACTCTCTAGCGTTTTTTACTGAATTGTTCTATTTGGAGACGTTAAGATTCTGAGACTTGACAGTGATATAGAAAACACCAATAAAACACTTTTTAAAAATCTTCAAAGAATGAATGATTATGGCAATAATCTCCAGAGGCAATGGGGTATAATGGAAAGGTTACTGAGTCTGGCTGACCTGGATTCATACCTCAGCTCTGACACTAGTGGTACAACTAGGAGCAACACCTCTGGCCATCTCTGAGCTTCACTGTTGTGACGTGTAAAACTGGAACATGACTTTTAATGTCTGCCTACCACAGCTGCTGCAGAGAGAGTACTCTGTAAACCACAAAGTGCTATATAAATTAATTACAATATAATACTACCAGGGCAAATGAGAATCCATCTAGTCATAAAAAAGGGACTCCCAATATGAAAATTTAAGGTCAAAGAGAAGGTACTCTGACATTCTGAAAGATGATCTAAGGAGAATAAGCAGTGGGTTTCCCCAGAGGGTCTCCAAGACCAGATTGAAAAAAATTTTAATTTAACAACAAAACAAGCAGTCGTTCAATCTGCAAAAATCTGTCTTCTCACCCTCCCACACTCAGCCCCCATCGAGAAAGAAAAACAAAACTCCTGTTACAAGTATGTATAGTCAAACAAACTTCCACATTAGCCCTAGTTTTTAAAAGTCTCCCTCTGAGCTAAATCTCTCACTTCTCCACCCGAAGGTGGGTAGCGTACTTCGTCATCAGCATCGGTCTAGATTCAGCGTTGGTCATTGTACTGATCAGAATTTCTAAGTCTTTCAAAGCTGTCTTTACCATACTGCCGTTAACATACATAAACTGTCCTGGTTCAACTGGCTCACTTCTTACTATTGAAATTCTTACAAGGCTCCCCAGGATCCTCTGAAACTATGCCCTTCATCATTTCTTAAGAGTACAATAGCATTCCATCCCATTTATAAACAAGAATTTCTTCAGCCATTCTCCAATTGATGGGCAACCCCTTGGTTTCTAACTTTTTGCAATCCCTAAGAGTTATATGTTTGTACAGTTTGTTTTGCTTAGGATTATTCCTGGTCTTAATCTACTCTCCTTATTCCCCTTTCTCCCTCCTGTATCCCTATTTAATGAAATGTACTTATGCACCCCAATGTGTATTTCTTCCCTCCTCTGATCAGTTAAGATGAGTGAAGTTCAAATGCTGGTCGCTCCCCTACCCTTTCCTCCTTGTTTGTAGTTTTCCCCCCATCTTCCTCTCCCTTTCCTAATCCCCCTTCATGCATTCCTCTTCCCCTCCCTTTCTATTCTTCTTTTAAGATCATCACCAGATCTCTCTCTCAGAGCCCTAACAATAATAGGGTGCAGAGCAGACATATGTATCATCTTCCCATATTAGAATGTAAACAGTTTATCCTTCTTTTAATTCTTTAAAAATTTTTCACTCACTTTTAGCCTTTTATGTTTCTTGTAACTCCTGTGTTTATACTTCAACTTCAACTATACAACTCTGGTCTTTTCATCAGAAATGTGCAGAAAATCCTCTATTTCATGAAAGGTCTATTTTTTCCCCCTGTAGGATTATATTCAGTTTTGTTGGTAAGTTATTCTTGGTTGTAAACCTATAACTTTGCCTTTTGGAATATCATATTCCATGCTCTTTGCTCTTTCACAGTGCTGTCTGCTAAACCATGTGTGATCCTGACTGTGGCTCCTCGGTACTTGAATCCTTTCTTTCTGAATGCTTGAAGTAGTTTTTTCTTTGACCTGAAAGCTCTGGATTTTGCTATGATGTTCCTGGAAATTTTCACTTTGCGGTTTCTTTCAGGAAGTGATAAGTGGATTGTTTTTCCTATGCTACTTTGCCCTCTGGTTCTAAAAGATCTGGTCAGTTTTCTTCTATGATTTCTTGAGATATGATGTCTAGGGTTTTTTGGGGGTAGGGGGTCTTGTGTTCAAGCAGTCCAGTGATTCTTAAATTTTCTCTCGTTGGTCTATTTTCCAGGTCAGTTGTTTTTGCTATGTATGAATTATCTTACTATTTTCTTCTATTTCTTCATACTTTAAACTTTAATAATTCCGTTTATATCATAGAATCATTAACTTCCATTTGTTCCATTCTAATTTTCAGGTAGTCTACTGCTTAGGCACCATTTGGTACCTCTTGTACTAAGCTGTTGATTCCCTTTCCAATTCTTTCTTCTTTAGCTCTCATTTCTTTTCCAATTTTTTCCTCTAGAATTCTCATTTCACTTATGAAAACATTTTAAACTTTTTTAAACTCTTGTTTCATCTCTTCCATGAATTACAGTTGAATTTGTGGCCCAGCTCTGTATTTCTTCACAATTTTGCTTGTAAATGTTTTGGAGTCATTCTCTTCTTCTGGGTTCAAGTCTTAAGCATCCTCATCAGCATAATACCTTTTTATGGTCGGATCTTTTTTTTGTTTGTTTGCCCATTTTCCCAGACTACTTCTTAACTTTGGACTCGATATTAAGGCTGGCATTTCTGGAAGGGATGCTAGGCTGGTCTCTCAGTTACTTTCTTTGGGTATTAAATATTATGTTATTCCAGAATCTCAGAGACAACTCAAGCTGGGGTCATGAAAGCTTTTACTGCTCCCAAAGTGGTCTGATCCAGGGCAAGTCAAATAATCACTTCCCACTAGATCTGAGCTTTGCAATTTCCTAACCTGGGTTTGGGTCTGAGAAACACGCCTGCGGGCTTACCTCATTTGGAGTTCCAGTAGACTGTTGCTTCCAGTAGACTGTTGCTGGATTCGGCCAATATCAGACATCTGGAAAGCACTGTTGTTTCAGAGTGATGAAACTGTAGGATTCCCTTTGGTCTGGGATTCCTGCCCTGGTTATTCTTCCGCAGGCTTCAGACAGGGCTGGGGACTGGAACTTAGACCCCGCTCTATTCCTGGGATCTGAGCCACACAGGTGCTGACTGCTTCTGAACTTGTTCCTTGCTCATGACACAGCCTAGGGCCTGCAACCCTGGAATGCCACCCTGGCAGGAAGGTCCTCTCCTCAATCCACCCTGGATCTGTGACCTGGAACTGGGAAGTGAACAGTAAAGCCACCAGTTGGCACCTGTTCCTGCATCCTACACCAGGAAAGTGTCCTCTGTTGGATCTGGGACCTTGTCTTGCCCTGGTGCATAGCCTCTCCCTAAGCTGGATGCTCTACAAGGGGCAATCCTGGCTGAACTGTGCCACCGGTCTCCAGATCTGTCAGTCTTGTCTCCCTATGCTGACTTGAGCTGGAGAAATGATTCACTGTGATTTTTTCCCCCCTAGATTTCCCAATCAAGATTCAGTCTGGTGTACTTTTTATATGTACCTGAAAAAGCAGGGGGTGATATGAGCAAGCTTGCTGTCCTTTTTCCTGATATTCCACCATCTTGAGGCAGTTAGGTGATGCAATGGATAAAGCGCCAGGCCTGGAATCTGGAAGACTCATCTCTCTGAGCTCAACTCTGGCCTCAGATACTTACTAACTGTGTGACCCTGGGCAAGTCACTTCACTCTGTCTGCCTCAGTTTCCTCATCTGTAAAATGAGCTGGAGAAGGAAATGGAAAACCCGTCCAGTATCTCTGCTCCAAAGGAGTCACAAAGAATCAGACACAACTGAAATGAGTGAATAACAATACCATCACCATCTTGGCTCTGCCTCTCCACTTTGAAAACTTTAAAGTCTGGATGACTGTTGAAAGTGAAACACAAAGGGTCCTGGTGAGGTCCTGGTGAGATTAGATTAGATCACTTACTGGGTCCCTTCCAATTCTAATTATGTGATTCAATAAGATTCTGAAACTTGGGGGCTTATGTCTACAGATGAATAGGAGGGAATCCAAGACATGTAAATTTATGATAATGCAATTTCAATTCAAATCAATTAACATTTCCCAACCAGGAAAAAGTCAACCATTAATTAAGATTAGACTGGTGACAGCAGACTGGGAAAGATAGCACAAGATGGGACAGTCAATGAAGAGCACTTGTGGAAAGCTAAGTACACAAATGCATTTTTGGTGGAGCTGTGAAGTGATAAATCCGTTCTGGAAAGTAAATAAAGTAACTAAAACACTCACATCCTTTGATTCAGCAATTACACTACTAGCAATGGAGGTCTTTGATTTTAAAAAAAGCTCTTAATACACCCAAACATTTATAGCTGAACTTTTCGTGGTAGCGAAGAATCAGAGACAACTGACTGGAGAATGGCTCAACAAAGTGTAGTACATAAATGTAAAGGAATATGACTGTAATGTAAGAAAGGACAAACATGATAAATACAGAGAAGCGTGAAAAGACTTATACGAACTGATGGAAAGTAAAGAAAACAGCCAGAAAAACAACATACACGATGACTAGCACAACATAAATGGAAAGAGCAATCCCAGAACAATCAAAACTGAAGGTTGTAAAATCATAAAGAAAAAGCTTGGCCCCCAAAGAACAGATATAAGACCCTTCCCCACTCCCCCTCTGCAAAGGGTGAGGTACATGGAAAATGTTGAATATTTCTCAATGGACCAAGTGATTTAATTGAACTTTGTTCTCTTCTTCCTCTTTCTTTTTTTCTTTTAAAAAATTCTGTTAATAAGGGATGGTCATGCAGAGCAGAGAAGAATACAGAAAGAAATCTAGGTGACATAAAAATTAGCTATATTAAATAAAATCTATTTTTAAAAAGAAACATTTTAAAAATTACAAGATTGGGGCAGGTAGGTGGCACAGTGAATAAAGCAATGGCCCTGGAGTCAGGGGGACCTGAGTTCAAATATAGCCTCAGACACATAACTCTTACTAGCCATGTGACCTTAGGCAAGTCACTTAAACCCAACTGATCCTACAAAAAGCAAAAAAAAAAAAAAATTTACAAGATTGTATCACTGACTATAATAATGAAAAGAGAAACAAAACTTTAAATAACTGTCAGTGACCCCCAAATCTTAACCCCCAAAAAGACATAATACACCTCATTCCATCTGGTAGAGAAGTAGGGAAGGAAAGAAGGTAGGGAGAGAATATGGATGTGGAAGATTGTATACATGGTCAATTCTGCTTCATTGTTTTTACTTTCCCGCTATAAGGGAAGGTTTATCTAGAAATAACTGGTGTAAAAACAAAAGATTCCAATTTTTTTTTTAAAGGCTTTATCAGAACTATGGTTTCAGGAAACATTCAATAATGGAAGAAGCCCAGTGTAAGGAACACAGTGCTGCACTGGAAGTGAGAGTACTCCACATTACAGAAGCAAAGAGAATTCAAATTGTTTCTATCCCTGAATAAATCCCTTCCCTACTCATAGCCTCAGTTCCTTCATCTCTCATACTGCAGATCGTACCTCCCCCTAACTCCCCTCTTGGGGACCTCAGTCCCGACATTTCTGTAATTCCATGAAATGCAGAATGATAATAAAGAGAATACAGTTATGGGATGTCTTAAATGTCTTGTGTTGTCTACATCAGAGATACCTCAAGTCAATTATTTGAGTCCCTCTAATGTGTGGCACACCTTAGTAAGCACTGTACAAAGAGTAAAGGAATCCTGTGCTTTGTATACAAAGAGAAAACTATTGCCCAACTCATACCCAGGCTGATGTTCTAAGTTTTCCCAACATCAGTGAGTAATGGGCTTCTATAGATCAGTGGCAGTAGCAAATGTTTAATGCACACCGCCGACCATACAAATCTTCTGGCCCAGTCTCTGCTTGCATTTAAAGGATTTTTGGCCCAGGTTACAGTCTGTAGGTAGGGGTCACAATGAAGACAACCTCATGAGCCCCTAACAATCGCCTAGAAATGTACAAACTTATCTTTTCTCTCCTCCCCTTTCCTCCAGACTCCTAGAAAAAGTACCCATGGCTGCTAACTGACTTACCACTCATCACTCATTACAATCACAACCTAGGAGTTGGAAGGAACTTCAGCCCCCAGGTAGAATATGCCATACTTAAAACAGAATCCCATTTATAACATTCAGCCTCTGCTTGGAGAGCTCTAGTAAAGGGAAACCCACTACTTCAAGAAGGAGTCCAACACACTTTTGGACAACTCTAAGAGCTTTACCTTACATCTATCCTAGATCTGTCTCTGCAAGCTTCTATCTGCTGATTTTCACTGTCCTCTAAGGCCAAGCAAAACAAGTCCTATACTTCTCCTACAGTAAGAGACCTTCAAATATTTGAAGACAGTTATCATGTCTCTAACCCCAACCAAAGTCTTCTCTTCTTTAAACTAGAGTTCCACTTCCTTCAACTGAACCTACTACAGCATGATCTCAAGACACTATCACCATGCTTACCACATCTCTAAATGTGGTACCCAGAATGGAAAGCAATGCTCCAGCCCTGATATCTACAAGGTAGATGACAACAAGGCTCTCACTGCTCTCACTCAGGACAATGTCTAAGTGTTCAACAAATCTATAATTTTGCTGGTGTGTGCTCATTCCCATGATGCCAGCAGTGACACAGCCATGCCTGTGACCCTTATCTAGATTCTCCTTCGACTCATACAGTCTATTATATCATACTATATCTCCAGGAATATACTGGGCACATCCTTAACTTTATCTCAGCTGACCTGACTCTTAATACTTAGTAGCCCTGTGGCAACAAAGAAGATTCTCATCTATAAAGTATAAATAATTATATTTAAACTACTATGTTTTGAGGAAAGGGCTTTTTATAAACACTGATTTGCAGTTCAGTTATTATTACTGCAAAAGATTAAAATAAATGTTTCACCTATGAATTTAGCCAAGAAAGTTTCTTTCCCTTATATCAGGTGGAAAAAAAGATATTCTATTTTAACATCAAAAAATATACGGAAATACTGATTTAGCTTGGATTATTTTATTTCAGGCAATTTAAGATCTCAACCTGTTATAATCCAACTTCCCTCCCCACCACTGGTCAGAAATAATTTTCTCCAAAGTCATTAATGACCACATTAAATAGTTTCTTTCCCACCCCCATCCTCCTCAGCATATGGTCCAATGAATTTCTACTCCGTCCTCCTACCCCTTTTCTTGGTACCTTTCTTACCAACTGGCTTCAATAATATCATTGCCTCATGATTCTCAACCTATTTCTCTTTATCCATTCCTGGATTTTCACCTTTCTCCTAAACTTTAAACATGAATATTTCCCAAGGTTCTCCTTCAGGTCTTTTCTTCCCTTTCTATAAACTCCCCCTGTATATAAATATCAGCTATAATTTTTTTCATTAAATTTATAGATAGCATAAAAACTGTATGACAAAACCCCTTCAGGATCCCCTCTCCTCCCAGAATTTCAATTATCATCTCCATGTAGGTAATTGAAGAATAAAACATTAATCATTACTAATAATACCATTTATATCCCGTTCCTCCTCAATAAAAATATACCATAACAAGCACAGTAGTTCTCCTAAAACATTTTTTAAAAACTAATCAGTATAAAATTTTGTTAAATTTTTTTAAATAAACAGAACAATGAAGATACTAGGAAAGCATCTCAACTGCAAGATGTCTACAGTTATCCTTTCCACATTTGGGGGGTTAGGGATAGGTTTGGCAGTATAATGCTCTTGCAATTTGGAAAATCCATATAAAATTTTTTGGTCCTCCCTCTGTACCAGAGAAGTCTGAATTATTATGGTATTAAAAGATAAAATATGTTGATATTAGACAATAACTTACATATATTTTATAAATCTGACTTTCTAAATTTTTTTCTGTGTCATCTGCAGCTTCTGCAAAACTCTCAAAATATTCCCATAATTAATTTCTTATGCCAACTCATAATATATCAAAACCACAATGGGGAAAGTCACAAGGCAGAAGGGATAACCATACACTGAAAGTTCTGGTTGATGAAAAATATTGGCAAACACTAAAAGAAAGGAACTTAGGATTTCAGAGTATGGCCTTCAACCAAACCACCTAATGTGAATGACAAATATCTCCAGATCTAATGCCACCCATTCTTGAAGCAAGTCCAATTAGGTTTTTTAAATTCCACTTAGAAAATAAGTCATCTGTATGCTCTTCTGTGAAAGTGTTTGATGTGAGGGGGTGGCGAGAAAACAGGCCAGGACTACTCCAACAATTAGAAGACAAACTCACCTCAAATGGGTTCAAGTTAAAATAAGATGATCCAGGCCGGGTCAGTCTTTCAATCTGATTTTTTGACGTTAAGACAGAATCTCTTTTTTCTATTTGTTTCACCTGGAATAAAGGAAAGAAATTTTATTGGCTGAAACATATATTTTAACCTTTTACAACAATATTTAGACACAAATCAATGTCTATAAAAAGTCCTTTCCTCACAACACATGACCGTGTCACAACAATGAATTTCTACTCCATCTACCCCTTCTTGGCACCTTTCTTACCAACTGGCTTCAATAATATTGGTGCCTCATGATTCTCAACCTATTTTTCTTTATCCATTCCTGGATTTTCACCTTTCTCCTAAATCTTAAACATGGATATTCCCCAAGGTTCTCCTCCAGGTCTTTTCTTCCCTTTCTACAAACTTCCCCTGTATATAAATATCAGCTATAATTTATAGTTATTAGCTGCTCTTCTTTTTGGAGCAAAGAAATGAAAAACGGAGAGAGGTGCCCACTAACTGAAGAATTACCAAACAAGTTATAGTATACAAATATAATAGAATGTTATTTAGAAATAAGAAGTTATGACAGATGGTTGCAGAGAAACTTGGTAAGATGTGCAAAATAATGAACAGTGAAGTAAACAGAACTAGGAGAACAATTCATATAATAATTACACTCCAAAGAAAAACAACTTTGAAAGACTTAAGAATTGTTCAATGCAATGACAAGTACGAGGATTTGTAAGGAAGTATGCTATTATAGGAGAAGCAGATCCTGAAAAAGGGTGATGGACATAAGACATACAGTTTTTAGATATGGTAAACATGCATGATTATTTGCTTAACTATGCTTATCTGTTAAAATAATTCGTTTTCTTTTTTCTCCTCATTGGACAGAAGACTGGCTTGGGAGGAGAGGGAACTAGAAATGGTAAAGCCAAAAAAGGAAAAAAAGAAAGAGAGAGGTTCACTGAAGCATTTAAAATGCACAGAAGAAAAACAAATTTAGAAGGAAAGAGACAAGTAGGACAACTTTGAAATGAATACGTTGAATTTATCATTAACAATTATTTAAGAAGTAAAACTCACATAAATTCTTGGTTTCACATGCAATTCTCTTCTGTTCTACTTTGTGAATGGCAATGTTAGTTTTTTAGAGTTTTAGATTCAGAATTTTAAGGAGACAGAAAAAAGAGAGAGAAAGAGGGACAGAAGTAGACACTGCATTAGACTTTAAGTTAAGAGAGATCTGTGTTCAAAGACCTGATGATATTTACTCATTGTGTGATATTCTGTCAATTTTTTACTATCTTGGGAGGCTTCATTTATAAATGGAGATAATACTTATAATGCTTACCTCACATTATTGTAGGGATCAAATGACACAATGTACATAGTAAAATATAAATGCCAGCTTTTATAATTACTGTTATTATCCCTAACTTGAAGGCAAGAATTGGAAAGCAACTACCAAGTCACCCCGTGGAACATCCCTCCCATGAAACATCCTCAGAAACAGAACTCTATAGTCCACCTGGAGAATTTTTCTAAACCCAGATGTTATTTATCAGCTCAACCCTTTGCAAAACCTTGACAAAAAGAACTTTAGGAACATAAAATCCTGATCAACATGGAGGATCTTTCCAATCCAGTTCATAAAAGTATGGGGTGATATTTTTCCAATCAATGCCTAGATAATCAAGTCCTAGTGAGGAAGTAGAATAAAATTCAGTACCAAGGCAAGAGCACCCTTTTACAAAAAAGAACACTTGAGAAAGTGAAGGAAAACTATGTTTGATGTCTCCAGAGTAATTTTGCTCCTTAGGTCACAGTCACTCTTACAGGAAGAGAATTTAGAGCTGGAATCAATTTCAAAGATCCTTTAGTCAAACCCCGTCCATTGTTTGAAAGTAAGGAAGCAGAGGCTGGTTAAGTAATTTGAATTATAGATGTAATGGTGACAAGATCTGAACTCAGTTCAGCTCACTCCAAGACCAGCAATCTTTACACTATCCTGCCTCCCATATGAGGTCAGGCTAAGTCACTTCCCAGAATTTTTAGCTAGAGAGTGCCTTAGAGAGCACCTAGACCAAGGGTTCTTAACATTTTTTCTAATGTGGATCCTCTTGGTCCCACCTCACAATAAAGTTTTTTAAATTACTGAAGGAAACAGTAAATAAAGATGTTATTTTCCCTATCCAAGTTCACAAACCCCTTGACATTTATCTACTATTAAGAGCCCCTGATCTAGTCCAATCCCCCCATTTTATGGGAAAGAAATCTATGACCAGAGAGGTTAACAAGATCACACACGAATAAAAGCACTGGGATCTGAACTCAAGTCTTCTCCATCTCTGTACACTGCTTCCCTTCAACTGTTCCTTTGGAATTCAACGCTACCACCAATGTCAACTGCCACAGAAACAATTTCTCCTAAGTAATTTTAATGGTTTTAGATTCCACTGAAGGATTCCACTGTGGCCTCCAAACCTCTACCTTTCCTTCTATCTTCCTGAACTTTCCTGCTCCCCTCCTCTTCCTCTTCTTCCTCCCTTACAAAAATTCCTTATACCAGGAACCGGTGTTTGTAATTGAAGAAACAAGTCTCTATGATATCAGAACTGGGGAGGCAAAGAGGATTGTGAAAAGAATGTTGGGTAGTAAGCACAGGACACGGCAAACAGCTGAAATGAATGACAAAAACACCCACTGCCTAGGGGACTTTGAAAAAAAATCACTTGAATTTGTTCAGCCTGTTTTCTTTTCTGTAAAATGTGGACAATTAGCAAACCTCACAGAAATGTTAACATGCACTTGAAAACAGAAGTGTACAAGTTAGTACAATGTTGAGAATTCTGTTCTCTGAAACATATAACTGCATCCTTAACCTTTGTAGGATAACTGGTACTAAAAAAAAAAAAGTTTCATTCAATTCTGGTAAGACTGCTCTAAGGAACCCTGAACTTTTCTTTTTTTAGGGCAGAGAAAAAAACTCAAAAAGCTTACAAAGATTTGGTATTAAGTTCCCACCATAGTGAATCAAGGGGACTGGGCCAAATAGTATCTTTCAGACCCAAAACTGTAATACCATGTTGTCCGACTGCACCTCACCCCCACAACAAAAAGGGAGGTATAACTAAATCTGTAACATGGAGTGAAGGGAAAGGAGTGGAGGTCAAATCCCTATCCCTCTCAAAAATTACCCCAACAACTTATGCAAACTTGGTGTAATGCTCAGAGTTTTAACTTCTGCACCCTTGAGGCAGATTGGTGAGGCCTATGTTCCCTCTTCCCCACTCCGAATAAAATAAATACATAAAATAAAATTAATAAAATTACAAAGGAAGTCAATTTTGTTGAAATGGTTACCAAAATATATTTTTTTTAAGTTCACCTAGGTTTCTAAGAACCCCTGGAATAGGAAATATAGCTCTGGATCTATAGTCAGGAAGAGCTGGGCTTGATCCACCCCAGACATTTAGGAGAAGTTCATCTATGGGCAAGTCACTTTACCTCTTAAGCTTCAGTTTCCTCATCTGTAAAATTCAGAGCACCTGAGAGGGTCAAATGAGATCAACCAATCAACATAAGATGCCTTACCACATGCCAGGCACTGTGCTAAATGCTGGGAATATAAAGACAAGCTTGAGACAGTCCTTGGCTCTCAAGAAACGGACGTTTTATTATAAGGAGGAGCCTAGAGATTTCACTGCCACAAAGCTCTTCAAGAGAGTCTATTATTATTCCTTACTCCTCTGTCAAAACGAGGTAAATGTGGAAGCTACAGAGGGTCTGAGGCAAACCCAAGGGCCTCATGCTGAGGCCCTGCTCCCCAACCTCCAGCTCGGCACTCCTGCTTTCAGGGGGAAGGTCTTGAGGGGCTCCCTGAGATCCAGGGAAAGGGAAGGGACTAAAACCACGTAGGAGCTACTTCCCTCCGCAAGAGAAGAGAGCAGACGGGTAGGGGGGCAGCATGAGGAGGAGCAAGACGGGGCAAGAGTGAATGAGCAGCAGCATGAGGAAGGAATGGGGGCGGGGGGAGGGAACGAGGGGGCAACAGTTGGGAGAAAGGGAAGGTAGCAGCAGGAGAGAAGGAAGGGGCAACAGAAGGGAAGGGGCAGCAGCATGGGGGGAGAGGCAACAAGAGGGAGGGAGAGAGGTAACAAGAGGCGGGAAAGAGGGAGGGAGGGAGCAGAGACCCAGAGACAGAAGAGTGGGAGGAAGAACCCGAGAGAGAGCAGAAAGGGAGACTGGGAGAGGAGAGGGACGAGAAGGAGGGAGGGGGGGCAGCCTAGAAAGGAGCTGGAGGGAAAAAGAGTAGCCGGGTGAAGGAGGGGAAAGTAGGGGAGGGCGGCCCCAGGCCGGGGCAGGAGGCTGCGACGCCAGGCCCGGCACCGCTAGCGGACCCCTTCGCTGGGCGGCCAGGACCGTCACTACCGCCACGGGCCTAGCTCCGGACGCAGCTGCCGCCGCTGCCGAAACCGCTGCCTTACTCACCTCGCTGTAGAAGGTCATAAACGCCTCTTCGGTGCTGCCGCCGCCGCCGCCCGAAGCCCCACTTTCCCCCGAAGCCGCCATTTTCCCCAACCCAGCCACCACGTGACCCCAAGGCCTCAGACGCCGACCACGTGACGGCGGCCTAGCGTCGGATCGGGCTCCGCCCCCGGCGCTCCGGGGCGTCCTCTTAAAGGGCTAGTTCACACTGCTAGTATAGTCTCCGTTTCTCAGTGCCCAGGCGGGGTTTGAGAGCGCGCCTGCCGGCCTGGGTCTTCACTGGCAGCATGGACCCGAAACCCCGCAAAGCTTTCGTGGGACGAGGCCGCCTAGGGGCTGAACAGCCAGGGGATCTGGAAATAACAGAAACATGACTGTCCATCCTTTATCTATGTCCTTAGCTGTGGACCCGTACGCACACCTTAGCCCCCATATAGGTGTGTATGTATACATATGCATGTAATGCCACGGGCAAGGTTAGAGCTTAGGTCTGTATCAGTGACCCTCAGAAAAGATTGTGTAATCTACCCTGTTAGCTGCTAAGTCCCTGCTAAGGGTATAGAAGTGTGATGCATGAGACCTGAAGTCAGAAAGACCAAAGTTCAAATTCCAATTTAGCCACTTGGTAGTATGTGACTCTGAAGAAGATACTTAACTAACTTCTGTCTGCCTGTTCCCTCCGTTCTAAAGTGGTGAAAATAATAGCATCTATCTCCCGGCACTGTGAGAATCAAATGATCGTATTTGTAAAGAGCTGTGCAAAACACAAACGTGTCAACTATGATTATTATCGAATTGTAACAATATTAAGTCATTGTGAAGAGCAAATGAGAACATGGAAAGTGCTTTGGAAATCTTAAAATGTTCTATAAATGCTAGCTGTTATTACCAAGAGACTGGAATGTTACTATAGTGAAGTCTGGAAGTCCTGGGTATGAGTCCCCACTTCAGACAGGTAGCTAAGTGACCCTGGATAAGTCACTTAACCCATCTGTAAAAAGAGAAACACCTGTAGTACTTAACGCATGGACAGCTAGGTGGCAAAGAGGAAATAGTACTTCATTTGAAGTCAGGCAACACATCTTTCCTGAATTCAAATGTGACCTCAGAGGCTTACTAGATGTGTGACCCTAAGCAAGTCAATGAACCCTGTTTGCCTTAGTTGCTCATTTTTGTAAAATGAACTGGAAAAGGAAATGACAAACCACTCCAGAATTTGCCAAGAAAGTCCCAAATGGAGTCACAAGGAATGGGCCACAACTAAATGGGCACTTACTTCACAGAATAATTGAGAGGCTCAAATGGGATAAGGGATAATTCTGTTTGCAGAATTTTAATTGCTTTATAAATATTAGCTGTTATTACCTAATTTTGCGTTTACCAAGTGCCTACCATGTTCAAGGCCCTAGGCTAGGTTCTAGGGATACTAAGAGGAACAGAAAGGTTTCTGAAGTCTTCCCTGTTGTAAACTTTCCCTCCCTTTTCCACCGATCTTGTACAGCACTTTTTAAAAGTACTATTGTGTGCAATCTATCCAGAGAAAGAACTAATGGAATATTAATGCAGATTGAAGCATAATTTTTCTTTCTTTTCTTTTTTGTCTGTTTTCTTTCACAGTGTGACTTACACAAAAATATGTGTATTTTCTGCAGATGTATAACCTATGTCAAATTGCTTGCCATCACAATGAGGGAGAGAAAGAATCTGGAACTCAAAATATGAAAAAAAAAGTTTGTTTTTATGTATAATTGGGGAAAAATAAAAATAAAAATTTCAAATTTAAAGATACTATGGTGAAGTATTGTTTTCTGCAGTTGAGGACTATTACTCTTATGTAATATCATTCATTCTAGTTTTCTATGTTAATGTTTTCTATCTTATTCTACTTACTATGAGGTTTCATATCTTACTATGTTTACTTGGTCTCCCTGCCTCAAGTCTTCCCCTCAGCCGTCAGTAATTAGTGATTGGTCTGAGCACTTCATTCCTCCCCATCCAACCCCCACAGATTCAGTCAATTCCAGTAGCTCCTCCTCTAGCATCAAATACAAAATCCTCTGTTTAGCTTGTAAGGCCATTTGTAGCCTGATCCCTTCCTGCCTTTCCAGGCTTCTTATATCTTCCTCCCCTCCACCTACTCAGTGATGCTGTGACCCTCGCCTCCTTACTAGACAAAACAACAACAAAAAACCCATCCCTCTGCTCTAGGCATTTTTGCTAACTGTCCCTCATGCATGGAATGCTCTCCCTCCTCATCTCTGCCTCCTGGTTTCCTTCAAGCCCCAGCTAAAATCACCTTTTGCAAGAAGGTTGTCCTTCTAATCCTCCTCAAAGCTAATCCCTTCCCTCTGAGATCACCTCGAATGTATCCTTTCTATGCCTTGTTTATAAATAGACTTGGACATTTGGCCTCCTCCATTAAACTGAGAGCTTCAACAGAGCTGGGACTGTCTTTTTACTCTATCCCCAGCAATTAATAGGGATAAAGTAGCTGGCACATAATAGGAGCTTCATAAATTCTTGTTGATCATGATATACTGTAAATTCCCTGAGGGACTATGTCTTATCTAAACTTTTTATCTCTTCTTCCACTGGCTCACTTTTATGCACACAGTAAGAATTTGATTTAATAAATATTAACTGTTACAGAAACTATGAAGTCTTAATTCCAAAAGACTAGTGATGGAAAGTGCTGTCCATATCCAGAGAAAGAACGATGGAGTCTAAATGTTGATTGAAGCATACAATTTTCACTTTTTCCTTTCTCATGTTTTTCCTTTTGTTCTGATTCTTCTTTTACAACATGACTAAAATGAAAACATGTTTAACATGATTGTACCTATGTATAACCTATATCAGACTGCTTGCTGTTTTGAAGAGGGGAGAAAGAGAGGGAAGGAAAAAAAAATTTAGAGCTCAAAATCTTAGAAAAATGAATGTTGAAAACTATCTTTACATATAATTTTTTAAAAATACTATTAAGTGGGGAAAAGAAAAGAAACTGAAGTCTTGCACATGATGAAGCTTGACATAGTGGTTAGAAAACTGGTATAAGAGTCCAGGAGACCTGGGCTGAGACCCATCTCTGGCACTGGCTTGACTTTGGACAAATGACTTCCTACTCACTGCCTCCAGGCAACTCTAGAAGCCTAAAAATTGAGAACAGTTGCAAATTTGTGTGATGTAGCTTCCTCACCAGAAGTTTGTGACATGGATGAAGTTTCAGGTTCCAAAAAAACAAACAAAAAAAATCGTCCCAAAAAAGTGCCTCAAGATGGTCCCGTTGGAGGTATTGAGAGTAAAAAGATGAAAAATGATACTGTCCCTGTCCTTGTAATAGTGGGGATTCCTTTGCTTGATTTCACTCACATACAACTTTCCAAACAACGTCATCTCCCACGTATTCTTTGATCCAGGAACACTGGCCTTGTATTTCCTCAAACAAGACATCTCTATAGTTTGGGCATTTTCATTGGTTGTCCTTCATGTCTAGAACACTCCACATTCTCACCTCCACCTGAAGTGCCAGTTAAAATACCACCTCACCACTCATCAGGTTGGCAAAGTTGATGAAAATGAAAATGACGAATGCTGTGGGTAAACAGGTACATTAATGCACTGGCAGTGGAGCTGTGAAACTGCTTCTAGTCATTATAGATAGCAATTTAGTACTATGTCCCAAAAGTCATCAAGCTATGCATAGCCACTGACCAGTCAATGCAGCTACTAATTCCATATCCCAAAGAGACCAAAGACAGAGGGTAAAGACCTGTGCAGACAAACAATGGCAAAGAATTGGAAAGTCTGGCCAGGAGTTGGGGCAACTGGGAAGCAGTTTTCAGAGGAACGCTAACAAGCAGTCCCTGACGAGGGCCCCTCAGAATTTGTGCCTTGGCACCCCAAGCTCTGGGCCAAGAGTTGACTGCCTGTCCAGCCAGACCTTGGATCCAGAAGGAGGGTGCTGGCTGATAGGCCATGTCACCTGCCTCTGGTAAAAGGAAATTTTCAGCTTTTACCCACAAGCCGCAACGCCCCCCCCCCCTTGATAATCCCTTGGGAGATAAATTTGGCAAAGCTGGTTGAGACTGTGTTTGTTCTGTATTTCTTTTTTTGTTGTTGCTGTTTTTTTGTGTGGATATGTGTGAAGTTTGTCTATTTGTGAAAAGGAAAATGTTTTACCTTTCAGACTGAAAAGTCTTGGGAAGTTTATAAATCTTCCTTCTCTGTCTAACTAAACTTAGAATGGAAAGAGAGAGAATTCAGATCTTTAGCAGATAATAGGTAAGTGAAACTTTTTTTCTGTTTGTCTGAAGTGCCTAAGACAGAGGTAAAACGAGAAGCAAAAGGCCTCATTGTGTTAGGGTGGGGGAGCCACTACCCCCCACCATCTAAAGTTGGTGGCACCTTTAGAAGGTTGGAAGATAGCACTAGTGAATTTTTAGCCTGACTTGGAAACCAGCAAACCAAGTCATGTGAAGTTAGAAGAGATAATGCCTATCCACCTTTCAGGCTCTATTAGAATTTAGTTCTAAAAGTTCAGATAATCATTCAGTTCCTAAGTCCCTCAAAAGGTAACCACACTGTTAAAACAAACCCTTTGTCTATGACGGAGACAGGAATGTGGTGGGAGCAGGAGCCTCCACTGAAGGTGAAAGAGAAGTTATAAAGTTATAATTTAATTCCTATGTAAGGGGGTTTGGAAATGCACTCACCTAAAGTTTTTAGTAGAATATAAGTTTTAAACATTTTTAAATTATGTAATTTGGAAATATTTATGAACTCTGATATTAAAACAATTTTCTTTTTCCTATTTAGGAGCTGTTAAGTTATCTAAGGATATAGTTCTGTATGTTAATCTGGATATAGATGAAATGTGTAATGTTTTGGAATCTATAGTACTTAAGAAATTTGAATTTAAAGATAGGCACTAAGTATGGTAAAGATATTTGTAATTATCACTAGAACCAAAAGAAACAGTCAGAATGATTAGCCCAGCATATTGTAAACTGATCTAAAATGTGAGCAGGGATGGGTATGGTATAACAAAAGCAATTTTTGTTTGTTTAAATGTTGTTCAAAGGAATAGAAAATGAGAAATGGGACACTCTGATTCAAGTGCTATAATATTTTTTGAAATAACTGTAATTTGGGAAATCTGTAAAATTCATTTCCTCATAGTTTCTAACCAGCCTGTAATTATAATGGGAGTTAAATATCAGATTCTGATAAGAAAGAGAAGGCTTAGGAATGGTAGGGAGTTACCCTTCCCCCACTTGGACAGGGGGTGGGGAGGAGAAAAGCCTCTACTTGTTTTGGAAATATAATTAATGGCATAATATCATTGTGTTACTGTGGTATCTAAATTGCAAAATCCTTATATATTGTAAAAACTGACCATTGTGAGCCAGGAATGGTTTCAGTTTTAATCTGAACTGGGTTGAAACTAAAAGATGGAGAAAAATTGTGTAAAATGTAATGTTATATGTTGTTACCTCTGCTATTCAGAAAACCGAATATATATACCTTTACCTGTAGTTATGAATGATTGTCTGTGCAAAGTGAATTAGAAATGTTTTTGTAGAACTCTTATTGAGCAAAAAAAATATATATATACACATATAGATATAGATATATACATTTAAATAAAGGAATGTGGCTCAATTTGAAAAATACACCCAGCTGAATTAAGGTCACTGGATTGGTAATTAAATGGGATTTGAATTCAAAAGTTTAAATGTAAGAACATAACAGGGGCTGGGATAGGGAGACCCTCCCTGCCATACCAGAAAGTTAGAGAGCAGACCAGGGGAAGGGTTCCATAGTGGGATCACTGTTTTGGGGGTAGGGTAGGGGAAAGACGGGGAGAAAATTTGTAACTCAAAAATCTCATGAAAATGAACGATGTAAACAAGAAAACAAATGAAATTTATTACATTAAATGTAAGAACATAATAATTGTGTTGCTGGTAAACAGTGGTGTTATATTTTGAAATATTGTCATTTAAGTCATAAACTTTCAGGTTTTTCTATATTTAAAAGAAAGTTTCAGCTATCATTTAAGAAATATATTTGTGAGAAGTAATTATTGGTAATTATGTGAAGAAAAGACCAATGATACCTCCTAAATTTTGTCAATTATGTGGGAAAGATTTTTATGACCGGAGAATTTAGAAATTGTGTTAAATTGTTTTTGAAAAAGGAAAATATTCTTTTAGATTCCTGAAGGAAGAATAAATAAACTTGGGAGAACATTATTTTTTTAATAATATGGAAATAATTAGACCAAGAGAAAAGAAGTTTGTGAAGCAAAGGTGCAAACATAATGTTGAATCATTATTCCATAAACTAAGGCTGGGATACATCTGAGCTACTATAATAGCTCAGTGTGTGTTTAAGATCTGGGCTATTCAGCCTCAGATCATATTCCTTTATATGTATCAAAGAATTTGGTAAATGGGTATTTGGCCTAGTCATCTGCCTGTCACTAGATATTTGTCTGTATGGAATAGGGTCCTTAAATGTTTCAAAATGATGTTCAAATAATGGAGTATTGGTACAAATGATTGAGGAACCTAGCTGTTATTCTATTAATTACTGAAACTAGATCAGAAATGTCTTCTATGTGAGGAAAAGAGTTTTAGTGCAAATTTCTTAAAGGGAGGTAAATTATGGAATACTTTTGTATTAATAGAAAAGTCAACTTCATTCAAAGTTTGTTACTGTTGTGGGAATAATACTGTTTTCTGTGGTGCAAACATGTTTTATTAGAATCAACTTATTGATATGCACTGTTTTGGAATTAATTACTTATGGATCAGGGCAGCTAGATGGCGCAGTGAATAAAGCACCAGCCCTGGAGTCAGGAGTCCCTGAGTTCAAATCTGGCCTCAGACACTTAACACACACACACACACACACACACACACACACACACACACAAAACCTAGCTGTGTGACCTTGGGCAAGTCACTTAACCCTGATTGCCCTCCAAAAAAGCAACAAAAAAAAATTACTTATGGATCCCTCCAAGTCTTTTATGATAACTGGAGTAGAAGTCAGTCTCTCCTTTTAAGTAAATTAATTTGTATAACTATTGAACTCAAGGATAGGAAACTTCTATTTGCAAAGTGTTGATATAGTTGAAAGTTTCTGTCTGCAAAGTATTGTTATTTATGTTGGATCCTCAATTGCATCTGCTCTTACTAAAGAACTAGACTCAGAGTGGAGCCTTCTGAGGGAATAACAAGATCAGCTAATTCTGTATGTCAGATATATCAGTTTGTGAGGTTTAGCCATTAACCTCTTTGCTTTGTTTAAGCAGAACAGTTATGTTAGTAAAAGGATAATAACTTATGAGCTATTTTGTTTTATGGTTAAAAATGTAAAGGAGTGCTGAATAATTTGAATAATGGGTTTGAGGAATTTGGAAGGATAAATAAAGGTTTGATTGGGAATATGGAAGGCAGATAAGAATATCTGGGGACAAATGTGGGTTTATCCAAGCCCTGCTGTCTCTGGATGGTGGTATTGGTTTTAGACGGTTTTATGTAAGTTGAGAAAGAGTTTGAGAAAGTGTCTAAAAAGACAGAAAGATTTGTAACTTGATTTTGCAATTAATAGGTCAATCAAATTTGAGAAGGAGAAGAAATAAGAATACAAATGCAACTTTGAATAATTATCCCACGGACTGAGGTTGGGATTATAAAGTGGCTGTAGAGAAGGTATATCTGCGTATATGAGTGAAATGAGGTCCCAGTGTATTTCAGAATGATGAAAGAGCAATTGGATATTAATACAATTAGTTGCTGAGATTAAACCAAAGACATCTTTAGTTGAGAGAAGAGAAATTTTAGTATGAGCTCAGATTAAGCACAATTATAAGAAGGTAGAGAAGTTTGGAAGTAGGTGGAGTATATGCTCTAATGAGCAATAATTCATAATCCCAATGGGAGATTTGATTTTTTTTTATGAATAAGAATAAATGTAGGAATGAATGTAGGTTATTTGAGGCTCACTTCAAAGATGTTCTTTAACCAATGTGAGATTATAATCACATCTTAAACCGATTGTTGGTGCTTGTTATTTAAGACTTGATGGGACTGTTAACTGACTGTTTCTTTGAGTTCACCTCCAGACAGGAGTGTTAAAAGAGGCTGCCCAAGCTATGAACTGATGGTGCCAGATCCTGTAAGATACAGGTATGAAGGTCGGAGGAATGACTGTTCAGCATGAGCTGAGGTAGGATTCTTCTGACTGGGGCTTTCCCGGCAAGCACCTGGCAGTCTTGGCTCGATGGAGATTGCAGCATGGTATACATTGTGCCTGGAATTGGCATTCTGAAGTTTGGGAAATGTGGTTCCCACATTATAATTTTGTCCCTATTCTTAGTGGCAAGTTTCAATAGTCAAAAGTTTTGAAATAAAACAGCAACAAATCTACTTGATTCTGGAACATATTAAGTTACTATAAGATAAAGCTACTAGGCCTAGGGTTTAGTATAGATATTCCTGTATGAGTCAGGATCCTTTAGTTCTTTGTAATAATCTGACATGTAGGTCAAGGATTTGTGGGAATATTATTCCATTATTCAGTTAGTATCACATTTGTTTCAACTTTGTTATAATTAGTCAATGTTAAAAAAGAGGATAATTTCTGGACTACTTGGAAACATTTTCAATTGTTTTAATTGTGAGCTTAGTAAAATCCCATCCTCCTGGTGGAGGACTTAATAATGGATATTATTAAGATATAAGCAAAATATAAGAAACTGGTCCTAATGTATGGTCATGACAATTGACCAAAACTCCAATTTTAATTCTGTAAGAATGATAAGGATTCTGGAGTTGTCATTTACATTGGTTCCAAGGTTCCTTTTGTAGGTAAATAAATGAAAGAAGGCAGACGGAAGAGAAGCTGGGATGCAGGGCTGAAGATGGACAACCATAAGTGACCAAAGGACTTCCTCACATCTGGACAGCAGTGTGAAAACAGACTTTTGGACTTTGAAAAGACAATTGTTATTGTTTTCTTTTGAATCTCTGTATCTGTACTCATAAAGGGGACTGCACCCTTGTATGTTGTCGATGTGATGAGGGCCGCAAGTGTAATTAGAGTTAAGAAAAGTAGAGAAACTTCAAAAGGTATAAAAAAAGAAAGTGGGGAGTTGTGAGGGATAATTAATAGTGAAGTTTCCCCATTCTGAAAAATAAAATCTAGAATGGCTTCAGTATTCACTAGGCCTAGGTTTAGGTTACCTCACCTTCCAGCAATCTGGGGTTTACAGCAATGGAGACCCTCCCCCAGAGTCAGCTCAGCACAAGATATGCCAAATGAGGTTAAGACTGTTTTCATTGGACACCTACATGTTTCTGGGTCCTTTGTCTCAGAGAGATTCCCATGCTTAGGCTGTGCATCAGCCCCCCTACCAATAAGAGTAAAGGCCAGTTGGGGTGGGTTGGGTTTCTGCATTAGAAGATTATATAACCATGGGATGGCTTCTACCTGTTACTCTCTCCCTGCAGATGTCATGTGGGCAGCAGGGGCAGAGTCCTTTCTCATGAGAAAGAATAAAGACCTTTTCTGACCTTAGATTTCAGACTTTGAACTTTTCATCTCATACAGTGGTTAGTCAATGTTGATTGGCTAACATTCCCTTGTTTCCTTCAAGACTTAGCTGCAGTACTACTTCCTATATGAAACTTTTCCTGATTCCACCCTCCCCCAATAATCCTTTATTTTGGATATATTCTCTATATATTTATGTATATTTCTCCCCTCAAAAAATATGTAAGCTCCTTGGAGGTTGAGACTGGCTTATTTTTCATCTTGGCATCCCTACTATGAAGTAGAGTATCTTGCCCAGACGTGCTTAATCATTTTTTTAGATGAATTGAAGGTGGGATTCAATTAAGAATGTCCAGTTTTTCTATCAATTTGTATAAAATTTTTTGCATTGAAAATCATAGATTTATAGTTCAAAGAGTTATCAGAGGCCGTCTAATCCAGTCCTTCATTTTATTTTTTAAAAAACCCAGGAACTGAGGCACAGAGCAGTTAAGTGATTTGCAAAGGGTCACATAGCTAGCAAGTATCTAAACTTTAGGAATTAAAGACGACAAGAAATTAAAGCCAGTTCTATTCTGACTTCATATCCTAGCCAGTACATGTTGTCTCTAATAAGGACTTGATATCCAGGGTGGATAGGAAACTAACTGACTGACTATATATGAGACCAAGAATAATTCCCCAATGGGTAAATAAAAATTAAAGGGTATAATCAAGCAGTTTTCAAGAAGTGATTCAAAACTGTTAATAAATATATGAAAGATTCTTTTAAAATCTCTAATAATAAGGGAAATGCAAATAAACTATTCTGAAATTTAAACACAATCAACAAATTGGCAATGACCAAAGATGGAAGTGGGGAAGCTAGGTGGCACAGTGGATAAAAGTGCCAGGCCAAGTCAGGAAGACTCATCTTCTTGAGTTCAAATCTGATCTCTCACCCTTACTAGCTTCGTGACCCTGGGCAAGTTCCTTAACCTTGTTTGCCTCAGTTTCCTCATCTGTAAAATGAACTGGAGAAGGAAATGGCAAACCACTGCAGGATCTTTACCAAGAAAACCTCAAAATGGGGTCATGAAGAGTCACACTATTGAAAACAAATGAACAGCCATCACAAAGATGGAAACAGTGTTGGAGGGTTTGGAGAAAGGCACTGTCCTGCTGATCAATATTTGAATTGGAAAACCCATTTTGGAAAACAATTTGGAGTTTTCAAATCCTTTGATCCCGAGGTCCCACTATTATGCATATGTGAGGAGGGGGAGGAGGGAGAGAGGGAGGGAAAGTGGGGAAGGGTTGTTCATCTGTGTCCAAATCTTTGTGACCTTGTGGACCATAGTAAGCCAGTGTCCTCCATAGGATTTTCTTGGCAAAGATACTGGAATGGTTGGCCATTTCCTTCCCCAGAGGATTAAGGCTAACACGAAGTTAAGTGACTTGTCCAAGGTCACAGTACTAGTCAGTGTGGCTGGATCTGAACTCAGGTACTCCTGACTCCAGGCACAGCTCACTGTCCACTGAACCACCCATAGGAAGGAAGGGTGGAAAAAAGACAGCCTTTCTCTCTTGGGACAACAGATGGTTCTCTGGGAAGGTGAGAGGGAAAGGAATGTTTGGAAATAAGGAGAATATTAAAACAAAAGTTACCAGTAACTTTTTTAAATTAAAAGAATGCCCAGCTTCCAACTTCTCCCCGAAGTTGCACCTGCCAGGATCCCACCGGGTTCTGATTGGTACAAACGCCAAGCCCTGCCTCTCCTAGCCTCGCCCTACCTCGTCCCGCCCCTCTCCTCCCCCTCCTCATCAACACCCCCAGAGCGCTGTCCGCAGGGCCCTTGTTCGTGATTGGCTGCGGCTTGGCTCCACCTCTCATACAGGACTCGCCGTTGCCGACGTGGACCCCACCCCTTCCCGATCCAGATTCGCCGCCCTCCTGCGCACTTCGGGCCTCGCGCATGGGATTGGCTACGCCGGTTGCGCCGGGAGGTTGATGTCACGCGCAGGCCCGACTTCGCCTGAAGGTCTCAGGGCTGAGGAGAGGTGGGGGCTGCGATAGTTGGAGCTGAGAGCATGGCGTGTACGGCTGTAGCGGCGACAAGACTTGGACTCGGCCTGTGGGGCGCCAGAACCATGCAGGCCCGGGGTTACAATTTGGACTACCCCCGCCAGGTACTGCGAGCCTTCCCCAGCCGCCTGGCCTGGCCCTATCCGACCGTAACCGGCCCGGCCTCGCTCACTCCCCTCTCCTCGCCTCTTGTCTCTGCAGTTCAGCAGTAACCCTGTCGACGACGTCGGCAGTTCAGGTTCCATCCGGGAAGCTGGCGGGGCCTTCGGCAAGAGGGAGAAGGCAGAGGAGGACCGGTACTTTCGGTGAGAGCTGAGCCCATTCCCCCCTTGCCTTCGGGGCCAACCCATCCTGATAAGCCCCAAATTCCCCCAACTCCCCTAGGCCCTGGGCCACCAAAGCCAGCCACTTCCCCGGGGGCCCCTCTAATCCTCCCCATCTTTTCAGTTCGACCTGTCCAGGGGTATTAACCGTGGGACCCACGCCTGTAAGAGGAGAGACCCTGTTCTTAGACCCAAGCCACCCTGGGTGGGATTGGACGCTATGCTCGGAACGGTGGATACGAAGTAACCATTACGCTGACTAATCTGGGAGGGAGGGGGAGGCGGGAGGAGGTGAGGCCTCAGCCGTCCAAGCCTCTCCACTTTGGCTTTTCTAGGAGCCTGACTTTTGGTCTCCAGGTTCCTCAGCTCCGCCCATCCAGAGACTAAGCCTTTCTGATTTTGGTGGTCTGGGTTGTCAAGATCCCAGGCCTGCCTTCCTTCCCATAGGCCTTCCCGTCTTCTCTTGGTGGGCACAGCTTTTGTGTCTCTGTAACATCTCTGACCAGCTGGAGAAGCCCCTAGGTTCAGTTAGGGAGGTGGTTTGGTGAGGCTGAAAGGGCAGTGGAGTTAGAATCAAAGGATCAGCTTTTGAATCTTGGCCCTGCTGCTTCCCATGTGTGTGACCTTGAGCAGGTTTCTTCATTTCTGAAGATAAGAGGGTTGAACGAATGAGTTTAAAATTCCCTCCCACCTTTCAGTTTTATCATTCTTCCCTCTGCCACAACCCTTTTGGCAAATTTCTCCCAAGCCTTGTCAGCTACCACCACACAAGTTATGAAGAGATAAGACTGCAGACAGGCAAACATCAGTATTCAGCAACAGCTCAAGCAAGGCCCATCACAGAAATGGAGAATTGGGCAGGACTAGTCATTTTATTTTGCAGAAAAAGAAACAGGCCCATAAAGATTAAAGCTAACCAAGGTTATGTGCATGGCTTTTCTCCCCAGAAGAAAGGAAGTGATATTGTTTTCCTGAGTTCATTCCTAGCTGTGCCCACAGTACCTCCTAACTGTTCAGTTAGGCCCATGTTCTTTAACTAACAAGAAAAGGTTCTAAGCCAGAATCAAGTAGGCATCCACCCAGGTTGATTGAGGCTACAGTCAAGAATATTGTTCCATTTTTTAAAATAAAAGTACATTTTTAAAGCCATAAGAGTCCATTCTACATGGCACGCAGGCATTTATTTTGTGATGAACTGAATTTCTTGGGCTAATTTATTAAGGCTTAAAGCCTCTAGTAAACAACGGTACAGGTACAATTTTAAAAGCTTACCTGGAGCTTTTGTGACATGATGGATAGGGAGCGCCCCTCAGAGAGAGGGGCTCATGTTCTGCCTCTAATACGTATTGCTAGTGTGTGACCCCAGCAGTCACAGAGATTCTGAGACCCAGGGTTCATAAACTTGTTTTTAAATATTTTGGTGACTAAATTGATTTCTTTTTAAGCCTGTGTATTTCATACACTTGAAAGTATTCTGAGAACAGGATCCATAGGCTTCACCAAATTCCTAGAGGGGTTCCTGACCAAAAAAAGGTTAAGAATCCCTGCTCCAACACTATAAATTGCAGCACAGTTGCTGGTATGTGTTAGTAGAGACTCTTTACCTGGAGTTCCTAGGATAGTGAACTCATTTTCAGACCTTCCATCCCACCTCCCTAGAATAAACACCCAAAACCTGAGGTGTATAAATATTTCTTATTCTGTCTTAGGAATGAAATTGTCAAGTAGGGGCTTACATTTCCACTCTAGCATATGCTAAGATTTAGAAGGGGCAGCTAGGTGGCACAGTGGATAAGAGTGCTGGACCTGGAATCAGAAGACTCATCCGTCTGAATTTAAGTGGGACCGTGGGCAAGTCACTTAACCGTGTTTGCCTCAGTTTCCTCGTCTGTAAAATGAGCTGGAGAAGGAAATGGCAAACCATTGATTGAGGTCACAGAGAGTCAGACATAACTAAAAGAACCACTGAGCAAAAAAGTTTAGAGAGCCCTTTTCTCAAAAGCCTGTGAAGATTGTGTAGGACATCCTTTATTTGTCTGTAATTCCCACCAAAGTCCTCTGATAAGTGGTCATCAGGGTACTGGAGTAATTCTAAGACTGGTTCTAAAGCCAGACACAAGCTGTGGTTACAACATCTTTTGAATTTGATCCCCCTTGGGGCTAGTCCCTTTGATCTCACTTTTCAAAGTGTTTTATTGATGATATTTTACTCACTTTCCAGTGATCCTCCCCTCCCCTTCTAGTCCCCTCCGAGGTTCTTTACATCACAGCTGATTTACACTAAGATTTAGGACACAGACTCTGACTTATATGGGTGGAGGGATTACCCACAGCAGTGCAATCAATCAAGGATCTTTAAGTGACACCAAGGTAAGGAAAATGCTTAAGACAGCTCTTGAGCCCTTCAAATCACAGGGTAAAGCCCCCTTTAACATACATGCTGTATGTTCTTGACACCTCACTGGGACGGCCATAGTATTTTAGAGTTTGAAGAGACTTTCTTTGGAAAAGATAAAGGATAATCAACAGGAGGATCCAGGAAGGAGACAGACATGCTCCTGCTGTGTAAGTACTTGAGGGTACATACAGGTGTGGTATCCTGCGGGTGGTGATTGTGGGTCCAACATAGAGGTGGTGTGTCATTTTAGAGAGAAGAGCCGAGAGCAGCTGGCTTCCCTGAAGAAACACCATCAGGAAGAAATTATGCACCATGAGAAGGAGATAGAACGCCTGCAGAAAGAAATTGAGCGTCATAAGAACAAAATTAAAAAGCTGAAACAAGATCATGATTAAGCTGGTGTTCTTGTTCAGTGATCAACCTTAATCTATATATGGAATCACTGTCCACTACTTGTGTGCCTGATGTGACATACTCTCTAGTTTGGTATACTTTATTGGTGTGTATTGCAACCAAATGGTAATAAACTATGATCACTGAGTTTTTCAAGGTGCCTTCTTATGCTATGGAGAAAGCTTACTCTGGGTTCATGGTCATACATACTTTTAGGTGGTTTGGATGAGAATTAGTGATCTGTGGTGCTGATAATGCCTAATTGCTTTAATTCGTAGTTCCTTTTAAATTGACTATTAAGGTAAATGTGCTGACTCAGCAAGGAGCAGTTATTGAGCACCTACTGTATACAGGACTGGCATTCTTCTAAGTGCTGACAATACAAAGAATTACTAGTCTCTGCCCTCGAGCTTACATTCTGACATATTAACTCCAATTTATTTTCCTTTATATGCTGTCTTCATGTTTCCTTCCATTAAACTGTGAGCTCTTAGTGACTAGGAACTTTTTTTCCTCTCTTGGGTATCAGTGTTCAGCATGGTGCCTGGCCCTTAGCTGGCATTTAAATGTTTGTTGTGTTGGTTTGTCCAAGGAGACATACATTTAAATAGAAGGATATATATAAAATATATGCAAAATTAACACAAGACAGTTTTGGGATGGAACCACCAACATCTTGGGGGATCAGGGAGGTAGTTCCTGAGCTGGGTTTTAAAGGAAAATAGAAGAGGCAGAGATGCAGGAGAGTAGGTCAGGTCTAGGGGACTGATAGTGGGAAAGCATGGAAATAAGCTGAATGGATGTGTAAGAAGCAACAGGTAGGCCAGGATAGCTGGGCTACAACCAAAAACTAGACTGCAGATGTGATAGATTGTGAAGAGGAGGAGCTTATGTTTGATCCTGGTAATGGACACTGGCATTTATTGAGCAGAGATGGAACACGATCAGATCTGTACTTTAGGAAAATCGACTACTATCCGTGTAACCTTGGGCAAGTCACATAATCCCAACTGCCCTCCAAAAAAAGCCAAAAGTTTTTCAGGCAGGAGAGGAAATATTGGATGTGGTGAGGAGTCAAGGATATCACTGAGATAATTGTGAGGATGGTAGTGTCTTCCAGTAATTTAGAAGAGGGGAGGGTTATGACTTGTCATAACCATGGGAAAAGGTAATGACTTGTCTTAACCATGTTGAGTTTGAGATGTCCCTCTCGGATATGTAGTATTAACTGGGCAGTAGTTAAAGGAGGCTGATGCCTGAGATTGTTGTGGAAGTAGAAGTTCGAGATGGGAAGTATGGAGTAAGTGAACAATCAAGGGTGACACCAAGGTCAAAAACCTAGGTGACCAGAAGGCTGGTGGTGATTAGGAAATTCCAGAGGGAAGTAGTTTTGAGGAGCCTATGCAACAGTTTAAAATACCTGATGATGTGGCCCTATAGTTTAGGAAACTGATTAGCTCCAGTTTGGTGTGAGAAAAATCCCAACAGAGGTCATTGAACCTGTGGGAGCAGATGAAGTCACCAAAAGGGAAGGCCCAGGATAGAACCTCAAGATCCACCCACAGTTGGTGCATGTGACAGTAATGAGCTAACAGGGAACAGATGGGTAGGAGGGGAGCTAAGGGAACAAAAAGAAGGGAGGATCCAGGAGTCAGCAGAGCCAAGTGAATGATGACCAAGAAAAGGCCACCATGTTTGGCAATTGAGAAATGGCTTACCTTTTCAGAATGTCTAAAAGAGGCAGGCAAGTTTTTTCTCCAGAAGTTTAGCTAAGCAGGAAAAAAAGGACTTTTCATTTCCCCCTTTGGCCTGTTTTCCAACTCATACTATATTTGAAGTAAATAAAATATTTAAACCCTCATGATCTTGGATTACACTGTCTTCTACCACCTCAGCTTAGTAACTCCTGGAGGGGAACAACACCAGAGTAGGGGGGGTCCTATTTTTTAATTGAGCTGTAAGATGTAATAGAATGCTCAAGTCTTTTGGCAAAGTATTTTTAAAAAGATTAGAATACCATATGTAGGGGCGGCTAGGTGGTGCAGTGAGTAGAGCACCAGCCCTGGAGTCAGGAGGACCTGAGTTCAAATCTGGCTTCAGACACTTGACACACTAGGCGTGTGACTTTGGACAAGTCACTTAACCCCAACTGCCCTCCAAAAAGCAAAAAAAAAAATAATAATAATACCATATGTGACTTCAGACACAAATCATGTAGTCATTTGATTTGTTTCTGATACAAGAAAAGGGCACCTGTTCTGCTCCACACACAAAGATAGACATACCCTTGATCTTATCAATCCTCAAGTGTTCCACATGCATGGCTATGAACTCTGAAATCTGTTAATTGATTGGTTCTACCTTGCAACCCCAAACCCTGTTTTTCATCCTGATTCCCAAATCTACCCCCTCAGTTCTTTCCCACACGATTGACCTTGCACTGGTTACTCTCTCTTCCTTTGCCCTTCTGGCCCCTCGATGAAATAGTTTGATGCTCCATTGTCCTCTCAAATCCCTTGCCCCTTTATACTATCAAAGATCTTGCCCTGGCAAACCCCAGCCTTGGTTTACTTCCACTGTCTCTGCCTTCGCTCCTAGTTACTGAGCAAAGCTGGAGAAAATCATCAAATTGATACTGATTTCATTACAAATTATGTTACATAATTTGGACTGGGTCCTTACACCTCCCTAACTAATTCGCTATCACACTCACCATGATGGCTTTTCCTTGACTTCTCAAATTTCCCGTGGCTCCCTCTTCACCCTCTGAGCTGAGAATCTTGCCTCATTTCACTGAAAAGACTGAAGCCATTCCTGAAGCGCTCCTTCCCCTTTTCCTCATCTCACATAGATGCTTTCTGCGACTATCTCCTTCAACCCTGTTTCACGTGAAGAGGTGGTTTCTCTTACCCAGGAAAACTGCATGCCCAAGTGATCCCATTCCATTCCAGCCTTCTACAGCAGATCACACCCTCTACAATCCCTACTTCTCTCACTAATCTTCAATGTCTCCATGTCTACTGGCTGCTTGCCTACTTCCTCTGTCCTCCAAAAATCCTCATTAATCTGCACTATCATCCCATATCAGTCTTTTTTGTGGTTAACTTCATTAAGATGGCCCAATTCCTTTCCTCTCACTCTCCTAACTTTAGTCTTTCTTCCCACCTCAGTATTCTATACTGTTCTCTAGAGTCACTAATGATCTCTTCATTGCCAATCCTCATCCTTCCTGACCTCTCAGCAACCACTGACACTGTTGGTCATCCTTTGCTCCTTGATATTATTCTTTATAGGTTTTTGTGATGTTCCTCTATCCTGGTGCCCCTTCTACATGTCTGTCTTCTCTGTCTCCTTTGCTAGATCTACATCCAAGTCATGCCTTCTAATTGTGGGTTTCCCCCAAGGCCCTGTCTTGGGCCCTTTTCTCCACTCTATACTGTCATTTGATGTTCCTGTCAGCTCCCAGCTTGATTCATCTCTGTACTGGTGATTTAACAGATCCACTTGTCCAGCCCTAAACTTGCCAGATTCACATACCAGTTGCCTGTTAGACATCTTAAACTGGATACTGAGCAAACATTTTAAACTCAACATGTCTAGAATTGAACTTACAGGGGTGGCTAGAATTAGAGCACCGACCCTGGAGGCAGGAGGACCTGCGTTCAAATCAAGCCTCACACACTTAAACACACAAAAAACTAGCCATGTGACCTTGGGCAAGTCACTTCACCCCAATGCCCTTAAAAAAAAGGCCAATAAAAATTTAAAAAATAATAATAAAATTGAACTTACTATCTTTCCCACTAAACCCAATTCTCTTCCTAACTTCGTAATTACTGTTTAATGTACCACTATCTTCTTGGTCATCCAGGCTCCAATCTAGTTCTTTTGAGGACTTTCCATTCACACACACACACACACACACACACACACACACACACACAAGAACACACCCCTCGTCCGATCAGTTGTTAAAATCTCCCCATGTGCCCCCTCTCACCACTGACACCACCATCACCACTCCAGTGCAGGCTTTCATCACGCTGTTTGGTCTCTCTGTGGAAAATCTCTTCCTACTCCAAACCATTTTACAGTCAGTTGGCAAAAATCATCTTTCTAAAGTGTGGGTCTGACCATGTCACCCTCTTACTCAGTCTAACCCTCTTGCCTCCAGGATCAAATCTAAATTTTTTGGTTTGGTTTTTAAATCCCCTTATAATCTGACTCCTTCCTACCTTGCCAGTGTTCTTACACCTTACCACCACTATCACCATTGCCACCCGCATACCTTATAAGCTAGTGACTCTGGCTAGCTTGCAGTTTCTTAATCAAGACACTCCATCTTGGGGCAGCTAGGCGGCGCAGGGAATAGAGCACCAGCCCTGGAGTCTGGAGGACCGGAGTTCAAATATGACCACACACACACACACACACACACACACACACACACACACACACACACACACACCAACTAGTCATGTGACCTTGGGCAAGTCACTTAACCCCAATTGCCCTACCTCCCCCCTCCAAAAAGCCAAAAATAAATACATAAACAAACAAATTAATTGATTAAAACTTTTTTTAAAAGACACTCCATCTGCTGAAAACCTACAAGTTTTCACTGGCTGTCTCCCGTGCCCGGAGTGCTCTCTCTCTCTTTTTTTTTTTTTTGGTTTGAAATTAAACTTTAATTAAAAATTTACTTAATAGATCTATTCAGCCCAAACAGCCATTATAAAGTGCTTCCAGCAAGTCAAGAAGCATTTATTAAATGTTTACTACATGCCAGTCCCAGCTCTAAATGCAAAAATCACAGTCCCTGTCCTCAGGGAGCTTACATTCTGTTGGGAAAGCTAAGTAAACTACTAGGTAGAACCAAGACAAAGAGAGTAGATGTAATCTCAGAAGAGAAGGTACAAAATTCCCTAAAAGGGAAAAACCTCTTGGAGTAAGTGAAATTTCAGCTAAGTCTTAAAGTAAGTAAATTAAGAGGCACAGGTAAGGGGGTAAGCTATGACAAATGCACAGAGAGAGGCAATGGGGCTATGTTTGGGGAACTGCCAGAATATCTGGAAGTTAGTAGAGTGGCTAAGTTTTGTAGGGTTTTTAAAAGTTAGTTTTATCCTAGAGGTAATAAAGGGCTACTGGAGCTCACTGAGCAGGTGGAAGGTGACAGGATCAGACCAACACTTGAGAAAAAAAACCAGTCACCTTGGCAGCTAAAGGGAGGATGAATTGGGAGAGGGAAAGAACTGAGGCAGGGAGACTAACCAGAAAGCAGCTCCAATAGTCCAGGTGAGAGGTGATGAGAGCTTGAATGAGGATTGTGGGTATGCAAATGGAGGAAAGAAGATATATACTAGTTACTGTAAAGGTAGGAATTTGACAATAGGTCAAAAGGTAGGAAGATTTGACAATAGATTGGACATGT
>CM053596.1:49975266-50020655 GCA_028646575.1 Pseudocheirus occidentalis
GGGTTTGATTACATTTTGCAAAATGTCTGTTGCTAAATGAAATTGAATTTTTGTATTATATAAGGCCAAAATGAATATAAAGACAAGCTATATTTTAAAAATAGATTGAATGGATGTCAGTTTGATGGGGAAGTATATTTAGCAGAGGGTTTGCTAATTAGCAGTTCCTGCATTAATTCAATTCTGTGTTGAGTGATCACTGAATGTGATTTACAACCAGTATAACATAAGTAGCCTTTTATTCTAATTCTTTATTTTGGTGTGGTGGCAACTCTGGCTTCCAGAAGTCTATACCAGCAGAACATTAGCTTAGGCAGTTCCAGTGGTAAGAGGGAAAGACTTTACATGTGGGCCTTGTTGGCAGGTGATGTCTGTTGCCTGAAGACCAGCCTAATGATGCTGAAGAAGCTCTTCATGAGGAATTTGTTCAAGTCTCAGCTAAAGTACCCCCTCTTCCAGAAGACTTTCCCAGTCCTCCTTCATCTTAGTTCCTTCTGAGACTACTCCTAATTTATCTTCTATATACTTTGTACATAATTGTTTACAAGCTGTCTCCTGCCATTTAACTTAACTCCTTTAGAACAGGCATTTGTTTGTCTGCCTTTCTTTGCCTCTCCAGCACTTAGAACTCTGCTGGAGGGGCAGCTAGGTGGCATAGTGAATAGAGCACTGCCCCTGGAGGCAGGAGGACCTGAGTTTGAATCCAGCCTTAGACACTTAACACAAAACTAGCCTTTTGACCTTGGGCAAGTCATTTGACTCCATGCCCTCCCCCTCCAGAAAGCAAAAAATAGACATTAAAAAAAATAAAAAGAACTCCGCCAGGCACAGAGCAGGCACTTGGTAAATAAATGCTAGTTGGCTGACTAACTTTAAGAAAGATGAGTAGTCCAGTTAATGAGGTGTGCCATAAGAAAGACATTAGCTGAAAAATAGGCAGAATCATTTTCTCTCTCATTCTGCTCTGTCCAATTTGTCTCTTACTTTTCTCTCTTTCCTCTCTATTTCATTTCTTTTGCCTTTTTTCCATCGGATCAAAATCAGTCCCAGCCTTATTAAAGTTCAGAAGTTATTATAAGTGGAAGCAGAGGAATAAGTGATTCCCAGGAGAGGAATCTTGCAAAGTCTGGGAGTTGAAGGCACCAAGCTGGTGGAGCAGATTAGAAGGAAAAAGAAAGGGAATATAAAGCTAGAGGAAGCAATTGTCATAGACAGGTACTAAAAATTTCTTCCTTAATGCAGTGCCAACAAGAAAAGAGTCCAGTGTACAGTCATCCAGCTGCCTTCCATCCTATTATAATGCCCATTGTAGTTCAGTTTTGTCTCACTCTTTGAGATCCCATTTGGAGTTTTCTTGGCAAAGATACTGGAATGCTTTGCCATTTCCTTCTCCAGCTCATTTTACAGACCAGGAAATTGAGGCAGAGTTAAGTGACTTGCCCAAGGTCACACAACTAGTAAATATTTGAGACTGGATTTGAACTTTCTCCAAGCCCAACACTCTATCCACTGGCACCTAATTGCCTAAAATGCACTAATTGGAGAGTGGGACGGGAAGCTGGAAGGGGACCTGTTGCCAGTACTGCTCTTAACCCTACGCTGCTCACTTGTGGCTGGCCACGTGAAAAACGCAGAAGAGTCAATGGGAAGAGGGGTTTCTCAGAAGTTCTTGTGCTTCCGGCCATCTGCTTTGCTCCTCCAGCCAGGAAGTAAGTTAAGAACTTGTTTTTCAGTTTGAAGCCCTGGTCTGAGAAGAGGGCTCCAAATCTTTTCTGCAAGTTATCATGGGCATGGTCAGTGAAACTTACTTTTGTGATTGCTGGAATGTCATGGAGACCAGGCTAAATCTTCTCACTTGGAATTCCCAGGTTCTTAAGAACTTTTGTTGACCTGGTCAATCTCTGATTTCCCTGGAAACATGAGTTTCTAAGATAACAGCTCTGTAAATATACAGCCCACTGACCATGTCTGTTGCAGTGGATTATTCCTTAGCTCCTAGTAACAGCTGTGGGACCTGGTACCACAGGGTCACCACCATCAGAGTGGATGCTTTTAATGGGGAGCTATATTCTCTGCCCAGCTCCAAATCACCATCTTTTAAAATGCCCGCTGAGGAACAGGTTGGAGTTCTTCACATCCTGGTCTATGGGTACTTAATTCCATTGTCTTTGTAGCAAGTTACCATGTTCCAAAGATTCTACTACTGTTTGTTGTCAGGTAGATTGACTAACTTGGGCTGTGTCTTGACAATGAGAAGCCGTAAGGCAATGGGAAGCACCCAAGAGACCTGTCCTCACATCTAGCCCTACCTGCTGTGTGACCTTGGAAAAAAGGCTTCAGTGTCCTCACTTGCAAAATGAGTGGACGAGGGAATAGTCTACCATTGAAAATACTTAAGTTGAGCTAATTTCATTGATTTGGAGAATTGTCTTTTTTCTCTGTCCTGCTACACCTTCCTACCCATCCATGCCTGTCTGTCCTCTGTCCAGATCTTCCCATAGAGTCAACCACAGGAAGCCACTCAACAGGTCCAATGTCTTTACTGATTTCTCCTGACACTGGAAAGAGAGGTTTAGAGTTATAAGGTATTTTGAATGATCTCATTTGTTTCTCAGAACATCCTTGTGAGTTAATGCAACTTTTATCTCAGTTTTACCCAGAGGGAACCAGGTCCAGAGTAAATAAGCAACTTGCTTCACTTCACACAGTTCATAAGAGGCAAAGCAAAGATTATCTAAGTCTTCTCCAAATCTACTTTTCTTTACTTTCTCTCAATGACAGAATGATTAAAATGGTTTCCCAAGTCTTCAGCCCTATTGATTCTAGAGAAGTTAGGTGGTACAGTGGAGGGAGCGCCAGGCCTGGAGTCAAGAAGACATGAGTTCAAATCTGGCCTCAGATACTAGCTTGTGTGACCCTAGGCAAGTCACTTCACCTTGTTTGCCTCTGTTTCCTCATCTGTAAAATGAGCTGGAGAAGGAAATGGCAAACTGCTCCAGTATCTCTGCCAAGAAAACCCATCTTAAAAACAAGCTGAAATCTCTGGTTAACATCATCTTATTGTCAGCTAGGGGCTGGTTGGCAAAATTAGACAATTTCCCACTTGATAACAAAAACCAGTCTAGTTCGGCACTGCATTGACTGATGGATAGAGCAACGGTCAACAGCCTAGCCCCTTTCATTTTTCTCAGCTGTTCCCTCACCCCACTTCTATCCCCCTCCCATGAATCAAGAGAAAGAGCCGCTCATTGTCTTGTCTGGTGTAGGTAGGCTACCGAAGCCCATACCATATACCTATGAAAAGGCAGAACCCCAAGGACATAGACATCATCCTTTCACCACCCTTCTAAGAAGCCCTTGGTTTAGCCCCTGTAATCAAGTCAGAAATTAGTCTAGACCTATCAGCGTCCTGGAGCTAATCCCAGAGGTTAGCTATTGGCTGCTGGACAAATCCCACCCATCTCCCTTTTAATTGGCCACTAGTCAACGTATAAAAGGGAGCCTGTTGCTGAGCAAAAAAAAAAAGAAAAAAGCTAGCAAAAGGAATGGTTTAAGGTAGTATTCTTGTTCAGTTCGGGTCTACCTGACACTTCATCTGCCAAGGCCAAGAAGAAGGTGTGATCCAGCTCTTTGGAAGACTTCTGGAGATGCTTACAATGGTATTGATACTCCCTTAGGGGTTTCCCCACCTTGAAAAGTTCCCTGTTTCTAGATTTAATTATTAAGACAGCTGTACACATCTCTGAACCTGTCTTTCTTATCTGTCATATGAGGGGTAGGTACTAGATAGCCCCAGAGGAGGGATCAGAGCAATCACCTAGCATGAACAGAGAAAGCCAAAGAAATTCAGCAAAGGGTAGAGAGAGGAGGCAGCCCAGTGTCAGAGGATGGGGAGGGAATGAATGTTCTTGCCTTGGGAGCATCCAGCCTTCGAGAAGGGGATCCAGCTGGTGAGTAGGACTCCTCATGGGAATAGCAGGAGGGGTATTGTCTTGGGAAGGAGAAAGTGCAGGGAAGTTTTGTTTGTTGTTGGGTTGTTTTTTTTTTTTTAAATTAAGGGACTGTAGGGGCATGTCTTGGGAATTAGAAAATGTTGATAGAGTGGGAGGCACCCAAAGGGATAAAGGACACTGACCCTGGGGAGAGATGTCAGGCTGTCGGGGCATTGTGTTACGGTGGACCACAACACTGCATCAGGAGTCTGGACATTTAGGTTCCTGTCTGCTCTCTTACCGGGAATGCTTTGTGTGACTTGGGAAAAGTCTGCTCCCACCCTATCCCCTTCTCTGTTCCTCAGTTACCCTAGGGAGTTGCCTAGATGACCTCTCAGGCCCCCTTGAAGCTTGGCCATATTTTACCCAGAAGCAGAAGCCATCCTCAGAGGTAAAGGTCGGATTGGTTGATCCGATCAATCTCTGCGGATCAGGCTGTTTGGTTAGAGAGGCGCTGTGGCCAGAATGCCTAGCCTCTGACCAGTGGAGCTGGGTTCAAATTCTGGTTATGCCATTCCTGGCTCTATGACCTTGTGCAAATCACAACCCTTTTTGAGGGCTCCACTTTCGTGCTCTCTCACGTTAGGATGGACAAGAGAAACTCAAACGTTCTTCCTCAAAGGTTCTTTTCTCTGTACTACTTTGAGCTATAGCAGCGTGTGCACAGCAGAGGGCGCTGTCAGCTTGTACAGATTCAAACAGGTCTTTTCCCTTCCAATTGCTGGCGTCTGTTGTAGACTCATTAGAGCGGCTTAGGCTGGTCCTGAACCTTTTGCCATCTTACCGTCCTCGCTGCGTGGAAGGAAACACGCTTTGCCTTAGTATAGATACCTCTGCACGGCTCTTGTGCTGTTTTTAGATTTCTGGGTCTAGTATATTTCTCAAACCGGAATCCCCCTGTCTTTGGAATCGTAGAGAATGAGTGATTGGGACTCCCCTTTTATTGCTTGGAAAAGGGAAGGAGTGAAGGCTGAAAAGTCAGATAGACGGATTGCTTCAAACAGGCTTGAAAAGGCACACCTAGATTTCTTTATGTGAGCTTTTTCAAGTCAAAATGTCCATTTAATTCAAAGATTATTTATTGAGTTCTTATTCTGTATAAGGGAAGACATCGAGAAAACACGTAGTGAAATCCGAAAGAGCACTTCACTGGGGAGTCAGGCAGCCTACATTCTTATCCCTGCTCTGGTATTTCCTATGTGACCTTGGGCCATTCATTTTATCTATGAATCTTAGTATACTGACCTATAAAAGGGGTATAATACTTGGCTTTTGTGTGAGCAAAAAAAGAGAAAAGAAAAGAAAATGAAATTTTGATCACTAAGCACTTTATATATTAAGTGCTATATGAATATTATTTGTTGCTATTGCATATTGGAGATGAATGAAGCAAGATCCCTGCCATGGAGTTTATTGTCTGGGGGTTGAGGGGAGGGAAGAAGATATTGATACTAAGAACTGCAAATACCAGGCAGTAGGCAATAACATGGTAACACTAAATGGGGGCACAGAGAGAGAGAGATTGAGTTTACTTGCCTGGCGCTGAAGTGCCACTGGAGCTGACCCTTAAAGGATAGTGAGATTTCAACAGACAGCTCTAGGGCATGAAGGGAGGGAGGGAGGGGAGAAAATAAGAAGAGGAGAGAAGAGAAGGGGGGGAGAGAGTTTGCTAGCTCTTGTAGGGAAATGGCAAAATGCATTTGGACAGTTTGACTGAAGTACAGAGCACAAAGAGAAGCTGTATGCTTTAAAACACCAATATCATATATAATGTAATAGCAGAAATATCAGTGCATCTGTAGTCAGAGGTCCTGGGTTCAAATCCTTTGGGTGACTTGGATAAATCACTTAATCTCCCTTATTCTAGGTTCCCTTATCTGAAAATGAGGGAGATTAAATGACAGCCTAGGTCTCTTGGAGCTCTTGATCCATTGTGTAAGATTGGAAAGGAAGTTTGGAGCCATTTATGGAGAGTCTTAATGCCAGATTTAGATTAGACCTGATCACTTTTAAACCATGGGGAAATCATTGAAGACTTCCCAACAGTTGAGTAACCTTTGCTTTAAGAAGATTCTTCTGGGGGACAGCTAGGTGGTGCAATGAATAGAGCACCAGCCCTGGAGTCAGGATGACAGGAGTTCAAACTGGGCTACTTAATAGCAAGTGGCAAGAGATTGAGATTACTGGGCAAGTCACTTAACACCTATTGCCTCCCCCCCAAAAGAAAGGAAGATTCTTCTGGCAGATGTGTAGCATGGAGGGAGGAAGAAAAAGAGAAAGAGACCAGTTAGGTGGAGGCTAATACTATAATCCAAGTGAGAGGCGATCATCATTACCTACATTAGGGCTGGGACTCTGGAAGTAGAAAGGAACAATGAACAAGGTTTGATGATTGATTCGGTCTAGGAGGAGAGAAGAGTCAGAGCTGAGTCAGGTTAGTGGATTTTCAGGGGTCATTAACAGAAATAGGAAAATCAAGAGGAAGTAACTGCCTTTAGGAAGATTAGTTCAACTTTCTGCTTTTTTAATTCCCGGGGATACATTTTCATGGAAATATCCAGCAAGTAGTTAAAAATTTTGGAAAAGAGATCAGAGATTAGAAGACAAATTTGAGAGAAGTCAACACAGGAGGTGCTAGGAGCACCCAGACTGAAACTGGGGAGGTGTCAGGGACCTAGATGCTTTCTCCCTACTCCCTCAAGGTCATCCAAGTCCCTGAAGAGGGCATTCCTGCCTAGACTCCTTTTGTCTTCTGTGCTAAGATTAAAGAGTTAGCTGCCATTTCATATGTCAGCTACTGGGTTGGAGCAATAGGTGCCTGTGAGAGAGAACTGGGGAAAATGTAACTCAGGAATGGCATTGCATCATTGCCCTCCCCCACCTTATCCACCTCTACGGCCCCCCTACCCTCCCTGCCCTAAAGAAAGGAGGGTCATCACCAGAAGTTTGGGGGAAATGCCCCTTTTTATGAGGGAGGAGGGAATCAAAGAGGGGAATCTATGTAAGGAAACCGAGGAGGTCATCAGCTTGAATAAGGGAGGAGAGTTTCAAACTTGGTGCCTGGAACTTAGAAGAGTTTAGCAAATATTTGCTGATTGAGTGAGTGATTAAAGAAGTGATGGGTGATTAAATACTGTTAAATATAGTGTCAAATAGGGCAGACTGGTAAAAGAGAAAAAAGGAGTGAAGAAAGATTGAAACTCCAGTGAGAGAGATTGAAGTTAGACACCAAAATGAATATCTTAAGGAAGTTATGAAATCCCTTCTGAGAACTTCAGATATAGGCTGGATTCTCTTTTGTCTGCTATGTTTGAAGGTGCAGGCCTGCTTGAGGACAAAGAGAATATATTGAAAAACCTTTTAAGATTCCCTCGGCTTCAGACGTATGATTAGCTCCAGCAAGGGTCAATATACACAGTTGCCACCAAAACCCATCCTAGGACCCAAAACAATCTCGCCAGAAACTTAAAATCTGCAGCATGAACTGGCTTCAAATTCTAAACCGAGATGCCCTGCCTAGTGCCTAAAAAGTTGCGTTCGGTCGAAATGACTGTCTGGGACTGTCACTCTCGGTCTCCCGTTTCTCATTTACTTGTTTATGAGTAACCCTCTTGCAAAAGTTTGCAACATCCTCCTAGGTAAAACTACAATTCCCAGATACCACAGCGCTTCCCCGAGCCCATTGGAAGATCGTCGAGAGAAGCGGTTCGATAAGGGAAGGCATCTCCGCCTTCTACCAGACTAGTGAGGAGATGATTGGTCGAAGCCTGAGGCTTTTGTGTCCCCGCCCGCCCCCTACCCCACCCCCCGGACCTGCGGCTGTGTAGGTCCCTGTTGCCGAGGTCGGATCCAGAGAAGCTAAAGGCAGTTGGGCTTGGGGATGTCTGTGAGCTGTGGCAGCCAAGACGCTCTTCATTCTACGATTCTAAAACCCCCCGGGTCCTCGGTAGAAGCTGGGGCATCCCTCGGGTAGCCACGGACCCTTCCCGTGCAGAACTGTGGGTCTGCGGACAGGTGCAGAGCCCCGCCTCACTTGGCGTCTGCGACCCCAGGACCCGCTAGCACACTGCGCCCCCGCTGCCGTCCCCGCGGACCCCGCAGGGAAGGTGCGCGCCGGCTGACACCATGATCGTTGCCGACGCGGAGAACTGCGCCGGAATCCAAGGCTATATCCCCTACGCCCAGTGCGGTGGCGCAGGGACCGCGGAGGTGAGTGACTGGGACGCTCCTCAGCCGTGTTCCCCTTCCCAGCCGTTCCTCTCCCCAGGGGTCCCCCCAAGTCCTGGAGGGTGCGCGGTCCTGTATCCGGTCCTCCTTGGCAACGGGACAGGCTCGACGGCTGGCTGAGCTTTGGGATCGAGATCCGGAGCTGGAAACTGGGGGCAGACTGTAACCTGGCTCTGGGATTGCATCAACTGGCCGCCACTGCCTTCCTCCTCCTCCTCTGCCCTCGCTCGCGGGGGAAGAGCCCTGGACGGCTTCTTAGGGACGCAGTGGGGGTTGGGGGAAGGAGGGGCTTCACAGGCTGGCTCGCGGCTTGCCCAGTAAGCGCAGTCTTCAAGCCTAGGCATGCCTGGGCCCGTCGGAGCCGACCTTGTCCGCTTCCTTCCCTGTTTTCCACTGAGGAAAACCCGTGGGGGTCTTGGAACTATGCCTTTGGGGAGGTGGTCGCAGAATCCTTCACTCTTGGGGCTGAGGAGGAGGAGGAAGCAGCTTTCGGGGCACTTGGCGATGCTCCCGGGTCCTGCCCTTCTGCACTACCTGCGGTCATCCTTACTTTCCCTCCCCGGGAAGGGAAGACCTCGTACCCGGGTGTCTGGGGAGGGGAAGAGCGGAAAAGAGTGAATGGGAACCGCGACTGCCAGGAGCGAGGAGCTACCCAGGGGGACTGAGGTGGACAAGTGACGTCAGCTACTCGGTGGGAGCTCCTGCGAGGATTTAGGATCTTGGTAGAGACCTATGTTCCTACAGGCTAGAGGAGGCTGAGGAAGAGAACCTTGCAGCCCCAAACTCGATTAGCCCAGCCACTTGTTAGCTGTGTGATTTAGAACCTTCTTTTCTCATGTGTGATTTGCATCTAAATGCTTGTCCGACCTACCTTACTCAGCTCGTTGTCATGAGGAAAGAGCTTTGTAAGCTGGAAAACGTTGAAGTATGAGCTATGCGGGAATCCCCTCCTCCAGGAAGCCTAGCTTGACTAACCTCACCTGATTCAGATCAGACCATTCTCCTGACCGAGTCTCCTTCCAGGACTTAGAAACATTGTTTGTATTTTAGAAAATTTGCCCAGAAACTTGGCCCGAAATTTCAGTTCTGTCTGAAGCCTTGTTGGGAGTAGGGGTGGGGGTGGGGGAAAGGTGCCTCCTATCCATTACGTGGGTTCGGGCCGACTTCTTTATATCCCGACCAGAACTGCCTGGAGGATCTTGGAGGGACCTCAGGGTTAAGCCCCTGAATTTTACAGAGGGAAAAACTGAAGCTATAGGAGATTGTGACGTCATAAAGTCGCATGGATAGTAATAGTGGAGAGTAGATTTGAACCCCAGGCCTCAGAGACCTTCCTCTTTTCCCCTGTACCATCTTCTCTAATAAGGGAGGCTCCACAATGACCTCACCGACCTCCGAGGGCTAATGTGATAGAGAGACTATAAGGTTCCTTCCGGAGGTGAAAAAAAGAAAGCTTCAGCCTCCTCTCCCTTCCCCCTCTCCCCCAGGTGTGTCTGGTGGAGGAAGGAGAGGGCTGGGCTGTGGAGGAGGAAGGCCGGGCTCTCCCGATGCCATGCCCCCTCACCTGATAGAATTATTCCCCAGTGGAAAACTTAGGAATCCCGGGGTCAGCAGCGGGAGATGTCTCTGTGGTGACGGAGAAGTTAATGAGTATTAATACTGTCTTGAGAAAGCTGGAAGGACAAGGAAGTCCGTTCCCCTTTGGAGATCAGGCTTTTTCAAGAGAGCAGTTGGCAGCTAAGGAGTCTGTTCCAGAGAACATTCCTAGACAAACCCAGAACCCCATATCCCCTAGTCAGTCGTCTGGGGGCTTCAGCAACTAGATAGGCTTCGCCTATACCACACCTCTTATGTGCAGGGTTAAAGGACAGGGACAGACACATGGTTTAGATGGGAGATATTCACCTGCAAGGCTCCCCATTGCAGCTCAAACCAGATTAAAATGTAATTGGGAAATAGTTAATAAAACAAATAAAGACATGAGTAATATTACATTTTAAAACTGAGTCAATATGTGGTCTGCAGGCATCCTTATGTACTGATTAGTGGACTGGGTTTCAATTTGAGGTCTTCACCACTGATTTACATAACCAAGTCCCCAACCTCCTGGAGCTCACCAAAATCTATTTAGGAGGACACAAGGAAGACACACTTAAGTCTTACGAGGAGTGTGAACAAAGAATTAATTTGGGCTCCAAGGAGGAAAGAGCATTTTTGATGACAAGAATCTGAGAAAACCCTAGGGAGGCAGTAGCATCAGATAAAGGTGAGGTCAGAGCATTCCAGATATGGGGACTGGGGACCCAAAACCATATAATTGGTAGGCTAGTTTAGTTGGAATACATGATTAGGAATAATCAGAACTGAGAGGAGAAAGGTAGGTTGGCACTGAAGAGTGGCAAGTCTGGAATGCCCCAGGCCAAGCCTTTAGAACATTACTTCATAGACCATAGGAAACCATTAAAGGATTTTAACCCAGATAAGCAAGAGGCCCCTGACCTTTTGGTTACCGGCTAACGAGTCTGCAGACTCCTTCACTACTAAGTGCTGACTAAGTGGTATTTATAACCATTAGAGAGAAATGAACCTCCGAACTGGATGGGGGAGAGGGGGTTGGGAGTCTCTGACTTAGACTTTGCAATCACTTAACCTCTCCGTTCCCCAGGTAACTCTAAAACTGGAAGCTAGTCAATCTACAAGCATTATCTCTTAAGCACTTATCCTCTGCCTAGTCCTAGACTAAGTGCTAACCAATAAAGAAAATGCAAAAACCATCCCTGCCTTCTTGATCTCAGCTGTGAGAATAACAAAGACACATATGCCGAATCTTAGAGAGAAGGTATTAGCCCCTGGGGGCACTGAGAAAGGCCTCCTGAAGAAGGCAGGATCTAAAGTTATATCATAAAGGAAATGGGGAAACTAAGAATGCATAGGTAAGGTGGAAGGGCATTTGAGGCATGAGGTACAGCTGGGGCAAAGGCCCAGAGGTGGTAGATGGAGTGTCACATTCTAGAATTGTAAAGTGCTTATAAATTGCCAAAATATTCAGTAGTAGGAGTAATTTTCTCATGGGGAAAAAAAAAAGACAAAAACAGAGAAGATAAGGAGTTTTTATTTTCTCTTGTTTTCTGTTGCATTTGACTTTTTTTTCCCAGAACCTGCTGAGTAGAGCTCAGCATAAGACCTGTGACCTAGTCTTGGCTTGATATTAATGCACCTTGCAATTTTGATCAAGTCATTTCCCTTTTCTGAGCTCAATTTTCTTATCAATAAAGGGGGAGTGGGGGAAGGTTTTAAAAATGTCCTCAAAGATCTTTTTCTGCCCTAAATGCTAATGAATGATTGTTCTTCAATGAATGTATCTTGATTTAAATTTAGAGGGTGGAGCTGAAGGGCTTGTAATAAATACGGGGGTTTTCTGGAACCTTTCGAGAGCTTTGTAAATATCTTGCTATATCCCCGCCTAACAGACAATGGGCCTACCTCCAAGTCTCCTACCATTACTTCTCTGGGATTCTTGTAGCCACCTGGGACCAGAGCCATCTGGGACTAGAGGCCATCTGAGCTCACTGTAGTCTGTGACACCTGGAAGAGATCTCAGATCCGAAAATCATGGCCTAGAGAGGTTAAAGTCATTGCCTGAAGTCATTCAAGCTAGAAGTAGTAGGACTGGAGTTCAGATCCAGGTCCTTAGAAGCCAAATCCTGTGTTTTACCACTGAATCACAGCTGTCTTGTATTTCTCTTTCCTGAAATGCTTATCAAACATCCAGGGACAGGACATTGTGTTGGGAAAAGAGTGGTATGAGAGGGAAAGCTCTCTCTGTGTACCCCCTGAAAAGATACAATGAGAAGAATGAATGGAAAAAAAGTATTCATTAAGTACTGTAGGGAAGGAAGAAACTTTAGATTTGGAGTCTGGAATTGTCGATGTTAAGTCATGTCTGACTCTTTGTGACCCCATTTGGGGTTTTCTTGGCAAAGAATGGTTTGCGGTTTCTTTCTCCAGCTCATTTTACAGATTCGGAAACTGGGGGAAACAGGATTAAATGACTTGCCTATGGTCACCCAGCCAGTAAGTGACTGAGGTCAGATTTGAACACTGGGCTTCTTGACTCCCCAGACCTAGCACCCTTATTCCCCTGCACCACCCAGCTGACATCAGATAGCATCTTGGACCATTCACTTAGGATCATAGATTCAAAGTCAAAAGGAGACTTGATCATCTATTCCAACCTTTTCAGTTTGCAGAAGAACCTGAAATCCAGAGAAGCAAGGATTTGCCTGTGGACACACAGGTGATATTGCATGGATTGACTCCAGTCTGAGTTCATTTTCCTGCTTTGTAAAATGGGGCTGCCAGGAAAGGAAAGACTTAGCTGCACGTCCAGGAAGGTTTTGGAGGGAGACATGTTAGCTAAGCAAGATGCTCAACAGATGCTCCTTAAGTCACAGAGCAGTGGGTGCCCATCAGTATCCCTAAGAGAGTTTCCCTATAGTAATGAGAGTTTTCTCTAGGGATGAAATCACAGGCCTGGTGAAATCGGATCACTAAGAAATGTCTCCTGTCCTCTTAGACTGTGTAGTCCAAGAACAGAATAGGACGTGTAAGGGTTAGGGACTGGAATGTTTTCTTTTTTATCCCCAGCACAATATCTGTCAGACTCTTGGTAAGTGTGTATCACAGAATTTGAGAGTTGGAAGGACCCTCAGAGACCATCTAGTCCAATCCATTGACAGGAAGGCTGTAGTATACCCAATAAGTATATACCCAACAATATGGAGTCTCTGGTTGAGGACCTCCAAGGGGGCAGGGAGCAGCCTTCCACCTCTGAAGGCAGCCTGTTCCTCTTGTTATTGACTCTCTGTGGTCCCGTTTGGAGTTTTCTTGGCAAAGATGCTAGAGTGGTTTGCCATTTCCTTCTCCAGTTCATTTTACAGATATGGAAACTGAGGCAAACAGGGTTAATTGACTTGCCCAGGGTCACACATCTACTAAGTGTCTGAGGCCAGATATGAACTCAGGTCCTTCTGATTCCAAGGCAGATGTTCTATCTACTTTTGAGCGGCTATAATTGGTAGAAATTGGCAGAACTTTTTTTTTCTCCATATCAAGCCTAAACTGGTGTCTTTAAAACTTCCTCTCATTGCTTCTGGCCTGCCTCTCTGAGGCTAAACAGCAGTCTGATCTCTCCTCTCCTCTGAGTGACATCTCTTTAGAGAATTCAAGACAGTTATCATGTCCTTCCTAAATCTTTTCTTCTCCAGTCTAAATAAGCTTAGTTACTTCAGCTGAGCCTCCTAAGCTATGTACTCAAGACCCTTCCCAGGAGTATGAGGGAGCCAGCTCCTAGCTCATTACAGTTTCGGTGTGAGCATTTACAGGCAGAAAGCACCAGAAATCAAAGCTTGATTCATTGTTTTGTTGATTGTCTGGACTTAAGAAAGTGATGGAGAACAAAATAAATGTAAAAGAATATTGTTGGGGGGCGGCTAGGTGACGAAGTGAATTAGAGCACTGACCCTGGAGTCAGGACCTGGGTTCAAATCCGGCCTCAGAAACTTGACACATTTACCAGCCATGTGACTTTGGGCAAGTCACTTAACCCCAATTGCCCTGCCCCCCCCCAAAAAAAGAACATTGTTGAGGGATGGCTATGTGGCTCAGTGAATAAGCCCTAGAGTCAGGAGGACCTGAGTTCAAATCCGACCTCAGACACTTAACACTTACTAGCCATGTGACCTTGGGCAAGTCGCTTAACTCCAGTTGCCCTGCCTTCTCCCCTCCTAAAAGAAGGGGGAAAAAAGAATATTGTTGAACATTTACCAATACACCACTGCCCTTCACCAAGCTGCTTGCCATCCTCTGGTTGTTTTCCAGGTTATCTACCTTATTCTTCAAGCTTGCCCTCCAGAAGTGCACAGGGCACTTTTTTTTTTTAAGACAATAGTGGTTAAATGACTTGTCCAGGGTCGCACAGCTACTAAGCTTCTGAAGTTAGATTTGAACTCAGGTTCTCTTGACTACAGAGCCAGTGCTCTATTCACTGCACCACCTAGCTTTCCCTTGCACCCAATACTTCTGATGAGGGCAGAATACAGTGAGGCTACTATCTCTATATAGTCCTACAAGCTATTCCTTCCTCAGTACAACTCAGTGGTACAGTAGATAGAGCACCAGCCTGGAGTTGGGAGGACCTGAGTTCAAATGTGACCTCAGGAATATATTAAAAGTTGTTTGGTTTGTTGTTTTTGGTAGGGTTTTTTTTTTTTTTTGGTTGTTTTTTAACACAAGTTCAAGGCTTTACATTCATCCCTTTTGAATTTGGTCTTAATAGATCCAACCAATGAAAATCTTCTTGGATCTTGACTCTGTTGGCTTTTCCTCTGTACTTTGGGTCAGTTGTAAATCTGATGACCTTGTCCTTAGAGGCAAGCATTGTTCATCCACTTCCCCTTTCCCCCATTGACACTGAGCCATTAAACCTTGTTGGTTTCTTTTCCTGTCCATCCATCTGATCCTTTTGGGGATCCATCTGATTGCAGCATTGTCATGTCCAGAACACTATGATATATTATCATATATATTATCAATAGCTCTAAAATCGAGCTAGACTATGTCTATAGTTTTCCCTTCATCTGCTAATTTAGCTGGTATGCCAAGAAAAGGACTTGAAGTCACTCTGGCATGACCTGTTCTTGATGAAGCCGTGTTGGTTCTTAGTCATCAAAGCTTCCTTTTTGTTCACCTACCATCTCTCTAACCTATTCTCCATTTTCCAGGAATAAAAGTCAAGCTCACTGGCCTAGAATTTGCAGACTGTAGTTTGGAAGTGGGTGCAACAGTTGCTTTTCTCCATTTGTGACACTTCTCTCATTTTGTCTGACCTTTGAAATATCACTGACTCAGCAATCCCATCGGCCAGTCCTTTGGGACCCAAGGCTGTAGTTCATCTGGGCTGGGGGACTTGGCTTTGTCAAGAGCCAAGTCCTCTCTTATTATCTCCTTACCTGACTATTGAATTCTCTGTTCTTTCCTTTCCAATGTAAAGGTCATTCCCCTTTTTGCAGTGAACAGAAAAAAAAGAGAATTAAGCAATTCTACCTTCTCTCTTTTATTACTTTGTCTCCTCCATCCCAACCAAAGCTCCTATCCCTTCTTTGATCTTCCTTCTCCTAATATAACTTTAAAAAAAAATAATACCACCTTTTTCTTGTTTTCTGAAACAAGAAATTCTGAACTTCAGACTTCCCGAAGCATTCTTTTGTTTCCTGGCCTCAATTTCATCCATCTTCTGTGCGTTTTTTTAAAAAAATCTAAGTAATCTAAGTTGGTAATTGTTCAGTGGCACAGATTTGTTTCAACAAATCCCATTATTCTTCTTTATTAGAACCATTCCCTTTTTCATCTTTAGCATTTCATTTGTTAGTATCCCATATTCCTCCTGGGGGATGACTTCACCTGAAGCTCCATGGGATCTTCCGTATCTTTTCTGAACCTTTGAAATCTGTTTTCCCCAAATTGAAGATGCACGTCAGGCAATTATGAAATGATCACCCACTTCCTCCTACCTGAAGGGTTATCATCACCATGCCAGCAACTAATTTGTGGGAATCAGATCCAGAATAAAACTTCTCTTTGTTGTGTCCTCCACCTTTTAAAAGATGAGATTAACAGTAAGGCAAGTTGAGAAATTGTTAACCGCACTGCTTTTTGCCAAGAGAGAGAGAGAGAGAAAGAGAGAGAAAGAAGAAGAAGAAGGAGGAGGAGGAGGAAGAAGAAGAAGAGGAGAGGAATGCAGACCAGAGATAGGGACAGAAAGAGAATGGGGAGGAAGGAGGCAAAGAGACAGCAAATCCTCTAGCAGATGTCTGGATGATGGAAGTACCTTATCACTCCTTTATCATGGTGCCTTTATGCCAGGCTTGTGATTTGTTTCTCAGACTCATCTATTAACTCTTTCTGTCCAGGTGATCTGTAGTAAGGGATGTGCTGGTGGCATCTTAAGCTTGAATCATCATATATCAGGGCTTTAAGAAATCAGATCTTGATTGATTATTTTATTGATACTCCTAGACTTTTAAAAGTGTTAATAATGCAATGTAATTTGGAAGCATAAGCGCATAATTTACACATACATTCACACTCCTCTAGAGAACTGGAGTGTTAAACATTTACCAGCACAACCCTCTATTGCTCTATAAATTTTGCCCAAGCTCAGCAGGAGTGCACTGGACACACAGACATCAGGGAATAAAGTTATCGCCTGTATGGAGACCTGGTAACTCCAATCAGACCCATACTAATGATAACAATAATGACAGTCATCTCTTTTAACAATTCAGCAAATCTAAACAACTCATCAAGAAAGTGGGACATCATCTACAATGCTCTACCCCTAATCCTTTGGGGCTCCCCCCCCCCATGAGGCAATCAGGGTGAAGTGACTTGCCCAGGGTCATGCAGATAATAAATGTCTAAAGCCAGATTTGAACTCAGGTCTTCCTGACCCCATTTGGGGTTTTCTTGGCAGAGACATTGGAGCGGTTTGCCATTTCCTTCTCCAACACATTTTACAGGTGAGAAAACTGAGGCAAACAGCATTAAGTGACTTACCCAGGGTCGCACAGCTAGTGTCTGAGGCTAGATTTGAATTCAGATCTTCCTGATTCTAGCCTTGGCACTCTAATCCACTGCACCACCTAGCTCCCCATAACTTTGTTAGCTGCTCACAGATGGGTAGGCATCCACTATGTTTCCAGTTCTTTGCTATTACAAAAACTTACTGTAATTAATATTACTATATATGGAGCTTTTATTCTGATCATTGATCTTCTTAGGGTTTATGCTTTAGCAGGGTGCTCTCTGGATCAGAATATAAGGATATCTTAGTCAACTTTCTTGGAATCATTCCAGATTGCTTTCCAGATGGTTGGGCCAGTTTCCCAACTGTGCATTAGTGTGTCTATCTTTTCATATACAACCTATCCAATGTGGACTGTTCCCATCTTTTATCTGTTTTGCTAATTTGCAGGATCTAAGGTGAAATCTCAAGAGTTCCAACAAGCATTTTTTAAAAAGCATTTACCATGTGCTAGGCACTAGAAATACATAGATATGTACGTATACTGCCTTCAAGGAATTTACCTTGTATGAGGGAGACAACATGTACTCATAGAGAAAAGGTAAATTGTTGGTAGGGAGAAATGAGCAGCTAGGGGCTTTGATCCCTGGAAATCTCTGCTTGAGCTGAGCTCTGAAGGGAGCCACAAAAATACATGTACTCTGAGAGGAACAGGAGAGAAATCTGACTGTGGAGCAGGTCCAGGTAGGCTTTGGAGGAGGCACTTGGGTAGATTTTCATCTGCACTTCTGGTGGGGATGTTTAGGGAAAAACATTGACAAACTAAATTGTAAACAGGGATGACCATGATGAAGAGGGGATCTGAAAACCATACTATATGAAGGTAGGTTGAAGAAACTAGGGGTGTTAAGCCTGAAAAAGAGAAGACTTAAGAAGAGAATGATTTGTTTCAGTTCTATCTAACTCTTCATGTGACCCCATTTGCTGCCTTCTCCAACTTGTTTTACAGGTGAGGAAACTGAGGCAAATGGGGTTGAGTGACTTGCCCAGGGTCACCAAACTAGTAAGTGTCTGAGGTAAGATTTGAACTCAGGTCTTCCTGATTCCAGAGCTGGCGCACTATTTACTGTGCCATCTAGCGGGTACATAATAGCTGACTTCAAGTCTTTGAAAGTTTCCCATGTGGAAGACTGACCAACCTTGTTCTGTTTAGCAACCAAAAGCAGAACAAGATCCCGGGTGGGCACTACCAGGAAGGCAGATTTTTGACTCAACATAAGGGGTGGAGGTGTTCCTCCAAATAAATTAGTTGTCTCTTGGGATAGTGAATTCCCCATCACCAGGAGGAACTCAAGTGGAGACTGGGTGGCCACTTTCAGGGGTCCTATAAATTAGATTAAGGATCTAGGCTTGGAAAACTGCATAAAGAAGGTCTTGGCCATAAGGCAATCATCTACTTTGGCCCTTGCATTGGAGTGTAGAGGGATGGGATGGAGCTGTGAAGGGTTCCAGGTCCCTGGTACTAAGACATTTGAACTTTATCCCGTAGGTGGTAATGGAGAACAATTAAGGGTCTCTTTGCTGGATAATGAAGTAATAAAACCTGTTCTTTAGGAAGATTACCAACGTGGATTGAAAGGGGCAAAGAAAAGCAGTTGGCAAGGGGTAGCTGGCTTGGAAGGATGGAGATATGTTACTACCAGGGCAGTGGTGTTCAACCTTCCTAATGCCAAGACCCTTTATTACTCAAATGTGGGTGTATCTGCCAGTGGGCGGACCCACCTGGAGACGATAGAGGAGCGGTGTCTCAGTTCCCAAGACCATGAGAACCACTGTACTAGGGAATGATGGGAAAGACTGTGGGTGTTTTCAGACTGGGAGCCTGGCTCCCAGGTGATTGATGGTAGTGGTGCTCTTAATAGAAATAGAGAAAGAAAGGAAAGGAAAGAATGGTGGTGGTGGTGGTGGTACCTTTAACAAAAATAGAGAAGTGAAGAAAGGGAGAGAGAATTCAAGGCCAAAGTTCCCTTTTAGGTGAGTTGAATTTTGCCCATCAAAGCACTAGTTCCAGAGTCAGGGGTGGGGTCCCAGGGCCGTTATAGAGTAACTGCACTTGGAAAGCATTGAAGAAAAAAGAATGGAGGGATTTGAGGGGCTGTTGTCATTCTTTTATTTGAGGGGCTATTTATCATTCTCCTAGCCAGCTGGGTTTTGAGATACCTCATGACAGACCTTTGCCTGACTGGAGGTGTGGGGTATGGGAAGCCAGGACCTAAGAAGAGGTGGAGGGGTCATGGACAGAGATTCATGGAGCAGAGGTCAGGGTTAAAAAGGATAAATTAACTCTTCTTAACATAACGGGACTAGCTGTAGAAGACCTGTCTCTGGACGCCCATCCTATGCCCTTCCTTCCCCTGCCCAGCCTTGAATTTACCCCAGATTGAGCTTATGGAAGAAGCAGCCATGGGGGAAGTAACCTGGGACTGTAGAGTTGGGGGAGAAAGAGGAGGAGATTGCCTAGTGGGAGATGGGGCAATGTTATGGTAATGGAGAAAGAAACAAGCATTTAATAAGTGCCTACTGTGTGCCTGGCACTGTGCACTTTACAGCTGTTCTCTCATTTGACCCTAAGTGATCCTAAAGAGAACCAGGCTAGGAGTCTTGGCTACATATCCTGGGTAGCGCCCTCCAGCATTTACCCTCTGTGTCCCCTGGCACAAGACACGTGGATCCATCTCCAGACTCCCAGGCACGCTCAGTGATGTCCCCCATGCCTGAAATGTTCTCTGCCGCCTGGCCTTCTTGGCTTCCTTCTACAAAAAGCCCCTCCTGATCCCCTGCAAGGCCAGTGCCTTCCCTCTTTCTACCTCCAGTTTACCCCATATGTGTTTTGTCTACGCGTCGTTGTTGTCATGTTGTTTCCCCATTAGACTGGGAGCTTCTTGAGGGCAAGGTTGGCTTTTTCCTTTCTTTGTATTCCCAGCACTTAATACCGTTCCAGGCTTATAAAAGTAGGCACTTAGTAAATGCTCGTTGGCTGACAGACAGACGGCTCAGGACCTCAGTCTCTTCATCCATAAATGCTGCATCCTCATATTTGCACTGTCCACGCTAACAGGCTGTTGTAAAGAAAGCTCTTTATAGTTACTGGGGGAGCTGGGCGGGAAAGAGGGGAGGTCTATACCTTCCCAAGGAAGCCTTTGAAGAAACTCAGGCCCCCAATTGCTTATCTCCTCTCCTGGGATCTTGGCAGCTGGGTGATCTCAGTGGCAGGCTGATCCTGCAGGCTACACAAGATGGGGGACAGAGGGAGGAGATTAGAGGCACTTGTTACCAGGTGAGCTTGTCTTCCCCACCCTCCCCTCTCCCCAGGGGTTGAGAGATTCCTGAGGCCAGTTTGACCTGTCTCCCCATCTTTCTCCTGGAAACCTTTCTGGCTCAGTTCCCCAGCTGGCTAGGGCTGGTTCCACCCCCTTGAGAGCTGTTTCCATCTGTCCTCAGCTTGGGAGGGATGAGGAAGGGGATTTGCCTAGTCAGCAGCTCCTTATCTTCCAGACTGAGTTGTTTATTTTGGAGGAGGGGAAGGGAGGGAGATTAGGTCTCTGAGGCCTGAGGAGGTGAGGGAGGCTGAAGCCAAAGCTGGCACCTGTAGAGAAGTCCTCAAATGGGAGATACTAGGGTTCTGAAAGATCCCTGCCCAAAGTCTCTTTTTGTGGTTGAGAAAACTGAGGTCCCCCAAGGGGGAAGTGACTGACCCAAGGCCACACCCTGCAAATTGAGTGACTTAAACTGGTGGTTCGGTGTTGTGCCTGGGGCTAGGGAGGGGCTGGAGATTTTGCCCCCACTGGGGAGCCACTCTCTAAATCTCAAGGGACTTCTTAACTGGGAGTGAATGGTAAATGAAGGAGGATGGAAACCTTTATTCTTCTCCCACTTTTCTAAAAATGAAATATTTTTTGATAGAAGATACTAAAGAATGATATTCCTTCTCACTACTCTCACTTTTCTTTCTTTTATATAGAGTATTTTCTGGTTGTCTCTACCTGCTGGATTGTAAACTCCTTGAGGGCTGTTTCTATTTCACGCTTGTCTTTGTATTCTCTGGGTTGCTTAATGAATGTTTTGTCTCTTGATTCGAATCTAGTCCAGTCCTTTTACCTCCCTGGGCCTTCCTCTAAAATGAGAGAGTTAGCATTGGAGAATCTTGTGAAACCCAAAGGAAAAGGGAACACTGATCCCTGCCTGCCGAGTAGCTTAGAAAGCCCTATGCTAACATTATGTTATATGTGCATTTGGTTAAATATTTCTCAACCACGTTTTCATCTGGTTTGGGCCCTGTGGTGCAGGCCATGTGTCTGGACATTCCTGGTACCTAAGGTTTCTGCCGGCTCTGGGTTCCAAGGATTTCTTCCAAATGCAGGCCTGTGCCCTAGACCAGAAGAGGGAGCCAGCCATTCCAGCCTCTCACCACCACTGATGGGAATATTTTTTTCTCTTAGGAGCAGAAGGTAGTCCCTACTCGGAGGCTCCCCCGGGGTCCTAGTGCCTTCATCCCGGTCGAAGAGGTGAGCAAGGGGTATTTGACTGGCTTCGGTTGGGGGAGAAGGGCGGAGAGGGACATACCAATCTAAGCACTTAGGAAAGGGAAGGGGGAAGGTGGAGGAAACTTGGGAGAAAAGGATGCAGAAGAAGAGACTTTAAATAATTAAGAGTCTATAAACATACTTAACAAGCTAGACTGGGTAAGTAAAACATTTCTCTGTAATATGAATCACTGTCCCAGCTTGCTTGTGTTAGGAGTCTGGATTTTTATATATTAAGTTTCCCTGGATCAGCCCAGGTCCTGAATGGGGGAAGAGAATTAAAGGGCTTGGGGAGCCCCTGGTCTGGGGAATCCTACTGTATCTCTTGCTTCTCTGCCTGGATTTCTTTGCCCTGAAGGGGCCCAGGAATTCAGTTCAGGGGTTGGTGACTTGCAATATCTCTCCCTTTACCAAGTACTTGGATGGATTCTTGGGGATCATGTTCTTCCCGCAGTGGGGGGGGAGAGAAAGCAGGGGTGTGGTAGGCAGTTCTGATAGATTTCCTTCCTCATCTTGTCTGGGTCAGGTCCCAGAGGATCCTTAGCTGCTGGGAAGAATTAGAGACCAGGAACTGATGAGGTTTAGAGGGTATGTCAGACCCTGGCCGGTTATTGTGCCTGGAGAGGAATTCTGTACTAGACACGTGTGGAAGTGAAGTTGAAGGGAGGAAGATGAGAGCAGCTGACATTCCTTCCTCATTTTGCTTGATATAGGACATCCTGGAGATCGACTCCAGTTGAATGCTGCCAATCAGATTTCTTTCTTCCTATGCCCCGTTGCTATGTTGGCCATAGTTTCTTAAAGTCAGCACCTAGTGGCTCTTGATGTTTCTGCCTTGTTTCCCATCTTTTTGGGGGAGGAGTTCTATCAGCTTGTTAATGATCCATAGGCATCTCATTTTATCAAGTGAGACATTCTTCAGCAATATGAATGACTATTCCCTAATTGACTAGTGTTGTATCTCACCTGTTGATGGTGGGATTTTCTTAAGACAGACCTGGCCCTATGCCTAGCTCTGGTTTGGAGGGGTCAAAGGGTCCTGAGAGGATTCAGGACATGACCCCTCCCTCTCCTTGGCAGATCCTGCAGCAGGGGCCAGAGGCCATTGAGCACCAGCTGGGTCTGGAAGTCTTGGCCTCTGGACGGCCAGACAATGTCATGCTGGTGATGGGCCTGCACCCTGACTACCTCAGCAGCTTCTGGAAGATGCAGGGCCTGCTGTTAAGAGTGGATGGACCTCTGCCCTGCCCCTGGAGGCACTACATTGCCATCATGGTAAGCCCCTGGGGTTGGGAATCAGTGACAAGAAGCACCCCAGAGCTCTGCGTTCTAGTCCCAGCTACTAAACTCAGCGGATGACTTGGGTTTCATCCATAATATGAGTATAATACTACTTCCTAATTTACAGGGACCAGAGTTATTGTTCTCTCTTTTCTGCTAAATCAGGTAAAAGGTCATTGAGTCAGTAAATGAACAAATGAATAAGAAAAACATAACTGGAAAAGCCCATAAATCCCAGGGTGCAGCAGCAGAGGGTGTGGCAAGGACCAGAGGGCCTTGGGGTGCTTTGGCAGGGAAAAGTCCAAAGGACTGAGGGTCCTAGTAGGATTTTAATTGTTGACAGTTGGTATGGTGTGAATAGTCTACTCTGGGAAGCGGGGAATAGGGAGGTACCCAGGGAAGAACAACCTCAGGGGGCTACAGTGCTGTGAAGTTAGAGGTGGGGGAAGGGGGAGTGACATTTAGCTGAGGTAAGGAGAGAGAAAGAGACATTGGAAGGAAGGTCGGGGATAAAGGGCCCCAGAGTAGGGGTAAGGCTGCTCTTCCTGTCCTGGATTCTCTCTGGGCAGGTGGTGAGGGTTTAGCTTTATAGGGCTAGAGAGCAATTCATGAAAAGCAAGTTGTCCACAGAAATACAAAAGGGAGATAGTCCTTGCCTTCCAAGAATTTACATTCTAATTTGTTGTTGTTCAGTCATGACCTCATTTGGGATTTTCTTAGCAAAGATACTGGCATGGTTTGGCATTTCTTTCTCCAGCTCATTTGACAGATGAGGAAACTGAGGCAAACAGGGTGAAGTGACTTGCCCAGGGTAACCCAGCTAGTAAGTGTCTGAGCTGGCATTTGAACTCAGGTTTTCCTGACTCCAGGTCTGGCTCTCTATCCGCTCCACCCTATAGCTGCTTATATTCTTTTTGTTTGTTTGTTTTTTGGAGGGGGAAGGTAGGCAGTTGGGGTTAAATGACTTGCCCAAGGTCACACAGTTAGGGGTGTGTGTGTGTGTGTGTGTGTGTGTGTGTTAAGTGTCTGAGGCCAGATTAGAACTCAGGTCCTCCTGACTCCAGGGACTGTGCTCTATTCACTGTGTCACCTAGCTGCTTACATTCTAATGGAAGAGACAATACATTTAGAGAAGTGGTGGCTAGGGAAAGTACTTCTGTGTAGGCAATCCACAGGATTGTGAAAGGAGCTTAAGGGTATTGATGACTATGCCCTTCTCAGAATTTATGGCACACAGTATTGATTTCATTAATGTGCCTGGTGCAGGGGCGTGTGATACACATGGGCTCAGGCAAGAAGATGACTAGGAGATACTTATTATCTCCTGCTGTGTGCTAGGTACTGTGCCAAGTTCTAAGGATGCAAAGACAGGCAGAAAACAAGCAAGGTCTTCTCTCTGGGAGTTCACAGTCCAAGAGGGAGACAACATGCCAACAGTTAGGTACAAACAGGATAAACTGGGGGTGGTTTCAGAGGGAAATCAGAATGAGGTAGGGACCAGGGGCAGCCTCCAGACGGGGAAGCAGAGAATCATAGTGAAGGCTCTGGACGCAAAGGACCAATCTGACCTTTGATCTCCCATTCACCACCCCTTTGGACCTTTCTAGTCTGGTTCTACCGACTTGGCCTGTGACTGTCCATCCGATGCCCTGCTGCAGCCTCCTCCTTCGCTCTACCCTGAGTACAAAACCACAGGAATGGCCAAACCAGAGGGAGAAGGAGCCTGGGAGGCCCTGGCCTCTCCCTAGCCCCTCCCCAGCCCCTCATCTCTGTCTCCCACCACTCTCCTCCAGGCCTCTGCTCGACACCAGTGCTCCTACCTGATCAGCTTCCACATGGCTGAGTTCCTACAGGCAGGTGGAGACCCCGAGTGGCTCCTCGGTATCCACCGGATCCCCCAGAAACTCCGCAATCTCAATGAGATCAACAAATTGCTGGCCCATCGGCCCTGGCTAGTCACCAAGGAGCACATTGAGGTAAGGGGAAGCCTCATAATAATAATTATTATAATAGCTAGCATTTATACAGGGATTTAAGGTGGGTAAAGTGCTTTACATATATCATCTCATTTGAACCTCTCAGCAACCTTGTGAGGGAGGTGCTACTGTTATCCCCTTTTTACAGATGAGGAAACCGAGACTGGAAGGTGAAGTGACTTTGCCAGGTTCACACAGCTTAGGAAGTAACTGAGGCAGGATCTGAACTCCAGTCCTTTCTGTCTCCAAGTCCAGCACTCTGCCCTGAGCCTGCCGCAGAAAAGGCACTTTTTGTCTTCAGGCTTGTTTCCCCCATGTAAAATGAGAATTGGGCCAGATGATCTCTAAGGTTATTTCCAGTTCTTATGTCATCGGTTCCAGCATTCTGCATTCTGAGATCTCTTCGAGTCCTGCCAGTCTTTGTGCTAACGTCCCTAATAAGCTCAGTCTATGATAGATAACCCGTGCAGGATGAATTGGCAGAATGGGGTACAGATTAGGTGGGGGGGACTATGTCAAGCAGTAGGGGAGAAAATACAACGATGCGCCTGATGCCAGGTAGGTTGGGGCCCCAGCTAGAAGCAGTGTCATTGCTGCCTTTCTGTTAATTTGCACAAAAGGTCCCCTTCACCAGGGATCAGCTTCATCTTCCATCTTTCCCCCAGACGAGGACCAGCCTTGTCTGGTCCTTGACATCAGACGGCTACTCCCAGTGGGTGTATTTGAGAGAAGGGCCTCAACCCTAGACAGGTGTAATAAGCAGAGGCTTGGGCATTCTCTTCCAGGCTCTTCTGACCACTGGAGAACACAGCTGGTCCCTGGCTGAGCTCATCCAGGCAGTAGTCTTGCTCACCCATTATCACTCCCTGGCGTCTTTTGTTTTTGGCTGTGGCATCCTCCCTGAGGGGGATCCAGAGGGCAACCCTGTCCTCCAGGTGCCCTCTCCATCCAGTGGGCAGAGCAGTCCTCCCAACGGAGACCCCCTTGGCAGTTCTGGGGTAAGTAGCAAGGTCAGGGATCTGGGGTGCACCTGGCCTGGGGACCTGGGACCAGAGGCAGGGGAGGCATGGGTTGGGAAGCTTTTGCTGAGACTCCTTTTTGGGTGAATGACAGGAGTTAACCATTAGTCTCTCCCCTCCACCCAGAGCTTTGATGCTGTTCGGGAAGTAGAGGCCTTGATGGAGCGGATGAAGATCCTGCAAGAATGCCAACTACAAGAAGAGGCAGCTTCCCAAGAAGAGATGGAAAGCCGCTTTGAGCTGGAGAAGTCTGAGAGCCTGCTGGTGGCCCCTACAAGTAAAGCCTCTGGGGCCTGGGAGGGGATGGGGGTCTGCCTAATGACCAGAAAACATCTCCTTGGGAAGAGAAAAATTCACCCTCAAAGCCTATTCAGGTTCCTTTACAAATGGAAACAGTAGTCATGGTAGTTTTGTCTATGGAGGGTATAACACCCATCTGCTTGAACCTTGCTGGTCAACCTGAGTAGAAAAACTTGACAGTGTTTCCCACAATGGGCAAGCAGCCTCTCCTTCCCATCATCTCTGAAGGAAACCTAGAACCCTAGGTAGAGCTAGGGGAGCTAATTCTAGTTAGAAGAAGGGAACAAGTATGGTGGGAGGTTGCCAAGGAAAGGCTTGCAGTGCTGAGGAGGCTTTCGGCTCCTAGGCCTGCCTTTGGATTCTTTAGTAGAAGGGAGGGAGGAAGATGAGATGGGTCAAAAGGGAGGGAAGAGGCACAGTGAGATCAGATATGTATAACAGCATCAATTCAAATTAGAACAAAGTTATCTTAACATGCGTCAATATAGGGGCAGCTGGCTGGCACGGTGAATAGAGTGCTGGCCCTGGAGTCAGGAGGACCCGAGTCCAAAATTGGCCTCAGACACTTGACACTTGCTAGTCATGTGACCTTGGGCAAGCCACTTAATACCAATTGCGCTGCCTTCTCCACTTCAAAAAAAAAAAAGAACAAGTGTTAGTATAGCAAAGATTAGTGCCTTCTTCTGTGAGGACATGCTCTTCACTCATGGCAGTTACAGCATCTCGCTCCCCCAGCCCCCTATGCCATAGTAAGCCTCATGGATTTGCAGCTGGGGTGAAAACCATTTCATCACTCCATGCCATCCACTCTAGGGAATCTCTCCAAGCATAGCTCTGAAGGCATTCTGAAGGTGCAAGTGCGTGTACCCGTGCATGCATACGTGTGTACACGCACACACACACACACACACACACACACACACACACACACACACACACACACACACACGCACAGAGTCTCTTGGCCCCTGATTTGAGGCCCTTTCCAGATTGGCAGAGGAGGATATAGCTTAGAAAAATGAAATTAAAGGGTGTGGAAATCAGCGGAGGGAGAGATCCTTCCTAGCCACTGGGATCAAGGAAAGACCCCTTGGTGGAGGGAACTGCCATGTTGTGCTGGATTGGGGTAAGTGGGGGATGTTGAGGTTAGTGCCTATAAGTGTTTTTCATCATGACTCCCAACCTTCCTGTCACTATATAACAGGGAGGCTGGGGTCCAGGTGTGCCTACAGTGCCTCTACTCTTACCTTCTTCTGACTTGGTCCACAGGTGACATCCTAGAACTTACTCCATCCCCCGATGTCCTGTGCTTTGTGGAAGATCCCACTTTTGGGTATGAGGACTTCACTCGGCGAGGCACCCAGGCCCCCCCAACCTTCCGAGCCCAGGTAGCCCTCCCTCCCCTACCTTGGAGAGATCTCTACAAACTCATTGGATTTGGGTTGGGCAGGAAGGGAATAATTAGAACCATGGAAATTGTCTCCATTGTAGAGAACTAGCCCTGGAGACAGTGGTCACGGAAGGTTGGTGAGGAAGCCCCAACCAGATTGACAATACCAGAGGAGGCTCAACTCTAGCATAGTAGCTCTCCTCCCACCCCCATGGCTCTTTTAGAGCCAGAATTCCTTTTAGGTGAATTAAAATTTACTTTGGGGGAGTAGGCTTTGGGAACCAAAAAGGATTATGCCTGGCCTGCCCTTGGGTCCCCCAGCGTTCACCTGGCCTTCCTCCATCCCCCTCCTCTCTGTTCCTTAGGACTATACCTGGGAAGACCATGGCTATTCCCTAATCCAGCGACTCTACCCAGAGGGGGGCCAGCTGCTAGACGAGAAGTTCCAGGTGGTATATACTCTGACCTACAATACCATTGCCATGCACAGCGGTGTGGATACCTCTATGCTTCGAAGGGCCATCTGGAACTACATCCATTGTGTCTTTGGCATTAGGTGAGAAGTAGCCACCACCCCACTCATCCAAGGACAGTCAACAAGGTTTTGTTGATCATTTACTACTTAAGGGGTATCCTGATGGGGAGGGAGAGTTTACTCCAAAAGAGCATGTACCTTGCCCACAGAGAGGCATCTGTACAGTGAACCATCCCCTAAAGCACCTAAATTGCTTACCTGGCACCTTTTTGGCCCCTTTCAGCTGAAAGAAAGAAGAGGGAGAGAGAGAGAAACAAAAAAGAGAAAGAGAGAGAGAGAGAGAGAGAGAGAATGCCAGATCCCTCTGGTTCCGTCTTCCACCTTCCTTCCCTAGTCTTGGATGGTCCCAAGTACTTAACTTTCTTGAAAGGGATCGACTTCCCTCCCTCCACTCTTCCTATCTCCACTAAACAGGGCTGGAGCCCTCCTCCAGGTGACTGCTTAGGAAGCTTGGAGGAATGGACTTGACTGACTTGAAGTCTCCTCACCTCCTCACCTTCCCCAGGGTGAGGAGCCAGGCAACGGGACCCCATCAGGATACTTTCCTTTTGTGGATATTGTGAGAGTGTGTAGAGTTGGGGAGGGGAGCTCATTATGGGAGATGCTGATCTAGGAGCAAACAGTTGATAGCATTTGGGGGCACCTTCTGTAGATATGATGACTACGATTATGGGGAGGTGAACCAGCTCTTGGAAAGGAGCCTCAAGGTCTATATCAAAACTGTTGCCTGTTATCCGGAGAAGACAACCAAGAGAATGTACAATCATTTTTGGAGGCACTTCCGACATTCTGAGAAGGTAAGGGGCCTTCTGCTACAGGTAGTACCAGCTGGGAGCAGGGCAAGGGGGCTCAGATACTGGCACTTAAGGGAGCCTTAAGTATTTTCCTAGCTCAGGCATTCTCTGTTCTGAGCTCCCTTGCACCACTAAAAAGATGTACTTAGGTCCCTGCTAGCCCTGGCCTTCTCTGTTCTAAGGGAAGGCCCTCCCAGCTCTGACATCCTATGTTCTAAGGGCCCTCCTAGCTCTGACCTTCTCTCAGAGAGTCTGTCCAGTTTCTAAATATCCTGTAGGTCTGGAGGGAGGGAAGGTGGGAGGCATCTCAGAAACAAAGGCAGGGAATGAGGCTGAGACAGCTCTGCTTATGCGGGGCAGCCGTATGTATTGAGGCCGGGAGGGCATCTTGGCTAAAACATTTGAGACATGGAGTTTCTAGGATTTTGATGGTCATGCTCCTTGACTTCAGGGATAAGATAAAGTCAGTCCTAGAAAAATGAGAAGGTGAGAGTGTCTCAACTCTACCAACAGGGTCCTCTCTGCACCCCTTCCTCCCTCTTCCAGGTCCACGTGAATCTGCTGCTACTAGAGGCCCGGATGCAAGCAGCCCTCCTCTACGCCCTCCGAGCCATTACTCGCTACATGACCTGATGGTGGGCACCGTGGCCCTCCCGGCTGCTGACTGGACACTACTTTTGCTGGGAGGCCAGCTTCCTTTCTGGTAGTCCTTTCTAACCTACAGACTATTGATCTCTGCCCATATCACATTCCCTTTCTGTCCCACTGGCTACAGTCTGGTCTTGTCTGTGAAACCTTGGAAATCAAGTGCCTCTGGGCCCCCCACTCCTCTCCATCACTTTCCCCCACCCCAGTGGAAACAAAAGGACCTCTCTGTCTGCTCTGGGCCCCCAGCTCTGTTGCTGGAGCTGAAGAAGGAGGCAGGAACCATCCAGGCCATGTTCATCTTGTTGCCCTCCTTCCACCTTGGAAAAACACAACCTCCTCTATCACCAAGGTCAGGGGGAAGAAGTCTCTTCAAGGAAGACTGTTCTAAGCCCCAGTTTCCTAAAAGAGAGACCACCCCTACCTTGGCCCCGCCTCTCTTAGCTACTTGTCACGGGAAAGTATCTACTGGGTTCAGTGGACTAGGGCTCCTGGATGACAAGGAAACGTCACAGCCTGGGGGTTGCACCTGCACTGAACTGGGCTGACACTCCGTGGGGTTGGGGGAGCAGGGGCAGTGCCAAGACCCCTGCCCCTTAAGCCTATTTTTCTAGCCCTGTTACCCTAAGGAGCCTGGGCAGTCAAGGGGATTATCTGTGAGTCCCTGGATTCGTTGTTTTGTTTTTTTTTTATTTGCTCCCCTCAGCCTTGTTTCCCTTCCCCCACTGCTGGCAGTGGGGAATCCCCAGAAGAGATCAAGGAAGGAGGGGAATAGGAAGAAGATTGAGGGGGAAATTTGCTTTTCTGAGAGGAGGGAGGGAGGAGGGAGTCTTTCCTTTCTTTCCTGAGACCTGGATGGGGAGGGGTGTGAAGAAAGTCTCCTGTAGGATTGGCTTCATCCATCCCTGTTTGACCCATGCCTAAGGAAACTGGACTTTGAATGGGATGTGTTCTGCTCGGAGCAGCCAGGCTCTACCAAAGCTAGCACCTTGACCTCCTGCCTCCCCCTTCCTTCCCTCCCCTTGTTGTGTTTACTAAAAGGATGGGTTTGAGAAATGAAGTTGACAGCACAATAAAAGTGTTGGATTGGGGGAGCCAGAAATCTGAGTTCCCTGTCCTCACTTTGTCACTGGCTGACTCAAATTTAGGCTTAGGCTATGACCCTGATTTATCAGTTTCCTCATCTACAAAATGGGAACCCTTCTAGTTCCAGACTTTGTAATAGACCTATATAGTTTCCAAATAGGATCAAACCCAGAGGTCCTTAGGACCCTAAATTTTCCCTTCCTTATCCAAGGAGGAAGGGAATCTCTCTCCCCTTGAACCCCTGCTCCTACCCCATTCCATAGCCCTGTGCCCCAGGGTCCAGGAACCCCCAGAAGGGCCAGAGCCATTCTACATTGCACTTTCTCTGATATGAAAACTGTGAATTCTGTTTGCCATCTTTCCCCAGTCTTTGTGCTCTGTGTCTTACTCCTGGACACTTGGGAGATGTCATAAGTTGCCATCCCTCATAATTAAAGCTGCTGTTCCTGCGCCACTCCCTCAGTGTCTCTCCCCCCAGCCCATCGGCAGGACCCCTCATCCATGCTGAGGGTCTGGCTAGGGGGAAGGAGATGAGCTGGGGACGGTGGGGAGATATGGGCCACTCTCATCATGCAGGTCATGGTGAAATAAATGGCTGGAATGTTGAGGCTGGGCTGGGCTGTAGACCACCTGGCCCCAAGCCAGGACCCCAAAGATGTGTACTGTCCCTATGAATTTCACAAAAGGAAAAAGCTGGGGAGGAAAACAGTGTTTCAATGCAGAAATGTTTGTTACTTTGCTACATACTCCATATTGACAAATAAAAGATTCACTGGGGTTGTTTTTCTTTTGGTTTGGTTTGGCTTTTAATTAAATCATTATGTTTTCTTCTGGAGGAGGGGGTGTTCTTCCACTAAAACCTGGGTTTCTTCCTTGTGGAATCAGTGTTGGGGACCATGTGGCAGGAGCCAATTACAAGACTTCCATCTCTGCTCCATTCCTGAGAGCTGATATATGGGTAGGAACCAGGCCCCTTGCATAACTCATTTTGGCAATGGACCTATCATCATTGAAATAATCAAGCAAACTCTTGCTTTCAGGCTGCAGCTGAGAGGAGTCAGAGAGAGACTGGCTGGGCCAGGTGGCCCACAATTGGTCGCATGACTTCCCTGCCTGCTTCTCTTCCATTCTTGGAGAATTAGTGTCCTCTCTTAAGCCAAACCAGTCCCTTTTGCCTTGGTTCCCATGGTTCTCTCCTGGAACATCTTTTGCTCACTCTTGTGTTCTTCATGCCAGGATTGATGCCACTTGAAATCCTCACAACTGTCAGAGCTTCCTTTCTTCTCTCTACACCCGTGTGGAGCCTCTGGGAGACAGAAGAACGGATCTGTGGAATTGAAGAGATCTAGTGTGGGATATGACTTCCAACATTTAGTTACCCTCACCCCTGAGCCTCACTGGTTAAACTAGGTAGTTTCCTTCCTGTAGTGTTATTGTGAGGATCAAACAAAACTGCTAAAAAGATCCATTTTATTGATGTTTAAACAACTGAACAACAATGATAATCCAAGCCCTTAGCACATAGTAGGTGCTTAACAATGCTTGACCTTTGGTGGACAGCCAGGTATCACAGTAGATAGAGAACTGGGTTTAGAACAAGTTAGACTTACCTTCCTGAGTTCAAATCTGGCCTCAGACACTAGTGCGACCCTGGGCAAGTCACTTAACCCTGTTTGCCTCAGTTTCCTCATCTGTAAAATGAGCGGGAGAAGGAAATGGCAAACCACCCCAGTATCTTTGCCGAGAAAACCTCTAATGGCGTCCTGAAGAGTCAGGCATGATTGAAAAGACAATATAAAAGGGGAAGTAGATGAGACAAGCCTGAAGCTCAGGAGGGAGAAGGTATGACTTGCCAGTGGTACAGATGAAAAAGTCATCATTCTGTGTGACTTGTCATTCCCTACATCTTCCATATGTGGCCTTTTGGGAAGTCTTTTGACATTACTTGGGTTATTGTATAATAGTCACTTTCCATCTGTCATTCCTCATTCTCACATGCCCACTTCTCATTACCCATCCCCCTGAATAGCATATTTTGCAAAATTTCTTGAATGCTAATCAATATTGGGAATGTTTTTATAACCACTAATGGATACCTCCTGTGCACAGGTGGGAGGGCTATGGATGTGTTAAATTATATTTTCAGACATTTTCAATGTTTTAATTAATTTTGCTGATTATTTCTCTCTTTCCTTTCTCTTTAAAAATATACTTTATTTGGAGAGCTTTACTGGAGTGGGGAGGGGGAAAATACTGGAAGAAATTTTGGCAACAAAAAGATTAATGAAAATTTATTTTTTAAATAGTACTTGAATTATTGTAAATCAGTGTAATATAGGGACAATTATGGGCAATAATTCGGTGTATGATCATGCTCCAGGCCCAGTTGATTGGCTGAGTTCACCATGGCCTCCTCTCAGTCCATGAGAGGTTGTGAACTTCCCGTGCATAAAACCATGTGTTGCTAAGTACATAGTAGGTGCCAAATATTTATACCCTGCAATGATCTGTTGCACAGCACAGTTCCACCTTGCATGATCTACGCTGGTTTCTAAGTCCAAACTCCTTAAGAATAACATTTCTGTAATTTCTGGTGGCAATGACCTGTCCCTGAATTATCCCCATAAACTCCTCCATTTCTACAAACAAGTGCACATGACTCAGCCATTTGTTGAGTACTTTATGTCAACATTATATTGGCTGTTTGCCCAAGAAAGGCCTTTTTACATTAACATCATTATTACTATCCCCATCCCCATAGCATTACTGGAAGAATAAGATGATGAGTTTCCAACTGTGAGGTTACACCTTACACCTAATATACTGTCAAAGACAGTAGGTTTTAAAAAACAACTAGTATTTATGTAGCTCTTCAAGGTTTCCAAAGGGCTTGGCACATATAAACTTACTTGTTTTCTCATAATGTTATGTCTGGGCAATTATGTGTGATTGTGCTCCAGTCCAGTTGATTGGTTGAGTTCACCAGTATTCTTTGAGGTCTGTATTCATATTGTGGATGAGACTTCATCTACTGTGAAATAAATGCTGATGCTGTTGCACCCATATTACAAATGAGGAAACTGAAGTTAAGACATGTCCAGAGTCATACTAGTAAGAGGCTGGTCTTTCTGACTCTTAAGACCTGCCTTAGAAAAGGAAATAATGTTAGAGGAACTATGGAAAGGCAGGCACATTCAGGTACTATGGGCAGAGCTGTAAATTGTCCCAGCCATTCTGGGAATGCAATTTAGAGTTATCAAGATAAGTAACTAAATTGTTCATACCCTTTGATCCAACAATCCCACTAATGAGAGCATACCAAGGAGGTCAAAGACATTCAATGCATTGCAAAACAGAAGCACTTTTTGTGGTAGCAAAGAATGAACAGACTGGATGCCCATTGATTGGGGAATGGCTAAACAAATGGTAGAATATAAATGTAATGGAATTTATTGCACAGTAGGAAATGAGGAGCATGAAAGATTCAGAGAAACCTTAGAAGATATGTTAACTGATGCAGAATGAAATCAGCAAAACTAATCATTTACATCAATTGACAAGCATTTCATGTTAAATACTTGAGGGTAATAGTACAAAGAAAAATAAAGTCATGCACTCAAAGAATTTAAATTTCATCAGAGGAAGTTTCCCATAGATATATACTATTCTTAGATGATCTATATTACGATATATTATATATGGTATATATTACTCTTCTTAGATATATACTATTATTAGTTTCTGTGAGGCTTAAATGAGATAAATGAAGGCTACTTGTGCTAGTAAGGGGGGTTGGCCTTGGAGAATCAGGTGGACCATTTCAAGTTCTGTTTGGTGAGAGAAGAGGTACTGGCTGTGCTGACTCTGTGACCCTGAGAAAGTCACCTTTTTATGCCCTAAGCAACTCTCAGAGAAAGAGCTGAACTATGTTGGTAAATGAAGTCCTCTTATCTGGGAGCTCCCAACAACACAGAAATCACTGGTCTAGTCCATAGCCCTAAATGAGATCTTGGAGATCACCAGTGGGTGTAGCCTTTTTGCTTCCAGGTAAAATAGAAAAAATGTTATTTCTTCTCCAGGTGAAAACTAAAAAAGAAAAAATCACCACAGTGCACTTTGGGTCACTTTGGCAACTTTTGTAAAATTTACAGACTCCTATTTAAATTAATTACAGATTTTGAATAAGAGGAATTGATTTAATTGGACAAATGTATTTCATCTGATTGTATCATTCCCCTGTTCCATTAACTTCAGTGCCCCCCTATTACCTATAATTAAATTAAATTATATCATTATATTGTATTAGTTACCTATTTTATTGTATTAATACATTATATAACATTTTATATTAATTACCTACAACATGAATTCTATTTGGCATTTAAATCTCTTCATTTCCTATCTTTCTAATCTTTGGATACATTACTCCCTTCTTTATACTCTGTGATATAACCATACCGACCTAATTGCTGTTCATCTTATAGAATGCTCCCTGTCATCTCCTCATGCCTTTGTAATGACTGTTTTCTCTGCCTGTGTTGTATACACAGCACTGTCCAGGTGCTGGAAATGCAAAATGTAGCTAAGACATTGATCCTGGCACTCTAAGGTTTTCTATCAACTCAAATGTTGGCTCTATTTGAAGCTCCATCGGACAGTAAGCATTTAAATGCCTATGGGCCAAGCACTGTGCTAAGTGGTAGAGACAGAAAAGGAAAAAAAAAAAGCCCCCCCCCCAAAAAAATTAAAAACAAGCTTGCAGTCATTTATATTAGTCCATTCCTGGATTCTACCCCCACAACCCAAATCACCACTGCTTCCTCTTTCCTTGATATTATTGTATTTACTTTGTATATATGTTTTGTATATAATAATATGTGCAGGTGGTGTTTTCCTTGGTAGAATGTAATCTTCTTGAGAGCAATGACGTTTCAATTTTTCTCTGTTTGCACAGTGCCTAGCTTAGGTCCTGGCTTATAGCCAAGTCACCTTTGCATAATAGGTTATTTGTTAACTAACTAATTGATTAAGCTAATTCAACCTCCCCATTCTCCAGCTAAGGATCAGACAGGGAAAGTAATTTTAACCAAGTGGGAGTTTCCTAAGAAACCTAAGAGTATTGGGTAATATGGCATACTGTAGAAGTACAAACTTTTTTCAGTCAATCAACAACTACCTACCATTTATACTGTAGATATCTTGTATAGAGATAAGTTGTTTGCATACCATCTGCCCCACTGGACTGTGAGCCCCAGAGCAGGAAGTGTATTTCTTCTTTAAATCTCAAACAATTAGCTAATTAGGTTGGGGGAAAGGGGGGGAAAGTAAATTACCAGTATGAAAAATGAAAAAGGTTAATTAATGAAAAATGATGATGAAATGATGGAATTTATTAGAAACTATTTTACCCAGTTTTATATGCCAGTAAAATTGACAATCTAAATGAAATGGATGGAACTTTACAAAACTATAAAATGCCTAGAATAAGAGAATCAACAGAAAAGAAGAGACTTAACCCAATCTCAGAAAAAGAAATTGAACAAGCAATAAATGAGCTACCAAAGAAAATCCCAAGACTAGATAGATTTACTGGAGAATTCTATCAAACATTTAGTAAATATTAATATAACATTTTATGAAAATATTATATATAATATATTACATTAATATATTATATACCATGTAAAATTATGTTTTATTAAATGTAATAAAATTATTGCTATTTATGATAATTTCAGTGATACGAAAAGTACTTGAAAAAATAAGAAGAGAAGGTATCTTACCAAATTCTTTCAATGATACAAAATGTGATATTGATACTTAAATCAGAGACAGTTAAAACAAAGAAAGAAAAACATAGGCCAATATCCCTAATGAATATTGTTGCAAACTTTTAAGTAAAATATTAGCAAGGAGACTACCACAACATATCAGAAAAATTATACACTATCAAGTGTATTTATAATAAGAATGAAGAGCTGGTTCAATACTAGGAAGGGCAACAACATAACTGACAATAAAAGTAATAAAAATCATATAATCATATCAATATATGAAGAAAAGCTTTTGAGGATACAACACTCATTCTTATTAAATACATTAGAAAGTATAGGAATAAAGTGGATCTTTTCCTTATTTTGGAAAAGGACAGCAAGGCAATTGGGGTTAAATGGCTTGCCCAGGGTCACATAGCTAGTAAGTGTTTGAGGTTAAATTTGAACTCAGGTCCTCCTGACTCTAGGACCAATGCTCTATTCACTGCACCATCTAGCTGCCCCCACTCTTCTAAATATATATATGTATGTTTATATATGTATGTATTATTCCCTCTTAAATCCATTCCTGATGAAAGTAGGTTACCAGAATTACCGACCTTCTTCCCCATCTAATTCCTTTCTATCAGTTCTTCTTCTTGCACCTCATTTGTATAAAATTATAAAATAATTACCATTTTAAACTATTCCTAAAATTCATATTATACTCAGGTTTACCCCAATCTTTCTTATGAACTACCCAATTATTATTAAGAATCATAGTGTACATTTTACATTTTACATATATAAAAAGTAAACACTCCTTATGGATCCTTTATAATCAGTCTTTGTTATGTACCTTATATATCTATTGGTTCTTGTATGTCAAATCTTCTATTAAGTTCAAGATGTTTTTTAACAAAGTCTTGAAAGTCTGAGAGTTTACCAAATGTCCAGTTTTGTTTTTTTTTTTGTTCAAGATAATGCTTAATTTTGCAGGGGATAATATTTTTGGCAGGAGCCCCAGTTCTTTTGCTCTTTGATATGTTGTGTTCTAAGACTTGAGGTCCTTTACTGTGAGGTCTTATGTAATTCTAAGTGTGGCATCATCATATTTAAATTGTTTTAATCCTAATGCTTTTAAATATTTTTTTCCTTGAACTGGAGGTTTTTTAATTGACTATGATATTCCTATGAGTTTTCCTCATATGATCTCTTTTAAGTGGGGATCAATGGATTTTTTCTATTTCTACTTCCCCCCCTGGAAATTTTCTTACTATAATAAGTAGAATGTATCTAAAACCAAGAACCTGCATTATATATAATAGAAATAAATTAGAGGTCTTTCCAATAAGATCAGGGGTAAAACAAGAATGTCCATTATCACCATTACTATTTGATATAGAGCTAGAAATGCTACCTATATAACTAAAACACAAAACAGAAATTGAGAAAATAATCAAAAACAAATAAGAAACAAAATTTTTTATTTTTGCAAATGATATGATTTAACTAGAAAGCCCTAAAGAGTCAACTAAGAATTAATTGAAACAAAAACAGCGAAGTTCCAGATATAAAGCAAACCCACATAAGTTATCAGAATTTTATATTATCACTAAAACCCAGCAGAAAGAAATGGATAAATGTCATTTAAAATAGCTACAGAATATATAAAATATTTAGGAGTCTGCCAAAACATATACAAGACCTATATGAATGTAAATAGAAAATACTCTTTATGCAAATAGAGATCTAAATAATTGAAGAATATTTATTGCTCATCAGTGGACTGAACCAATATTTTTAAAAATGACAGTGCTACCCAAACTAATTATTCAGTTTTATACTTTTGGTCATTGTCTTTCATTCTAAAAGAGGACCAATGGACTTATTCAGCTCCGTACAAATAAAAATACCAAAGTATTATTTTATAAAGCTGGGGGAAAAAATATCATAATTCCTTTGGAGGATGAAAGGATCAAGAACATGAAGGGAAATAATTTTTTAAGTGAGAAAGATAAGAGCAAGCAGTACTATATCTTAAATTATGCTACAAAGCAATAATTATCAAAGCAATTTGGCATATGTATAATGAATATGGTATCTCTTCTCATTGGGTGGAGGAGGGGGTAAAGAGAAGGAGAAAATTTGGAAGGAAAAATAAAAATAAAAAATTTTAAATTTGGTATTGGGTAAGCAATAAAAAGTTGATTAATGCAACAACATAATTACATAATATACTGAAGCAAGGTAGCTAAGTAGCTGCTTGTTGGACAGAGTTCTAAGCCTGGAGTCAGGAAGACTTATCTTCTTGAGTTCAAATCTAGCCTCAGATACTTAATAGCTGTGTGACCCTGGGAATGTTACTTCATCCTGTAGTTGATAAATCCAAAGATCCCAGCTATTTGAGTAGGAGTTTACTATCTGACAACAACTTCTGGGAAAACTGGAAAGCAGTTGAGCAGAGAAAAGATATAGATCCAATTCTCACAGCCACAATGTACACAGATAAGGTCTAAATGGGCATATGACTTAGACATAAACAAATTAGAGGAGCAATGAAGAATTTACTCAGATCTATAGATAGGGAAGAGTTCATGACTAAACAAAGGATAGAGAGAATTATAGAAAGTAAAATGGGTAATTTTGATTACGTAAAACTGAAATGTTTTTGCACAGATAAAACCAATGCAGCTAAATTTAGAAGAGAAGCAGGTATAAAGGAAAACATTTTTACAAAAAATTTATCTGATGAAGCACTTATTTCTAAGCCATATAGAGAACTAACTGAAATTTATAAGAATAAACACCATTGCCAAAATTTAAAAAAAAAATGACTAAGAGATACAGACAGGCCAAGTGACCTTTTTATAGTGCCCAAAAACTGGAAGCTAAGAAGAGACTCACCAAATGGGGAATGGTTACACAAATTTGGGTATAAAATTTATTATATAATTTATTTATATTATTTATATTATTATTTCCCTTCATGTTCTTGGGTATACAAATGTGATGGAATACTATAAGGGAAATGGTTTCAGAGAAACCTGGAAAAACTTATATAAACTGATTCAGAGAGCAGTGATCAGAACCAATAACAATCCACATGAAGCTATAATTTCACATTTTCAGCCACGATATTTATACAGAAAGAACAATTTATATGATAACAAATGCATCTGTGTTATTGTAAAGACAAAAAACTTGGACTTAAAAACTCTGATCAGTTATAATGATCAGCCACAATTCCAGACAGACTAGTGATGATAGCTGTTCCCATCCGTTTCTACACTGATGCAATAACAGGGGAGCAGAGAGAGACAGGAGATGATGGTAGGATTTGGCATCAGATTGGATGTAGGAGGTGAGAGGTTCTAATTCTAAGAGTCCATGGGGGCCCCATTATGAGGAGAAATAGAATGAGAACATTAAAAAGGAGATAAGGAGCCAAGAGACAGCAAACTTAGGCTAGAGATGGAGGGGTGAGGCCACTACGCAGGTAACAGTGTCTGGCACATAGTAGGGAAGGGAAAGGAGAAAATAAACATTTCTATGTTATTGTTATTATTCGGTTGGTTCAATCACATCTCACCCTTCATGACCCCAGCTGGGGTTTTCTTGGCAAAAACAGTGGAAGGGGAGTGGTTCACCATTTCCTGCTCCAGCTTATTGTACAGATGAGGAAACTGAGACAAGCAGGGGTAAGTGATTTGCATGGGGTCACACAGCTAGTGTCTGAGGTCAAATTTGAACTCAAGACAATGAGTTTTCTTGACTCCAGGCCTGGCCCTCTATCCACTGTGCTACCCAGCTACCCTAAGCATTTCTACAGTACCTGCTGTATGTCAGGCACAATGCTAAGCATTTTACAAATATTATCTCATTTGAGGCTCACAACAATTTTGTTGTGTAGGTGTTATTATTATACCCATTTTATGATTGAAGAAACTAAGGTGAACAAAGGTTAAATGACTTGCTCAGGGACATACAACTAGTAATTTTCCCTCTAAGTAAGTTTCTGAGATTGTATTTGAACTCAGTATACACTGTGCAACTAGCAGCCTCTGGAAGATTAGTAATTAAATAAAAATAAATTAATAAATAGTACGTACCTAAAAAATGTTTATGATTGATTGACAATCAGATCTAGAATGCCTGTTATCCTACAAGAGGAGAGTAGAGTGTTGAAAGGTTAAACAAACAGCCTTACTAGCAAGGGTGGGTTGGGACACTCAAGATTTCAGTTAGGTCAGCAAGTATTTAAGTACTTACTATAAGCAAGGCACAAAAGATACAAGAAAAGGCAAAAAAAAACAAGGCCTGCTTGAAAAGAACTCTCACTCTAAGGAGGGAGGGAGGGGCAGGGGAAACAGGGCCATAGAAGTAACTAGGTATGGACCAGATAGATGTGGGGTAAATGGAAAAGAATCTCAGAGCCAGAGCAATACGGGCTGGAAGGGAGGGAGGAGAAGCCCAGGAGAGGCCTCTTGCTGGAAGCAGGGTTTGAGCTGAATTTTGCAGGAAATCAGGGAAGCTAAGAGTTGGAGATGGGGTATACCGGGCTTATGAGATAACCATTGCAAAGAAAGGAAGAGGAGAGGTGAAGTGAAATGTTTGAAGAATAGTGGACTAAAGCAAGCTGTGATGGCTCTTACCAATGCGGAAAGTGTCCTGTCTCTGGCCCCTCCAACCATACCCCTCCCCACACACTTGTCTTTCTACTGCTCTGTGAGTCCATTGCGTTTGCGTTCTCTCTATGGTTTGAAATAAAGGCCCAAGTTTGGGGCAGCCAGGTGGCACAGAGGATAGAGGACTGGGCTTAGAGTCAGAAAGACAGATACTAACTAGACCTGGGCAAGTCATTTAACCCTGCCTCAGTTTCCCCATCTGTAAAATGACCTGGAGGAAATGGCTGTATCTTTTGCCAAGACAACCCTAAATGGGGTCACAAAGTAGTGGACATGACTGAACTACAAGATGTCCAAATTATACCGCAACTAAGAGGAGACTCTGGGTGGGGTCCAATGAAGCCCAAAAGATAAGGATTTGTGGGAGGCCCCTTGCTCTTCCCCACGCCCCTACACACACATCAAAACCAGTCCATATGAAACCACAGCTTCAGGTTCTGGGCACCAGGTAATGTACAAAAGAAGTTCTTGCCCTGAAAGAGGGACTTGAAAGATGGAACCAGAAATCGGTCCTGATAAATGTTTAATAACCAGCTCTCTGGGGGACACAAGACCTATTTTGCATTATCAATATTTTCTCCATCACTTTCTTAAGTCTGAGCAATCAACAAAACAATAAATCAAGACCAGATCTGTAGGCCGGCCAATTTCCCAGGTGTAAATGTTCACACTGGAAATTTAAGGATCAGCTTTCCTGAGCTGGTTCAAGCTGGCCCCAGTACATCCCTAGATGGAACCTACTTAAGACAACTAAGGAGAACAGTGCCACTGTAAGAACTAGCAGAATAATGACATACAAAACACATGGCAAGTCAGCAAAGAAATGGTGGTCATGAAAGTGAAGGGGCTAGAGGAATGAATAAGGGAGGGCTTCCAGGAGGTGAGCTTTGAGCACTACCATTCCAGGCACAATGAAGGAAGAGAATAGGAGAGAAAAGGAAGTTGGAGCAGAAGGCAGGTTAGGTTTTTGTACTAGCCAAGCCTAGGTTTGTAGATAAGATTGATTCATTTGCATATCTTCTTCACCTGAATATGCACATACTATAATTCAAAAGGAATCAGTCTAATCTAGCTCCCTTTCTCCAATTCCCCACCCCCACCTCCCAAGCACACAAATCAGCTCTTCCTTCTGAAATTTTCCCAGGTTTCAGTACAATGGAAAGAACCAAGGATTTGGTCTGATTCTTCACCTTTGTGACTTTGAGCAAGTCCCTTCTCCTCCTAAACTTTAATTTCCTTGACTATAAAATGGGAATGTTAACTTCCATCAATTTGTCAGAATCTGTGGTGATTCAGTTAAGGGATGCCAATAGGGCACAGCATGGAGCGCCTGGCCAGTAGTCAGGAAGACTTATCTTCCTGAATTCTAATCTCATCCAGACACTTCTAGCTGTGTGATGCTGCACAAGTCATTTAATCTGGTTTGCATCAGTTTTCTCATCTGTCAAATTGGCTAAAGAAGGAAATGGCAAACCACTGAAGAATCTTTGTCAAGAAAACCCCAGATAGGGTCACAAGACCCTATGGAACAGGAACCAAAATTCATACCTAAAAAAAATTGAGGATACAAAGAACACCCTCCCCCGAGCAAAAATAGTCCCTATCCTCAAGGACCTCACCTTACTAGAGCGACTTACCAGTCCCCATTCCCAGCAAAAAATATTTTTACCCACTTAGCATGTCATCTTTTTCCAGTATTATATACCTTATACTTCCTATTAGATTGTAAACTCCAGGAACGATGTCATTTTTAAAATTCCAGTACCTTTTCTCTATTGATTACCTCTAGTTTATCCCGAATTGTTCACTGTTCATTGCTTGTTATCTCCCCCATAAGACTGAGTTCCATGAGGGCAAGGACTGACTTGCTTCTTTTTGTATATCCGGTGCTTAGCACAGTGCCTGGTACATAGTGGGTGCTTAATGTATGTTTACTGACTAACAGATATGGATGTGAATGATCAAATCTGTGTGACCTTGGACAACTCAAGTCCCTGGGCCTCAGTTTCCCCATCTGTAAAGTGAGGAGGGTTGGATTTAGTTAGGGTTGCTCTGGAGACCCCAAAATACCAACATAGCAGGGTCCTGTCAAGTGAATTTGACTCAAGTCTTCTCAACCAAAGAAAAACAAAGTTTATTGAAAGTTCATTAAAAGTTCACCATATTAGGTAGACTCTTAAGGAGCCTAGGTATCTGTAAGACTTGCATTGGGCAAGCAAGCCAGAACAACTGTGAAACAGAGGAAGTCTGTGGTAGGTCATTCTATGGTGCTCTCACACCACATGGAAGGAAGATGGGATTCTTATGTACAGAGGAATCTAGGGGTGGTCTAGAGGAGGAGTTTGGGGAGGGTCTTCAGGAGGAGTCAAAGAGGTCAGACTCCAGTAATGAGTGATGAAGGGTGGGAAGTTGCTGGAGGCTATCTGGAAACCACAGACAATACTGGGCCAGTTCAAAGGTGGGCCCAGGAGGATGAAGGGTGGGAAACTGCTGGACAAGAGGGCTAGCTAAAGACTTGGACCCAGCCACAAAGAAAGGCCTATAGCCTCAGGCAAATGCCTTATGTGGGAAGATTCAAGGAGAGCTCAAGGGGGCTCCCAGAGCCTGCACCTCATCAATTGGCTTTAGATGTATAATCCTAGGATTTCTATAGCCTCCTCTTCTCTGCCCCATCCAAGTTTTTGCTGCACTGAACTGAACTAAATATTTCTCCAAACTTCATGTTCTTTTAATTTTGGGTGACCCCCTAGTATTCCAGAGCAGGGAAAGGAAAAGCTAGAATTGGATGGGGCCCTGTCCCCCAAGGATACACAGGCATACCTTCTTGGTCACTGGTTTATGCCTGGACAATGAGCCCTCTAGTCAAGGACTATATCAGAACAAGGTGGCCTGGACCCCTGAAAATGAGGTCACTAGACTGTCCTTATTTAGTGAATCTGTCAGGCCCCTAACCTCAGAATGATAAAACTCCCCCTTTTTAGCCAATCACTCCCTGGGGTGGAAGGTCAAAGCTCCTCAAAGCTGGAGGAGTTGGGAATAATAGCCAGCCTGCCAAGAGACCAGTGACCTTGGGAGGGCTCAGGCTAGCAGCTGCCAGTCAAAATATGCTTCTTCAAAGGAGGAAGAAGCTTTGCTATAGTGTTCTGTCCACGGGGAGAAGGCCCCCATCAGTAGGCCCTAGACCAGAGATGGGGAACCTGCCCTAGATCAAAGGAGAAGTTGCCTTTCTCCTGATTAAGATAGTCCTGTTTTGAATAAGGAGGTGTCTAGGTGGGCTTGGAGTCCAAAAATCTAGGTTGAATTCTTTTTTGACTGGCTAACAGGGTGAACTTAGGAAAGTTAGCTTTCCTGAGCCTTAGTTTTCTTATCTATAAGGAGTTCTACTGGATAGAGGGCAACTAGGTGGCACAGGGGACGGAGTACTGGACCTGGAGCCAAGAAGACCTGAGTTCAAATCCAGCCTCAGATACTTATTGTGGGATACTGGGCAAGTCACTTAGCCCTTTTTGCCTCAGTTTCCTGATCTCTGGAGAAGGAAATGGAAAACACTGGTGTGTTTTTTCCAAGAAACCCATTGGATCCAGCTGAAATAACTGATCAACAACATTGGATAGGAGTCAGGAGGATGTGGGCTCTGACATATCCTGACCGAGTAAGTAACTCTAGGTAAATTTTGTTTGGAATGGAAAACCCCATCCTAAAATTCAATTAAAAATTTGGAGATGTCTTAGGATAAAAACAGGAGTTTATTCTCTTCCCAGAGAGAAGAGGGTGGTCTTCCCCATGACTTATCATGAAGTAGATGCGTGTTACAAAAGACAGAACAAGAATTTACACCCTTATGCAGTCAAGCCCCCTTCCCCAACTGTCTTCTCCCTTGTTGGCTGAGAGGCAGACTTAAGTCTCTCTTCCAAAATCTTCCCCAATGGCAGGTCACAGGGAAGTCTGCCACTATTTCCCAGTGGTTGGAAATAGGTTTACAGAGGACAAGGGTGCTGATTGACAGCAAGGGAAGAGGAGTGAGCCTGGGCTGTCCCCAGCTCCCACTGGCCAGAAGGAGTGGCCCACAAAAGCAGGAAATCAGAAAGGGTTCGCTGCTGATTGACAGCAGTATTGGATGGGGGGAAGTTAATCCAAAACTACCTGAGATGCTTTCAGTCTCCCCAGACAATTTGAACTTGGGTCCTCTGACTTTGAATGCAATACTCTTATACTCTACCACATCTGTGAAATCCTAAAGGCAACCCTGCCCCAAAAGGGGAGTGAAAGGTAGATGACAAAATGTGCTTTTTGCCTTTTTCTTTTGCTCACAGCCTTATTTTGTGGCTATACAGATGACTATAGATGACCTTAGACAAGTCCTGTAAGAGCCTCTTCAGCTTCTTCATCAATAAAATGGGTGTATCAATAATGAGATATTCACAACACCCATGATGGTTATGAATATGTTGGTGTAGTTTTGGATCACAAAATATAGCAAACTCTCCACATGGAAGGCAGAACCAAGGTCTTTATTCAGAATCCATAACACTGAGT
>CM053596.1:50021155-50115544 GCA_028646575.1 Pseudocheirus occidentalis
GGAGTGTCTCAGCCAATAGCATTCTTCCAAGTCAACAGGGGAATTCACACCTTTTCACCAATGGACAGAGTTCTATACTTAGCCCTAAGTATCCTATCCACTTAGCCCTAAATATCCAGCAAATTGATTACCATTACACATGAGGAGAGAGAGAGAGGAGAGAGACAGAGACAGAGAAACAGAGAGAGGAGGGAGAGGGAGAGGGAGAGAAAGAAAGAGAGAGAGGGAGAGAGGAAGAAAGGAAGAGACAGAGAGAGAGAGACAGACAGAGACCAACTATGTACTTGTTCCTGGGCTAAGTTCATCTAGATATGGATAGAGCACTGGACCTGGAGTCAGAAAGACCTGAGTTCAAAACCAGTCTTAGCTATGTGACCTTGGGCAAGTCACTCAACCTATGTTTGCTTCAGTTTCTTCATTTGTAAAATAGGGGAGATAATAGCACTTACCTCCCTGGGTTGTTGTGAGAGAGAATCAAATGAGATAATATTTGTAAAGCACTTGGCGCAATGCTTGGCACATAGTAGGCTCTATGTGAATGTTAGCTATGCATTATTAATTGTTGTTGTTGTCGTGACAGGTGCTAGCAGCAGGAAGATGGAGCAAGACACCATCAAACTGCCCTCTTGTAGCTCCTAGTCTAGGAGGGATAAGGGGTCATTGCACGATAGTAGAAAGAACCCTGAATTTAAAGACAAGAGAGCTTAGGTTCAAAACATATGTTCTGCTATGCCCTGACTGCCTAGGTGACCCTGGGCAAGTCATAACTTCTCAGGGTCTCAATTTTCCCCACTTGTAAAATGGAAGGGCTAGACTCTAAGTTCCTTCCAATGCAGCTCTAAATCCTATAGTCCTGTGTTCAAATAGCTATAATTCAATATGATAATATTGATATGATAAATTTTAGAAAAGGTCAGAGGTCAGAGTGTTTGTCACCCCATAGCAAAAGAAGTCATTCTCTGACAGCTCCAAGACAATCCCCGATGTCCTTGGAACTGCCAATTGACACCAAGCACTGGAACAAGTCCAAAGCTGGGTACTCAGCATTCCCAAGTATACGGCAGAATTTTAGATGACATTTATAGAATGCTTTATGATTACTTCCTTGGTGTCATTTGATATTCACATCTACTCTGTGAGGCATTAAGTAAAAGCAAAATATCTCTAGTTACCAGATGTGGAAATGTCTGTAAATACAAAAAAAAAAAAAATCCAGGAAACATAGAAACCAACAAGGTGATTTTGTGACTTTCTGGTGAAAGTTAAGATAGGCTTTAAAAAAAGGAATTGTAAATGCTAGCAGTTTACAGTATCATTTAAAATTATTTACAATCTTTTTTTTCCTTTTGTTCCTGTTTGAATATTTGAGTGTTTGCATTCATCAGTGCGATACAGTGAATAGAAGGCTGGTCTTGGAGTCAGAAAGACTGAGGTTCAATTACTCCTCTATTAAATTCTGGTTATAGGACAATGAGCTGGACACTTCAATAACCTCAGCAATTTTCCAAGGCTATAATTTCAAAGAGAGTTGCTGATATGCATCAGTAGACAAAGTTTGCATTAGGAATTTCCTACAATGAAGCCCAATGATAATTATATTACATGTCCAGACTACCACTCGCCCCCTAAAAAAAATGGAATATAAGTTTTTAATATGAAAAAAGTCCAAATAAGTACAACAAGAACAAGGCCCCAGGTCATACTGTTAGTAAGAGGTAAAGCCAAAACCCAGACCTAATTCTTGCTCCAAGTCCAGCCTCACCACAGCTGCCAGAAGCTTAGAGAGCACTGTCCAAGGTTGCAAACTTTCTACTGGTCAACCCCTCTGCCTCTGAGCACCAAAACCTGGGGTTAAAGGCCAATGAGCCTCATTACCAGTAAGTCACAGAATCCCAGGACCTTAGAAGCCATTTAATTCAATCCAGACCCGAACACAAATTCCCTCTACAACATGCCAGACAAGTGGTGATCCAGTCTACTTGAAAACTTCTGCGGAGGGACAACTCACTGCCTCCTTCAAGGCATTTCATTCCATTTTTGACAGTTCTTAATGGTTAGAAAAATTTTTCCCTGTCATCAAACCCCAAAGTGCTTCCTTGCAATTTTCACTTATTTCTCCTATTTCTTTCCTCTGGAGTCAAGTGGAACAAGCCAATTACCCCTAGACCAAGACAGCCCTTCAATAGTTGAAGGTGGCTCTCATGCCCTGCCTTCCAAGTCTTCTTTTCTCTCAAGTTCCCCCTTTGACAGATTCTCAAGATTCTGCATTCTGTGGAAGAAAGTGAAGGGAGAATGAGGAAGCTCTCAGTTCATATAGTAGTTCTAGGGAAGGAGAAGTCAAGGTTGGAGCTGAGAAAAGAAAGAAAAAGAAGGGCAGGGAGAAAGATGGGAATAAGGAAAAGGAGTGTAGGAAACATATGGCCTCCAGATGCACATAGTGTGCTTTTGGTCACATAGCCTAGTGAACTTGCATAGACTGAGTCAGCATTACCGTCATCAGAACTATTCATTCTCTTGGGAAATGGACTCTAGCCTGTCAATATGATTTGTTCTTAATTTCAAACCAGCTCTTTAAAAATCTCATTGAATGCAGGTGTGCCCAGGGAAGGGCACAAAGGGCTGAACAGCAGCAATGGACTGAAAGGACAGACAGAAAAATAGACAGATGGCCATCAATCAGGAGAAATTTCATGACAAACTGAGCTATTAAAAAATGGCATTGGTCACCTTGGGAAGTGGTGAGTTCCTTCACCATGGAAGTCTTTAAGAAGAAACTGAATGATCCAATTGTCAGACATGAGGTAGAAAGAGCATGGCACAGTGGAAAGGACACTGATTTTTGAGTCAAAGGACATGAGTTCTAATCCTGTCTCTGACACATACTACCAGTGTAATTTAGAGCAAGTTAATTTTTATCCTTGAGTTGATTCTCAGTTTCTTCATCTGTAAAATGTGGAATTTGGACTAGATAGACACTAAGGTCCTTTCTAGATCTATGAACCTATGATTCTTCTTAAGATTATGGATTGGATTAAATGGATACTGAGCTCTCTTTCAACTATTAATTCTTTTTAAATTTAAATTTAATTTTTTAGTTAATGAAAATCTACCTTCTCTCCCTGTCAACTTCTTCCACTGAGAACGAAAGAAAAATAAAACCCTTGTTACAAGCATAAATGGTCAACCAAAACAAATTCCCACATTGCCTATGTTCAAAAAAAATATGTCTCAATCTGCACCCTGAACCCATTGCCTCTTTATCAGGAGAAGCATAACACATTTCAACATTAGTCTTCTGGAACTGTGTGGACTAGAATTCTTAAGTCACTACAATGTCATTGATACTGTACGAATTGTTCTCTCCTGGTTTATTCTAAAATCAATTGCTACAAGTCTTCCCAAGTTTCTCAGAAGCCATAGTATTCCATCACATTCATTTACCATAATTTGCTCAACTATCCCTAACTATTAATTCTTGATTATATGACACATAGGTTACAGAACTCGGGTGTAATAGTATACATAAGAAAAACAAACTTCCTAACAATTAGAGCTATTTAGAAATGAAAGGGGCTGCCCTGAGAGGGTAGGGTAGTGATTTTCCCTTCCTTGGAGGTCTTCAAGTAAAGAACAGATGACCAATTGTCTGGGAAATTGGAGAGATGATTCTCACTGAGGCGCAGGCTGGACTAGATGACCTCTCAGCCCCCCTAGAACTCTTGAGCCTCTGGGATTCAGGCACAAAGGATGATGTCAGAGGTTTCATTCACTTGGCATGACTACAGTACTAGGATATGGACTGACTGCCTATCTGTCTCCTCTCAGACCAGTAGTGAGTGAGCAAATGTTCTTTCTCACTTATTGCAAGAAAGAAATTATGGGTTTTTCCCTGGGAAAAGGAGTAAAAACATGTACAAGGGACAAAAAAGCAGGAGGCTTCCACCCCGGGCCCACCCCTTTCCCAAGCCACCCTCCTCTCTCCTGACATCTGAGCATGGGAGGGTGAGTTAAGCCAAGTGCAAGACTGAGGAGAAATGTACTGGAGGCCACACACCCAGGTCCAACCATCCATGACACCTGCAGGACCAGAGTTCACTCTCTGCTTTGGACATCATCACAGAAGGCTTGACAAGCATTCTGTTTGTTAAACAAAATGTCCTTTTGGAGCTCAGTCCAAGAGCAAAACAGTCCCAGCCCAAACCGACCAGAGGAATAGGCCATAGGGCTGAGTCACCACCCAGGTTGTTTCACAATTCCTTTGTGTGTCAAGAAGGCTGAAGGGGTCACTATGGGTTACTAAGTGTGTCTCCCCTCTCTCAGGGAACAAATTATGGAATGTTGTCAGAGGCATGTAAAAAAAAAAGGAAATGAGAATGGCTGCTAGGTGGTGCAGTGAATAGAGCACCGGCCCTGGAGTCAGGAGATATGAGTTCAAATCCAGCCTCAGACCTATCCCTGTGACCTTGGGCAAGTCACTTAATCCCAATTGCCTTGCCCTCCCCTCTCCAAAAAGCAAAAAAAAAAAAAATTTTTTTATTTTAAAAAAGGAAATGAGGCCGGAAGTAGAGCTACCCAGCCAACCTGGAAGGGCTTTGGGGAACCCATGGCAGACTCTTTCACTGACCTGAGCAAAAGCCTGCTATGCATAGCTCAGTTCCTCTTCTATAAAATGGGAACTATTAATTGCAAAGGATTTGCAGAAGTTCTGAGACAGATATTTGCCAGGGTTAATCACTCCTATGTTGTGTCACTTGAACAAGATATTTCCCCTGTCTGGATCTGTTTCTTCTTCTGTAAAATAAGGGGGCTAGAAAAGATGAACTTTAAGGCCTTTTAACTCTGATCAGTTAAGGTCCCTCCCAGCTCTGACATTCTGTGTTCTAAGGGCCCTCCCAGCTCTGACATTCTCTGTTCTAAAGGCTCTCTGGAGTTCCAATGTTTCATGTTCTAAGGGCCCTCCCAGCTCTGAGTCAGAAAAGCTCCTACAAGAGGTCTTTAGGAAGTCCATCAATAAGCATTTATTTAGCACCTATTACATGCCAGGCACTGTGATAAGTGCTGGCAACACAAAGAAAGGCAAAAACAGTCTGTACCCTGAAGAAGCTCACACTCTAGTGGGAGAGACAGCATGTAAATTACTGTGTTCATATGTGATCTAGACTGAAAATGTAAAGTGGCCTCAAAGGGAAGGCATTGGAGAAGGGCTAACCCTGGAAAAGCCTCCTGTAGAAGGTCACTCTTCAGCCGAGTTTGGAAGGAAGACCAAGAGACAGAAGGGCAAGCTCCCCACGTTTAGGAGACAGCCAATTCAATGGTACAGAGAGCAGAGATGGAAGGTCATGTTCAAGGCATGCCAACTGGGCCACTGCTGCTGAATTGTAGAGTACAGGGGGATAAGCCAAGTGTAAAATGACTGAAAAGGTAGTTTATGGAAGTTATGGCATTAAATGTAAAACAAAGAACTTTATATTTGATCATGCAAAACAATAGGAAACCACTAAAATTTTTTGGAGATCAGGGAGGGAGGGGAAGGAAGAAGTGGCACAATCTGACCTGCCCTGTAGAAAAATCACTTTGCTTTTCTTAGGGGGCAGACTGGGGAGGTAGGCAATCAGAGTTAAGTGACTTGCCCAGGGCCACATAACTAGTAAGTGTCTGAGATCACATTTGAATTCAAATCTTCCTGACTCTAGAACTGCTGAGGTGCAGGCTTTGGGAGCCCCCTTGGGCTCATTCAAGGAGAGCTCAAGGGGGCTCCCAAAGCCTGAACCTCATCATATCCACCTACCTGCCCCCAGGAAAATCACTTTGGTGGCTTGAGTAATGATGGACTGGAGTAGGAAGAAAGCTAAAGAAGGGAGACCATTAGAAGGGTATTGCAGGCAAGAGGTAATGAGGGTCTATAACTGGTGGGGCGGGTGGGTTCTGTAAGTGGGAACAAAGGGAATCCATATGAGCAACGTTGTAAAGGTAGAAACAACAAGATTTGGAAATGGATATGTAATCAAGTGGTGGTAAGGAGTTGAGCGTGACCCCAAGGTCTTTCGCGGGGTTGTTTGTATCCCATTCCCCTGTATTTGTTTTGCATGTGCTCCTAGAGGCAGAGAGAAGGTCTGGATAGAGTTAAGAAAACCAAGGCAGTGCACCAGCCCAGTCACCGACCAACTCTATGACCTAAAGCAAACCACCTCCTTTCTTCAGACCTCAGCTTCTTCTTTTGTAAAATGAAGGATTTGGATTTTGGAAAGCAATTTGGGAGCAGGCTCTGAATTCTCTCCCTCTCACCTCTTTCTTCCCTATGGGAAAAAAATAAAAAACAACAAGAAAGAGGACCTATTATAAATATGTCATCAAAATTGTTGATGTTTCAGTCTGTAAGCCTCTGTATCTTTTGTTTGGTCCTAAATTCTTCACCTATCCAGAGATCAGACAGGGAATTTCTTCCTTGTCCTTCTACCCTGTTTATGATGTCACCCTTTGTGACTAAATCACCTACCCCTTTGGAGCTTTTCTTAGTGTATGTTGTAAACTGTCAGTCTATACCCGGTTTCTGCCAGACTTGTACAGAAGCACTGTTTGTAGCAGCAAAGATCTAGAAACAAAATAAAGGCCCACCAATTAGAGAATGGCTAAACAAACTGTGGCACATTAATGTAACTGGATATTATTGTAAGGTAAGAAGTGAAGAATAGGAAGAATTCAGAAAAGAATATGAAGATATATGAAATGATACATTGATGCAAAGTGGAGTGGACCAGAAAAACAATATATGTAAGAATTACGATAATGTAAAAGGAAAAACATTTCTTTTAAAAAATTGAACACTATGTAATTATAATGACTAAAACTGGCCCCAGAGGAGAAATAAGGAAATGTACCTCCCTCCCTGCTTTTTAGACATGGAATACTATGGGTTTACAAAATGCTTTACATTTGTAATCTAAAGTTCAAGCCTGGGAATAAGGGCATAGATATTTATTAAGGGCCTACTATGTACTATATACTGTACTAAGCACCTTATAAATATTTATCTCATCTGATCCTCACACAAACAGCCTTGGGAGGTAGGTGCTATTATTAATCCCATTTTATAGCTGAGGAAGCTGAGGCAGACAGAGGATAAGTGACTTTACTAAGGTCACACAGCTAGTAAATTCCTGAATCCAGATTTGAACTCCAATCTCCCTGATTCCAGGCCTAACACACTAGTTACTATGCCACCTAACCACCTCCTTTGGTGGAAAGATTTCGTGGTGAGAACTTAGTTTCCAGGGGCTTCGGTAGCTGTGAAGGCAGAGGGCTCCAGCACCTTCAGAAGCAGATGCTTGGTTATATTTTTACAAAGGTTGATTCTGGAGCCTAGATGATCACTGGGATTGTAGGGGCTGGGCTTGAAGCAGGGCCAGCAGTCTGGGTGGCACTTCTATTCCTAGGGTTCTTGGGCTCAGGGTCCTGGGCTGTGTCTAAATCTAAGGGGGAGGTGGCAGAGGTGATGGTAGTTTAACTTACTTACTTGGCACATGCCACCTCTGTTCCCTCCCTGTTGCTTCTAGTGTTAAGAGACATTTATTAATGTTAGGACAGAAGGAAAGGAAGGAAGGGAGGGAGAGAGGAAGGGAAGGAGGAAGGGAGAAAGAGAGCAGCCAGCAAGTTGGATGGACTGCCTAAAGCAAATTTATGGAAGAAGGACAAGAGTCACACAAGTTGGCAAGCAGAGCTGGGTTGTGATCTGTATAACCAGAAAAAACAAAACAGATAAGATCCCAGATCCTTGGGTGAGACAACTTGCAAAGAACAATTAGAGAAGTGATTCTTAACCTTTTTTGTGTCATGAGCTCCTTTGGTCACCTGAAGAAGCATGTCAGTCCCTCATCAAAAGAATGTTTCTAAATGCATAAAAGACAGAATTACAAAGAAAATCAATTATATTGAAATATAATTAATAAAAAAGTTTTAAGCTAACTGTGAATCCCCACATTAGAGTATTACAGTATTTGAAGATGAGGAAACTGAAGTAGAGAGAGGTTAAGTGACTTGCCCAGGGTCACACAGCTAATAAGTATTCGAGGTAGTATTTGAACTTGTCTCCTTGATCCCCAGGCCAGCCCTGTCTTCTTTCACTGTTAGGGAACTTTGGGCCTAAGGGCTGAACTTCCTCCAGGCTCCAGGTTCCCCATCCCCACCCCCAGTCCCCTCTCACTGCCTGGATAGAATGATAGACTTAAAGGCAGAAGAACCTGGGTTCCAATCCCGCTTGTTACACTGTAGGATCTTGGGCAAGTCCCATAAATTCTCTGTGCCTCGGTTTCCTTGTCTATATGAAGATAACAAGAGCCCCAACTTTCTAGAATTGTGGTGCGGTTCAAATGAGATAATGTACAAAACAGTTATTTGCACACTTTGAAGCTCTATAGTAGTACCAACTATTATTAGCATTGTTAGTGTTCTAGAGTTTACAAAACTCAAAGGAATAGGGGAGCCCTTCTAAAGGGTCATTCCCTGGAATGAAATCCCAAGCATCCAGGAAGGCCAAGAAGCAGCCGAGTAAAATATCCCCATCAGAAACAACAACAAAGCCAACCAAAGGCTGCCTTCCCCAGACAGCCCTGGGAGGGGAGAAACCCAAACAGACAGTTACAGTTCAGCTAAAGCAGGGTTAATCTTTAATCTTTTAGGGAGACAGGTAATACATTAACTATTGTTGTCCCTTCCCCAGAGGCACCTTGACACCAGGTCAACCAGAGACTGGCTTGAGGTGGCTTCAGTGAGTAGAAATGAGCAATTAAAAGAGCCAATTAATATTTTGCATCAGACTTTCTTAGGCCACCGCCTTAAGATTAAATGGATTAAATAAGATGAAGTCTCTGGTGGTATCTGTCATCGGTTGGTAGCTGAACCCTTAGTCAGCATTGAACTAGAGACAGCAGAAATACAAGTCGATGTTTTTCTGTCTAGCTTCCTAGCCAGGAAACTCCCTGAGGACAGGAACTCTCTCATTTACTGCTTAGTACATGCTCCTCGTTGTTATTGTTACAATTAATAAGGAGACTGCTGTATAATTATTATAATAGGAAAAAACAAAGGGGCAGCATTACTAAGGCACAGAGAATATGAAACCGTCAGAACTAGAAGGGACCTCCCACTCTCTAGGATCTCTCTGATTCCCTCCTTCACAAATGGAGCCCATAACTAGCTGAGGGCAAAAGGACCTTTGGCTCAGAGTGCTGTTCTTTCATAGCTTCAGCTGAACTTCATGATCCTCTGGAGACCCAGCGTATAACTGACCTCTTAAGGATTTACTATAGCATGGGCCACCCTCTTTTACTTCAGGTACTCCCACTCAGACTATCCTCTGAAGTTCTGTGTCTCCTTAGGGTCCCACACCTCCAAACAAATTTGCCCTGGGCACAGTTTAGGCTGCTTGTGTCTGCTTACAAGGCAAACAGCCAGCTGCATTGCAGAACGACTCTAATTGTTAGGAAATGCTTCCTTATTTTGAGTTGCAATCTACCTCCCTGGAATTTGCACAGATTTGGTCCCAATCTTGTTCCTGGGCCCAAGCCATGGTCAATCATGGTTTAGAACCCTGAGGTTCCAAATTGGAAAAAAAATTTACTTTTTAAAAGATCGGTAATCTTGAACTTAAAGAAAAGAAACAAAACAATTTGAAAGAGAAGAAATTCACACCATTTGCTCTCAGGCTTCTTGCTTTTCTGTACAGGGATTGATTGCAGGATGTCAGACTGCAAACCAGTCATTCAAGAAACCTTTATTTAGCTCCTGCTTTGTGCCATGAGGGGCCACTAGGGGGCACCACAGTGTATAGAGCGCCAGACCTAGAATCAGGAAGACTCATCTTCCTGAGTTCAAATCTGGCCTCAGACACTTTCTAGCTGTGTGACCCTGGGCAAGTCACTTAACCTGTTGGCCTCAGTTTCCTCAACCATAAAGTGAACTGGAAAAGGAAATGGCAAACTACTCCAGTACCTTTACCAAGAAAACCTTATGAAGAGTCGTACACTGAAAAACAATTACGCAACAACAAAGTCCGTGCTGTAGCCCGTTGGCCCCTATCTCCTGGAAGATAAGGCCCTGATTTGGAGCTACCAGGATAGTGGGGAAGAATGACAGGCCCTGCACCTTGCAGTCTAACAAGAGACTAAGCACGGGTTTGAACCTGCCACCCCCCACTAAACTCAAGTGGATTCTTATTAGCTACAGGATCAAACGTAAAACCCTCGGCTTGGCTTTTAGAATCCTTTCAGACCTGGCCTCTTCCTCCTTTTCTAACGTTCTTATACCTTGCTCCATCTCCTTCCCCACCCCCTTACTCCATGGTCCACTGACACGCACACCTCCTGGCTGTCGTTTGCACCAGACACTCCATTATCTGACCCTGCTGGCTTTCCCCCACACTTGTAAAGGCATCTGATCCTCACCTCTGCCTCCCGGCTTCCCTGCTTCCTTTAAGGCCAGTTTAACTCCTTCCTCCACTGCCTTTCCCGGCGTTCCCTACTTTTCCAGCTCACTGCCTTCTCTCTGAGATCTTACTTTCCATTTACACGAACGTTCATAAGGGGAAGGCGTCTTGTGTAATTGTTTTCCCCTCTTGGTCTCTCCCCGCTTAGACAGTAAGCGTCCTAAGGCTAGTGACCATGTTCTTGCCTTTATTTGAATCCTTAGTCCTTAGCACAGTGCTTGGCACATAGTAGGTGCTTAGTAAGTTCTCGATGATAACGAGGGGGGAAGAGGTACAACGTACATATGATATCTGATTAAGGTGAGATGCCAACAAAGTAGATAATACAGAAAGAAGTCAGCTCATTCAGTAGACTGGGTGCTCTTTGAGGGCAGCTAGGTGGCACACTGCATAGAATACTAAACTTGGAGTCAGTTCAAATACTGCTTTAGACCCACCAGCAAGGCGCTTGACGGCCCTCAGTTTCCTCACCTGTAAAATGGGAACAATATTAGCTCCTACCTTGAGGGACTGCTTCAAATGAGATATCTGTAAAGCGCTTTGTATACCTTAAAATGCTACAAAAACGCTAGCTCTTCTTGTTACCCCCAGTGCCTGGCATGCAATAGATGCTTGGGAAATGGTTTTTGGATTTGTTGAATAACTTTTGCAATAGGAAATCGGAGAGAAAGTTGGTTTTGGTAGAAAGAGTCTGGACTAAGCAGCAGAAATCCTTTTCTGTTCAGTTCCAGTTCTGCTGCTTACTAGCTACGTGATGTTGAGCAAGGCTCTTCTGTTCTGGGACTTAATTTCCTCATTTCTAAAATGAGCCACTTGGACTGAGTGAGATCTCTGGGCAAGTCACTTAACCTCTGTTAATAGCGCCTACCTCCCAGGGCTATTGTCAAGAACAAATGAGTTAATATTTGTAAAAAAAAAAAAAAAAAAAAAAAGTGCTTAGCACAGTGCCTGGCACACAGTAGGTACTTTATCAATATACTTTGCTCCTCTGAGGTCCTGCTCAGCTCTGACAGTCTGATTGCTCCTGAGTGAGGTATCACCTCTAGTAAAATTAACTTTGGATGAAGACCCAAGGTCTCAAGGTACTAAGAGTAAGCATTTCTCTCTGACTTGAAAGTTGGCAAAATACTTTACAAACACTGTCTCATTTGAGCCTCACAACAACCCATGCAAGTGGGTGCTATTATTATCCTCATTTTCCGGATGATGAAATGGAGACAGACAAATGGAGGCATGACTTGCCAAAGGTCACTGAGTCAGAATTTCAACTCCAATCTTCCTGACTCAGTCCACTGGCTCTACCCACTGTAACACCTAGTTACTAAGCACAACAGGTACAATAAGCCTATGAGATAGAGGCTACCATCACCCCTGTTTTACAGTTGAGGAAACTGAGGTAAACATTGGTTAAGTGACTTGCCCAGGGTTGCCCAGCTAGTAACAAGATTCAAACTCAGTTCCTTTTGACTTCAAGTCCAGGACTCTATCTTCTACATTACCTTGTATATGCAACACGTTTTCTCTAGGCTAAAAACAAGGGGACTTCCCTAGTTATCTACCAGAGTCTGTCTATGAAAAAGCTATTGATGCCAGATGGTCCCTGTATCCATGATATCTCCTGGGGATTTTGCAGGTGTTCCCCCTGATACTGGAAGTGGGAACTATACCACTTAATCTTTATTGCCTTTAAAACAGATTATTTTTGTAACTCAAAATCTTGTGGAAATGAGTGTTGAAAATGAAAAATAAATAAACTGAGGGAAAAAAAAACCAAATTATTTTTCATTACCGGATTCTGTGCTGCTTCCACCACTGGAACCCAGGCTTTGCTGGGAGAGTGAGTGGAAGAGCAAGGGACCTTACTTCTCAGTGCCCCTGGAAACTCTCTGAGGAAAGAAGTTACAGACAGGTTGCCAACTTACCTTGGTAGAAGGGAATTTTCAACACTCAACCCAATCAATTAACAAACATTTATTAAACACAGCATTCTTGGCACTGAGGGTACAAAGACAAATAGGAAACAGTCCCTGCCCTGGGAGGGCTTACATTCTACCTTACATTCATGACATCACAGATTATTTAATTCTTTAAAAAAAAAAAGTCTTGCTAGAATTTTCTGCCAGACCACATCTAGGAGGAGGGGTCTTGAAAAGATTTGTACAGTTGTGGCCTAAGGCACACGGGTGGTAGAGATGATGCCATACTTGTCAGGAAGACCTGAGTTCATTCCTAACTCAGACATTTACTTGCTTTGTGACCTTTAACTTTCCTAAAACTCTATTTCCTCATCTATGATAATAGCACCTATTGGGTTCATATTGGGTTATTCATATGAGGATCAAATATATCGGTATGGGAATAGCTGTTTCCCATATTATTATTACTAATTTTTCCCTGTTATTATTACTTTTTTTTAATTTTTTTTCTTTTTTTTTTTTTGCTTTTTGGAGGGCAGTTGGGGTTAAGTGACTTGACCAAGGTCACACGGCTAGTTTTTGTGTTAAGTGTCTGAGGCCGGATTTGAACTCAGGTACTCCTGACTCCAGGGCCGGTGCTCTATTCACTGTGCCACCTAGCCGCCCCCCCTGTTATTATTACTAATTTTTAAAGCTTAATTGAAGCCTCAGCAACAAGTCCTTGTCTAAAAAATACATTCCTCCAATGCCCTTCTTAGCTCATTTGTTTGTTTTTAAACATGATGACCCATCCTAAGACCCCTAAAGAGAGACAGTGGGACCTTGGGGAAAGAGCAAGTACCAGCCCCCAGCCTCCAATCTATGACCTCATGATTAGAGCACTGGGCCTGGAGTCAGGAGGACCTGAGTTCAAATCCAGCCAAAGACACCTACTGGCTCTATGACTCTGGGCAAGTTGCTTAACCCTATTTGCCTCAGTTTCTTCATCCATAAAACAGAAATCCTACCAGTACCGCCCTCCCAGGGTTGTTATGGGGATCATGTGAGATAATGCCAACAAAGCACTTAGCACGGTACCCAATACTAAGTGCCATATAACCATTAACTCTTCTTATTAATAGACAGGCATTCCTCTTAGGAAGCTCACAAACAAACCACAATGTGTCAACTAGCTAGGCACCTAAGGCTCAGTAATGGATTCCAGGCCACAAGATTCAGAAGAGGGATTTTCATACACCTTGGGCAGCTGGTGGCACAGTAGAGATTGCCAGGCCTGGAGCCAGGAATATCTGAATTCAGATCAGACCAGTGGCACCTGGCACATAGTGCCAAATTAATGCTAGTGATTGTTATTGGTGGTGGTGATGGTGGTAAATCTGCCATTCTCCATACTCAGGACGTACATGAGCAATCCTGACAACTCTGATATTCAGTCTAGTCTCATGAGCTTATCTGAGCAAATAGGAAAGTATATCCAGAAGCCAGGGACAAGACCAGGCTTAATATTCACAGGACTATAGATAGAATGGGAAGGGAACTCAGGAGCCACCTAGTCCATCTGCCTCCTCTTACAGGTGAGGAAAGTGAAAAGTGAAATTTTTGTCCAAAAAAATACATTCCTCCAATGCCCTTCTTAGCTCATTTGTTTGTTTTTAAACATGATGACCCATCCTAAGACCCCTAAAGAGAGACAGTGGGACCTTGGGGAAAGAGCAAGTACCAGCCCCCAGCCTCCAATCTATGACCTCATGATTTACTGGGTGGGAGCTGATATGGGCAAGACTTCTGTGTCAGGATTTGAACCCAGGCCCTCTGACTTCAGGGTTCATGTTCTTTGCACTGTATTAGTCTCAAAATCCACCAATATTGTGTGGCATTTGATCAGTGTTTCTTGAAAACAGTTTCAGATACTAAGTGAAGTAAACAGAACCAGTTCTGTGCATTGTATAATTACAATGACTAAGGGTGATCCCCCAAAAGAAAGGAGAAATGCACTTTACTTTCTTCCTTGTAGAATGAGGAGATGGTGGATATGGAGCTATAAGTTTCGTCATTCATTTTTCAGTCATGATTGACTCTTCATGACCCCATTGGGGTTTTCTCGGCAGAGATCCTAGAGTGGATCGCCATTTCCTTCTCTAGCTCATTTTACAGATGAGGAAACTGAGGAAAACAGGGTTAAATGACTTGCCAAGGGCCACACAGCTAGTAAATGTCTGAAGTCAGATTTGAACTCAGTAAGACCAGTCTTAAGGCCTAGCACTGTACGTACTCACTGCGCCACCTATCTGCCCACGGAACATTATAGATATTGTTAGACTCGTCTGATATGCTAACTAGTTTTGTTGTACTACTTCCCCCTCTCCCCCTTTTTTTATTCTTTGATGCAAAGAATAGTTTTTTGGGTAGCAATATAATGTGGAAACAAAAGATATAGCAGGGCAGTTAGGTGATGTAGCAGATGGAGCACAGATCCTGAAGTCAGGAGGACCTGAGTTCAAATTTGGCCTCAGATATTTGTGTATGATGCTGGGCAAGTCACTTAATCCTGGTTGCCTTCATTATATATATGAAGGACAAAACAAACAAACAAACAAAAAACAAGCTGGTTTGAGCAAAGGGTTACAAGAGAAAGAGGGCTAGATTTGGGATCTTTTTTTGAGTCTGATCTTAACGTTTTTATTAAAAATCATGGAGAAGAGATTGAACAAAAATGAAAACAGATTAAAATAAACCTTTGCTGATAGTTATTAGGTGCTAAATACACAAATTATGACAGCAGAAATAAGGCAAGTGTGGCAAAGCAGGTTAAAAAACGCCCCCCCCCAAAAAAACCTCCACCAAATCCAAACCCTAAGCAAGATGTAACACTGAAAACAATTTATAAACATTGACTTCTGTACCTGCAGAAACAATAAACTGACAGATGAGGAAACTGAGGAAAACAGGGTTAAATGACTTGCCAAGGGCCACACAGCTAGTAAATGTCTGAGGCAATTTGAATAGGCTAACTTCCAGATCTCATCACCATTTCTATTGGGTTGATTTGGTCATTTTCCCTTCAGATAATCCCAACCAATTTGTTCCAATACCTAATTTTAGGATGGAAGTGACCATGCTCAGTTAAATTTGGAGAGGCTAATTGCCAGGAGATTTCTCCAACTAGGTGATAATATTATTTGGGCCAATGGAGGAAATGACTACATCAATGAAACCAAAAGCCTTGAAGTATTAGATTATGAAATCAGCCTTCTGAAAAAAAAAATCTGGATGGTACATTGAGAACTTCTGAGATTGTATTGGGGTATTATTTGGGATTATTCCTCCCCCTTCCAGTTGCCTGGTTATTTGTGCTCTCTCATCCATCCTTCTTACCTTGTATTTACTTATCTGGGTAAATCCCATTTTCCCCAGCACCTTGGATAGAGACAATTTTATTTATATCAGTTTTTCTAGCACCTTGGTTAAGTTGCTTCTTCCCACTCCCAATAAAATGAGGAGACTGGCCTAGATGACTTCTAAAATCCCTTTTTTTAGCTCCAATTCACAGACAGATCAATTAATTGAAGCAGAATCTGCTTTAATAAATTTTTCCGCTTTCATTTAGTTTCCAATCAACTTTACAATCACTACCTTCTCACTGTCCCGGCCTGGAAAGCCCTCCTTCATCATTGTCTCCTGGCTTCCTTTAAGTTTCAACTAAGATCCCACCTTCCACAGGAAGCCTTTCCCAATTCCTCTTAATTCTAGTAACTTCCCTCTCTTAACTCTTTCCTGAAATTATCCTAAATTTTTGTACATGGTTGTTTACATGTTGTCACTCCCATTAGACTGAGAGCTCCTTGAAAACAGGCATTGTCATTTGCCTTTATCTGTATGCCTGGAACACAGTAGGCATTTAATAAATGATTAACTGTTCTCCCTCCCTTTCTTCCCTTTAGTCCACCCTACACAAGCTGCTAGATTCATCTTAATAAAACACAACTTACATTATGTCTCTCCTTTGTTTGAAAATAAAACAAAACATAAAAGCCACCTTACCAAACCTTCAAAGACTACCTGCAAAATAAAGTTGAGATTTCTTGGTTTATCATTTAAGACCCTTGGCAACTGTTCCAAACTTTAAGTACCAGTCTTATCTCCCACTGCTCTCTTATTTAAATATTCTACACCTGGCAGATTGGATTATTTACTGTCCCTAGAACACACCTTGCATTCTCTAGCTTTTGCTCTCTGTGCCTTCCCTATTCCCCACCCTCAGATGTCCTCTCCTCTTTTCAAAGCCTAGGGCAAATCCCAGTCACTCTAGGTCTCCTCTAAACTCTATAGAACTATCTTTCCTTTCCAGCTTCAGGTCCAGAACCACCTCCTTCATGAAACCTTATCTGACCACCACTCCCCCTCTGGCTTGGTAGAGTACTTTCCCTTATCAAATTCCTATTTTTCTGTGTATATGTTATATGCCTCCTCTCTACAAGAACTATGATTGTGTCACTTTTTTTCCCTTGTGCCTGTGTTTAGCACAGTACCTTGCATATAATGAGCTCTTAATAAATGTTTGCTGAATGGAAACTTCTTTGCATCAATCAATATGTATGGGATATGAGAAAACTTCTCAATTTGGGGTTGTTAACTTTCCCTTCCTCCTCCTCCATTGCTGCTGTCAATCACTTTTATCTTCCTTTGTCTGTTTTCCCGACTTGGTAGGACCCTCCCCCCCCCTTTTCTTGCTGTCCCATTTGGGGAAGAATTTGGTGAAGTGTGCCTCTCCACCCATGAGAGAGGAGACAGTTGGGATAATAATTATTATTATTATTAAGAGAATAAACTCCTGTTCTTATCTTCAGAGATCTCTGTGTTTATTTTTTTTCTTTTTACTAAATTAAGGATGAAGGGTATTTTTCATTTCAAACAAATATTTCCATAAAAACTGGCATTTATTATTATTATTATGGTCAAAGAAGTTGAGTGACTGGCTCATGGTACACAGCAAGTATCAGGATTCAAATTTGTGTTTTCTGAACTCCAAATCTAACACACACTATTCATATCCTTACATCTATGTGCAGTGTACTATGATAGATGCTATTTTTTTCAAAAGAAAAGAAAAATACAGTCTCTGCCCTCTGAAGGAATATTCTATTTTTAAACATTAAATTGGTTTGTTTATTTACTTTTAGTTTACAACATTCAGTTCCACAGTCCCTTGAGTTTCCAATTTTCTCCCCCTCCTCCTCCTCTCCCCCATCATGGCGGCATGCACTCAACTATAGATCTACAAATATCTTCCCATTAATCATTAGTAAGTTTGTAAAGAAGGATAACTGATGGAATGATCAGTGGGAAAGAGGAAACAAAACAAAACGAGAAAAAGAAACACAGTAAGTAGTTCATTTCAATCTGCATTCAGACTCTGCATCTGTTTCTCTGAATGTGGATGTCTCTTTCAATTATGAGTCTTTTGGAGTTGTCTTATAACCTTACATCGCTGAGAGGAGCCCAGTCTATTAAAGTTAGTCATCACACATACGTTGGGTCTGTGATTGAATACAAATTTCTCCTGGTTCTGCTCTTCTCACTCAGCATCAGTTTATATAAGTCTCTCCAGGTTATTATGAAGTCCATCTGCTCCTCATTTCTTATAGCACAGTAGTATTCCATTACATTCATATACCACAACTTGTTCAGCCATTCCCCAGTTGATCGGCATCCCCTTGATTTCCAATTCTTTGCCACCACAAAAAGAGCTGCTATAAATATTTTTGTACATAGGGGTCCTCCCACTTCTTTGATTTCTTTGAGATGTAACCCTAGAAGTGGTATTGCTGGGTATGCATTTATTTATAGCCCATTGGGCATAGTTCCAGATTGCTCTCCAGTGAAGTGATATTCTAAGCACCCAAATAAGTGTGGTACAAGATAGAATACAGTTGAAAAAAGGCAAAAGATAAATCCAGAGAAGGTGTTCTAGGAAAACTTAAGGAGGAAGAGAACATTTTCATTTGAAGGGATCAGGGGAAAGCTTCCTCTAATCATAGACAAGGTGCCAGCTGAACTGAGCCTTGAAGGAAGAGAATGATGCCTATAAATGAAGATGAAGAAAGTATACATTTCAGATATGGGGTATTACCTGGAGGAATGTGTAGAGGCTAGGAGGAATAGGAGTAGATTAGGAAACATCTAGCAGTTCTGTTTAGCTAAGGTGAGAAAGGTAATAATAACTTTTTTGGTTTTGTTTTTTAAGTCAAATATCTATTACGTTCAAGGCATTGTGCTTTGTGGAAGGCCCAAAATGACAAGCTAAGGAGTTTGTATTTTAGCTGATAAAGCAACAGGGAGCCACTGAAAAATCTTTGAGCAGGGGAGGAACATGGACAAAACTGTTCCTTAGCAAGATTCTTTCAGCAGTAGGGTGGAGACCCTTGGAGGCTGTCTACAACAGGTGCCTCCATATCCCCTCCTCTCACTTTTTCTAAACTCTTTGAAATCTGGCTTCCAAGCTCATCTCTCCACTACAACTGCTCTCCCCAAAGTTCCCAATGCTGTCTTAATTGCCTGTTCTAATGACTTTTTCAGTCCTCGTCCTTCCTTATGTTGTTGCAGGTTTTGGCACTGTGGATCACCAGCTTCTCTTGAACTCTCTCTGCTTTACATTTTTACAGCCTGGCTCTCCTCCTCTCTAACTGCTCCTACTTTGTTGCATCTTCCTTTGGGCAATGCTCACTAATTACAGGTGTCCCACAATCAGGGTTTCACAAGTTCTTTTTTCATCTTTCTTTATACTATCTTACTTGGTGATCTCATCAGTTCCCAAGGGTTCAATGGTCAACTCTATGCTCATTATTTTCAAATCTGTCTATTTAGCTGTAATCTCTCTCCTGACCTCCAATCTTATATCACCAACTGCCTTTTTTTTTTAAAGATCGAGTAACTCTCTCATCCAGCCTGAAAGTCATCCCATTTCTTCCTGATTCTACTGTTCATTAGCAACAAAAGTTTTGACCCGCTGTTTCTGACTTGTGTTGGTTCACTCTCCCTTAGACAGCCGGGTGGCCCTTCACTCCTGGGGTGTTACTGGATCAGCTTTAACTCTACTACAACTTAGAACTCTGGACCTCAAGAGATTCACCAGCCTCAGCCTCCAAAAGTAGAGATTACAGAGCTGTGCCATCACACCTACCTGTTTACTGCCTCTTAGACATCTTAATGTCCTATATAGTTCTCACACTGCTTTTCCAGTGCTTTTCCCTCAAACATACCTCTTCTTTTGGACTTCCTATTATTGTCAAGGGTACCACCTCCTCCCAGTCATCTGGGTTTCCAATCTTCTTTATCATCCTGCATCCCTTACTTGTACTTGCCTCATTTATTCAATGTGTTGCTAAGTCTTGTTATTTCTACCTTTACTATATATCTCACATAAAAACTCCCTTTTTGTATTCACCCTAGTGCAGGGTAGGGAAGCCTGTAGTCTTAGTGCTTTTTTTTTTTTGGAGGGCAACTGGGGTTAAGTGACTTGCCCAAAGTCACACAGCTAGTAAGTGCATCATGTGTCTGAGGCTGAACCCGAACTCAGGTCCTCCTGATTTCAGGGCCAGTGCTCTACTCACTGTGCCACCTAGCCGCCCGGGAAGCCTGCAGTCTTGAGGCCGCACTTAATCTTCCAAGTCCTCAAGTGTGGCTCTTTGACTGAATCCAAACTTCACAGAACAAATCCTTGTATTAAGGGCAGGTTCCCCACCCCTAATCCTAGTGCATACCCTCCTCACCTCTCACCTGGACTATTAGAACAACCTTCTGGTTGATCTCTTCTCCTTCCATTCCATCCTCCATCCACTACCCCAAAGCAGTATCACCTCCTATTCAGTAAACTCCAGGGGCTCCCTATTGCCTTCAGGATCAAATATAAAACTCTCTATTTGGCTTTTAAAGCCTTTCACAAACTGGTCCCAACCTGCCTTTCCAATTCAATCCTCCTCCCCCTACATTCTCTGTTAGCTAGCAGTGTCAACCTTCTTGCTCTTCCTTTCTTACAATATGCCATCCCTTGACTCTGGGTTTGTTTTGTTTTGTTGTGTTTTGTTTTGTTTTGTTTTTACTGGCTATTTGGAATGCTCTCCTCTCCATCCTGCCTGCCCTGCCTTTTTATAAGATTCAGCTCAAATCTCAATTTCTACAAGAGACTGTTCCCAGTTTTCCCCTTTCTCAGTGCCTTCTCTCAGAGATTACCTCCCATTTCCCCAGTATACTTCTCATATACATAATTGTTTGCATGTTATCTCCTCCATTAGAATATGAGTTCCTTAAAGGCTTTAGCCCAGTGCCTGGCACATAGTAAGTACTTAAAAATGCTCATTGACTGACTAGAGGCTAGGAGACAATTTAGGAATGATTAGGATGGTTCAGGGAAGATGTCAAGGGAACTTAAATTGGGTGGTGGCAGAATGTCAGACTTTTTTCTGGGAGTATTCCCAAGTAGATTATGGATAGCACAAAAAAGACTTTTAAGTAGATAAATGTACAGGGACATTGTATTTATAATAACAAAAACCTGGAAGGAAAGCATGTGCCCACTACACAAGGGCTATAGTCTAACATATGAATATAATGGGACATTGCTGTACTGTAGAGAAGGACATGCACAAAGAATTAAGAGCTATTTGGAAATATGGTGAAATGGTACAGAGTGAACAAAATAAACGCAGGCTATGTAATGACAATGATGCAAATCAAGACAACCCTAAAGGGTGACACAACTTAGATCATGTATAAGTAGCAGTACTGGCACCACCAATCCCTATCAAAAAGTGCAAACTGAGGTGTACAGAATTAGCCAAGCGAACTGTGCCTTTGTTTCAGGGGGTTATACTTGGTGGAGTGCAGAAACAGCAAATGGGACCTCACTAGGACAGAGGACAATTGCTCTGGTTATGTCTCATTTCTCCTAAGAGACATCAGAGCCTTACTCACTGGGACTCAGCAGGCATCCATATAAGGAGCTCTGATTTCTTCAGTGTGGGAGCTCCCCCTACCCGATGACTGAGCCTTTGTACAAGGTAACCAGGCTACACTTCAAAGTTGGCAGAGGTTTATCAAGACTTGTCTAGGGTCTATGACTAACCATCCTTCTCTTTTTTTGCAGTTAGTGACCTTGGTCTTTTTATCTTTTGTTTCTCCCCTTAATAGTTTTTTTTCCAATTACATGCAAAGATAGTTTTCAACATTCCCTTTTATAATATTCCGAGTTCCAAATTTTTTTCCTACCTCTCTCCCTCCTCTCCAAGAAAGCAAGCAATCTGATATAGGCCATACATGATGCACAATCATATTAAAGATATTTCCATATAATGACTAAGCATCCAAGGCAAGAGTTTTGAGCCCAGGTCTCAGAGACACGAAGCCCAGGTGAGCACTTGGACTGTTGCCCCAGGCTGTATACAGGAAGCGCTTAATAAATGTTGTATTTTGTAGAGGAAAAAGTCTTGGTTTTAAAGAGAAACTGGGGGTACAGTCACTTCCCCTGTCTGAACCTCCGTTTCCTCGTCCATTAAATAAGATGATCAATAAGGTCTGTCGTTTCAAGCAATAGATCTTGCGACCCCAGGAAGCTACGAATTGAATGGCTCCTTTCACAGGGCACTCTCTTTGGAGGCCGCCATCTTCCGTACGCAGAGAACACACACTGCGCATGCTCTCCTTTCCCGGGGACCCATAGCAGACTTGTGCGCACGCTCACGCCTAGTCACCCGTACGTTCTGCCGGTTGCGGCTTGACTAGCAGGATTGAGAGCGAGGACCACGGGCTTTCAGGCCTCGGTGCGTCCGGGTTTCCGGGAAGGGGGCGAGGATGGGGAGGGAGCCCTGCCCCGGGGCTGTCGGCGGCGTAGTCGAGCAAAAGCTCGCCCCGGGCTGGCCTGGTCTTGGAACCGCAGCCTCTTCAGCCCTGAGGGTTCGGGATGCGCCGAGCCGCGCGCTTTGGCGGCGCATGCGTAGTTTGTCCTCTGGCGTTCTTTACGGAGCCCGGCCCTCCTGTGCTGGTGGGAGAGGGGTAGTGGGGCATGGCATGGGGTAGAGGGCGGCCCGAAAGGGCATCCCCATCCAGCCCAAGGTTTCTTCCTCTACAAAATAAGCGGGATGGAATTAAAACCTAGACTGTGACCAGAGACAGTCTCTGAGGCCCTTTCCAACCCAAATCTAGTTGAGTTTTTCGCTCGTGTCCGACTCTCCGTGACCCCATTTGGGGTTTTCTTGGCAGACACTAGAATGGGTTGCCATCTCCTTCTCCAGCTCTTTTTACAGATGAGGAAACTGAGGCAAACAGGGTAAAGTGACTTGCCCAGAGTCACACAGCCAGTGAATATCTTGAGGCCGGATTTGAACTTAGGAAGAGGGGTTTTCCTGATTCCAGGCCCGGCTTTCTATCCACTTCGACCCCTAGTTGCCCCTGGGGTTTGTGTTTTCTTTTGTGTTTTTGCCCGTAGGGTTTTTCTCATAATAAATTCCCAACTGTCTTATTTCCCCTTATTTCCCCTTCCTTCCCTCCCCCTCCCCCTTTTCCTGATTAGGTAACTGAGTCTCAGAAGGGTTTAAGTGACTTGCCTGGAGTAAGCCAGCTGGTAAGGGGTCAGAAGCATAAGTAGAACCCGTGTCTATCATAAATCCTCCATCTAGCACGATTTATATTAAAACCGTGTGTCTTTCAGAAGTGAGTGAATGGTCTAAGTCTAGTGATTTGGCTCAACAACAAACTTTTATCAAGAGCTTGGGTGTGCAAGAGGTGTTTTTAGGTTCTGTAGCTAGAGATGAGTAAGAACACAGTCCTTATTAGAGGTGAAATGACAGGTAGGCAGATATTACTATACAAGTTGCAGCGTCATGGGAGCAGAAGAGAGATCCAGACCCAGCCCACTAAGGAGAAGCATTCAGTTGGGGATATCTGAAAAGCTATGATCAAAGAAATGACTAAAGACTGAGTATTGGACCTGGAGTCAGGAAGACCTGGGGTCAGGTTCTGTCTTAGACACTGGGCTCTGTGACACTGACCTCCCTGCCTCAGTTTCCTCAGCTGTTTTCCTCAGCTCATCTTCCAGAGTTGTGAAGATCAAGTGTGTTATTTGCAAAGCATAAATGCCGGTTGTTATCACTATTTTATTCATACAATAGCAGGTAGTAATAATAACTGGCATTTAACTTTTTAATGTTTAGAAAGCACTTCTCATGTGATAAACCCTCTAAGTTAGTTAAGGAATGTCATCCCCTTTTCATAGACAAGGGAACTCAAAGAGATTAGGCCATATATTCATGGTCCCAGTCAGCTAGTAAGTATCAGAGCTCCTGTTCAAAGGTCCCCCAATTCCAAGTGATGTGTGCTGTATTGTGCCATAAAAATACAAATAGAGAACATGTAAATAAATGTGAGAGAACTTATATAAGGTGACACTCGGGATAAGAAAGTGGAGTCAGAGCAATATCTACACTACTATAACTTCAAACACGTAAAAGTAAGAAAAAGTAGAAAAAAAGATGGGAACAAAACACAATGTTTTAGTTATTTTGTTAAAGATGGTATGTGCCTTTTTTTCAAAGTGAAGTTTGTTTATTGTGGTTTAATTTTATTTTAATGTTTTTTGCTTTAAAATTGAAAAATATAAAATAAAATCAGCTTGTTGGACTAGGTGATCTATAAGGTCCTATCACTTCTATAATCCAGTGATCCCATGGTCATAAGAGACCATAAATACTATTTGGTGGTCCTGTCTAGAGCAGCCCCCAATAAATTGATAGGTGTGCCCTAGAAACTCTTGATCATCCCTTCTGAATCAGATTTTCTTTTGTTTCTTATCACCCAGGAAAGCCAACAATATGGAGGCACCTCCAGTCACCATGATGCCAGTAACAGGTGGCACTATTAATATGATGGAGTATTTATTGCAAGGTAAGTTAGCCTAGGAATGGGTTATATCACCCATTTTCTCCTCTTTTAATAAATTATAATAAACATTTTTGCCAGGAGATAAGGCAGCTGTCATGTGTATGGTTCTAGAGTCAGTAAGGGGAAGTTTGGATTCTGGGTCAAGCTTTGCCATTAAGTAGTTGTGACCTCCAGATATGGAAACTAAGACTCTGGTTGAGTAGCCTCTGGGGCTCAATAACCTCTTGAGTAAAAAGGGATGATTAGAGTGAGGTAGTCTCTAAGAGCAAGTTGTTTTTCTGTTTTATAGATGGTTATCTGAAATGTAGAAAGCTGGAATGATGTTCAAGGCCTAATGGAATTTCCTGGGAATTCTGGTCCTCTACCCTGCCCCTTCAGTCTTTTGTTTCCCGATGAAAGTGAAAAGTGAAGTTCTGTGATGTTTTCTTTCCCTTTAGGAAGTGTTTTAGATCACAGTCTGGAGAGCCTTATTCACCGACTTCGGGGTCTGTGTGACAACATGGAACCTGAGACTTTTCTCGATCATGAAATGGTGTTCCTCTTAAAGGGGCAACAAGCTAGCCCTTTTGTTTTAAGAGCCCGGAGATCAATGGACAAGACTGGGGCACCCTGGCATCTGCGCTACCTGGGGCAACCTGAGATGGGTGACAAGAACCGCCATGCCCTAGTACGTAACTGTGTAGACATTGCCACATCAGAGAACCTCACTGATTTCTTGATGGAGATGGGCTTCCGAATGGATCATGAGTTTGTTGCCAAGGGCCACTTGTTTCGAAAAGGTATTATGAAAATCATGGTATACAAGATTTTCCGCATTCTGATGCCAGGAAACACAGATAGCACTGAGGCTCTGTCTCTCTCCTATCTTGTGGAGTTAAGTGTTGTGGCACCAGCCGGACAGGACATGGTCTCTGATGACATGAGAAATTTTGCTGAACAACTAAAACCTTTAGTTCACTTGGAGAAGATAGACCCCAAAAGGCTAATGTGACAGAAAGGGACTGCCTGACATTGGGGTCTGTTCTTTTGCATTATAGAAATCAAGACACTAAATAAATACCCTTGAGCAACAAAAATTGAACTTTTTTAACTTCAAGAATAAGGGTTCCAGGCCCTCACCTGATCTCTGGACCTCAGATCTCCTTTCCTGGAGATTTCAGCTTGGTTTGCTTCCATCTCTTTGTAATGAAAAGTCCAGTTAATTTGTGCCATTCAGTCAGCTCATTTGTTGGACTATATAGGCAGTGTCATTTTTAAAAAATAATTTTATTTTCAGTTATCAGACCTTTATTTTTTTTCCTTCTGGAAGTACCAAAGAAAAACAAAACCTTTGTAATAGAAATTAGCAGGGCCATTTTGACCAGCCCTTTTTTCTGTCAGTACAGGAAAAAGAGGGTGAACAAAAACAGTTTTTTGTTGGCAAAGGAAAACTATTTACTGAGTTTTTCCCCATTACAACTTTGCGTGACAGCATCTAAAACCAAAGGCAATGAGTATGTCATGTGGCAAAGTAACATGCAAAGCCATGGGTCCATAGTTTCTAATTCTCTGTTCTATTTTCTCCCTAACTATCGGCAAGTTTGTTACAAGAAACATGCAAAAACCTACACATTCTGTGGGGCCAAAAGCAGGGACAGCTCATGATGTGATTAATATAAATAAGTTGATTTTTAATATTTTACGAATGCTCTTTATTGTCAAGTCAGCTTCACTTCTGGGTATTCCTTTCTCCTCCTCCATCTCCCTAATCTCCCTTATAACCAGGAAAATCAGTTAAGCAAAAATGACTTCTCTAAGGGACTGCATCTGATAGCCCAGTGCCTCACTATTGAGAGGCAGGACATCTATTTCCTTATCTGTCCTTCCCAGTTTATTACTAGTTTTTTTATTTACTCAGTAATTAGATAATTCCTTTAAATGATGGTTTCATTGACAGGGCTCTTTATTTTATATCTTATTCTTTGCTTCTATTTCATTCTGCATTGATTTATACAAACTTTCTCCAAGGTTTATTTGTTATTTTAAAATTAAATTTATTCTTTCTAGTACACAGGCTATGTAGCCTCATGAGAGAGAACACAGGCTGTGGATAAGTATGAGTCTGCTAAAAATCTTCCCATGTTTCTCTAAGGTTCCTGTATTTATAGTCCAACCTTTCCTGTTCACTAATTAGTTGACCTTAGACTTAAGGTCACTTGTGTTCTCTGGGCTTATATTTCCTTATATCCAAATTGACTGTGTGAGTATGGACTAGAGGATCTTAGTTCCCTGCTACCTCTAAAACTGACCAACCTGAATTTTATGTATTTCTGGAATTTGCTGGTATTGATCTTTTTGGATTTGGGATAAAAATGATTACAAAGATAAATAGCTTACCTTCTCAAAATGCCTAACAGCGTTTTCTTAATCCTTCTGAAAAACTGACTCTTAACATTTCAGTTTCTATCAGCAATCCAGTAATTCTCAGTCACCCAGTTCAAAACCTGAATGATCTCTGAACCTTACTTTTTTGTCATCTCTCATATCTTGGGAGCCACCCAGTCTTGACCATTCTTTGCTTTATAATGCTTCTTGAATCTGTCTCTTTATTCACATTGTCACAGCCTTAGTTAAGGCCCTCATTAAATCTCACTTTTATTACTGAATAGTATTCTAACTACATAGCTTCCTGCCTTCAGTGTTTGCCCATCTGATCTAACCTGCTCATATAATATTGTGACATTAATCTTAAAACACCCTTTCATCATATCACTTTCTTACTCTAAAGAAACTGCATGAATTGCCCATTGGATAAAATATTACAGAATTCAAATATATGTTGGTTATTCCTACCTTTGCTCATGGTGTGCCTTTTCATTTAATCTATGCCTGTTCTTCTTTGCCTAATTTAAATCCTACTTCTTCAAAACAAAATGTAAGTCCTACCAGAAAGACCACCATGCCCCATGGTGGTACACATCCAATTTTGACCCAGGCCCACATTTCAGACCAGGCTGGAGGCAAGGGATGCTTGTTAGAATGGTAAAAAGCCAAAGTGGGAAGTCACTTAGTTTGCCAATGTTCCTGGACCACAATAACTGACCTTTCTCTTCTCTGAATTTAGATTGCCCTTAATTTGTTCTACCTTTTTGGCCCTTTATCATAAAACACCTTATAGATTAAATTTTTTAAAAATATGTTTATATTTTGTCTCCCCAACTCATTGGTTAGTTCCTTGTGAGCAGGGAATATTTACTGGCTATTTGGAATGCTCTCCAAACTCTGCCTTTCTCAGAGCCTACCTAGCATTGTATTACTGTCATGTAGTAGGGTGCTGCTCTCTATTGAGTGAATGCTGAGTTGTAGGCTTTCCTGTCTGAACTGGTTCCACCGAGGTTCTCTCATGAGTCAGATTGAAAGCTGTTCAGCTCAGCAGATAGAACATGCAACAGATTTTGGAAAAATTAAGATCTCTTGCTATCCCTGCCACTGATTTTTCTCTTTGACTTTGGACAAATTGCTTAGACTTTGGTATTCTGGTTTCCTTATCTACTGAGTGAGCCAATCATTACCATTTCACCCGTTATAACTGAAATTAGTTAAAAGTTTCAAACAAGCAATAAAGTAGTTATGAGGAACTGTGGGACCAGATTGGTCACCCTATCCTTACCACACCCCCTTTCTGGACAGGTGACCTTGCAGGAAATTCATCTTTCCCCTTTGTAGTGGAGGAAAGTCATGTTCAAGAGAGGTGGTTTAACTGGTCGAAATTTTGTTAGATAGTCAACAACTCTGGGGAAACAAACATCCATCCACCTGTCCTAAAATGCCCAGAGGTAGAATGCAGTGACAGACAGAGCTGTTGCATAGTAATTTAGGATGGGTAGTGAATTGAGATAGACAGGATATGATTCATCTCCCTGGTGTTCGGTTAGAGTAGAACAGATTGTAATTGGGGAGTTTGGCTTTTTTGCCTTAATATGTGAGTGACCATGAAGTCAATAAGCAATTAGTGAGATTCTGCTATGTTCTAAGTGCTACACTGCTGAGCACTGGGCATGTAAAGAAAGGCTAAACAGTCCCCACTCTCGAGGAGCTCACATTGAAATGAGGAAGACAAAATACACAAACAACTATGCACAAACGGTATAAACAGGATAAACTGGAAATAAAAAACAAGGAAGGCTTTAGAATTGAGGGGAATCAGGAAATGCTTCTGATAGAAGATGGCAATTTAGCTGGAGCTTGAAGGAAACCAGGAGGCAGGGATGAGGGAGAGAATTCCAGGCATAGGGGAGAAGCAAGGAAAATGGATGGAGCATCATGTGTGAGGAAGAGCAAGAAGGTCTGAAATTAGGTAACTGTACATGGGGGTGAATAAGGTATAAGAAAACTATATGGGCATGGGGGGTTGTGAAGAACTCTGAATGCCAAACTTAATTTTATATTTGATTCTGGAGGTGATAGGGGAAGCCATTGGAGCTTTAATTGAGTAGGTGCCAGATGTGGGCAGACCTATGCTTTTGGAAGATTAATTTGTTAGCTAAGTGGAGGATGGATTGGAGCAGGGAGAGATTTGTGGCAGAAGACCAACCAGCTGGCTATCGCATTATTCCAGGTGTGAGGTGATAAGATCCTGAAGCAGGGTGCGGAAGTGTCAGAGAAGAGAATACAGCAAGAGACATTATGAAGGTATAATGGTAGGGCTTGACAACTGATTGGATGTGGGGGAGAGAGGGAGGAGCCAAGGGTGACACTTAACTTATGGGCCTGGATGACAGGACATTGGTACCTTGACAAGTAATGGGGAAGTTAGAAGAAGAGAATGTTTGGGAGGAAAGATGATGAGTTCAGCTTCAGATTCAGTTAAAGAGGTCTACAATGCATTCAGTTCAAGATATCTAATAAGTAGTTTGGAGATGTGAGACTGGCAGTCAGGATAGAGGTAGTTAATGCTGGATAAGTAGATCTGAGAATGATCAGCATGAAGATGATAGTTCAGTTCATGGGAGCTGATAAGATCACCAGTGGAACAGTACAGGAGAAGAGAAGAGGGCCCAGGACAGAGTCTGGGAGCACATCTTCAGTTAGTCGGCATGACCTGCATGAAGAACCAACAAAGGAGACTGAAGGAGAACCAGGAGATAGTGTCACAAAAACCTAGAGAGGAGACAGTACCAAGGAGAAGAGGGTCATCAACAGTGTCAGAAGCTGCAGAGAGGTCAACAAGGATGAGGATTGGAAAAACAGTCATTAGACTGAGCAGTTAAGAGATTATTGGCAAATTCAGTGAGGGCAGTTTCCTTTTAATGATAAATCAAGAAGTGGAGGAGCTCTGGGGTAGAGGAGGCCACCTCTGGCCATTGGAGTCCATTGTAAATGGCATTCTCACGGAGCCAACCACAAAAAGCAGAGAGAAGGGATTATAGCTGGCAGAGGGAGGTGGATCAAGGGAGGGTTTTTGAAGATGAGGGAGACGTTCCTGTTTGTATGCAAGTAGGGAAGCAGCCAGTAGACAAGGATTGATTGAACATGAGTGAGAATGATAAAGGGACAGTCCGTAGAAGAGTCAGAACGGGATCGCTTGTGCATAGAGAGGGGTTTGCCTTCGTAAGAAGGACCACTTCTTGTGGGACAGGATGAAGGAGGAGATATTAGAAGACAGCTGAGTAATGTGAAATGAAGAGGAGGGAATAGTAGTTCTTGGCAAATGACCTCATTTTTTTCAGTGAAATATGAGGAACCATTCTCAGCTGACAGGGTGGGAGGAGCTAGGAGAAGTCTAAAGAAGGATGAAAAAGTTTAGAAAAGCCACTGTGGTGAATGAGTCAATTACCACCTCACCATATTAAGGGCCCAGTTGAGATTCTGGAACATAATTTTTCAGTGAGCCGAGTTAGCATGGTTTTATGGTTTTCTCCAGCTTCATTCAGCAGCACATGTTTAGGGGCAAAGGCAACAGATGGTGGGAGTAATCTAAGGCAGAAGGAGGGAAAATTCAGCCACGAGGTAAGGGGGCAAAGGACTCAGAGAACAATACAGTACAGCGTTGAACTGGTTCATCCAGGGTCCAGATGGGGAAGGAAGGAGTGTAGAACTAGTAGAGAGGTGTTGGCCTGGGAAAGAACTAAGGGTCTGAAGGAATGAAGAACAGGGCATTGTAAAGTAGAAGGAGAGATGGCATGACAACAGACTGTGACCAGATAAGGGAATTTTAAGAGTTCATGAATACGGAAGTAGTCCATTTGATGGTGATAGCAAGATCATTTCCTTATATGATTATCTTTGTGTGTATCTGATGTGAGGAAGGAAGGAAGGAAATAAACATTCATTAGGCATCTACTGTGCCTGGCACTGTGCTCAGTGCTTTACAATTAGTACCCTGGGAGGGAGGTGCTATTATCCCCAATTTGTAATTAAGAATGCTGAGGCAAGCAAAAGTTAATTGAATTGCCCAAAGTCACACAGTGAGTATCTGAGGCTGAATTTGAATTCAGGTCTTGACTCCCAGGCCCAGCATTCTATCCATTGAGCAACCTTGGAATCAGTCATGGGAAATGAGTAAGTTAAGGAACTAGAAGGTTAGGATGTTTAAAAGAGTATCAGTAAGAACATTGAAGTTCCCTCTTATGAGGGCAGGAATTAGGAAGGAAAGACTGTGAGCTAGATACTGAACTCATTGAGGATAAAAGGGGAATGTCCTGGAGGTCAGTAGGCAACCGCAAATGAATTTTTATTGGATGGTAGACACAGATTGAGGGAACCTCAAAAGAGAAGTTATGAATGATGGTAGCAAACAGTGAGCTTGGGAATGGCCATGGGGAACAAGGAATATTCCAGTAACCCCATCTCAACTAGTGAGTTGGGGGAATGAATGGAAAGTGCTACCAGTACTAGATAAGATTTCCAGGGAGATTTGTGTTATCAGGTGAGAGCCAGAGCTAAAGGAGTGTAAGAAGATGGAAGGAGGCAGACTGGAAAAGATTGAAGATCAAAGCAAATCTTGAGACTTACTTCACTTGCTAGAAAAAAAAATAGAGCAAACATCATTCTGATTTTGTTTTGTGGGTTATATAGTACCAGTAGGTCTTCTGGTAATGTAATACGGATGTGGGGGCAAGAATTACAATATCTATGGAAAGAGATAGAAGGAGATCTCCAATTCATTGGGAAACCCTCTTTGGAGGATTTATTGAAAAACGTAACTAAGAGTTTATGGGATGAGGATGCCTAGAGAGAAGGTAATCTGTGCTGGTGGAGGGAAAGAAAATTCACACTGATGCTTTCATGGATCTATTGAAGGGTACTGCTGGATCACAGATTTGGAGCCCAGGGCACCTTTGAGGTCACTGAGTCCAGTCATCTGAGAAAGATCATTGTGGCCGAGAAGCAGCCTGGTGTAGTGAATAAGACCCTGGACTTGGGGTTAAGGTGACCTGGATTCAAATCTCTTCTTGGATACTGATTCACTGTGTGGTCTGGCTTACCCTCTCTGAGACTCAGTATTCTTACATGTCAAATTTGGGGGTTGAACTCAATAGCCTCCTAGGTCTCTTTTGGCTCCAAATCTGTGCTCTCGTTTTATAGATGAGGAAATTGAGGCCTGGATTGCTGAAAGGACTTTGGTTAAGACACACAAGTGGTAGTAGATAGCAGACCTGAAAATTGAACCCAGACCTTCTAACTCCAAATGCAACATACTTTCCACACCATCACAAGTATTTTCCTTCAAAGCAGGCACTCTGGGAGACGTTTTAGAGACAGGGAAAAAAACAATGGGCTAGAATCAGAACAAGACTGGTTTTCTTGTGGGAAGTGGGAGGAATAGCCAACTAGGGTCAACAAGTCAGAGCCCACTCACTTTTGCCACCCACTGTCTGTGTGACCTTAGTAAAGTTTCTGTACTTGTTACTTTCCCCATCTGCTGGTGTCCTATTCCTAGCACATAGCAGGTACTTAATAAATTGGTCATTTAATTAAATTCTGTGAAATTTGTGTTCTGGGGGTAACTAGGTGGCACAGTGAATAGAACACCAGCCCTGGAGTCAGGAGGACCTGGGTTCAAATCTGGCCTCAGATACTTAACACTTACTGGCCATGTGACCTTGGGCAAGTCACTTAACTCCAATTGCCCTGCCTTCCCCCCTCCAAAAAAGCCACACACACACACACACACACACACACACACACACACACACACAAGAATTTTGTGTTCTGCAAAGTAACCGACTTGGCAGGGAGGCTATGTAGCTATTTCAGTGTTGCTGCCGTTTATTAAGAAAAAACAAAGAAACATTTTGGGAATGCCTTAAAAATGGCTTTCAGAATTGATCAACAACCGTTCATTTATTAGATGTCTACTGTGTGCTAGACACTGTGCCAAATACCAGAGATACAAAAGCAAAAGTGAAACAGTTCTTGCCATCATGGAACTTCCATTCCAATGGGGAGATAGTAGACACACAGATAAGAATACATACAAGATGAGCACAAGGTAATTTTGAGGGAGTGGCCCCTAGTAGCCTGGGGTCATGGCATCAAAGTCCATAAAGTCAAAAGCTGAGCCAGAAAGAGCTGAAAACCAGTGGACTTGCCCCCAAAATAGAGGCCATTGACTCACCAGTGGGAAAAAAGGGTCAGTGTGAAGGACAGATACTCCAGGGTAAGAAAGATCCAAGGACAGATGGACGTTGTAGGGTAAGGAGGCACCAGATGTTGAGGAGGGGGTGCCTTCCAAGCATGGGGTGCAAAAGTTTAGAGATGGGAGATGGGAGACAGAGTAGCCTGTGTGAATCACAGCACACAGATTTAGTTGAGTGCCCCCTCATAGCCCCCAAGATAAAGCCTGTTCGCTTATAATCACACCTAAATAATCCCCAGTCTGATTCATCCAGGTGACTTTTCAAGAATCAAATGCACCCTCATAGAAAATAAAGATCTGTCCCCTCTTTTGTCCTCTCTTTTTTTTAGGACCCTCAAAAGAATGTGCCATCTGCTTTGAAAGCAATTCTAAAGTAGTTCGAGTCAGTGTAGTATCATTGGCTGGGGAAAACTTATCTATAGTAGGTGAGATTTGAGTAGGGCCTTAAAGAATTAATAGGATCTTAAAAGCAGATTCAAACATTTCCCAAGGGCAGAAGTCAAACACTAGAACAGATAGACTACTGGGGAGGCTGGCAAACCTCCTTCCCCAAAAGTTTTTAGGACAGAAATCAACTTGTGGCCAAAGTTTGTGTGGTCCTGCTTTGGAGAGCTCTTCTCTATTAGGAAAGTGACCAGCAGACATCTTCCCTGGCTTCTCTTATATCCCAGATAAAGTCCAACCTTCTACAAGATACTTTTCCAATGCCTTTTAATTCTAGTGCCTTCTTCTATCGATTTATCTCCTATTTATCCGGTCTTTAGCTTGTTAGTGCACAGTTGTTTATATATTGTCGACCCCATTAGAATTATGAGCTCTTTGAAGGAAGGAACTGTTTTTTGCCTTTCTTTGTACCCCCATTGCTTATCATGGCACCCGACACATAGTAGGCGCTTAATAAATGCTCATTGACTTTCAAACTAAAGAAATAATGCAGGTAACTTTGTCTTTTGGTTTTTTTTTTTTTTGGAGGGGGAAAGGTTAGGCAGTTGGGGTTAAGTGACTTGCCCTAGGTCACAGTGCTAGTAAGTGTTAAGTATCTGAGTTCAAATTTGAACTCGGGTCCTCCTGGCTCCAGGACCAGTGCTCTATTCACTGTACCACCCAGCCACCCTAATTTTGGTCAAAGAATAGCCAAGCTGATGGAAACTCTCTCATCTGTTGAGGTGAAGCTAACAGGAATCTCAAAGCAACAAGTGGCATGTTGAAAATACCAGACACTTCCTTCTCAGGGGTGGATTTCACTTCTCTGCTTTATATATGCATCTATGACAATGTATTTGTTGCACATCTATAATTATTCACAGGAATAGAATGTATGAGGCAGGATTGACTGACTGACATGTTGTTTCTTCCAGGTCACTGAAGACAACAGAACCCTCCCTACTAACCTTTGCTCCTTTTGTCATCGTTGTTGTTTTCAAGGCACTCAAATCTGTTTTTTCCATGGTTATCTACATTTTTATACATCTGTTTGTCTTTTTTACAAACAGAGTTGACTGTATTGGTCAGTTATGGAAGGCAGCTGGTGGTCCAGTGCATAGAACATTGGACCTGGAGTCAGGAAGACCTAAATTCAGACATTTCCTAGCAGTGTGACCCTGGGCAAGTCATTTAACCTCTCATTGCCTGACAAAATGGACCCACTGGAGAAGGAAATGGCAAAGTCACAAAAAATCAGACATGACTGAAACCACTGAAAAGCAAGAGGTTTCTGTGCTGCTTTTAGGCTTCCCAACTTGTCATATGTTCTTTTCCTTGGGGAAGAGGGAGGGAATTAGGCGGAAGGGTCAACCTGTATTTTCAACCTGTGTCAACCTGTAGGGAACTCCCAGTAAGAAAAACTCCTGCCCTCCAATTTACATGAGAAATTTCCTGGGTCACCAAAAGGTTAAATGACTTGCCAAGGGTCACCCAGCTAAGATGTGTCAGACAAGACTTAGGCTGAGGTCTTCTTGACTCAGTGTCCAACACTCCATCCTCTATGGTCTACACACACTGTGTCACGTATTTTTCATAAACAGTCAGCAAGATCTTAATGTCTATCTCTTTCCAAGCAGGAGGACTGTGTCTCTGAATAGTTAACATTCCAGAAATGACCTCAGGTGGTGACACAGAGATGCTGGCATGGTCTGTAACCCCAGAGGCCCCCTTCCTTAATTACTTCTAGGAAAGGTATTCCAAAGGTCTTAGTGCAGTTTTGAGTTACTAAAATTTAAAGGCTAAAAGTTCTTTAAAAGGTTTAAAAGTTAAAGCTAAAATCCTACCTGGGAGGCAGGGCCTATTTACTATCTCCAATCCTGTAATTAAGGAAACCAAGATAGAGATAAAGTGACTTTCCTTACAATACCACCAAGAGGTAGCAGAAGTAGGATCATCCCTATTTCACAATGAGGAACTATAGCTTGTGACTTGGCCAAGGTCATGCAGCTGATAGGTGGCAGAAACTGAAGTAGTTAAAAACTTTTAACTACACTAAGATTTTTGGGACACCCAGTATTTCAACTAATATTCCATTCTATTCAAATGACTCTTCTAAAATTAGTCCTGGAAAGGCAAGGATGGGAGGTGGTAATAGTGCTGCGAAATAAAGACTTTCAATGTGGAAAGTAGAAGAAAGAATCCTTTTTTTTTTTGCCTTTTTTTGGGAGGGCAATTGGGGTTAAGTGACTTGCCCAAGGTCACACAGCTAGTTAGTGTGTCAAGTGTCTGAGGCTAAATTTGAACTCAGGTCCTCCTGACTCCAGGACCGGTGCTCTACTCGCTGCGCCACCTAGTGGCCCCTAGAAGAAAGAATCAAATGGAAATCAGGAAACTAAAGTTCTCACTTCAAGCTTATCACCAATTTCCCATTTATAATTCTGGGCAAGTCGCTATTCCTCAGGCATTGAGGAAAACAGTGGATAGAGCTGGACCTGGAACCAGAAAGACTTGAGTTCAAATCTAGCCTTAGATACTTACTAGCTTTGTGACCCTGGGCAAATCACTTACTCTCTGCCTCAGCTTCTTCAATTATAAAATGGGGATAAAAATAGCACCTACTTCCCAGGGTTGTTGTGAGAATTAAATGAAATAATACTTGTGAAGTACTTGGCACAAAGCAGGTGCTGAATAAATATTTATTTCCTTTCTTCCTCTGTGCCTTGGTAGAATTTTGTAGCAGAAAGCATATTGTTCGTAGTTAGAATTATAGGATTGCAGTCTTAGGTGCTGGGAAGGACCTAAGAGGTCGGTCATCTAGTCCAGTCCCCTCATTTTATAGACCGTGAAATTGCCCAAAGTCACAGAGGTGGTAGAAATGGAGTTTGAAGCCAGATCCCCCAAAGCTAGTACTTTTTTCCAATGTGCCCTACACACTTGGTTTGTAATTTTTCCTTCACCCTTTATTAAGCAGTATATCCTTGGGCAAGTCACTTAGCCACTGTTTCCTCTTCAGTAAAATGGGAACATTTATAAATGACTTTAAGTTTTGCAAAGCACTTTCATCATAATGCCCCAATGAAGTAAGTAGGTTAGGTAGGTAAGTAGGTAGCAGAAACACTCTCATCCCTATCAATGATGAAGTAGTCATGAGAAGATTGTGATTTGACCAAGGTCATGCAGTTAATAAGCAACAGAAGCCGGTGCTCCAATCCACACCTGACTCTGCTTTCCTGTAGCTACCTACCTTAAAGGGTTGTCATTAAGTTTAAATGAGACACCACACGAAAGTACTAACCCTAACGGTAAAGCACTTTCATAAATGTAAGCTGTTATTATTATCAAGAAAATTCTTCGACTACCATTTCCTCTTTTGTCCCTCCACCCACCCCATTTCCCCTTAGAGAACTGGTGAGAAGGAATAAGAGAAGAGTGTAACTCCAAGTCCCAAAGCCCACAGGAATGGGACTCTCCTTATTGGTAGAGATCAATATCCCAAGAGAGAGGATGTGACTTGGCCAGCTCTTTGATTTTTCTTTAAGTTTTCTTAGAGTCAATCCAGGCACTTCTAGTTTCTAACTTCAAGATGGAAGATGCCAGCCCCATTAAAGTTTGCTAAAGCAAAAGACACTGAGAAGGAAGTGACATGAAAGGAGCTGTCTTTAGAGCCAGCATGTTACACTAGAGATTTAGGGGAATTTCCCCTAAGGGAATTTCCCCTAATTTTCAAGAAGGAATGTTCTTCACTGAGGTCTTATACTTCATTTTCCAAGCTGTTAATTCCCTTTTCATGTCTTTCTTCCATAGCCTTCATTTAGTTTTTTAAATCTTTTTTTTCTCTTTTAAAAAACCAATCCATGCCTGATTTTGTTTTTTAACTCTTCTAGGAATTTTTGCTGCTCTTGGGTACAATCTGTATTTTTCCTGGAGGCTTTGCTGGTAGATGTTTTGGAATCATTCTCTTCTGTGTTTGTGTCTTGAGGGTCCATATCACCATAGTAGGTCTTATGGTCAGGTTCTTTTTGTTGTTGTTGTTGACTCATTCTTCTTGACTTTGACTTTATGTTAATAATGGGCTCTGCACTTTAGGGTTTGGGGGTGGGGGCAGTAAGGCCTGAGCTTCGGTCCTTTTATGTCCTTCTCAATTCAGGCTGTGGGGGTGTAAGTTTTTAGTGTTCCCAGAGGTGTATAGTTCAAGGGGAAGTCTGCCCCCTGTTCTTCTAGTCTGAGCTCTGCAAGTTCCTGACCCATGTTTGGCTCTGTCAGCATGTCTTTTTTTGGGACTTTCAGTAGCCTGTTGCTGGACTCAGCCTCTATTACCCTGCTGGGAGACTGCAGGTTCTCTTGGCTCCCCTTTGGTCTGAGACTCTTGCCCTGGTTATTCTACTGACGGCTTTTACTGGGCTAAAGGCTAGAACAGATGAAAACTGTTTTGCTTCTTGGGATCAGGGGTCACAGAGCTATATTTCTAGAACTTGTTCCTTGTACAACATACAGATAGGACCCACACTTGTAATCATCTTTCTCCATCCTGGATCTGTGGTCTGAAACTGGGTAATAGGTGATAGAGCTGACAAATGGCTCTTCTTCCTGCACCCAGCTAACTAGTTCAGGGATCCCCTGGGATCTTTCTGCCCCAGTGTTTCCTGACCTAGTGTTTTGTCTCAGTCTTCTTTACATCCTTGGGCACTGGTATGCTCCTCACCAGTGTCTTCTCCCCACTGTCTGAAGACCTCTCTATTTCCCTACGCTGCACTGGGCCAGAAAAATGACTCAATGTGGATTTTTCTTGGCTTTTCTAATCAGAATTCAGACTGATGTGTATTTGGTTTTACTGTGGAGGAGATATATTTGGTGAACTAAGCAAAAATGCTTCCTCTCAATGTTCCATCTTGACTCTGCCCCCCCCATATTTAATTCTGATATTTCATTATCTGTGGTCCTTTTAATTATGTTGTGGTTTCCCTGTTTGTCTCTCTTGACTGTATCTATATTTGCCACAATCTTATCTGAAATGATCATGTTCATAGCTCTAACTTTTTTGGATCACATGTTTAGTTTAATTTTTTTGCAGTATCTATTCTCATTTGCTTTTACCTACCTGTAAGCTAGGTAGGAACATCTCTATGTTATCCATGAGAAAAGTGATACTCTGTTTGACTAAATGGTAGAACCAGAATCCCAGCCTAAGTCTTCTGAATATAAGCAGCATAATGCAATTCTACCTCTTTATTGTTAAGTGATTATTATTATGATTATCATTATTATGATTTTGCAATAGGCTGTCCATGTTACTTTCATGGCTATGGTTTGATCTGAATTCGTGGTCAGAGCCTCAGAAGGTGGAGCAAGAAACAGATTAGCAGATGGGCTTCCAACCATCTGACCATTACATCCATATTTATTCAAGTTATCAGAGAGGGAAGCATCAACCTCTGGGTTTTTCAAAGGGGGGGAAGGGGGGGAGGAGAGGGGGGGCTCAACAGCTTCCCAGAGTCTCATCTGGCCAAATCACACAACTCTTCTCAAAGTGAGCCCCGAAGCAAAACCTCACATCAGGGTGTATATATAGCCTTCTCCTAGGTCAAGAAATGTCACAGTCCTCTTGACCCACTGCCCAACCACAACATAATAAGGCGTGGGCATTCCTGAAGAACAAGTCTCCGGCCACAGGCTCCATGTGACCACATTCAGCCTATTAGGGAGCAGAGTATACTTTCAAATCAGGGAAGGTTCTCAGAGCCACTTAAGCCTATCAAAGGGGCTAGGGGTAGGGAAGATCTTCAGATTCCCATTACAATAATTTTAAGACCCTCCAACTTGTAACTGGCAGATCTGAGATTCCAATTTGGCCAATTCTTTGTCAAGAGAATCTCTGTTAGCAGACATGAGGACAACTTATTGGAGAAAGCAGGACACCACCTTTGTTTGCAATAGGCTTGGGTAACAGGGCAGGTAACAGGGTAACAGTGTTAAATCTCACACTCTGGTCTCAGTATATGATACCATGTAACTAGGCAGTACCGGAGAGGACTATAGATATCTCTAAGGAGCCTGTCATTGAGAGATTCGACCAACAGGTGACAGCAGCATCAAGGTTTATGTACTACTGGTATACCCGGTTCTGCTGATGAATTTCTGGCTACTGGATTCAGATGGCTCTGGAGGAGAAAGGGGGGCCAGTGACCTTGCACAGCCCTCCCTCCCTCAAATCAAAGTGAATTGCAAGTCACACGTCATCATTTACCTGATATCATGGTCCTCTTCAAAATTGAAGGACAAACACAACAACAACCCACATTGTAGAGGGTCTAAGTAGGGAATGAAACGTTCTGACAGCAAGGTCCTGTCACAAGGATATCTCAGTCTGCTTGGTTCAAATGGAAATTCTTCCCTGTTCATCTTTAGCCTCCATTCTCAGTTCAGTTACATACTCATGGTTGGTATCGGTGATCTCGGACAAGCACTGTATTGTGTTTAATGGTGTGTGTGTGTGTGTGTGTGTGTGTGTGTGTGTGTGTGTGTGTGTGTGTAGAAGGGAATTAGGAATGGGAAGAGAAGACGAAAGGCCAGAAACATTTATCCTGTACTTACTTTGTCCCAGACACTATGCTAAGAGTTTTACAAATATCACCTCATTTGATCTTCACTACAACCCTATAAGGAACTAAGAATTATGTGTGCTCTGCACACACTGACAGGCTTCTGATGCTACTGCTGATAGAAATCCCAGGAAAGGGGATAAAACCTAAGAATAAACGCTGGCTGGTGACTAGGAGAGACCTAGGGCTGGCTCTGTGGTAGTAACACTACTGAATGACTTACTGCCTGTTGGATTGTTAGAGAAGAGATTTCTGTTCAGGTGTGAGTTGGGACGGATTAGCTCAGGTTTCTCCCAATTTGGGGACTCTATATTCTACTTACTGTCTGTGACAGAAAGGAGCAGGGTTGGGATGACAAGAGAACAAACAGATTCAGGAAAATCTGAATCAATCAATTTATCAGGCATTTACTAAGCACGTACCAGGTACCAGGCACTGTGGTTGGCTCTTAGATCCAGAGTCAAAAATAAAATTTCTCTGAGAGTTTACATTCTATGGAGAAGAAGCTGATGATCATAGACAATGTTTTTGCAGCAAATTAGACAACTATATGCCAAAAGTTGGTCCAATTAAACCTCTTGGGGATGGTCTTATTAGATTTAGGAGCTCCTCTTTCGAAGTCTCAAGGAGCAGAAAATCCCTGGTCCCAAGCACAATGAGACCAGACTGGTTTTTGCACTTCCTCTATTGTAATACTCCAGGGGCTTTATAAAATAGTGAGCTGAATTCCTCGGGAAATTTCCAGCTGATCTAGCCTCTCTGAAGACTCCCTAAACAAGTAGTATGACCTAAACCTCTTCAGGAGGTGCTGTCTTTCAAGGGAGTCTCAAATTGCACCCATTTACCCATGCAGACAAAAAACTTGGCACAACTTGTACTGCCCTTAGAAAAATGATGAATTGAATATAGTCCAACTCACTGCTCCATGACACATGCAGGTAGATTCAGGTCAAGCAGCACACCAGAGAAGAATTAGGCTGTAGTGGACCAGGGAGAGAGTGAGCTTCCTTAGATGGATGCCATGTCTCTAAACAAGTGCAAAATTCTAATAAACCCAGACCTGATATTCTGAAGATCAAAAGCAAGGAGCTTGGATGAATCCCTGACCCAGATGGGCAGTCTAGAATTTTACATCAGCCAATTCTCACCAATGAGAAGTTCCCACACAGCTTGCTGTCTGGTGTTGGTGTCCCAAATTATTGTCGGGTTAGAAATAGGCTTAAATCTAGAACCTGTGCCTTCCTCTGGCCCTGCTTCTGAAGTGGACCCGAGGACCTGGGATTTTTCATGTGACCTGAGACTTCTTTGAGTTTGGTTTTGACATTGTATTTCATGGGCTGGGATTCCAGGCCCAAAAAGAGAGTAAAGAATAGAATGTGAGATGCAGACAGACCTAGTGAGCAAGAAGGCTTGAATGCAACCAAATAGCTTTTATATTCATGTCATTCATTATAGGACCAGCCAGAGCTCAGGGGAGCCATTAGTAGTCATTATTAGACTTGTTACTGTTTAGTCATTTTTAAGTCACATCCAACTCTCCCAGACCCCTTTCGGGATTTTCTTGGCAATTTTCTTGGATTTTTCTTGGATTTTCTTAGAGTGGTTTGCCATTTCCTTCTCCAGTTCATTTTACAGATGAGGAAACTGAGGCAGACTGAGGATCGAGTTATTTGCCCAGGGTCTTTGGTTAGGTTATCCCTAACCCTCGAGTTAATTAAGAGAAGTGAGAACTGAACAGTAAGTAAACAATTTCTATACTACCTCCTCCTCAAATAAATTAGTGATTTTAATATGGTTATTTTAATATTTATTTATAAACTAGTCATTTCCTGAACTCCACACGCCATCTTTCACTTCCATTCATTATAAGAACTCAGGTATCTACCATGTTCTGGACCCTGTGCTAGCTAAAGAAGATTTTTATCTACCCAAAATGAAATAAACTCTCCCCCCATACCCCAAGGAGCTTTTATTCTGTTGGAGGAAAAAAAACCCAAATATGTAAGTAGAAAATTTAAATACAAAATAACATCTAGGGGGAAGATACTTGGGAGGGGGATATGATATGAAAAGTCTCATGTAAGTCTTGGTGCTGAAGATGGATTTTGAAGGAAGCTTAGGTTTCTTTGAAGAAGAGGCGAGTAGGGAGTACCATCAAGGCACCGTGATTCCTCCATGCCCAGAAGCTTTCCCCTCTTCATCTTTTCCTTTCAGAATCCTCATCCTTCAAGGCTCAGCTTCGCAGTGGAGTTTTCCTTCATCCCTCCAGTTATCGTTGTTCTTTCCCTCCTCAGATACTCTCCTGGCATTTTAGTGAATTCAATTAATTGATTTATTCTTTAGCTTTACGGGATACAGGTGTCTAAACATCGGCATGCCTTATCCTTCCAATAGAATATAAGCTCCTTGACATTTCCTTTCAGTAAACCCTGCATTGTTTGAGGGCAGGCACCATTTTCATTTCTGGTTTGTTGTCTCTAGTATTGTGCTGTGAACAATCTCTGCTCCCCTTTCCCCCCATCTGTAGTTTCATTGGTCTTGTAGTTGTTATTCAGTGTTGTTGAGCTCTTCCTAATGCCACTTGGCATTTTATTGGTAAAGATACTGGAGTGGCTTGCTATTTCCTTCTCCAGCTCATTTTATGGGTGAGGAAACTGATGCAAACAGGGTGAAGTGACTTGCCCAGGGCCACCCAGCTAGCACGTGTCTGAGGTCAGATTTGAATTCAGGAAGATGGGTCTTCCAGACTCTGCGGTTGGCAGTCTATCACTGTGCCACCTCGCTCCCTCTACCCAACTTAGACCCTATCTATTATCTGTCCGGTTTAGACTCCAATTCCTATGCTGATAAATTTCCTTAAGGTTTCCCCTCGGTCCAAAGAGAATACCTCCCTGAAGTGGTAGTGACCACTTTTTACCAGTCAAGATTTTCTTTGGCTGGCATTCCACTCCACCTACACCTTCCTCATGATCTTTCCACTTCCCCTTTCAATATTTCATTTATTCTGAAGAAATTGTCTTTTTTAACTATACTCCTGCCCTGGCACTGCTGAAACCATGAAGCCACAAGGTATGGTAGAAGACATGCTATATTTGGAATCAGAGAGAGGACCTGGGTTTGAATTCAGGAGCTGTAACTTATTACCCTGGATGACCTAGGGCCACAATTACTTATCTGTATTGAAAGGAGGAGATTTAACACCCCCCAACCAAATCAATGGGAATTTAACATGTGTAAACAAAATTGTCTATTCCTGGTTACCCTTTTATCTCCAAGGACTCTTCTTTAACTGGGTCAAGAAGGGCACAGTAAATTGAGTACTTAAACAAATTCAGGTCAGTGGGGGCAATACCAGCTGTGAGGGGTTGTAGACCTAGGTGTTTCCCTGAGGAGGCAAAGCCTGAACGTTACACTCCCCATTCTCTCCCTCCTCTCACCCTAGACCATGTTATTGGACAACCTGGATGAGTAGCATTCTCCCAGGAGCAGTAAAAGTCCTACCAAGCACTAGCCACATGGGGTCACTCTTCTGTCTCTGGTACAATGGATCACTTAGAGTCAGAGCATTCAAGCAAACAACCCTTTTATTAAAAAAAACATTCCAATACCTTCAGGCAGCAGTAGTTCCCAAGGCAGTTAAAAAGTTCAAGGACATAAAAACTTCTTTAAAATGTAGGTGAAGTGATAAAAAGTAGTTGGCAGAGAGGTTCCCTTAGGGTCTTAGGAACTCTGCACCAAAGTCCTAAAATAAACAAAAATGGCCCAAACCCTGCTTTTATAGTCTTTGCTTGGAGGGTCCACAGCCGGATCTCAGATCAGTCTTCCTAGAGGCAAAGTTAACCCAGACTGCTTCGGGTCTATATCACAATTTCCATTCTCAGAACAGTTCTTGCTGGTGATCTGGGAGTGCAAGTGATGGGTAATTTACAACTCCCCAGTTCTGATGGGGTGCTTCAGTGCCTGTGCTTGAGCCCCAGTTTGTAAAATCACATCAGTTTGCAAAATCACATTTCTCCCTAGCCTCAAGTCTCCCTAGCCCCAAAACACTGTCTTAGGCAGTTTCTCCCTGGCTCAAGGGCAGCATGCCCTAACAAAATACTTATCTCTCTTCCTGTTACAGCGGTCAGCTGCATGTATAGAATTTAGTAGTTTGACCCAACTGTATACTGACTGAAGCAGCTGTGTATGAGTATCTATCTGTCTATCTATCACATATGTTGTAGACTCAGTCATGTGTATACTCCTCAGCTCATTATATACATCCTGGATCCCTTGTTAGCTTGGGACATATGTGTACTCCCAACATCCATCTTGTCAAAGAGGACATTGATGGTAACAGACTGGGCACTTCTCAGTCAGCCCTGAGCCTTAGTTGAATGAATGATGTTTCAAGCCTAAAACCACACCTGCATGCAGCCCTCCCCGCTCTTCGGCTATTTCCCAGTGAATTATGGGCAATAGGCCTGTGCAGTTGATGTTAAAAATGTTAAAAATGCATGTCCCTTTAAGCACTGACCACTCCTTAGCTCCTCCCTAATCCCACCCTTACTCACTAGTTAGCATAATTGGCACAGGTTATACTATGGATTATTCTATAAAAATATGCCTATGACTCCTTTAAGGTTGCAGGTTCCCCAAGACCTCCTGCTTGCTGTGTAATGTAACAATAAACTTTTATCAACTTGATTCAGAATGCTTGAGCCTGAGAATTCATTCCAGATTCTGGTCATTGGGGTCCCTGAAACACCTATACTTATCCCTCATCAGTTCCACCAATATTCTGACCTACCACCGAAGCAAATATGGACACAGATGGGCAACTGAGAGATGAAACAGTGGTGTCACAAAAAATGTCCCTTTCTGCCACAAAGGTTCTGGCTATGGATTCTATAGAGGCACTAACCTAGGGAGGCTAACTGAGAACTACATCTAAGGGGAATTTTATAAGGACTCTCCAAAGGGAGAAGAGGTCTTCTCCCCACCAAGAGTTATGACTTACGCCTTTGCTACATGTGTCTTCTTTGTTTATGTCTCACTGTTTTTGTATTTTAAGTCCGAGCCTACTTTCTCCAGGGACTTAAGGTTCACAAAAGAAAAAGAGCACCCCTAATTTGGGAGTAGTATTTTGTACCAACTTCTTTTACTCTATCTGCTTAGTAAATATCTTTTATAAAAGCTCATTCAGTCTGACTAATAGTCAATTGGATTAGTATACCACTGGGGGCTTGTGAACTACAGCACTAGAAACTCTAGCCCCTCATTGTTAACTGTACAGTCCTGAGAGGAGAAATAGTCTACTGACCCTTAGGGGACCCCAACCCTCCATTGTCTTAGAGGGAGTATAAAATGAGGAGGCTGGACTAGATATAGCCTGCCAGCTCTAAACCTATGATGCCAAGACCCCTGGCCAAGGTCACTTCTTTTTTTTCCTTTTCTTTTTCTTTTTGGCCAAATTTTATGTCTTTTTAAAATTTATTTTTATTTTTTTTATAGCATTCATGTTTTTTAAATTTTTAGTTCTAAATTCTCTCCCTCCTTCCAGCCTCCTCCCTTCCCCACTGATTGAGAAGGCAAGCAATATATCAATTATACTTGTAAAATCTTGCAAAGCATATTTCTACATTAGCCATTTTGCAAACAAACAACAAAACAACAACAACAACAACAAAAGCCCCAAGAAGTATAAAGTGAAAAAAATTATACCTCAGTTAAGGTAATTGCTTCTTAAGAAGTCTAGGCTCTTTTCCCTTCTGAACACTTTCATATACAGCTTGGCCAGAGCAGTTTTTGAATACAGTAGTATAGAGTTTTCCTCCCAGAGGCCCTAGGGACATCAGATTGGTTCAAGAGGAATCAAGTTCTGCATCCTTAGCCTCCCCTCGGCTCTTCCCTGCCCTCTAAAGATTCAGATCAGTGTCCACCAGGGGGTCATGGAACTTCCTAGGCCAGGGGTGGGGAACCTACAGCCTTGAGGCCATATATGGCCCTCTAGGTCCTCAAGTGCAGCCAGGATTCATTCAAAGGGTGGCACTTGAGGACCCAGAGGGCCACATGTGGTCTCAAGGCTGCAGGTTTCTAACCGTGGCCTAGGCCTTCAGTCTGCCAAATGATAACTCAACCATCTTAGATGATCCAGGTAAAGACAGCTATCTTCCAAGAAAATTGAGACCTGAGTACTCTGGGAGAATCAGAAGAGCCATGAGTTCAAATTCAGACTCTGAAATTTTTTAGCTTTTGGCTTCTTGTTCAAATAACTGAACTGTCCTAAGCCTAAATTTCCTTTTCTGTAAAATAGAGATATTAGATGGATGGAAGGATAGAATAAGCATTTATTAAGTGCCTACTATGTGCCAGGAATTGTGCTACACATTTTACAAATATTATTTCATTCGATCCTCATTACAACCCTAGGAGGTAGGTGTGACATCATTCCCATTTTACAGCTGGGGAAACTGAGGCAGGCAATTTAAGCAACTTTGTCCAGGGCTGAACAGCCAGCAATGATGCTGCTAATATTTCATAAGATTGCTGTGAGGAAAGTGCTTATTAAACCATAAGAAGAGAGGAAGAGGTGACCTCAGAGGCAGGAAGGCTTAGGTTCAAGCAGTGATCAGTCTGCATGGAATGAGGGGTTTCCTCCTCAGACATTCCCTACGTCAATGAAATCATAGCTCTAGACTTCTCTTTCCCCAAAAAATGACTCTCTGTTATATGTGTGTGTACAACTCTGAGTTGTGGTATATAAAAAATGACAAGGACCCCTCCCCTTCCTCATCTCTGCCTTCAGCCTTCCCTCATTACCTCAGGACCTCAGATCAAGTCTTAACTTCTGCAAGAAGCCTTTCTCTGTCATCCTTCGTCTTATTTATTGCTTTTCTTCTGAGATTTTCCTCAATTTATCCTGTCTGTGTTTTGTTTGTACTTAGTTTGCAGGTTGTCTCCTCCCCCTCCCTTACACTGTGAATTCCTTGAGAGCTGGGTGGCATAGCACAGGGCCAGAGTTTGAATCGGACACTTATGAGCGGTGTGACCCTGGGTAAGTCATCTGAGCCTTAGTTTGGACTTGGAGAATGAAATGGCAAGCCACTGCAGTGTCTTCACCAACAAGATCTCAAATGGGGTCCTGAAGAGTCAGACATGACTGAAATTACTTAACTACAACAAAAACCAGGGTTTTTCTTCCTCCTTTTTTGCCTTTCTTTGTGTCCTTAGCACGCAGCAAAATGCCTCGCACATGGTAGGAGTTTAATAACTGATCACTGATTGACTGACCATGTTATTTTTTGTATTGTTGATGGGTCAGCCAGCAGTAGGCCTACCAACCTTGGGTTCATGTGTGTGACCAGCAGGGTTGGGGTCGAGGAGGACATTGTCTGATAAAAGTACCTCACTTGGCTTGAACCCCTATCCCAAAGAGAAGATGGAAACTGAAACCTTTCTTTGCACATTAGATCAAATTCAGGTCTAGACATCTAGTTTTCTACTGTGCAAATAGAAATCCAGACAAACAACAGCCTACCAATTAGTAAAAACATTTCCTTGAAATGGAAATAGAACTGAAAACAATAGAAACATTCTCAGCATCCATTCCTCAAACAAATGACCTCCTTACAGGGCTTCAATGCTGGCACTACTGTTTACTAATTGTGGGCATTTGGGTTAAATCTCAACTTCTCTGAATCTCACTGTGTTCTACTGTGCAATGGGGATAAAAATTCATGTAATATCTGCTTTGCTGAGCTGCTGTTAAGAGTAAACATTTCACAAATCTTGTGGCTCTGAATTGTGAATTATTATTATTATTGTTAATAATGTAATGTAAATCTCCCTTGATCTTCTAGCATCTCGTTCATTTGAATGCCAGTAGCATTTTTCTAAGAAAGGAAGAAGGAAGATTTGGAATTGGTGAGGTGGGGAGTGGAGAGTAGAAGGACTTATGACGTCTCCAGGTCAGAGAGAAAGGGGACAGAGAGACAGACAGACAGACACAGAGACAGAGACAGAGACAGAGGCAGAGAGAGGGAGAGAGAGACAGAGAGATACAGAGAGGTGCAGAGAGAGAAAGAGAGAGGGAGAGAGGAGGAAGAGGGGGGAGAAAAGAGAGGGACAGAGAAAGAGAGAGAGAGGGAGAGAGGTGGAGGGGTAGAACCTAAGAGAGAAGGAATTTCTGAACACAAGCTATAGGAATAAAAAAGAAGAGAGGAATAAGGTCTTGTTAAACTCCTAGATGAGTGAACTAAGGCAAGGATAGTTACAGTCACAGGAGAGGGGGTCTTCGAATTTGTTTTTCGGGTTTTTTTTTCTTATTTTGATTTTCTTCTATTTTTAAATTTTTCTTATTTTGATGCATTTAAAAACATTACTTTGAGAAGGCACTGGGCTGCCAAAGAGATCCATGAGACAAAAAAGACTGCAGTGTCCAAGGCTAGAAGGAAGATCAAAGGGTGAGTGTGACCTGACTTCAAGATCTCCCATACTGGCTGTTTGACCCTAGACCAGTCATTTCATTTCTCAGTGCTTCAGGCAATTCTCCGAGGTCTCTTTTTCAGATAAGTTGCTCAGTTATCCAGTCATGGGTGTTTCCTTACCCAAAGCTCCCTACTCTGATGAAATTGTAGCCTGATACCAAAAACTAAACCAAAATAAGACAAAGAGAATGAACTAAGGTGAGTCAGAGCAAGATACTAAGAAAGACCAGTCCTAGTTTCATTTAGATTCTAGCAAAGATGAAGGATAGCTATGACCAGACTTTGAAGGTTTCCTGTAACTTTATAACTTCTCCATTATTTGTTATTTTGGCTTTGTCTACTTCCTTGTAGTTTCAAGAGGTTAAAAACCCACAAAGAGGATTGTGGGCTTGCTTGGGGGGCGGAGGGGGTAAATGCCACACCTTTGGCAGTGTGCCCAGGAGGAGAGGGACCCAGCTGGGACAATGGCAGAAGGCTGTAGCAGGCTGGCCAATCCGTGTGCCAATGCCCCTGGGGGTTTATTCTGGAAGGGTGGCTATTACTAGCTAAGAACCTACAAAGGTCTCTGCTTATGGGATCAGTTCCAAACTCTCAATCAGCTATCATCACCTCCTCCTGACCCACGTAGCTAACTCTTCCCTCTCTACCTTCTCAAATTCCACCTTGGGTTAAGTCTTCTTAAGGCAGTTCTCCTCCCACACCGTACTCTTACCAGCAGTCTTTTCTCTTGTTTCTCTTCTCCATCCATAAAGGTGTTTCCCCTCCCAGAAAGTCCTTAAGTGCCCTTTTCACGCTGCTATGGCAGCGAGGGGGTGCGATAGTGCCTAGAGTGCCTGCCCTGTAGTCAGGATGACTCATCTTCAGTTTAGATTTGACCTCAGACACTAAACTGTGGGATCCCTAGCCAAAATCACTTCACTGTTTGCCTCAGTTTCCTCATCTGTAAAATGACCCGGAGAAAGAAATGGCAAACCACTCCAGTATCTCTGCTAACAGAACCCCAAAATGGGATTACAGAGGGGCAGACGAGACCAAATACAATCTCTTGCTTCTTTCAAGGATCACTTTAGGATCCACTTAATTTTGACTTAAAAATTTTTCCAAACTCTTCCTAACTCACACAGATCTTTCAGTCGCTGGCACAAGTGTTTTCCATATAGTAGTCGTTCATATTGACTTAAGCATTTTAGGATTTACAAAGGGCTTTTTTCATAACGCCATGGGATAATTTTAAACTATTATCATCCCTATTGTGCAGATGAGAAAATGGAGGTAACCCTGGGAAAAATGCCCTCCTACACAGATGTGGCCCCGGAGAGGCTTCTGGTTGAGAAGGTGGGAGTTGGGGGGTCGTTTCCTGCTTGTGGGCAGACATCACTTAGCATTCTCCCGGATTTGGAGGCTTTTGACCTTGAAGACATTTCCTGCTGGGAGAGGGCAGGCAGAAAAGCTTGGAGAAGAGAAAAAGAGAAGGAAGGAGCCAAGTCCTGATGGGCGCTCTGAGGAGACACTGAAGTAGGCTTGCAGCCCCTCACTAACTCAGGCAGAGAGCAGCAGGAGAGAGTAGACTGAGAAGAGAGGCCAGCTGCTGACCAGAGCAGGGTGACCAGACCAGGAGCAGAGAGATGTGTGGGACACGGAATTTGTGAAAGCTTCTCAGTGTGGAATGTAACATTTTTTATCTAAGTGCTGTACCCTCCCCCTTTCTCTTGTCAATTACTTTTGCCTTCCTTTGTCTGTTTCCCCCCCCCCCCCAGCTGTCCCACCTCCAGCCCCTTGCTGTCTCAGTGGGGAAGGGATTGGGGAGGTGAATTTTTCACCAATGAAAAGAGGCAGTTGGCCAGGAGAGGGGACGTCCTAATTAGGTCTTTAAAATACTAGACCTGATCTTTGAAGCCCTCTCTCTCACTGCTGCCTCATGGATCAACATTGGTAAGAAATCCGAGGTGGGGCACCCCTTTCTTCCCCGGGGGGGGGGGGGGAAAGGGAATTAATTCCTCTTCTTATCTAAGGCATCTCTGTGTTTACTTTTCTAATTAAATTAAGAGTAATGTGTATTTTTTTTACCCCAAACAGAGATATATAGAAAAACTGGGACCAGGCAGAGGAACAGAAAGCAGCTCCTGCTGAAACCAGGGACTTGTGTGGTTGGTGAGATGACTGACGTCCAGACCCTTCACTTCCCCTTCTTCCTTGGAGAAAGACCCGGAAAAACTTCACTCCCTTTCACCTACTTGTCCATGTTTCTTTCTGTAACTACTGGGGAGGAGAAGGCAGTGTTAATTATACTATAGCTTGCTGTACCTTGATCTCTATTTTTATGCCATCTGAAATTGCTATTAAAGTACCCGTCCATTAGTTATGCCTTCTGTCCTGGCCAATAGAAACAATTTGGAATTGAGAGAGATGAAGTCAACTCCAAAGGGAGAAGAAAATTTCCCTGCTACAGACTAGAGTGGAAATAAATCAGTTAAGGAGTTTCTGAAATTTTAGGTGTACTTGAACAGGTTCATGGCCACTAGACTGCTTATGATCCCAGAGAGAAATTGAGCAAGGAGATGAGCCTGTAAGCAGAGAGATGTTGGGTTTGGTGTGGCTGGTCCATATGCCTTCTTCTGGCACTGCTCTTCACTGGGGTGCTCCTGGAATCACACAGCTGTACTTCCATAGTGTCCCACTTCCATATGGGAGAGTCCTCGTCTCATCCCCTACTCCCTTACTCTAAAGTTTATTTATTTTTCTCCTCTTCCCACTTAATTGTACTTTATTTTTTCCAGTTACATGTAAAGAGAATTCTCAACATTTGCTTTTATTAAATGTTGAGTTCCAAATTCCCCCCCCCTTTTCCTTCCCCTCCATCCTCCCCAAGACAGCAAGCAATTAGAGAGATGAAATGATGCTCTCTGGGTCACAAAACCAGTCAGGGCCAGAGCTAGGTGTTGAATCCAGGGTTTCTGATCACAAGTTTATGTTCATCCTATTTGATGTTTAATGTGTTCATGTAAACCACAAGAGAGAGTAATGAAGCGTCTGCTCCAGGCTAGTCTCTGGGCCTTGGGCTTCTTCCTCTGTAAAAAGAAAGGATGGGATTACATGGTCTCTTAGGTCCCTTTCCATCTTCCATACTCTAGGATTCTATGAGCTGATTTATTACAATCCTTGACATGGCAATCATGCAGCATTTATATGTATAGTGATTTGATTACTGGGTAGGAATGGGGCAAAGGTGGCAAGCTCTATCCACCCTTTCCATTCTTGCTACACAGGTAACTTACGTGGATGGGGCTATCCAAGCGGCATTGTGGGCATTGGAAAAAATCTCCTCCACACAATTCTACTCGGTTCCTTTGCAGGTGGGGCTTTTAGGATGATTTTCAAGGATCCAAGCTGCTAATGAGGGGAGAGTTAGGCATTAAATGAAATTTTCTGACCAACTCAAATAAGATTCTAGACTGAGAGTATCTAAGTGACAGCAGAGGAGTTCAGTTCAAAAGATAGAATTAAATGTCTGAGGATTTGCTAACTAGTCATCTGGCTAAGTGCCGCTAGTTAGGGTTGTTGTTGTTGAGTTATGTTAGTCATGTCTGATTCTCTGTGAACCCATTTGGGATTTTCTTGGCAAAGACACTGAAGTGGTTTACCATTTCTTTCTCCAGTTCATTTTCACAGATGAGGAAACGGAGGCAAACAGGGTTAAATGACTTGCCCAGGATCACACAGCTAGTAAGTATCTGAAGGCCAGAATTGAACATAGATCCCCCTGACTTCAGGGTCAATGCTCTATTCACTTTGCCACCTAAAAGAATTTAGATATCCCTGAGACTCAGAGCTAAAGCAGAGGGGTGAAACTCATAGCCCTGCAGACAACACTCCCAAGGACCTTGGAATACATTAAAATGTAATTGAGAAATATTTAACAAAATAAATAAAAATGTGACAAAACATAGATAATATTAATATGTGGTTTCCTAAGTCAATATGTTTGAGACAAACAAAACTAGCATACAGAAGGGCTGCTAGCATAGGTTCCTTCTTGATCTGGTTAGACAGGAAGACAGCTTCAGAGAGGTTAATGATCTTACTTTATTCTAGTCTAGCCTTCTACAAGAGGGTTACTATAATGGTAGCACCGACTCCTTCAGCATTCCCTAATCATCCTTCTTGAATGGGCTGGGAAGAAGGGAGGGCAACTACCCCTACATCTCAATGCAGTCAATCGAGATGGGCACAGCTTGTACACTCCCCTAAATCCTCTCAAGCCTCAGTGGGGGCCAATCAAGGCACATACAGTATTCCTGATTGTGCATTCAACCCTAAGAGTTCTTTACTCCTTGACCAGTGCCCACCTACTTTATAGGGCAAAAGACAAAGAAGGCATATTGCTAGCATATAGCCTCCAATTTTATGTTACCTCATCCCTACATCTGACTGTTGAGTCACAGTGGATATTTACAATTTAAGCACAAATGTTTATATTATTTATCATTATATAATGCTGCATAAGCATCGTGGAAATGTTTTGAAACATAATTGTGAGAACTCATATCTAATACCTGGGAACAAGAGATTGTTATGGCTATGGATCCTGGGGAACTGAACTCTAAGAAATAATAACAAAAACTTTCTTTACATATACTAAAATCCACCTTACGCTCAAATCCACCTTACTTATAATGTGTATCTGCATAAATCCTCATCTGTGGTTTTGTGTTTAAAATGGGCGCCACTGAGCTAAAGGAGCTAAAGATTCCAGCAGCTGTAGTTGTAGTTAAGTAGTAATACTGAGAAGAGCTCAATGGAAACCATGAAAGAGAAACAACATGGAAAAAAAAGGGGAGAGGGAGAAGGAAGAAGAGGAGGAGGAGGAGGAGAAAGAGGAGGAGAAGGAGGAGAAGAAGGAGAAGGAGAAGGAGGAGAAGAAGAAGGAGAAGAAGAAGAAGGAGGAGGAGGAGGAAGAGGAGGAGGAAGAGGAAGAAGAAGAAGAAGACAGAAGAAGAAAAAGAAGAAGAAACCCACGTTGGGTAGAGAAAGAAATTTGAAAGCCAAGGACACAGCCAGAAGACATTACTGGGTCTTTATCATAGTGAGAGAAGAGATCCAGTAGGAATACCATACTAGCACAGTCAGTTTACTTACCTACTATTTCCTGGCCATACATGTTATCTGGCCACATGATTTCCTGGCTTGTGTCCCCTTTTCCATTGCTATTCTATGGGATACCATACTCAGTATATGTGTGGAGAGGGAATCTTTATCACCTATTTTGTTAGACTAATTAAATGTTCTTTTTATTTGAATTAATATATGATCTAGTTGGCTAATAAAAGAAATACATTGATGGGGGTTCTCAAGCTATGGTACTGATTCATGATATTCCTTGAAACTGGGGTTATTTCTAAGGGGTTAAATTAAGGGTCACTCATGCAATGGATGGCCCTTTGAATAAGTTCCTACATTTGGTGGCAAAGACCTCTCCAAATGAGTCAGTATTTGTAACAGGGAAATGTAAAAAGAGGAAGCCCACACATAAAGCTTGTACAACATAAAGCTTGGTCAAGAAATGTATTAAAGAAAATTCCATTCAACTGGCTTTTGGAGGACTAGAGATTGGAGTTAGATGCTATAGTCTTCAAAATCTGTGCTCAGATTGGGGTGATGTTGTGGTCCTCCAAGATTGGTCTTCCCAATTTCTCAGTCCCATCTCTGTCATGTGTCAGAGATACTCTCTCCCTTGAGGAGGCGGTGGTTTCCTAGAAGGGTGATTGGTGAGGAGCAAGGTATTCTCTATTATATTCCCTCTTAGAACTGCTCTTGGAAATTGGGGACCTGTAAGAGCAGTAACTAGTTGAGTGAAATTAGAGTATCGGATTGGAGTATTTTCTAATTTATTCAAAAGGCAGGTAGGTGGTACAGTGGATAGAGTGCTGACCCTGTAGTCAAGAGGACCTGAGTTCAAATTTGACCTTGGACACTTACTAGCTGTGTGACCCTGAGCAAGTCACTTCACCCTATCTGCCTCAGGTTCCTCATCTATAAAGTGAGCTGGAGAAGGAAATGACAAATCACTCCAGTATCTTTGCCAAGAAGATTGCAAACGGTTGTCACTGAGTGTTGGGCATAACTAAATGTCAACAATAACAATTCCAAGTTCCAATTTTATCCCTTGTAAAATAATGAGATTGGACTAGATGATCTGAGAGTCCTTTCTGCAATATATCTTTGAACCATTTCTAACACTGAATAAATAAAAAGAACTATTCTCACTACCTCTAAAACTAAAGTATTGGGTGTTGTCTCTTAAAAAAAATGGAGGTTCAGACTTTCTCTGCTGATTTCAAGGGTGAACAGAAGAACAGTAAGCAACTTTAGGTATACAGGAGAGTTACTCATTCTAAATTGCTTAGCCAGTAACAAGACAATGGTCTTAGGCTGTTCTCGAAAGCCTTTATTATGACACTCATAACTTTTCCCCTTAGTATTCTACATATGAATGCTAGCTAGCTTAAATTCTGTGTTGGAGGGGGAATAAATTTCCTATATACTGAGATTCTAGCAAGGATTTTCATTATTAATACAGTGATATTAGGGGTGTGCTGGTAAATCTTTTTAAATCTGAAAAAAATATGAGCACGACACACTTTTAAGTTTAATCTGTATTATTAGCATTTTACTCTCTCACTTTCTAGATGATCAATGAGAGACAAATCAAGGACTGGTTGTACACAAAGACAAAAAAGAGTCCCATATTTCAAGGAGCTCATTTTTTTTTTTTTTTTGCTTTTTGGAGGGCAGTTGGGGTTAAGTAACTTGCCCAAGGTCACACGGCTAGTTTTTTGTGTTAAGTGTCTTGAGTTCAGATTTGAACTCAAGTACTCCTGACTCCAGGGCCAGTGCTCTATTCACTGTGCCACCTAGCCGCCCCAAGGAGCTCATATTCTAATGGCAGTGGCAACCTGTAAACAGCTATGCACATAGAATATATGTGCAAAATAGATAAAAATAATCTTGAAAGGCACTAGCAGCTGGGGGGGGGGAAGTCTGGGAAAGACTTCTTAGAAAAAATAGGTTTTGTGTCAAATCTTTATTATTTAAAAATTTCCCCCCACTTAATAGCATTTTACTTTTTCCAATTACATGTAAAGATAGATTTCAACATTCATTTTTACAAAATTTTGAGTTCCAAAGTTTTTTTCTCCCTCTCTCCCCTTCCTTCTCTCCAAGATGGCATGTAATCAGATGTAGGCTCTACATGTAAATCATATTAAGCATATTTCTACATTAGTCATGTTGTGAAAGAAGAATCAGAACAAAAGAAAAAACAAACAAAAAGAGAAAATAATCTCCTTTGATCTGTATTCCATAGTTCTTTCTCTAGGTGTGGGCAGCATTTTTCATCATGAGTCCCTTGGAATTGTCTTAGGTCATTGCATTGCTGAGAAGAGCTAAGTTTCTCAAAGTTGGTCATCACACAATGTTGCTGTTACTGTGTACAATATTCTCCTGGTTCTTCTCACTTCACTTAACATCAGTTTGTGCAGATCTTCCCAGGTTTTTCTGAATTCCATTGGACCAAATCTTGAAGGAAGTCAAAGAAGCAAGGAGATGGAAGTGAAGAGGGAGAGCATTCCAGGTATGGGGAAGGTGGAGGAGAGATAGCTAATGCAAAGGCATGGACACAAATAAATGGTGGAGTATAGTGACCTACTCCACTGATGCAGGGAATAAGACATACAGACCTGCTCATCTGGTCCAGTTCTTCCCAGTATCATCTCAGAAGTTCTCAAGAGGTCCATCTGTGGTGATAGGGGCCTTTCTCTTGACATGAGAAGGAGTATACAGTGATCCCTCAGTTTCCTTACATAACCAGACTATCTTTTTTTTTTTTTTAAACTTATGCCTTTCTTAGGTTTTACCTTATTTTACCTTGCATCTCTTTAAAACATGAATGCAGCTAGGTGGTGCCGTGAGCAAGAGCTCTGTTCTTGGAGTTAGGAAAAACTGAGTTCCAATCCTACTTCAGAAACTGACTAGCCATGTGATCTGGGTGAGCCACTTTGACTTCTGCTTGCCTCAATTTCCTCATCTGTAAAATGGGAATAAAACAGCATCTACTTCATAAAGCTATTATGATGATCAAAATGTGGAATTTACTCTGCTGCAAACCTTAGAGTGGTAGCTTTAAGGATGTTAGCCATTATTATCAATTCCAGATTTGTAATATACTCTGATCTTTTCATACCTATTGTGTGGCTCTTCATTGTCCCTGGGATGTTTCTCAGATTCAGTTTCTGGAAGGCTGCAGTATTCCATGACTTGAAGCCATAGAATAGCATTGGAAGATAATTGGTATTAGAAAGATGGCACTGCATTTCAGGGAGAAGCTTGGGGTCAGTAAAATAACTTGGTAGTTTCCTCAGGACAATCCAGTTTCTCCAGTCAACTTTCTTCTTTTTGTTCTATTCTGGTCCTTTCTTTCGTCTTTCTCTAGTTATTTCTCATAGAGATATTTTCAAGTCCCATGGGTTCAATTATCATCTCTATGCAGATGAGTCCTAAATCTATGTATCCATCCCTAGTCTTTCTCCTTAGCTCTACATGACCAGTTGCCCCTGCTTGACCTCTTCACTTAGATCAGTGGTTCTCAACCTGTGGTTCATGACCCCTTTGGGGGTCAAACAACCCTTTCACAGGGATCACAGGGGTTGCCTAAGACCAACAGAAAATGCATATTTCTGATGGTCTTAGGAAGCGAGACACCACTCCTCTGTCTCCAGATGGATCCGCCCACAAGCAGATATGCCCACATACGAATATTAAAGGGTTACAGCATTAGGAAGGTTGAGAACCACTGACTTAGATGTTCTGTAGGCATCACAAATAAAGTTTCCAAAATAAAACTGGTTGTCTTCCCATCAAACTCTCTCTTCTTTTTAACTTTCTTATTTCCAGCCTCAAACTTGTTGGTGAGTTAGGCTTTCCTCAGAAGAATGGGCAGATGAGAACAATTTGTTCCAATGGCCATAAAGGCAGTTGAAATAGCTGCTGTGGAAAGCTTAGAACTCAGTCAGACACTGAAAACACAAAGGTCATCCACTGCCTACTGGGCCATTGCCAGCTGTCCTGACTTTTGTCCTACCACTGGGACTTCAGTGACTGGAAGAAACAGCAAGACTGATGACTTTGCACAACTCTGCCTCACTTAAATCCAATTCATATATAAGTCAAGACATCACCCATCATATCTTGATGTCACTGATCCTCTTTAAAAATGAAAGACGAGCAACAATTTCTATCAAGGGTACCACCTTCCTCCCACTCACTCAGATTTGTAGCCCTGGAATCATTCTTAGTTCTCCTTTCTCTCTTTTTCCTCTTATCCTATCAATGACCAAATCCTGTCCTTTCAACCCCCACAACATCTCCTGCATTTTTAATTTTCTTTTCACTTACAGGGCTACCATCTGCATTCAGGTTCTCCATGACTTTTAGCTGCATGATTGGAATGGGTTTCTAATTAGTTTTCCAGCTTACAGTCTCTCTCTTCTCCAATCCATCCTCTACACAGCTGCTAGATTCTTTCTTTTTTGCAGGTATCTATGTATTGGTCCCTCTTAAACTCATTCCCAATGAGAGTAGGGTTCTAGAACTACCAGGCCTCCTTCCCCATCTAATTCCTCTATGTCAATTCTACTTCTTGCTCTTCATTTGTATAAGTTAATTACTCTTTTTAGCTGTTCCTAAATGGTTTTATTTTTTGAAGTCTTATACTCATGTCTACCCAAATCTTTCTTATGAGCTACTCAGTCGCTAATAACAATCTTAGACATACGTCTTACATTTCCTCATATGAAAGGTAAACAGTGTATTCTCATGGAGTCCCTTGTAACTAGTCTTTAGTATGTATCTTATTTTTCTCTTGGCTCTTGTATGTCAAATCTATTAATTTTAGGTTTTATTGTTTTTTTAAACAATATTTGAAAAGTCTGCCATTCATTAAATATCCATATTTTTTTCACTCAGGATTATGCTTAATTTTGCTAGGTATAATATTTTTTTGGGAAAACCCCAGTTCTTTTGCTCTTTGATATATAGTGTTCCAAAACCTGTGGTCTTTTAATATTGCCACTTGTGTGATTCTAATTTTGGCACCTCCATATTTATTTTTTTTCTTGTTGCTCATATTTTATCCTTGAGCTGGGCGTTTTGGAATTTGACTATGATTTTCCTTGTAGGATCTCTTTCAGGTGGTGATCAATGGATTTTTTCTATTTCTATTTTCCCCTCTTGTTCTAACACTTCAGCACAATTAAAAAAATATTCCTTATATTATTGTATCAAGGATTCTTTTTTTATTATTATCGTTTTCAGGTAGCCTGATTATTCTTATGTTTTCTCTTCTTTATCTGTTCTCCAGATCACTTATTTTTCTTATAAGATGTTTCACATTCTCTTCTATTTTTTCATTCTTTTTATTTTGTTTTATTATTTCTTGGGCTTTTATGATTTTTCTGGCTTCCCCTTTCCCCGTTCTTATTTTTGAGAGTTTGTTTTCTTCCTTAAGATTCCAGATCACCTTTTCTAATTGGTTGACTTTCTTTTTATAATCTTTTTGTTTTTCTTGGATTTTTTTTTAGTTTTTTAGTTTTTCCTCAATCTGTCTCATTTTAATTTTAAAGTCTTTTTAAAGTTCTTCTATGATTTCTTTTTGGGCAGGTAACCATTTGATGTTACTCTTTGGGGTTCTTTGCTTTGGTATCCTCCTTTGATGAACCCCAGTCATCTCTATTCCCATTGTAACTATCTATGATTAGTTTCTTTCTCCTTTGCCTGTTCATTAAAAAAAAATTTGTAGCAGTTTATTTTTTGTAATCACCTCTAATCCTGAGATATGGGGGGGTGGTACCTCTGGCCTCAGATTCTCCTTCAGTTCTCCACTCTGGCCTGGAACCAAAACCAAGACCTCCAGCCTCCTGTAAGTGCCCACAGCCGGCAGTGTCCCTGCCCCACTGCTTCAGCACTTTCTTGTCTGCTGGTTCCTTCTCACCTAGGGCCACATCTCTGCCACACAGCTTGGTCTGGTACTCCTTGTCAGCAGAGGTTCCCTCAATCTTCCCTGGCTGAGACACCCAATTCCTGTCCCCAAGGCAAAAGTTCCTGTGGCTGGGCGTCTGAGGTTGCCTTCTAACCCAACTAACCCCAGGGCTTGTTGCTTCTTGTTTAAGGGCAACTATACTGGAGGTTTTTATTCTTTTTTTTTTTTTTTGCATTTAAAGATCTTTACAATTTGACCCCTGTCATACTACATATTACTCCCAATCGCATCTTTTACATTCCACTCAAATTGATCTACTTGGTGTTCCTTAGTATGTGACATTCTTAGTTCCATGGTAACTTAGTGACTAGAGAACTTACCCAGGAAGACCTGGGTTCAATTTCTACCTCTAACATATTATCTTTTTCGTGCTTGGCAAGTCCACTAACCTTTCAGTGTTCTAGACCACTCTCTAAGACTATAAGTTTCAGAGAAGAGATCAACATGCATTGATAGGAGAGTTTTCTCACCCAAATCTAGCCCCAATCTCTGTTCTTATCTCTATGCCTTTGCTGTCTCCTATACCTGGAATGTACTCCTTCCAGGTAGAATTTCCTTTAAGGCTTAGTTCAACTGATGTTTCCTAAAGCAGTCTGCACTGATCCTTCCCATTACTAATAGGGACTTCATTTTTGCATTTGTAGGTAGGGAGTTAATAAATGTTTGTTGATTAATTTGAATCAATGAATCTCATTTGAGTCTCACAACAGTAAGTAATGCATGCATTATTCAGTTTTGCAGATGGAGAAACTGAGGCTCAGAGAAGTTGAGGGAGTTGCCCTTGTCTAGACTCTTAGTGTTTAGAATATAAATAGGAAGGGTATCATTGAAAAATGAAGGTTGGGTTAGAGGCAGAGAAACACTTGGGAAAAACATGGAGGTTCCAAGGAATATAGGAAGGAATCTGGCTTGGCAGAGGAATTAAGGGTGCCTAGGAAATGAAGTGGAACAGGAAAAGCAATGCCAGGTTATGGAGGGTGTTGAAAAGCAGGCAACATACATGTTCCATGCAGGATCATTATGATCTCCATTTGTACCTCAGAGGGTCATAGATTTATAGCTGGAAGAATCCTAAGAGGCAGGCTAGTTCAAACTCCATATTTTATACATAAGGAACTAAGAACCAGAGCGATGTGGAGACTTGTCCAAGGTCACACAAGGTGGCATAGCCAGACTTTGGACTCTTTTCTTCTAAGCCAAATCCAGAGCCCTTTTCCAAATCCCCTTTGGAAATCAGAGGGGTAGAGGGAGTATCTTTACTATAACGGCTTCATGTGTAAGAAGGGTCACAGAACCACAGGATCCCAGAGTTGGAAGGGTCCTAAGAAGTCAAATAGATCAACTTCTACCTGAACAGAAGTCTCTTCATTCTTTTCTTCTTCTCTATAATAATAGCTATGACAGCTAACATTTATATAGGGTTTACTATGTGCCAGACACTGCTAAGCACTTTTTAAGTATTACCTCATTTGATTTTCACAATTACCCTGGGAGGTAGGTGCTATTACTCTTCTCATTCTACCAACAAGCAAACTGAGACAGCAGTTATATAGCTTGCCCAGGGTCATGCAGCTAGTCTGTTGGAAGATTTAAACTCAAATCTTCCCCACTCCAGACCAGGCATTCTATCCACTTCTCCATCTTTCCATCTATCTGTCTGTCTGTCTGTCTGTCTGTCTGCCTGCCTGCCTGTCCGTCCGTCCGTCTATAATTTCTCCATTTCTACCCTTTCTCTCTCTCTCCTCTCCATCTCTTTTCTTTGTCTCTGTCTCTTTGTCTACCTTTGTCAGTCTATATGTTCATCTGTCCATCTCTCTCTCTCTTTCTCTCCTCCACCCCCCACTCTTTTTTTTTTTTCAGTTTCAGATGCTATGCGTAGATTGCTGAACCTGGAGTCCGAAAGACTTGCATTCAAGCTGTGTTATCCTGGGCAAGTCTCTCAATGCCTGTGTGCCTCGGTTTCCTCATCTGTAAAAAGGGGATAGAAATAGCATCACAGCATCTACCTCACAGGGTTGTTTTAAGGATAAAATGAGATAACACATGTAAAGAGATGTACAAACTTTAAGACACTATATAAATGTTAGCTATCTCTTCATAGCCATCTTTCTTTAAAGTTGCTGCCCACTCTTGCCCCCCATCCTGTTCTGGCTCCCTCTAAGGCAGTGGTTCTCAACCTTCCTAATGCCGTGACCCTTTAATACAGTTCCTCATGTTGTGGTGACCCCCAACCATAACATTATTTTTGTTGCTACTTCATAACTGTAATTCTGTTTTCCAATGGTCTTAGGCAACCCCTGTGAAAGGGTCGTTAGATGCCCCCTATCCCCAAAGGGGTCACGACCTACAGGTTGAGAGCCACTGCTCTAACTGTTTGAATAGCAGGCCTGCATGACAACATGAATTTATGTAGAGAGTGGGGTGGGGAGAATTCCCTTTTTCTCTACAACTCTGGTAGAGGTGCAGGAATTGTATTCCCATAAAACTGTTCTTATCTGGAATGGGCCTCTACTCTTCCAAACTTGGGGCTGGCAGGCTTAGCTTCACACAAACCAGCCAATAGGCAGCTGATCTAACATTATCATAAAGGAAACTTCTTTAAACTTCATAAAGCTGTAATATGACATAAACATTCCTTTATAGATATGTCTTCAGACTTCATTCTAAAATGCACTTCATCTGTTAACTGATCTTCTGTGATTTTATCAGTTGGTTTGGGGGAGCCAAAGAGGGAGAAGCACCAAATAATCAGAACTAGCTCCCTCTCACCCCACGTGGACATGATAATACTGGCAATGCCTTCCTCTCAGGGGTTGGGACCAAATAGGAAAATCTTAAAATGCTACATAGATGTGAAGACTTATGATCAATTAGTTCTGTCATGTGGAAAAGACCCTAGATAAGGAGTTAAGGAGACCAGGGTGGAATTTCTGACTTTGTCGTTTATCACTAGGGGTGTCTGACTTTGGGCAAAGCTGTTAGTTCTTCAGGGATTCCTATTTTATTCATCTATAAAGCGAGTAGTTTGGATTATCAGCTCTTTTCTAAGGTCCCTTCTGGTACTAATATCTTACAGAAGTTTTTCTTATCTTTTATAAACTTGAGAGAAGAGTTGTGGCTGGGGAGGTGCCCTCGAACCCAAGAAGTTCTGAGTGCAGTGTCTGCCTCTGACACACACCAGCTATGCCACCCTGGGCAACATGCTTAATCTGAAAGTATTCTAGGCCACTAGACTGAGAGTTGGAGAGAAGGTTCTGAAACTACATTGAGAGAGAAACTCTGCCTGGGAGTTTCCTATAATAGTGACATCACAGGACCAGTCCATATTCCATTTTAAATGTAATAAATCTAAGGTCAACATTGCTACTATAAACTTTCATTATGTACAGTTTCATTTTTTTTAAATGCATACAGTTACTTTCGATAGTAAGATTCTTTTTTCTTTTTTTTTTCTTTTTGGAGGGGGCAAAGCAAGGCAATTGGAATTAAGTGATTTGCCCAAGGTCACATAGCTAAGTAAGTATTAAGTGTCTGAAGATGAATTTGAACTCAGGTCCTTCTGATTCCAGGGCCAGTGCTCTATTCACTGTACCACCTAGCATCCCCATAAGATTATTAAAAAAAAACAAACCAAAAAACGATTGTCTCTCTCTCTTTCTGTACCTTTCTCTTAATTTTTCCTAAATTTTGTTGCTTTCATTATTCAGATGATGGATTAATTACCAATGGGCAGGCCTTGTTAGATATTCAGAAATATCTAACCACAAGGTCTACTTTTGTCAGGTGTGTGCTTGAATGCAAATCATTTGGTCTCTCAATGCTTTCAGGCAATTCTTTAAGACTGAATCAGATAATTAGAGAAATGCAGATGAAAATAATTCTAAGGTACCACCTTATACCTATTAGATTGACTAAATTGACCAAAAAGGAAAATGACCAATGGTGCAGGGGCTAGAGTGGAATTACAGGAACATTAATGTATTGTTGGTGGAGAACATTGTCCAACCATTCTGTCAAGAAATTTGGAACAATGCCCCCCCCAGACTATAAAATCATGCATATCCTTTCACCCATCAACCGTACTACTAGGCCTACGTCACCCCCAAAAGAGGGAAAGGATGCATATGTGCAAAAATATTTATAAGAGCCCTTTTTTAGTAGCAAAGAATTGGAAACTAAGGAGATGCCCATCCATTGGGGAATGGCTAAACAAGTTATACCATACTAATGTGCTAGAATACTATTGTGTTTTAAGAAATAATGAAAGAGATTACTTAAGTAAAACACTGACAAAAATTGAATTGAGTAGAATCAGGAGAACAATTTGCATAATAACAATAATATTGTTAAGGACACTGAATTCTGAAAAACTTAGAAACACATAATAACATGGTGACCAACCATAATTCCATAACTGCAAAAGATTCAAGATGAAAAATTCTCTGTCTTTCATCCTAGCACTCTTTCCCAGCAGCCCCTGTGCAGCCTCCTAGATTTGTTGGACTCCCAGGTGGCAAGACGTCGTCCCAGCCACCACTTTCAACACCACCTAGAGAACAGAGACTCCTCGATGTCAAGCTGTAACAGCTACCAGCCTGGCTAATGAAGCGGGATTTTTCCCCTAATGGGATTATCAAAGCTTTTTGTAGAGGTTATGATACATATTTTAATAAGTACGTCAACATGAAGAAAGGTGGGATTGGTGGTGTTTCTATGGTGCTTGCTGCTTATATCTTGCTCAATTATTGTGGAGTTTACAAGGAGTTTAAACATGAACAGAGACGAAAATACCATTGAAAATTCAAGACACTTCAGATGAATTTTATCCCTCAGCTTAATCTTGCAATTGTAACTCTTCTTGGTGAACATCAATTGACAGGGCCAAATACCCAACATTAAAAGATGTTTTTAAACCTGAAAAAAGAAAAAGAAAAATTCTCTATCCAATTCTTGAAAGAGAAGCAATGAACTGAGTTTAGATCAAAACATATATTCTTTTCCTTTGGACATAACTAATGGAGAAATTTTCAAGACTATATTTTATTGTAATGACTTTTGTTTTTGTTTTTGCTTTATGCTTTGTCATTGTGGGGTGGGGGAGGACTAGAGAGAATTTGGAACTGAAAGTAAAATGAAATTGAAAAAGTAAATAAAAAAGACTGAATTAGGATTTGCTGAAATACAGAGCAGATTCCATAGGAACATTCCATAGGAAGATGTTTCCACAGGATTTCTTAGAAATGGATGAAATACTTATCCCACTCTGATTAGATGTCTCCCTCATTAGAATATATGTTCTTTCAGAATGATTTCAGAAAGACCTGGAAAGACTTATATGAACTGATGCAAAGTAAAGTGAGAAGAACCAGGAGAACATTACATGCAATAATAATAATACTGTACAATGATCATCAGTGACTGACTTAGCTATTCTCACCAATACAATGATCCAAGATAATTCCAAAGGACTGATGATGAAAAATGCTATCCCTCTCCAGAAAAAAAACTGATAGAGCATGAATGTAGATCAAAGATACTATTTTTCACTATATTTATTTGAGGGGTTTGTTTTAAATCTATGTCTTCTTTCACAAAATGACTAATATGTTTTCCATGATTGTACGTGTATAACCTATGTCAAATTGCTTACATCTCAGGGAGAGACATGAGGAGGAGGAAGGGGAGAGAATTTAGAATTCAAAATTTTTAAAATCAATGTTAAAAATTGTCTTTACATGCAATTGGAGAAAAAGAAAACATTATTTAAAATAATATAAGCTCTTTGAGGACAGGGATTGTGTTTTTCCTTTTTTCTTTTTTATTTGTTTTTTTTTTTGGAGGGCAGTTGGGGTTAAGTGACTTGCCCAAGGTCACACGGCTAGTTTTTTGTGTTAAGTGTCTGAGGCCGGATTTGAACTCAGGTACTCCTGACTCCAGGGCCGGTGCTCTTTGCACTGTGCCACCTAGCCACCCCCCTTTTTTCTTTTTTAATCCCCAATTCTTGGTACCTGGAATAGTAAATACTTAATAATGTTTGCTAACAAACTGACCCTTCCCACTCTGATAAAAAAAAAATGATTTATAAAGCAGCAGTCAGTATTGTTTTGGTTTGTGGCAGAAATATACTGGAGCAGCTGAAGCTATTATATAAGCAAAGATAATAGAGACAGTTTAAGTAGCAGAAATATAGGACAAACAAACAAACTAAAACCAAAATCTAGAATAGGATGATGGAGGGGAAGGACTGTTGGGTTTTCTTTGTACAAATATTCTGACTACGAAGATCATGAAACCTTCTCGGTTGAAATGACATCTTTAAAATGTAACTAGAAAACTTTGGCAGGAGATTTTTTAGGAAAAAAAATTAAATGCTTTTTAACTAGAACAAACTTTTTCTTTTTTTTTCCCCGCCAAGTTGGTTTCAAATTTGTATTTAATGAATTAGACTTTTGAAAATGTTATAGATACTCTGTAGTCATATGTTCACTTCTGAACACACAGCGTTGTATAAGAAACAGTCCTCCTTTTACTCTCTCTTTTTCTCTCCGTCTTCTGCATTTGTGTGTGTGTGTATGTGTGTGTGTGTTTGTTGTTTTTTATCTGTAAATTTTTATTCTATTAACATTTACTGAGTAGGCAGAACGGGAACAGTCAACAGCCACAGTGGTATGGCCAGGCTGATCAATCCATTTATTCCTCTCATTGACCCAAGTTCTATTCTTGTATTTTGGGTTCCACTGTTAATAAAACTCTATTACATTGAGAGTATTCCTTTTTGCTTGAAGTGCACTGTGATGTCAACTTCTTTAAATACAGGTGAATAGACTGAATAGAATTGCCTCTTTAAAAATGTTATCCTTTAACATGAAATGTTTCCGTGCACCTGCTGCACCTTGATTAGGGTTAGGGATTGTGGGTAAAACTCGCTTGAAAAGAATTAGGCATTTGTGACTCCCAGCTTGTGGTGGCCACACGGGTATAGTTGTTGTAGTGTTTCTCAGTGATATTGGTCACCATCAGGAGGGGCTGGCCCTCAATGGTCTTCATTTCAAGGTCAATAGGGCCATTTATCATGGTATTATAATTTCTCTACCGCTCCAAGTCAGGTGCAGGCACTGCAGAGGCCTTTGAGAGAAGCTTGTCTCTTGTGGTAGCTTCATTGACCTTGGCCTTCATGATAGTGTGAGGATAGCTCAGTGAACTTGACTTGTTTAACATCTGCTGAGGAAACCTCATTGGCAGCTTTGCGTGTGTATTTGCCTGACTGCCCCCTTGTGATGACAAGGATCTTCAGGTACTCTTCTTCTTCTTCAAATTCTCTTTCTCGATTTGGAGAGGGCCCAGGGCTGAGACAATTGCCCCACATTAGGTCACTGGGAATGATGAGGTTCAGGGGCACCCCAAAATATTGGGGTGCAAAGTCATCCTGAAAGAATTTGCTCAGACTGTCTCCAAATCAAGTAAAGACATTTATTGGGGGTAATACACAATACAACACAAAGTGCTAAGCACAACACACCAAGAAGTCTCCTCTGCCCCTTAAGAGAGATACCCATCAAGGGAGGCCTTCCACTTAAGGAAAATGCTCCAACAAACTTTATTTTTTTTATTATCAAATTGGCTTATTTACTTTTAGTTTACAACATTCAGTTCCACAGTTCCCTGAGTTTCAGATTTTCTCTCCCTTCCTCTCTGCCCCCCCCCATCATGGTGGCATGCACTTGGATATAGGATCTACAAATATCTTCCCATTAATCATTAGTCAGGTTGTAAAGAAGGGTTGTAACTGATGGAATGAAGCAGAACAAAACAAGAAAAAGAAACAGAACAAGTAGTTTGTTTCAATCTGCACTCAGACTCCTCATTTCCTCTGGATGTGAATATCTCCTTCAATCAATTTTGGATCCAAAAAACTTTTTCAAAAGTAACATTTGTGACATCAGAGGGATTGTTTACGTGGCACAAAGTGCAAAATTGCTAACAGAATTCCTTTTTTTTTTTTTGAGGGGGGGAAGGCAAGGCAGTTGGAGTTAAGAGATTTGCCTAGGGTCACATAGCTAGTAAGCGTCAAGTGTCTGAGGCCACATTTGAACACAGGTCCTCCTGACTTCAGGGCCAGTGCTCTATTCACTGTACCACCTAGCTGCCCCTTCTTACAGAATTTTTAAAAGAAAAAGTTTCATTTGGAGAACCAACATTGCTACCTGGGAGCTACTTATATCCTTGAAATTATAACTGGCAAATCATATTGAAAGCAACTTTGAATGGAATGATTGCAGATGAAAAGGATGATTGCTCAAAGGTTTGAAGATTTTTGTGATTAATTGAGAAACTGATCTTCCTATTTTGTCTTAAAAATGAAGCAACAAATATTGTTTAAAATGTTCATTTGGGGGGCGGCTAGGTGGCACAGTGAATAGAGCACTGGCCCTAGAGTGAGGAGGACCTGAGTTCAAATCTAGCCTCAGACACATAACACTTATTAGCCGTGTGACTTTGGTCAAGTCACTTAACCCCAATTGCCCTGCCTTCCCCCACCAAAAAGTAAAAATTAAAAATAAAAAAATAATTTAAATGATTGTTTGATTACAAATGTTAACCAGCCTTAGGAAAGATTTGTTCTTTTTCAAAGCTGTAGGTGACAATGCCATATTAAGAGAAAATTTCAACACCACTGATTGTTTTAAATAAACATTGTATGTAGGAGAATTGTATTGAATTTTGCACTGATAAAACATTCCCAGTCACTACAAAATGTAGGTGTATGAGCACTAATTAAAAATGTGGCACCTCATGCAATTTGGTACATTTCATGTTTTACTTGTACCAAGGAATATGAGTGAGGAATTACTGAGTTTTTCAAGTTGTTACAAAAGTAATCAACTTTATGAAAAACAAACAAACAAACAAAAAACCAAAAACCAGTTCATTACAATGAAAGGTCTTTGGAAATTGTATAATAATATTAGGGCAGACTATAAGGCTCTTCTGTGTTATTGAATGTAAGCCATTTTGAGGCCCCTAAGAACTGAGAAAGGCCTAAATCCTATTGGATTGGCCAATCAAGAGAAAGACATTTCTGGCCCATTCTGAATTAATTTACCATAATGCTTTGTGCACTCTGGCGTCACAGATATGCTTTGCTTTGCTCTCTGAATGAACCAAAATGTTCTTTCCTGTGTTAACAACTAGAAGGCCAAATGAAGGTAACCAGGAGCATTCTTCTGTTTATGAATGACCCAGAACAGGACTCTTTGAACCCGACACTCTCTTGAATAATGATATTTTTTCTTATCTTGGTATTTTATGGATACATATTATGCTATATATCTGTACCTATAGTTATGTTAATGATAAAAGAAACACAGATCTATCTGGATCTATGATTTCAATTGACACCTTGACATTCTCTTAGTCTATTGTATTAGCAATCTATCCAATTGATAAATTCCTTTCTCATCTTATGGTTAACCCATATGGAGACTATAATTCTGGCTTACATAGGCATCCTGAGCCAGGAAGGGAGGAGGTATGAGAGGGAGTTACTCTGAAGATATAAGGCCTCCTTTGCCTATCCATTCTTGGGCTCATTTTCCACAATGAACGCCCATGCATATCTTTTTATGCATGTTCTGCCAGCTTTGAGAGAAATAAATATGCCCATGAAACCTAATTTTGCTCATCTTTCTTAGAGTAAACTCAGTAATGGTTGACATGAGAAACCTGCTAAGTATTTAAAGGGTATTTAGGTTAAAATTTTTTTAAAAGCTACTTTTCATACAGATGACAAAAGTAAAGAGGAAACAAATTAATTTTATAACAAAAGTTTCCCTGTGAAATGTGTATTTGGTGGATAATTTTGAAAAAATTGTCTCTCTAAATAAATTAATGAAAAGTATTCAAATTAATAATATAATACAGAAAGATAAAGTCATTTATGAAAAATTGGTGCTGTGAATACATTTACTAGATGATAATTTTATGTTTCCCAATTTTAAAAACACCCTAGAAAGTAAAAACTTGCATATATATATCACTAACTGTTATTATTTGGGTTATGAATAAATAGTTTATCTGGTTTATTAAATGAAGGGATTACAACTTTACCATAATTCACAACCAACATCTGTGAAATAAAGTTTTTTGCTTTAACTGTTGGAGAAAATATAAACATTAAGAAAAATTATGGTTAGAAGTATCAGTGATAACTTTGAGAAACTTTCACTAGAAAACAAACTCAGTCATCACATTCATGTTATTATGGTTATTACATAAGTATGACAAATGTAAAGGATTTTTAGCAAATATGTGATTATGTTATATTTGTTATATGTTTAAGATATTTTTGTTTTATTATAAAAATGGTAATAAATCCTTAATTTTGACTAAAATATGAGCTAATAACATTATTTGTATGGTTTTATGAGAGGGTCTTTGTTCAGTTGTTTCAGACTCTTTGTGACCCTTTTTAGGGTTTTCTTAGCAAAGATACTGGAGTGGTTTGCCAATTCCTTCTCTGGCTCGTTTAATAGATGAGAAAACTGAGGCACACAGGGTTAAGTGACATGCCCACAGTCACCCAGTTAGTAAGTGTTTAAGGGTGGAATTGAACTCAGATTCTCTTGACTCCAGGGCCAGCATTCTATCCACAGCCCTACCTACCTGCCTCTCCTTTTCTTTATAAAAAAAAAATTGTAGTCTATTGTTCTTTTGTGGTATGGTGGATAGAGGGCTGGGCCTGGAGTCAAGAGGACCTGAGTTAAAATCTGGCCTCAGACACTTGACTGGTTAACTGTAGGCAAGTCACTTAACCTCTATTGCCTCTACAAAAAAGAAAATGAAAAAAAGGAGGGTCAGGGGAGCATCTCTACATAAAGATTGGAACAACTGGCTCAGGAAATAGTGTAAAGTGGGGGTGGGGGGCAAAAGAAGGAAGTAAAAGTGAATATATACAAAATAAATTCAAAATGATCCTTTCTTCCCTCTCATGGCACTAGTAAATGGGGAGATTAGAATTAAAGCACTTGACTTTCCCAAGGTCATATAAATTGAAAAGCAAGAGTTCAAACTCAAATTCTAGATGTTCTAAATCCTGGGCTCCCACCACTCCTTTTGACTTTATGGTAAAGGCTCCATGCCTCTGGTGGACAGCAACCTCAGGGGGCCCAGGTCTTACCTAGGGCCTGCAAATGCCTTCTAGGATCTTTTAGGACTTCACAAGCTCTGGAAAGGGCATTCAAAGATGCCAGTGAAAGCTGGCCCCAAAGTTAGCAAACAAGGTACCTCCCTTCCAAAAGCCCTTTATCTTCTTCCCAGCCCCACGAATGGGAAGAGCTCTAGATTACAAGTCAGAGAGTCTGTCTCCATACCAAACTCTGCCCTGAACTACTAACAAGTTCTGGGATAAGTAGGAGGTGGGATGTTGGGGATTAAAGGGCAGAACTGGAATAGATAATCTTTGATGTCCCGCCCAGCCTCTGATGATTTTTGATACCATGACTTTGAGCAGTTCTTTTGCTTCTCAGTTTCTCTATCTGCAAAAACAAAGGGTTGAGCTCTATGACCTTTAAGATCATTTGAGGGCAAGTCAGCATATAAAGAACCAGGAATTTCAAATCAGGGGTTCTCTTGTGGTGCAGTGGAGTATTTATTGTGCCTGGAGTCAAGAGGATCTGAGTTAAAGTCTGGCCTCAGTTTCAGCCTTGCCTAACTCTTTGTGATCCCTTTTTTGTTGTTTTCTTCACAAAGGGACTGGAGTGGTTTGCCATTTCCTCCTCTAGTCCATTTTACAGATGGGGCAAACAGGGATAAGTGACTTGCCTAAGGTCAAGTGTCTAACAAGTGTCTGAGGCCAGGTTTGGACTCAGGAAGAAGAGTCTTCCTGATTGCAAGCCCTGTGCTCTCTTTGACATCTAACTGCCCTCATAATCAAATGGTCTGAGTTCAAATCCTTGCTGCCACTTATTACCTGGTGTTGTCCATGTAAATTAGGAAAAGGAACACAACAAGGCTTTATATTATCACCTTATTTATTTAACTTATATGTAGAGCACATCATGCAAAATGTCAGGCTGGATGAATCAAAAGACAGAATTAAGGTTGCTAGGAGAAATATGGACAATCTCAGATATACAGAAGATACCACTCTGATAGCAGAAAGTGAAGAAAAATTAGGAAGCCTTTTGAAAAGTGAGAAAGAGGAGAATTTAAAAGTTGGTTTGAAGCTTAACATCCCCAAACCTAGGAGTTTGGCAACTGTTCCCATCACTTCCTGGCAAATAGAGATGAAATTGAAGTGGAGTCTGATTTTATACTCTTGGGCTCACAGATAACTGTAGCTGGCAACTGTAGTCATAAAATTAAAAGATGCTTGCTCCTTAGAATGAAAGCTGTGGCAAATCTGGAGAGCACTCTAAAAAGCAGAGACATCACCTTGTCAACAATTGTCCACATAGTCAAAGCTTTGATTTTTCCAATAGGAACATGTGGCTGTGGAGAGCTGGACTATAAGGAAAGTTGAGTGCTACAGAATTGGCGCTTTTGGATTGTAGTGCTGGAGACTTTTGAGAGTCCCTTGGACAGCAAGGAGATCAAATCAATCAAAACTCAAAAAAATTACTCCAGACTATTCACTGGAAAGTAAAAAACTGAAGCTGAAACTTAAATACTCTGGCCACATAATGAGAAGACAGAACTCTTTGGAAAAGACCCTTAGGAAAGGGTTAGGAAAGGTTGGAGGCAAAAAGAAAAGGGAATGGCAGAGGATGAGATGGATAAATAGTATCATGGAAACATGATCATGAATTTGGACATATTTTGGAGATATGAAGATTAGAAGGATCTGGTATGCTATGGACTATGGAATCACAAAGAGTCAGACGCAACTGAATAACAGCAAAAAATATGGGCAAAGGAGAAACTTGGACTAAATAACCTCTTCAATTCAGCTCTAAAGTTACAATTCTTGGTCCCTGCCAGTAATGGATTCCAAAATTCTGCAATCCTTCCCTTCTTCAGGGTCAGGCTCTGTGTAGAGAGCCACCTAAAGTCCAGTTGTCCTGCCTCATCACTCCTCCACTTCCAGTCCCAGTGCTCTGACTCCTTGGGGAGAGAGAGCCCCACTTTCTTCTTCTATAGAATGGAAGATGTCTCCAGAAAGACCTTCATAGGTCTGTCTTTAACCTCTAACAATTTCTCCTTCATCCTAGCTCAAAACGGTCTAAATTGACCAGCAAAGCCTATTTCATCTGTTGTAGCAATTCTATCAATCAAGTGATCAATAAACACTTATTAATCGCCTATTATGTGCCAGGCAGTATACTAAGCACTGGGGAACACTAGAGACAAAAGACGGTTCCTACCCTCAAGGAGCTTACAATCTAATGGGGAAAACAATATACAAGTATTTCCAAAGCAAGCTATGTACAGGATAAATAGGAAGCAATTAATCAACAAACATTTATTGAGTGCTTACTATGTGCCTGGCACAATGCTGAGCCATAGGGGATGCACAAATAGACAAAAGACAGTCCTTGCCCTCAAGGAGCTTACAGCCTACAGGGGGACAAAACATGCAAACAAACACATACAAAGCAAGCTCTACACAAATAAATGGGAAATAATTTTTAAAACATTTATTAAGCACCTCCTTCGTGCCAGGGAGTGTTCTAAGCGCAGGGGATGCAAAAAGGAGCAAAGGACAGTTCCTCCTCGAGCTTACAATATTAATACAGGACACAATAAGCAAAGAAATGCACACAAAGCAAGCCACATAAAGGATAAATACAAAAGAATTAACAGAGGGAAAGCACTGGAATTAAAAGTTAAGAACGGTTTCTTGTAGAAAATGGTCTAAAAAGAGGACTAGAACTCCCCAAAAGCCAGCATGACAGGATGCACTTCTACCCCACTCCTTACTAGCGCTCAGAATCTGAACTGACCAAGTCTCCTCCCCCGGAGGGCGGAGCGAAGTGGGGGCGGGGCGGCGCACGCGCAACAACTTGCCTCTCTCAGGACCTAGCACGGCCGGAGAGCAGGTGGCCCGTCCCACCATTCTTTACTTCCCTCCTCCGCCCCTCTCCGCCCCTCTCCGCCCCCTCCCCTCCTGCCCCTGCTACTCGCTCTCGGCCCCCTCCACCCCCGCTTTGGGCCCGCCCACGCAGCGGACTACAAGGCCCAGAGTGCCCCGCAGCAGACTCCCGTCTCCTCCCCTCCCCTAACCGTCCCGTGCCGTTCCCCCGCCCCGCTCGGGGCAGACTGCTTAGGCGGCGGTGGCGGTGGCGGCCGTGGGCCAGGTGAGCGCGACTTCCGGAGGAAACGGCTGAAGCTACGGCTTCTCCGGGGCGGAGGAGGTGAGTGAGTCGGGGACGGGGAAGGGGTCTTTGGAGAACTGGGGTGACGGCTCCCGGGCTCTGGCCCTCGGGGTCGGCCCGGGGCCTCTGGCCGCTCGCCCTCTGTCCGACTCCTGCTCCGCTCCACGCCGCCCCCCCCACCCCCGATCTCGCGGGCGCTTTTGTTCGGGCCCACCCCCGGTTGGCCGTGCGGGAGCCCCGCGCCTCGAGGGCGCGGACAGCAACTGATCCTGTTACCGTAACAGGAGCGGGTCAAAGTCCGGTGAAAAAAACCAAGCAGCCGCCCGCTGCATCCTCCCTCCCTCCCTCCGACGCCCGCTAGGGCTGCCCCGGCCTCGGCCGAAAACGTAACTGTCTGGGTGACTTATTCCTCAGGAGGGAGAGTCGCCAGGGGCCCTCTCTGCCCGCTGGACCTCGAGCGAGTTATTTGTCTGAGCTTCTGTCTCGTCCCTTGGGAGGGGGGTGGGATGTTGGACTAGGTGGCCCCTAGGCCCTTCCTGCCAGACCACTGGCTCCTTGAGGGTAGGGACTGTCTTCTGCCCCTCCCCCTCCTTTTTTACATCCCCAGCGTCTAGCACATTGTATATGCTGGTTTAGCACATAGCGTCGTTGACTGACTCCTAGAACCACGCATTGATGTGGCTATTCTTTCCAGGGATGCAAAGTGCAACCCACCCCATGAGGATTTTTGAGGAGAGTTCAGGACTAGGGCCCCAGGAGAATTTGAGGGGAGGTCATACCTGGGACCCCAGGAAGATTTGAGAGGACGAGGGTTCTGCCTCTCCCCCCCCTCCCCCCGCTCCCCACTTCCTCCGGAGTATGGGAACGTGGGCCTGCTGAAGGTCCAAGCTCGAAGAAAGGGAGTAAGACACTTGTAGCCACCTTCAGTGATTTATAGGGCAGCTCAGGCAGGGTTTCCTATTAATCAAGGGCAACCTTCGACTCCTCTGTCCCTGCCAAAGCTCCTCCCACCTCCACACCCCCTAAACTATTTTCCTTTCCCTTTTTTTTTGTGTGTGTAAAACAAACAAAAAGTTAAAAGAATGAGTCTGTGAGTAAAAGGCTCTGATTTGGGGAAGAACCAGAAACCTAGTGAGTTAAGAAAGCCAAGAAAAGGTACCAGTGTGCAACTTTGAGTTAGGAGGTCAGAAGTTAGTTTGAAGGAAGAGAAAGATGAATTCTTACTAGAAACTGGGGAATGCCATCTGTTCAAAGGGAATTTGGTTACCAAAGCATTCTTGAATGCCTGATCAGTCTCTTACTAATGAGTATTGTCAGATGCAGTTTAAAGGGAGGCACTCTAGAGCAACTAATTTCTATCCTTTCCTCAGTATTTCCAGTCCCAGGCCTGGAGAAGTCTTGAGGCCATCTTCAGGTTATGTTGGGAAAGTTGAGAGAAGGCAAGTAAATCTTATGGCTTGGATCTACTTGCTGGAAACTCTCCTGGAAAAGGGAATTATGTACTGTGGGATCTCTGGGCTACATTACAATTCAGTTGTATAGGATAGGGTTGTTAAGTTGTGTTGGATTCTTCATGACCCCATTTGAGGTTTTCTATGCAGAGATACTGAAGTTGTTTGTCATTTCTTTCTCTAGTTCATTTTACAGATGAGGAAACTGAGACAGACAGGGTTAAAGAACTTGCCCAGGGTCACACACCTAGTAAGTGTCTGAGGTGGGATTTGAGCTCAGGAAGAAAAGTCTTCCTGACTTCAGGCAGGGCACTCTATTTACTGTGACACCTAACAACTGCTGCATAGGATGCGGACCAGGATTTTAGCTCCTTTCCTCTCTCCATCCTTACCCCCTTAAGTCTCCCATTGTTTGATCTACCAGCACACCTAGTTAGAAAGCCTTTCTGCTCTCCATTCATCCATCCATCTTTCTTGGATGAGCAGCCACTGAATTAGTTGAGATTTTGGAAATTTTCAAAGGCATATCATGAAGGGATGCTAATGAACGAACAAATCATTTTTGCCCGTCAGCTGTCATAGATAGGTGATGATGGTATGGCTGCCTTGCTCATCCCAAACCAGAGCTTTTGATGGGGAAATGTCTAATAGAAAAGGAAAACTTGCCCAGAAGGTGAAAAGGGGTTGGGAGAAATTGAAATTTTGTGTCTGTAAAGCCTCACGAGACCAATTTCTGGGAACAGAAATGAAAAAACATTAGGGGTGCAATGTAGTGTGATATGATGGGAAGAGTACTGGTTGACCCTTGAGTCAGAAGACGTGGGTTCAGATCCTTCTTCTAATGCTTTCAAACTCTGTTGCCCAAACTGACTTGAGGTCCTTAGGCCTCGTGGGACTAGGTGCCCTCACAGGTCTCTTCTGTCTTTAGTGCTGTGTCCCCTACAATTTTTCCCTTAATCTTTTGCATATATTGTGAGGCAGAGTTCTTCTGTTCAAATGAATTCAAGGGCTTCTTATTGGTTGAGGAATTAAATAGAAACTCTTTATCTTACCATTCCAGGCATAATTTGACTTCTAAGTACCTTTCCACCTTTATCTTCTTGTGCTGTGCATCATATGTTCTATATTCAAGTCAACCTGGATGTATCACTGCCTCCTGTTCTCTCATAATGCCCTGCATTCTAGTAATGAACTCACGGCCTCTCAGCCTTCCTTCTGCTCCATCTCTGCTTGTTGAAGTCCGCTTTCCTACAAGACTTGACTCAGGTCCACATCTCCATGAAGCTTTCCCTGTTCCCCACTCCTTCCTTCACCCTTCCTTTCTTAACTGGAACTGATCTCTCTCCTCAAATTTCTAGTGCCTTTCACTAGTTAGACACTTAATAGATGTTTCTTGAATTGTATTGTGATTCCTTTGGACTTGGGCCCTGGGCCAGCCATTCTTTAGGTAATGCTGTTGATTTCAGAAGCCCTGGAGAGAAGCGTGCAGACTGGTAGTTTTGCTGAATATTACTTTATTAAAGAGGTATTTTGTAACCGATGTGTTGATGAATGTGTTTGAAAAGCTACCCACCTTGAAATTCTAGTGAAAAGAGGTGTAAATCTTTATTTAGCCCTTTCATTTATTACTAACTGTGCTTTTCATTCTCTGCTGTGTGCTGGAGATAAACTAGGATGAAACAGTAGTCCTTACCCTCCAGGAGCTTACTGTCTAATTGAGGGGCAGGGGAATTACATAAATACATAGTAATTTGTTACTATTAGTAAAAAACTGTGATAAGTACAAAGGAGAGGAGGTCCAAAGTACTTAGGAGAATTGGCAAGAACCTGCTTCCTTTAATGTTCTTTTTTCTGGCCACTTGAAATCAATTCCACACTGGCGATTTAGATGTGGACTTATATCAGTGCAGGCCATGATATGATCACCAAGAGTAACTTTCGCCCTTCTTATTATAGAATTTTCCTTGATAAAATTTGTGACTTGCCCATGTAAATGAATCGACAGCATGATCTAACCTTTGGAAGCTCTTCTTTAAAAATGTTATTATACCCATATGATGGAATTTCTTTTTAAAGTTCAGAACTCTGCAATTTGCTTCCACAGGAATTAATTGAGTTATTTTGCAGTTCAGCCAAAACTCATTGAGAGCAATACATTCTTATAAATTAATTGAGTAAATGAAAGTACAGCCCTGTTTGGAGACTGATCCAGGCACGAATGGACAGTAACCAGTCATGTGGTTAAAGCCAAAAGTCATTTTTCTTCTCTGTAAAATGGGGATTGCTTACATGATCCCAGCACTCAGTTTTATCATCTAATGACCGATTTGACTTTTTAGCCATGGGTGATTTTTTGATGGTTGTTCTTTTCAACTCAGCAAGCATATTTTAAGCTCCTAGTGTGTTCAGGAGCAGCTAGAGTGCACTGCCTGGAAGTCAGGAAGATCTGAGTTCCAGTTTGGCCTCAGATGCTAGCTGGGCAACCCTGGGCAAGTCCCTTCACCCTGTTTGCCTCAGTTGCCTCATCTGGCGAACCACTCTAGCATCTTTGCCAAGAAAACCCCAAACGGGGTCACAAAGAGTTGGACATGACTGACACTACTGAACTGAACTGGCATGGTGCCATCTTTGGGCAAGACATAAATAAGTACCGTTAATAGCACTTATATGGTAAGTAGGGGCTCTGTGGCGCCAAGCAAGTAAATATCACATAAAATGGAATTTAAGAGGGAGAGCACTGCATGTTGGTATGTGAGATTGGAGGAGGGTAGATGAATGAATGCACTTGGTAAGATTATGCTGTTAGTGAAGTCTTACTTGTTAAACTTGGTCAGTGAGCAACAAGCGTATCTCATGAAATAGGACTTCAAGGTATGTAAAGCTTTGCATGTTGATTTGATGATGATAATTGATCAAGCCCTGCCAACTCTCACTTATTTCCCTTTATTTTCCCTTTGTTCTAGCCTAACTGGACTCTTAGCTATTTTTTTTTTGGAGGGCAGTTGGGGTTAAGTCACTTGCCCAAAATCACATGGCTAGTAAGTGTGTCAAGAGTCTAAGGCTGAATTTGAACTCAGGTCCTCCAGACTTCAGGGCCGGTGCTCCATTCACTGCGCCACCTGACTCTTAGCTATTCATTAGTTTGCCATCTCCCACCTTTGTGCTTGCTTAGTCCACAAATACTTTCTCTTCCCATTAGCCTATCATTGTCTTATCCCTTATCCTCCAGTCAAAATATGCTAACCCTCCTCTGTGAAGCCTTCCTTGGTGTCCTTGCTCTATGTGGCTGTTGTTTTCTCAGATATTTTTCTGTATGTTATTGAGCTCAGATTTTACTGTTGTCCTTATCCTGCTATGCTTCTCCTGCTTTATACTTCTCTGGGTATGTCATTGCCTTATGAGTAGAAAGTAATTTCTTCTTTGAGGGGTCTTTAACACAGTGCTTTGCCTGTAGTAATTGGTTAACAACTGTTTATCGAATTTCAAAAATGTATACTTAGTAACTGTGTTACCCTAGTTAACTTGACCTCTCTAAGCCTCATTTATAATGAGAATAATATTCTTAGTCCTCTGGTGGTTCTGTGTTGACCAAAAGGATGCTTCCAGGAGACAGTTGACTGGCATGTTCTGGTCTGAAATAATAGCACATATTTCTTTAGCACCTTATGGCTTACAAAATGCTGTATAAATAAACACAATCCAAGTCTGTACTCTGCTAGCTCACTGTGGTGAAAACTATGCTGTTAGAAAGCAAGCTCTGGCAAACTCTGCTGAGCTGGGGCATGAACTGAGTGCAGGGCCAGCCCAGCACAGTAGAGAGAGGCTCATCAACATGGGCTTGGTGACTAGGTGACAGAGTCCCTGGCAACCATGAAAGGAAAGCCTCTCCCCAATTCTGACACCACCACACAAAGCAAATATCTTCCGAATGGTAGGTCAGGGGCGGCGTCTTCACTTGCAGAAAGGTGATGCACTTTGAGTCCCACATAGAAAAGGACTGATCTGGTGATATTTTGTTTGATGGTTTCCTTTTACGTCAAGTTGATCACTTTTGAAATGACTTAAATAAAGCAGTAGAATTTGTGAACTTAATACGCTATATACATCTTCACTCTTTTGGGGTGTTTAGTCCTGACTTCCTCCATTTCAGGCCTGGTGCTTCATCATGTGGTGGAAGGTTTGACTGGGCCAGTGGAACCTGAATTTTAGCACATCCTACTAATCTGGAAAGACTTTGAATATTCCTTGGTGATGTTGACTTCAGACAGAGACAACAGCCACATTCAGCAAGAACATTAAGGAAGGCTTCACAGAGGAGGGTTAGCGTATGACCTGAACCCATAAGGAATAAGATTACGACAGGTTGATGGGAAGGGAAAAGTATTTGTGGACTAAGCAGATGTAAAGGTGGGATATGACAAACTAAGTTGGGCACAACAGTGAATTTTTGAGCCACAGCAGTTCCTGTAGATAAGTTGTAGTGGGGTAGACAGTTTTGTTAGTAGGAGGAGTCGTACTTGATGAAGTCATTGGTGTTCATTCTTCAGGTGGTAGGTCAGGAGCTGGAAGGGGTTCCAGGGGCCTCCATCTGGTCCAGCCTTGTCTAACCTCCTTTGGTTGGTGTTTTTTTTTCAAATGAAGAAACCAAAGCTCAGAAGGATTAAGTTTCTTACGCAGGGTCCCACAGGGAGTAAACATCAGAATGGGTTCTTTGAAGCCGACAGGTCTTCTGACAGCAAGGGCAGTGTTCTTTCACTTGCATGATGAAATGTTGAGCTCTCATTTGGAATCACAGACCAATTAGGGCTTGAACATCATGACTTTGGGGAACATATTGGTGCAATATCAGGACGAGTTTCCTTAAAACGAGAGCAAATGGTCTGAGTCATTTCTTGAGTTAGTGAGTTGTCCTCCCTGGGAGTAGTCAAGCAGAGTCTGCATGATCACTACGTGGACTAAATTCTTCTGCAGAGGAGACTCACATTTCATGGTAAAGCTTCAGCTAGGTTCATCCCTTGCACCTTTTCAGATCTGATGATTATTGGTTTTGCCAACTAGAAAAGAATCACAAGAGAATGACTGGATTGTTTTCATCATAAGCATAATAGTTGGCATTTGCCTTGGGTGTACATTTCTGTACAAAGCACTCTATGTATATTAGTTCATTTGAGCCTCTTTTTTTATAGGGGAAGAAGCTGGGGCTCAAAGAGTTATGGTCAGTCATACAGTGAATATGCAGCAGAGTGGGGTTGGAACACAGGTCTCTGGCTCCTGCTGTTTACTGTGTGACTTGGGGAGAAGGCAGCATGCTCTAGTGGAGAGGGTAATGGATTTGGAGTCAGGAGATCTGAGTTCAAATTCTGACTTTGCTACTGCTATTACTGTCCCTGTAATCTTGAGTAAACCACTCAGCTTCTGGGCCTGAGTTTCCTTATCTGTAAAATGAGGGGGTGGGATTCAGGAGTGGGGAACCTGCATCCTCCAGGCCAAACAAAACAAAACAGGATTTGTTCCTGGAAATTTGGACTTAGTCAAAGGGCCGTACTTGAGAGTCTAGAGCAGTGGTTCTTAACCTTCCTAATGCTACCATCCTTTAATACTCATATGTGGGTGTATCTGCATGTGGGCAGACTTGCCTGGAGACCTATAGAGGAGCAGTGTCTCGGTTCCTAAGACCATCGGAAATATGTGTTTTCCGATGTTCTTAGGTGAACATTGTGATCCCTGTGAAAGGGTCATTCCACCCCTGAAAGGTTGCGACCCACAGGTTGAGAACCGCTGGTCTAGAGGGCCACATGTGACCTGTCCCCAGGTTCCCTCCCCCTGGTGGTGATCTCTAAGATCCCTTTTAGCTCTAAATCTATTATTCTGTGATCTGTTGCTGTCACATAAGAATACAAACATTTATATGAATTTGAAAATGACAAATATTGCTTTAAGAACATTGATCCTGCCTTTCAAAATTGGAAGCCTGTCTTATACCTTAGAGGTTTGTTGACAAATCCAAAGGAGATAATGACTATTTTGAAAAACTGAAAGATACCAATAAGCCTGAAAAGTGACCTTTGTTGCCTCAGTAGGTTTGGGGTTTTTTGAGAGAAATTAAGAGTTATTTCTTCAGAGTTTTTATTTAGTAATATCAACTTGTGTAATTCAAATTTTCCGTGAATTTAACAAAAACTTAAGCATGATCATGATCATGAAACATCAGGAAGATTGCTTTGTTAAATCTCTTTGATAGTAATCATTCTCCCTTCTTAAAGAATGACTGGCATTCATTCAGATGTGTAGAATTTAAGGTTGATTATACTCTGCAATTGTTAATGTAGTAAACAAGACTGCCAGGAAAAGTGAGCCACAAAGTAGGAGAGCTTAGTGGAAGGGAAGAGAAAGACAGAGATTTATAACCAAAAATTTCTGAGGAGGTGTTTAGGGAGGAAGTGAAATTGTGGTGTTTTTATAGGCAGACAAGGAAGAGATGGTTGGAATAGAAGACCCTTCACACGCACACTTTGCAATAAAACTTCTCCATTATATGGAAAGTGTCAAATATGGGTTGTGACAAACTGAGAGTTTTGACTTTTTAACTCAACATCTTCTGTTTATTATATTTAGCTAATGAAAGTAAAATGACAGGCATGATACAATAGGATCCCAGCTGAAAGTCCTTCTGGGCCTCAATATTCAGTGTTAAGTGTGGCTGTTCAGGGTGTGAACGCTGAATTTATGCTGAACCACCTAGTCTGTTTTGAGGTTATAATGTGCCTGGGTGCTTCATTTGAATGTTTACAGAAAATAAAAACTAATCTTGAATCCCAGATCTTAGAAGCATGCATGCATGCATGGTTTGTTTAAGGCGCATTGTTATGTTAATAAAATATTTTGTTTCATTACATTGGCTGGAAAATAGGAATCAAAGTATGAATGTGAGTGAAGCCAGTCAGCCAGTCAGTATTTATTAAACATGTAAAATATGCTTAGCATTATGATAGGCTTTATAAGGGGAATATAAACACAGCCATGTGGGGATGGGGTGGGGGGAAGTCAGTCTTCTCTCTGAGTCCCTCAGTTCTCTGTTTGGAAGTGGATAGCATCATGAGTCCACTGAAATTGCCGGAATTGTGGGTTGGTCTGATACCTCACTTCTGTCACAGTTGCTTATCTTTACAATATTGTTATTATTGTATAAATTGTTCTTGTTTTGTACACCAAGGAGTCTTAACCTTATTTGATGTCATAGACCCCTTTTTCAGTTTTATCAAACTTGGAATCCCCTTCCCAGAATGCTTTTAAATGCTTCTAAATGCACAAAATAAAACGAAAGATTTCAAAAGAAATGAAAGGTTAGTGAAAATAAAGAAGTAATTTTTTTCATATCCTAGTTCACAGATTCTCTGAAATCTATTCTATCCACTGGTTCCAGATTAAGAGCCCCTGGTATAGAAAGAAAAGAGAGGTTCATGAGCAAGTTTGGCGTACACCTGTGAGTAGTAGGGATTGTTACAGAGATGAAGATTCAGCAAAGAAGACTGAGAAGGAATGGTCAGAAAGGTAGTAGATAGTGTGAGACCCAAGAAAGACTATTGTCACAAAAACAGAGGGGGGAAAAAAGCACCCTGAAGGTGATTAAGATGTTGCAGAGAGGTTCAGGATGAGGGTTGAGAAAAGGGGATTAAGTTTGGTAACTTTGGGGAGGGCAGTTCCTTTTGAACGGCGAGATCTGAAGCCAGATTGCAGAGTTAGAAGAGAGGGGAGGCAGTGCAGAGGACTTTTTTGTGTTTTGGGATTTTTTGCTTTTTGGAGAGGGGAAGGTAGGGCAATTGGGGTTAAGTGACTTGCCCAAGGTCACATGGCTAGTTTTTGTGTTAAGTGTCCAAGGCCTCCAGACTGATTAGGGCTTGAACACCTTGACTTTTGGACTGGCGATCTATTCACTGCCTCATCTAGCTGTCCCCAGAGTAGTTTTTTCCAGAGTTTAGCTGAGAATGGGAGAAGAGATGTTTAGCAGGTACAGTGAGGTCTAGAGAGCTTTTTTAAAGGATGAGGGAAACTTGGACCTGTTTGTAGCTGTGTAGAAGGAATTAGTAAATAAGGAGAGACTGAAGATAAGAGAGGGGAGGGAGAGACTGGGAGGACTACTGGCTGAATCGATAGAGATGAGATAAGATTAGAGCTGGGAAGGATTTTAGAGATTGGTGAGGCCCTAACCACCTCTTACTGAGACTCAGCCTGAAGGAGGACTTACCTAAGACCCCATACATTATGCGAAGAGCTGTGTGATTTGAGCCCTACTCTTCTGACTTGGAATCTGTTGCTTTTTCTACATGCTGCTCTTTCTCCTTAGAATAAAAGCATATTTTGTAGACACCATTCAGACTGCTACAGGGAACAATGTAGTAACTGACCTACATCATATAGTGTAATGTTCTTTCGGAGGCTTCATGAATCAGTGACTAAGTAACCTTCCACAATTCTGACCGAATGTGGAGTTATTTCTAACAGAGATCTAAAGCATTTGGTCAATAAATACTTTTTAACTTGTCTGAGCCTCTCTCAAGGCTATCCAAGCTGGGAAAATGTTTGAGGGCAAATGTACTAGGCAGCTGTTCTCTCTAAACCAAAAGCCATTTACAGTGCTGTAGGGAAGATCGTGGTCGCTGTTGTTTCTAACTTGTGAAATCAGAGTTGTTTTTGTCTGATATAGGAGTGAAGCAAGCCATTTTGTAGATTTTACTGAGGTTTTTTGCTCAATTTATTAACTTCCCAGAGGGCAGCAGTTTTTTCTTGACTGCAACTCAGTTTGGTTGATCTGTAATGCCAGGGGAAAGGGGCAGGAGGGAAAATGAAGTGCAGAACAACTCCAGGGTGGGTGATGTAGAAAACATTCCATGGAAACAACATTTAATCTTACAGGTTTTTAGGAAGAAATCTATTATTGTTTGAGATTTTGTAAAAAGGAGACACGTTTGACCACTGACATCAGTTATGGAAATTTGATACTTTTGAATCTCTAAATTCTGCCATTTGTGTCTGGGTTAGGGCATAATTAATGGATAAGCCTTGTCCAAGCCTTTTAATGCCTAGAAGCAGTTCTGTTTAGGTCTCTGTTTTACATTTGAAAGGCTTTGGCTTAATTCTTCTTGTGATCAATACTTCAGAAGAGGTTTCTGTCCTGTCCTTGACTGTGAGTGCCAAGATTTTGGAGTTGTTAGGAGAACCTTTGCCATTAACTCACCATGCCACCCCGGCTACACCACTTCACAGCTCTGAAGAGTCAGTTTCCTTGTCTGTCAGTTGAGTCTGTTGGAGGACATTTCCAACCAATTAACAAGTATTTATTAAACATTTACTATGTGCCAAATACTGTTAGGCACTGGAGGTACTGAAATTCTCCTACATAGGAACTCATGAATTAAACACTGCTTTTTTTAGGAGAGTGGGAAACAAGGCTCATATTCAAACTACTTTCTCTAAATTCTAAATATGAAACCATGGGTAGAGTAATATTTTTGAATTACATGATCCTACTTGTTTCCAGAAAGATTATTACCTCCAGTTACATTGGGGGCCATCTTAAGAAGACCTGAGTTTTTCCCTCGCTCCATCAAATATTTTTTGCTCTTGGATTTAAAATAGTTAAACTGCTTTGAATTTCTAAGAGTGATACTCCTAGATTTCAATTGTGGTGTTTCCTGAGAGGAACTGGACTAGCATGAAATGTTTCTACTTTTTATCAGTGAACCACACCTCTTCAGATAGCTATTCATAATACCACTCAATGTTTAACACAGTGGCCATAAGCAGTGCAATGTTTAACTAAAGGGAGGAGCTGACATTTTTTCTTAGAGGGGGAAATTAATACTATTTTTTATGTTAACTTTCCTGTAGAATGTTAAACAGTTACATTTAAAGGTTTTTTTGAAATTTCTAAGTGTAACTTTCCTGAATTGACTCTTAAATTATGAAGTTAAGCTACTTTATTTATTTAAAAGTAAAGGTCTTCATTATGTTAACATTTGAGAATTTATATTGTTCCAGGCTTTTATGATCTCTATTTTATGTACATATTTTTAACACAGGAGCAAGCTGCTCCAAACTAATTTTGTGACCTGAAACTCTGACTCGTCGCTGAAACCTCCCATGTTATCTCTCCTTCCCCTACCATCTCCATGAGGGAGGGTATTAGATTGAATTGACAAGTATTTTTGAAGTCTCTAAGGCTTAGAGCTGAGATTGCTATGCAGGATTCTACCTGCTGTGAACCTCTTGCTCCATGTCAGCATCAGCTCCCCTCATTTCCCAGGTCTGTTCCAACAATAAAATCACCTGGCTATTACAGTGTAAAGATGGGTATCTCATATCTCCAAGGAATGTAGTCCAAATGTTTGTCATTTTTAACTGGTCCAAATTGACTTTTTAAGACATAAGTAACTAAAGCTTCTGAGTTTGTGCCTTTTTAGGGAATATGGATTTGTCACTTAGGAATTTTAAATCTGACTTGTGAAGAAGCTCTTTACAGTTTTTCTCATTCATCATGATAAACCAAGGACAAGGTAAAGAAAAATTTTTCTAAACTATAATTTCCTTTGTTTGCCATCCTTATGCTGATGTTATCAGAGTGATGAACGTGTCAGGCAGATGATTCAGTGACGTTGGTGAACAAGCATTTGTTGTATGTTTAGTTGTTGCTAGGATACAAAGAAAGGCAAAAGGGCAGACCTTGCCCTTGAGGAGCCTGATTTTTGATGGGGAAGACAGTGTGTGAAGAACAAGGTACATGGCAGATCAGCACCGAGAAGGTGGCAGTGAATCTTAGAGGGGCAGGCATCAGCACTCCAGGTGACTGAAGCACAGACATCTCCCAACACACTCTCAGTCCTCTGCCTTTCTGCCCCTGGGGAGAGTGGACTCAAACTTAAAATAGCTTCTATGAAGTATTCATCCAGCCAAACTCACTTCAGAACGTGGCCCAGCTGATGGATAAATCGGGCTCTCTCCTCCTGGCCTTTCTCTGTATCCCCAGCACAGTGCTTGTTAACTAAGAAATGGAAGCTAAGGGGGTTGGTGGCCAGAGTTTGGGGAATAAATAGACAAATGACCTTAGATGAATGTGATGGAATACTCTTGTACTGTAAGAGATGAGGGGAGGCGACAGTTTCAGAGAAATCTAGGAAGACACTTGTGATGTAGCCAAAACATTGTAAAAGGCCCTTGAGAGTGAAGTATTTCATCTCTGTCCTTATCCTCAGCACTTAGTTCAAGTGTTAATAGCTTTAGTGGCTTAAACACACAGTGACTTTTGGGACACTCTGTATTATGTTTATTCATTTATTGATGGATTCTCCTTTGTAACTACTTGTTTGTGACACAGTGCTGCCTACTCATACCTATTATCAGCCTCTCCATTGCCTTTTTTTTTTTTCTTTTTGCTTTTTGGAGGGCAGTTGGGCTTAAGTGACTTGCCCAAGGTCACACGGCTAGTTTTTTTGTGTTAAGTGTCTGAGGCCAGATTTGAACTCAGGTACTCCTGACTCCAGGGCTGGTGCTCTATTCACTGCGCCACCTAGCCGCCCCTCTCTGTTGCCTTTTTGGGTGATCTTCAGTTTCCCAAGTCATTGTCCATTTGTACTCTTTCCAAGAAAGACAAATTACTGTCAGGAGATCTAACTGTGTATCATTGTCTGGGCTATAGGCATTTTTCTCCACTTGCTTTTTTTTCTGTGTGGATAATTAAGCCAAACTCTCAAGTGGTTGTGGATCTTGTCTAGGAGAATCAGCAGAGTTCTGGGACTCTGTGTCAGCCCAAGTGTTATCTGTAAATAGGGACGCACACATGGAGCATCCAGGCACCTCACTTTCCTTACTTTGTACGTGTTCCTCCATGACAAGAGAGAACACTTCTGGGGAGCCTGTCTCTAATTAGAAGATCTTTTTAAAAAATTCCACTTAATTGTGTTTTATTTTTTCCAATTACATATAAAGATAATTTTCAGCATTCACTTTTATAAGATTTTGAGTTTCAAATTTTTTTCTCCCTCCGTCCCCTGCCCCCTCCCCAAGATGGCATGCGATCTGAGATGTGTGTGTGGTGTATACATGTATATGTGCAATCATATAAACATATTTTCACATTATCATGTTGTGAAAGAAATGATTAAAAGGTCTTGAACAGACTTGAACAAAGCAGGCAGCAGAGTACTGGACCTACTTAGTAAATGTTTATTGAATTGAATTGTATTGTTCACTGAAAAGAGACTTGAAGTAGTGAAGGTAGAATAGTGCCATATGGGATCCTACCCCATTCTTGTTTGGGCCTGAGTGAGTTAGTGATGAGACACTTTGCAGTCCAGCCTGTTCATTATCTAGAGGGAGCATTAGAACTCTAGAAACTGACTACAGGGTAGTGATTGTTGGATTCTAAGTCTGGGTCCCTGAAGTTCAAGATTCCCCCTGAAAAATACTCTGCAGTCCCATATGAGGCGGCTGATAGGCTCTGCTGTTTTAGACAGACGAGTTTGGAAAATCTACTTACCCTTTTTTAAGCCATAATTACAGCTGAAACACATTATTTTTAACAGCTACCGATTCAAACTGAGATTAGGGTTAACTGCATAGAAGCCCCCAAAATTGAGAGATTAAATTACTCTATTGTTATCTTATTCAGAAATTTGTAACTAAAATGACTAACTTGTCTGCATGTGGGTGACTGATGACAAAATTCACTTGTACTCCTCCCTATTAGCATTTTCTCAGGTAACTCATTGAATCTCTTCTTTCTACTCTTCCCTCTTCCTCTCAATGATACCCTTTCTTTGGGTCTTAACTCTGAAAACTTTTGTTGCTTCATGAGTTTTTTGGGAATAGGAAAAGTGATGTTTTATTTTATTTTTCAATTAAAATCTTTATTTGAGAGGCAACATGATGCAGTCAGTTGTCCACCTCCCACTCCATATTCAGTGTGACCATAATCTCTCAGTGCCCCAGGCAGCTCTCCTTTCTACTCACCTCACACATCCCTCAGTTGCCAAATTGTTTCATTTCTTCTTTCACTTGTCTTGTATCAGTCCCCTTTTTACTCTCACACAGCCCAATTCAGGGCCTGCTTCAGGTCCTCATCCCTTATTTCAGTAGCTCCCTAATTGGTTCCTTGCCTTGAGTCACACAATTACCAAAATGGTTTTTCTAAAGCAGCAGTTCTCAACCTGTGGGTGAAGACCCCTTTGATTATGGCACTTTCCCTGCTTAGTCAACTCTGGTGACTCCCTGTTACCACCTAGGAACAAATATCCATTTTTCCATTTGAGGTAAAGCCCTTTTGTAACCTACCTTTCCATCGTTATGCTCTTCCTCCCCTTCAGACATGCCACGATCTCTCGGAGGACAGGGACTTGCACATTTTTGGCTTTGCCTAGCACCTAGCACACAGAATCTAGGAGGGCACAGTAGCTACATAATAAATGCTTTTCGCTGCTTTGTTGAGAAGTTGCAGAGGATGCTGATTTATTTGCATTGGCAGATAGTGTTCTCTGTGCCGGTGAAATAATAAATCCAGTCCCCAAACCAAACGTTTTAAATTGATTGATAATAGTTGTTTTCGCTCAACGGATACTTCCAAACAAATCATATTACATCGTACACTCCCAATGCCCAATTTATGGATGGAAGGGATGTGGTTTTTTAACTTTCTGTAGGACTAGAAAAGTGACAGGAGTCAGCTAGGTGACTCAATAGGTAGAGCACTGGGCCTCTAGCATCGAAGGCCTGAGTTTCAAATTCAACCTCACATACTCACTGGCTGTTTGACTCTGGGCAAGTCATTTAACTTCCATTTACCTTAATCCACGGGAGGAGGAAATGGCAAACTACTTTAGTATTTTTGCCAATAAAACCCCACGGATTCTCCATGGGGTCATGAAGAATCAGACATGACTGAACTACAACAGTGTTATTATTTTGAGGAATATGGGCTGGTATCTTTGGATCATCAGAGTCACAGGAAGGGAAAACGTTGAATGTCTACACTGGAGCCAGAAGATCTGATTTTATTGTCTTAATTCTGCTATTACTAAGACCTGAACCTTGGGCATGTCACTTGAATATTTATTTTCCTAATCTGTAAAATGAAAGCCACAAAATGTCTATTACCAATATAAAAGGGTTAATAATGTAAGGAACCTCTGTAAAGCACTATTAAATGTGAGTTATTATTAATTAATTATCATTATTCACATATTCTTCCGCTCTCAGAGATCATCATTAAACTTTTTGGGCAGCAGTTCTTGACATGGTCCAGGTTAAAAATTAAAAAAATATATTCTAAATAATTGTACTTCAACATAATTTGTTTCCTTTGCAATCCTACATATTTTGTTTTATGCATTTAAAAATATTATTCTGAGAAGGGGTCTATGACAAAAAAAAAGTTTAAGAACCCTTGACTTAGGACTGTTAGTGCTGTTAAATAGAGCAGAGCAAATGGAGAAATGCAGATGATACAGATGAAAAAATCATGCAGGGAGGGACCTTAGTGATCATTGAGGCCAAATCCCTAATTCTGCAAATGGGGAAACTGAGACTCAAAGGTTAAATGATCTACTCAGGGTCAGATAGCCAGGAAGTCAGAATGACCAGGACTTAGAACTCCTGTTGATCTATTTCACATTCCCAGTACAGTATTCCACTTCCCTCTTCCCCCCCCCCCCCTTACAGTGTCTTCCTGAAATCACTAAGATTTTGTTTCTTTGCAATAAACTGTTTTCAGACTTCCATTTTTAAACTAAAAAAAAACCTTTTAGGGAAAAGCCAAGCTCTTTATATTTGCTCAAGATCTGACATGGTCTTATTCCCAGTTAATCATCAACCAGGCAGCCAAATTTCCCATGCTCATGGAATCTTCGAACATTTTTTATCGTCCTGGTGGTTAATCTCCCATGACAGCAGTTTTTGGTCGGATAGTGGGAAATCTTTATGATATTTGTACTCTGTAAAAACTGCAATTAAATTGCCTTTATCTGCTAAATCAATGGATTTGAAGATTTCTTTGTCAAGGGACTTCTGAAAGCTTATGAAGAATAAATTTTTCATCTTCCAGTCCTAGAGTCCTATTGATTTGTTGGCATTATCCTGGTTTATTTATTTTTGTTTGTTTGTTTTGGTTTTGTAACCAGTACGTTTTTGCACTTAAGGAAAAACAACATTTTTTTCCCTCAGAGGTATCTTAGTGGGGTGAAGGGCAGGAATAAAAGAAACAAGGCCAAGAGGAATATTAAGAGGGTATCTTTATGTTGAAGTAACTAGAAAAGCGGGGCAATTAGCCATCATAGTAGACGGAGCGCCAGCCTGGAGACAGGAAGACTCTTCTTCTTGAGTTCACATCTGTCCTCACACTTACTAGCAGTGTGACACTGGGCAAATCACTGTTTGCCTCAGTTTCCTCATCTGTAAAATGAGTTGGAAAAGGAAATGGCAAAGCACTCCAGTGTCTCTGCCAAGAAAACACCAAATGGGGTCAGGAAAAGTTGGACACAACTGAAAAATGACTGAAAAACAGCTGGAAAAAAGAATTTGCAGCTGTACTGGAAAAAAGAGGTAGGTGCATTCTGGGACTGACCCTCTGGGAGTGAGCACATTTGTGAGTACTGCCCTCTTTTCCAGCCCTAACGATGCTTTCCACTGGGTGGTACCAACTCTCCAGTTTTGACTGAGCAGCCCCATTGGTCCATTGTGGTTCTGCCCCTATTGCCACCTCCTGTTTGGGTTATTGCACTACTCTGCTTTTCTGATCCTTGTGTTTCTCCTGGACTATAGAAGCTGAAAGTTGAAAGAGCCTTCAGAGGTCGGATCTACTCCAGTCTTTGCCCCAAACCATGCAGACTCTATAGCATTCCTGACACGTGGCCATCAGGCCATGGTTGAAGATTTCCAGTTTCAGGGACACCCTATCTTCTGAGGCAGCTTTTTCCATACAAACTTTCCCAATCTTGTGCTTGGGAAGCTAATTTTTTTAAACCAAAATACAGAACTTGCCTTTATCCCAATCCAGTTTAGTCTTAATTTGATTCATTTTTCTAACCTTTTGAGAGATCTTTTGAGAACCTTGACTCGTGTCACTGATCAAGTGGGATGTCATTTCCTCCCTTTAACTCCCCCCTTACCTCACTTTTTCTCTTTTCCTACCAAAAAATCACAAGGCTCTTAAAGCATTGAGCCATTGCTCTTCACCTGTTATTTGCTACTGGAAGCAATTTCAAGCAAAACAGTTGTAACAAATTACACTTGGGGGACTGTAATACTCAGATTGGGAGCAGCTAGGTTGCCCAGTGGATAGAGTGCCAGCCCTGGAGTCAGGACCTGAATTCCAATATGACTTTGGTCACTTACCAGCTGTGTGACCCTGGACAAATCACTTAACCTCTGTTGTTCTTAATCCACTGAAGAAGGAAATGGCAAACCATTCTTTTTGCCAAGAAAACCCCAGACTGTGGTCCGTGGGGGTCACCAAGGGTTGGACATAACTGAACAGCAGCAATTTTATAGTCTGCAACTTTGCTGAAGCTGTTGTTTCAATTAGTATCTTTGCTGATTAACTAGGATTTTATAAGTAAACCATTATATTGTGAGCAATTTGGAGTTGTCTTTAGCTCCTTTACCTGTCTTTTCACCTTTAATTTCTTTCATTTTATTGTTACTGCTAGCATGTCCAGAATGAATTAAGTAATAGTTGGACATTCCGTGCTTTGTTCCTGAATTTATTGGGGAAGGTTCTAATGTGTCCTCATTGCATTGTTGTTTGCTTTTAATTTCACATAGATATTTTATGATATTTGAAAAAGGTTCCTACTTTGTAGGTTTTTTAGCCTAAGTATTCTATTTTATCAAAGACTTTTCAGGTTTCTGGGCAGCTGGTGGCACAGTCAATAGAGCACTAGGCCTGGAGGCATGAGGACCTGAGTTTAAATTCAGCTTCAGACACTTACTAGCTGTGTGACCCTGTTTCACTCAGTTCCTCATCTGTAAAATGAGCTGGAGAATGAAACGGTGGATACTCCAGTATCTTTGCCAAGAAAACCCCAGATGGGGTCGCAGAGAGTTAAATGGGACTGAAACAAGTAAGCAACAAAATCTCAAGCATCTAGTCAGATAATCATGTGTTTTGAGATGATAAATTCATATGATAAATTATGTTGTATCACATCAGTCAAGCTTGGTTGTGATGAATGATTGGTGAATCTCAGGAATCTGTGTGATAGGATTTATTTCAATTTTTCGAATTGATATTCGTGAATGATATTGGTCTATAGTTTTGTGTTATCCTTCTCTTCTTTATTTGATTTTCATGTGTTATCCTTCTCTTCTTTATTTGATTTTCATTTGTGAATGTACCACCATCTTTTAAGAAGAAAAAAAGCATAACAAAAACTAACCAGTATATTATGTGTATAACCAGTATATTATAGATAACTAGAATATGTGTGCGTGTACACACAGACACACAGACACACACACACAAAACACCAGAGTCTGAGTATATTCCCATCGTTCTTTTGTCTGTCCACTATACCACACCTGTCCTTGAACTTGAAAGGGGAATAAATGCAGTTGTCAGTGTTTTCAGAAGAGTGTTCCTGTGTCCTGACCTATAGTTATGCAGTCTTTTCCAGAAATCATAACCATTGAGGAGAAGGTCAGCTGATCCTCTTGATATCATCACCGATCACTGACCCGCAGCATTTTGTATCTTCTGTCTTGTAACAGCTGGTATGTTCAGTGTTGTTTACCTCCCCGGAAATGCTCATAACTTTGTCAAAAGTTGTGGCTTTTTAATTGTCAAAGTGTATCTTTGACACTGTCAGTATGATTCCTTATTTCCTCTGCTCTGTGACATAGCTTTATAATTTTTTCCCAGGTGATTAGATTCTGCCTTTAGAAAACGGATGACATCACTTTCAGAATATAGGCTGCAGTAAATATTTTATCAGGCAGTGTACCTTACATTACAGTACACTCAAATGTTTGTTGCCTGTCAAGGTGACAGGGTCAGTTTCTTGTATGATGGCATAGAGCAAAGACTTAATATATGCTTTGGGGGCAGCTAGGTGGCGCTGTGGATAAAGTACTTGAAGTCTACAAGACTCCTCTTTGTGTTTGTGTGGGAGCTGTGGTGCTTTGCTGCTTCTATGCCGCCATCTTGGCACCGCCCCTTCAGTTCTTGATTTCTATAAAAAGTGCTTTTATAAATATTTTGTATGTTTCTTCTTGTTATTTACCTGCCTGCATTATATACCTAGTATAGTATTCCCTTCTACATCGCTACTTTCCCCATCATGGTTTCAGTATATCGTAGGTTGGCATAAGGAATTAAATGGGAACTTTTGGGGAGTTTTCTGGAAGTCGCAGGCGACACCTGAAGGCCAGTAGATGACAGAGCCAGCGACCAAATACTAAACCCAAATTTTACAGTAAGGTACTGTATATACCTCCCCCCCACACAAAAAAGAACAAATTCAGACTTCTTTGGTACAAATGAAGGGTCAAAATATTTTATACAGATATTCTAGTGGAGGGGAGGGTGTACTACATCTCGGCCTCCCCTGCACCCCCAAGTCAAAGGGATAACTGGAGTAGAAGCTCTGGGCCATACTGTTGAGTCATTCGGGTCACTCTTTTTGCATAATTCCCAAAAGTAGCAAATAGATTTCCCTTTTTATGAGAATTGGTCCAAATCAGCTATAAGAGAAATACAAATGAAAACAACTCTGAGGTTTTATTTCATACCCAGAAATTGGCATAGATGTTGAGCAGTCTATTAATTGCTTGGTTTTTTATCTCTGTGGAATTCTGCTTCCTGGAGGGGGAAATGGTTGGTTCTGCATTAGCTGTTGAAGGTCAGAGACTATATACATTATTGGGAGAGCCATGAATTGGTACAGGATTTTTGAAAACCAATTAGGATGGGGGCGGAGCCCAGATGGTGGCATAGAAGCAGCAAAGCACCACAGCTCCCACACAAACACGCTAAAAAACTCATAAAATGCGATGCTAAACAGATTTTCAAGCTCCAAAACTCTCCAAAAGACAGAAAGCACATCTGTTGCTAC
>CM053596.1:50116044-50185936 GCA_028646575.1 Pseudocheirus occidentalis
AGGGCCCTCCCAGCCCTGACATCCTGGGTTCTAAGGGCCCTCCCAGCCCTGACATCCTGGGTTCTAAGGGCCCTCCCAGCCCTGACATCCTGGGTTCTAAGGGCCCTCCCAGCCCTGACATCCTGGGTTCTAAGGGTCCTCCCAGCCCTGACATCCTGGGTTCTAAGGCTTCTTTTATATTCTTGTATTCCATGATCTTTGTCCCCAAAAGTTTGTTTCAGTGAGTTTTGGAGCCCCTTGGACTCTTGTCAGCTTTCAATAATTACTTCAATACATGAATTTCACTAAGATTCCAAAAATGCTTACCTTATTTTATGTTCAGTCTTGCCATCCTCTTGTATGCCCCCAATTTCTGCCTCTTCCTTGGAGTTAAGAGCCAGTTGCTACATGACCTGATGACAGCACCATCTCCTGTCTGGTCATCCATGGTTGACACAGGGATGGGGAGCGGGGAAGTAAATGAAAACCCAGAGAGGGCAGATGATCAAGCTAACTTGATTTAGAAGGCATCAGACAACAGTCTTATCTGCATTGAATCTCCCTTTTGTGTATGATTGACTGGTTTCTGTTTCTTTTCAGTGAGACTGACTAGGTAGTCTTAGGTATAAGGATTTGTCTCTCTCCATTCCTGTTCCTCAATGGTTTAATAGAGAAAATTATCTCATTGGCTCCCTTAGGATGTGTGAGGAGACAATGCATTGTAGAATCACAGTGTCAGAGCTGGCAGGGCCCTTAGAACCTAGAATGAGAGAACTGGGGGGGGGCCCTTAGAACACAGGATGTCAGAGCTGGCAGGGCCCTTAGAACACAGGATGTCAGAGCTGGCAGGGCCCTTAGAACATAGAATAAGAGAACTGGGAAGGCCCTTAGAACCCAGAATGTCAGAGGTAGGAGGGCCCTTAGAAGATAGCAAAATTGTGGTCTGGCTATAAGAATCCTGCCCCTAGACTCAGAAGACCTAGATTTAAACTCTAGTACAATGTAAACTCTTCAAGGGAGCTAGATGGTTAGAGGATAGGACCAGGTGTAGAGAACTTTTAGGGGTTGAGAGGCCTCAACAAAATGTTCCCCTTCCCCTTGGATACTGCGTTTTACTAGTAACGATTGTTTGGGTTACATGCTGACCTGTACCTTGCTCGGATATTCCGGATGTGGTTCATGGTATGCATCTATCATACGTTGTAAGTCATATGTTGTTACCAACAGGCAGGAGCTAGAAGGGTCTGCATATATTTTTTTCTTTCTTATTGGAATGATTCCCAGGTTTGTGTTCACCTTGTAGTCACGGAGACTCAGACTTGTGATCGTGGGAACCCCCTTGATGTGATGTATATAAGGAACCAAGAAACATTTGCTTGTTGGCTCTGTATGAAATGGACATGTAACAACCATTCTATTAATCACACCCCCGTCTCTTTTCTTCACTGCTTGCTAGCCTACTGGCTGCGCTGATCACAGCAGCCTGGGTTTGCGAAGATGTGGCTTAGACATTTAGTAGCTTGTCTGACCCTGGGCAAGTAGACTAACTTCCACTTGTCTCAATCTCCTCATCTGGACAATAATAGCACCTGCCTCCCAGGGTTGTTGTGAGGATCAATTGAGGTAATATTTGTAAAGTAATTTTGTCTTTGTCAGTGGTGCTCAGCACCACTCCACCACACAGTATGCTCCTAATAAATGGTTATTGAAATGAAATGAATCATCATCTTCATACGACCTTGGATGAATAATTTTTCTCAGTTTCCTAAGGTATAAAATTAAGGGCTTGACCAGATAGCCTCTAAGGTTCCACTGATCTCAACCTCTATGAACTTCTGACTTTAGGACAGAGAGTACAAAGTCTGAAAAAATTAAAAATGGAGGGAATACCCAACAATTGGGGAATGACTGAACAAATTGTGGTATGTGAATATGATGAAACGCTATTGTTTTATGAGAAATGATGAGCAGGCAGATTTCAGAAAAACCTTGCGAAGACTTACATGAACTGATGCTGAGTGAGGGGAGCAGAACCGGGAGAACATTTGTACACTGTAATAGCAACAGTGTGCAATGACCGACTGAGAGACTTAGCTCTTCTCAGCAAAGCAATGATCTAAGACAATTCTAAAAGACTCATGATGGAAAATGCTGTCCACATCTAGAGAAAGAACTATGGAGTCTGAATGCAGATGGAACCATACCATTTTCACCTTTCTTGTTTTTATTTTTCATGGCTTTTCCCTTTTGTTCTGTTTCTTCTTTCACAACATGACTAAATGAGGAAAAATGTTTGATACAATTGCACATGGAGAGCCTCATCAGATTTCTTGACATCTTGGCAAGGGAATGGAGGGAATGATACAAATTTGAAACTCAAAATCTTATTAAAAATGAATGTCAAAAACTATCTTTACATGTAATTGGAAAATTTTTTTTTAAAGATTTAAAAGAAAAAAAGAGTGTGTAAAGCCTGGAAGGCCAGTGTTTCCCAATCAGAATCTACTTCAGACTGGTAAAATGTCCACTTTCTTTCCTCTGAGCAGTATGGCTCACACCCCTGCCTCAAGCAGTCTTTCTTGGAAGGGGGAGGGGAAAAAAGATAGAAGAAAGGGGCATCAGTTTTTTATAGTTCAATGGGTCTTAAGCAACTTTTGTTTTAGAGGTTTTACCAACAAGTAAAAAATAGGTTTCAGATGTGTCACCGTTTAACTAACCTTAGAACACAGACTCCCCAGAATCAGCTGTCTGAACTCAGAAAAACAGAGATGTCTCCTAGCTGTCAGGTACAGGCATGTGGCCTTCAGGGATTTTTAACAAAAAATTCTTTTCCAAACCAAAGTAACAGCATTTACAAAGTGCCAGTAGATGCTACCCAAGGACCCCTAGGGTAACTTGGGCCTTTGGAGAGGGGAGTATGGCTGAGGGGCCTAGTCAACAGGCTTGGTTCCACTGGTAGTTGCATGTGAATTGAAAATACAATGAATTATGTAATTAAAGTAACATATCTCATATACACACAAGAAATGCTAATCATGGGATTCCACTATCAAAAAATTCAAAAACATGATTATCCAAGGGAGGCAGGAATGGATAAGCTATATTCAGCTCGAACTTCTGAGAGCCAGTTGTTAAATTTTCTGTGTGAATAAGTATACTCCAAAATCAGCAAACCAGCGCTTGATTTTTTGTTTTGTTGGTTGTCTAGGCTTAATAAAGTAATGGAGAAAATGTTCACAATGATGCAGATTAAACTTAAAAATGTGTTGTGGATATAGGTGTGGGTTGTTTTGGGATTGGATTTTTTTTTGGAGAGCTGATTGTTAAATATTGGCCAGCACATGCCAGAGAGAGGGAGAGAAGGAGAAAGAAAGAAAAAGAGAGAGAGAAAGAAAGAGAGAGAGAGAGAGAGAGAGAGAGAGAGAGAGAGAGACAGGGAGAGAGAGATTTATTTAGAACTTACTAGGTACTCAAGTACAGTGCTAAGTACTAGAGTGAAAATACAACAAAAAGCTAGTTCCTAACCTCAAAGAGCTTATGTTCTGATGGGCAATGACAACTTAGAAAGAGGAGCTGGAAAGTGATGGGAAGGACAGGCTTAAGGGGCAAGGTTGCTTGTGATGAAAAGAAGGCTGTGCTGGTGCTACCCCCTTGCTCTCATCTCTTAAACAATGTGAAATTCCCTGGACAAGGTAAATTCCTTGTGAAGTTGTAAACTCTCCTCATCCAGTGATTGCCCAGCTGATAGAAGGAAGGAAAGGAGTCACCCTTAAGCCCCTTATTAATATTGTCTCGTGTGAGCCTCACAACATCCCCAGGAGGTAGGTGCTGTCATTATTATTATCTACATTTTACAGTTGGGGAAACTGAGACAGAGGTGAAGTGACTTGCCCAGAGTCACACAGCTACCAAGTGTCCGAGGCTGGATTTGAACTCGGGTTTTCCTGACAAGGTGTCCAGCTCTATCCACTGCTCCACCCAGCTGCTGAGTCACTTAACCTGTGGGTGTCCCAGGGAGCTCCCTAAGAGTGGACACTGAAAAGATCTTGCTCCATTGGAGTAGGTCTCTGTCCCAGAGACATCACAAGCTTAGTCCTTCCTTTCCCTGAAGGCCCCACCCAAAAAAAATTGTCTTGCCAAAACCACCTACATTTTAGAGGCGGGGAGGGGAGAGGGAGGAGGGAGTCATTGGCTGCTTCCTCTCCAAGAAAGACTTTGGAAACCCGAAACTCTTTCCCTCCCCTCCCCCCCATGTGACTTGGGTGGCTTGGACCCAAATAACTTTCCTGTTTATGTACCCTGGTGTGTCTTGGGATAAGTCTGGAGTTCAAACAGCCTGGAGGGAGAAGGGGCTGTGGCAGATGCCACCTTCCTCCTCAAACCCCGCCCCCCCAACACACACACATCAAGGACTGCCAGAGCCCTGGCAGGGACCCAGATCTGAAGAGAAAAGCTAACTTGTCCTCCCTCCCTTTTGTCCTCCCTCCCTCCCTCCCTTCCTCATCACCCCCCTAATAAAACTGTACTGAGGCTTCCAGCCCTTGTTCATTGACAGGCTCAGACTGGCTGACAGAATGCTGCCAGTCTAGGAAGGTTCTGAGCATTGAGCAAACAATAACTTGGCCTGACCTGAAACTTTTCTCCAGCCTCAGGGGCATGGACAGCAAGGGAGAGGTTTCTTCAGACCCTTCAGGGGTAGAACTGGAAACTGAAAAAGAGGGGGTGGGGTGCCCATCACCTGGGAATGACTGGATAAATTAAGGTAGCTGTATGACCCTGGAAAAGTCACTTAACCTTTCTCAGCTTCAGTTTTTTCATCTATAAGATGGGGATAACAATAGCACTTGCTCACTGGGTTGTTGTGAAGACAATGAGACAGTGCTTGTAAATCACTTTGCAAACCTTAGATGAATATAATGGATGTATATGACTGGCTCTGAGAAATGTGGTGAGAAATACAAGAACGATATAGAATAAAATGAGCAGAAACAGGGAACAGTTTACATAATGACCACAATAAAGCAAAGGAAAGCAACCTCAAAAGACTCCAAGTTCTGGTCAATGCAGCCCCCTGTGCTAAGTTCAAAGGACTGATGATGAAGCATGCCTCCTACTGACCAGGCAGATGGGGTTCAGAGTCAGGTCGTCTGGAAAGAATTCAGGAGGCAGAAATTCTCCTAGTCAAGAGGGCTTTCTTGATACAAAAGCAGCAGGCCAGCCCTGAAAGAAGGACTAGCAAATGGAGAAAAGACCAGGGCTTGTTTCATACACAAGTTTTGGGCACTCACCTAGGGGTGGGGATATGGTCCTACATGGGCAGCTAACCACAGGGTAGGATGTGTAGGGAAAGGAGGTGTATAAGGGGAGGTGGGAAAGGGAAAGCAGGTGTGTTGGATACTTTACAAAACAGTTCAGGGATGTGGCCACAAAACAGGAAATTTAACTTGCAACATTCAAGAATATGTGAATAAACCATATGAGTTATTCATGAACACAGAAAATAACGGTTTTCTTGTCAACAGATAGAACCCCCATGTTACTGAATGGATTTAGATTTAAGCAAGGCTTTCCTTGTTGCTGGGCAGAAGTCAGTCTCATCATTATCTCTTGGCAGAGAGGTGGTGGATCAGGGGTGCTGAATGAGATATACCTAGCTAATGCCTGACTATTTAAATTATAATGAGGGATGAATTAGTGAGTGGTGACTGCAATGCGGGATGGGGGAGGGGTGGACAACAACAATAAAACTTTCTTTAAAAAAATAAATTGAACCGAAAAGTTCAGAAGGAGGCACAGCAGAGACAATTTTGTTAAGACCTTGTTAGATTTAATGTGCTTTTTAAAAAAACAACTAAACTATAACAGAAGTTCACATGTGATTGTTTTTGTTCTTGGATGCTGCAAGCTTGTAGCTGTTCATAATTATTAAGTTTACAGGATGCTGAGTGAAGTGAGCAGAACCAGGAGAGCATCATACACAGTAACAGCAACATTGTACAAAGATCAGCTTTGATAGACTTGGCTCTTTGCAGCAATGCAAGGATCTAAGACAATTCCAAAAGACTCATGACAGAAAATGCCATCCACATCCAGAGAAAGAAGTATGGAGTCTGAATGCAGACTGAAGCATTCAATTGTTTATTGTTGTTTTTCTTTGTTTTTTTCCCTTTTGTTCTGATTCCTCTTTCACAACACAGCTAATGTGGAAATATGTCTAATATGATTGTATGTGTATAGCCTGCTTACTGGCTTAGAGAAGAGAGAGGGGAGGGAGAAAAACATTTGTAATTCAAAATCTTATAAAAATGAATGCTGAAAACTAAAAAAAGCTAAATAAATTTTATTTAAAAATTATTAAGTTCATAATGAAGAAGAAAATTGAAATTAGATATTCCAGGGGCCTGGGGTTTAAAAGAGCTTTTTTTCTCTTAAAACCTTTCCCTCACCTAGGGGGGGGCCCTATAAGGTACTTCTACCTTCTGTTTAGTCTCTCCTCAGGCTTGGGATTCTAGTTCCAATTGAAAAGCACTTATTAAGTGCCTACTGTGTTCCAGGCTCTGGGTTGGGCTGTGGAAATACAAAGAGGGAGAAAAAAAATTCAGTTGGAAGAGGAAGGGTATACAAGATATACAGAGAGCTGAATACCTACAGTCATCTGAGGGGGAGAGTGCACCAACATCTTCGGAAGAAGAAAAGGATCAAGAAAGGTACTTTTTGCTGAGCCCTGAAGAATGCAAGAGGATTATAATGGTTCAGGCAGGTCCACAGAGATGGAAACGTTCCACTGGTCAGTGCTTTGGTGGGCCAGAGTGGCTAGAACAAAGAGCAAGTGAAATATACAGTGATGAATTTGGGCAGGGAGCCCAAATCCAGAAGGCTTTAAATGCCAAGCTGAGGACTTCCTACTGAGGCAGCAAGGTGCTGAAGAGAACAGAGTGCTGGGTCTCAAGTTAGGGAGACCCGACTTTAAATCTGGTCTCAGACTCTTATTTACTTCAGTGTATGAAGATGGACAAGTCACTTAACTGCTGTCTGCCTCAGTGTCCTCATCTGTAAAGTGAGGATAATAGTGGCACCAGTCTCCCAGGGTGTAATGCCAAGCAAAGGCAACTTTCAAGGTTCTGATTGCCAGCATATTAAACTCCATTTATTCAGTGACAGATTAAGGCAAAACATTCCCAGAAGAGAGAAAATCAAAATACAGTATAACTCATTCATTTAGCAAGTAAGTTCTCAATTCAATCCAAGTACTACTCCACCCCTGGGCAGTACATTCATTTATTTAGTCAAAGAGCACAAAAAGTCAAAAGTTTCCCACCCCTGGATCGCAACTGAATTATGATACCATCCATTAATGCCAAGCACTTTCTCAAAAGGGGCAAGAGAGTACAAAAGGCCATCTACCCTTAAGCTACAACAAGGTTAAGACATCATCACTGGGTCAAAAACCCAAGGAAAGTCCCTTTCTTCATCTTGACACAAGGCAAGTTCTCAGCAATCTCTGTTCCCTGGGGGGGAAAAGCTTAACAAAGCCACAATATACATTGCAAGTGTCCTCATTAATGTCCACTCTCTGCCAGCAGAACAGTCTCAGAACCCTGAAAACATCAGCAAAACCCTCTTCCAGGATTTCTGTAAACATACAAGAAAATCCTTCTTCACGGCTTCTGAACCAACAGCAAGGTTCCAGGACCTCTATAACAGCAGCACTGTCCTTCACCAGCAGATAAATCTGGCAAAACAACATCAAAACAGACAGACAAAATACCAGCATCACAGCCATGCCTCCTCAGTTCTTGGCAGCTCCAGGTGGCAGTTCTCAAAAGTCCTGAGCAGCCCCAACTAGCCCTCAGCAATCTTTCTCTCAGCAATTCTGGACCCCAGCAATTCTCTTCTCTGCCTCCATGATATTGCTCCCCAAAAGTCCTTCTGGCCTTCTCTGCTTGGGCTTCTCTCTAAATCAATGGCTCCTCCCAGTTCAGCCCTCTCTCTTTACATCAACAAGTCTATCCCACAAGTGGGATTCACAAGCTCTGGGTTTTAATGCTCAACCAGAAAACCAGGCCAATAGAGGGGGATCTTTAAATTCCATTACCATTACGCAGGGTTGATGTGAGGATCAGAGGAGATAGTATTTGTAAGGCCCTTTGTAAACCTTAATTAGTTATATCATCATTCAAACATGCCCCACTCTTCCTGACACCATTTGAGGTTTTCTTGGCAAAGATATTGGAGTGGTTCGCCATGTACTTCTCTGGTTCATTTTACAGATGAGGAAATATAATGGTAATGTATTTTGAATTTGAAGATCCATAAGGCAGACAGGATCGCGTGCCTTGTCCAGGGTCACATTGTCCAGGGTCACGCTGCTAGTAAGTGTCCGAGGCCAGATTTGAACTCAGGAAGATGATTCTTCCTGACTCCAAGCCCAGCAGTCTATGCACTGTGTCACCTAGCTTCCCCTAAACCTTAAAGCATTACATAAAAGTTGACTATTATCATTTTATCTTAGAGGCAATAGAGTCTCTCTGTCTTCTGCCACCAGGCAGATGTCAATGTGGACCTGAGGGCAACTTGGCCTGCTGGTCTTTTCTCAGAGGAAGAGTGATGGGATGGGCTCTGTGCTCTGAGAAGCAGCTCAACATAGCAGAGAGCATTGGACTTCCAAGTCAGGGAATTTCGGCTCTAATTTGGTCCAGTCATTGACTAGCTGTGTGACCTTGGACAAGTAACTGGCCCTCTCTGTGCCTTTACTGGATTAGATGAACCTAAGATTCTTTCCAGCCTTGAGTTTCTCTGGGTCATGGAGAAGTTTGGTTCTCAATGTCTGTTCCTTCCATCTTGGCTGATGTCAACACTGACATTGCTGAGATGGCTTCTTCCTCCTCTGATTTAAGGGAGGCTGGGCTCTGTGAGTGACCCTGACTCCCTGACAGACTCCATCCACTTTGATCTCCCCATTCTGGAGGCTTTGCTGGATGTCATGGGCAAGGGTCTCGAAGGCCAGAGTCACATTGCTGTTAGTCTTGGCTGAGGTCTCCAGGAAAGACATGCCCAAAACCGCAGCTAAATTTTCTGCTTCCTGGGTTGACACCTGCCGAGTCTGCTGTAGGTCACTCTTGTGCCCAACCAACAGGAAGACAATCTTGTCCAAGCCCTGAACCGAAGCCACCTGCTGGTACCAGTCTTCTATGTGGTCAAAGGACTTCCTGTTGGTTACATCAAAGACCAGCAGCACACCTGCCATATTCCGATAGAAGGACCTAGTTATGCTCCTGGGAGGTGAGAGGAGGGAAGAGTCAGAAACAGGTGAGGCCTGGTAACCCAGATCTACTGTCAAAAGAGAAAAAAAAAGCTCCTGAGCTATGGTTTATGTCTGAAAGACCAGTGATGAAAATCTCCTCTTTGCTGGTATTGGGAGGTGAAACCCGGACTTCTGAGGACCCAGCTGACAAATGCAGAGGCCTCCCCCAAATACACTGACCCCCAGCTCCTCCCAAACTGGACCCCTTTGCCTACAGTCTCTAGTCACCTCCTCACCTTCCACAGCCCCCCACAAGTCTTTACCCATACATTCAGGTCATCTGGAAAGGAGCCCCAGCGATGGCTCTCAGTGATCACCTCTAAGCAGAATTGTATCATAAGCACCCAGACAGAGCTGAAAAGGATTTCAGAGGCCATCAGGCACAAGATCATTGATGAGAACCTCAAAGGCCTCTCTGGTCCACCCCTCTCATTCTGCAGATGAGGAGGCTGAAGGGGAAGTGATTTGCTCAAGATTATGCTGCTAATAAGCCTAAGAGACAGAACTGGAATCTCCGACCTCCAGCAGCAAACCCAGGGCTGTTTCCCCTGAGATAAAGTTTGCATGACCTTCTTCATTGGGTCCTAAGGTAGAATGAAAACAGAGATTTTGTTTTGTTTTGTTTTTATCTCTTGATTACTAGCACCTAACACAGGGCAGGAAATATAGCAGGCACTTAATAAATGCCTGTTGGATTGTGAGGAGATCAAATTAAAGGACCTAAAACATTATAGAAAAGCCTGATCGTTATTAATTTGGTCTCATTTTTCTCATCTGTAAAATGGGGAGAGAGGACCTCTGCAGTCATACCCAGCTCTCTATGATTCACTCTCACCTCACCATCCAGCATCCACTTCCAACTTCCAATCCTCCCATTATAGAGCTGGAGAAACGAAGGCGAAGAGGCTTTAGCAGCTTGCCCAAGGACACATGGGACAGCAGGGCAGAATTCGAAGTCATCATTACCACCCCAGGGCTTTAGTAGCAAAGGTCCTGGGTTAGAATTCGACTCTGCCCCCTCATTACCAGTGTACCCTCGGACAAAAGTCGCTTCCCCTCCCTGCCGCTTAAGATTCCCCAGCTGCAAAATGAGGGGCTTGGGGTAGATTAGGTCCCTTCCAGCCCTAAGTGACCTCCCCCCTCCAGTGGCAGTCCCCGTCATCACTCTATTCTCCAGCCCGTCTTTGCTCCCTCAGACCTGTAGCGTTCGTCGCCTGCCGTGTCCCACAGCTGCAGCTTGACCCTCGAACCCGAAGCCAGCTCCAGCATACGGCTGTAGAACTCGACGCCCACCGTGGAGCTGGGGCGCGCATCAGCCCCGAAGTCTCTATCCACGTAGCGCCGCAGCAGCGAAGTTTTGCCCACATCCGCGTCCCCTAGCAGCAAGATGCGGAGCTGGAGCTGGTCGGACACGAGCTGGTATTCCCGGGCCATCCGGGCCCGGAGCTGAGCCGCCCTGCTCTGCAGACGGGGCGGACCAGAGGGGAGCCGCTGAACCAGGGACCGCTGGAGCGGAGCAGAGCGCTGAGGGTCGGGTGCTGGAGGAACTAATGGGTGGACCTGAGTTGAGACTCCTGAAAGGTGTTGGAAGAACCTGAGATAGACTGGAGGGACCCGAGCTAAGCCTCTTAAGGTGGGATGCCGGAGGAACCTGGAGCTGCCAGTGGGGCTGACCAGCGATAAATGGGACGGACCGGGGCAGAGCCTAGGCGGGTGGTTTCGTGGGGAGCCCACGGTGAGCGGGAGGGGAGCCGAGCTGAACAGCTGAAGCCTGGCTGCCGGAGCTACCTGAGGCGAACCGGGGACAGATAAAGCCCAGGGAAAGCTCTGGGTCAGCTGGTGCAAAGTGAGAAGTGAAACTCAGACCCTTGTGTTTATGAGACCTCGGCCCCGCCCCAGGGCCCTCCCTCAGCTCCGGCCAGGCGGCCCCATCCGCTCTCCTCCTGGGTAATATTACCCAGAACTGGAAGGGTGCTTGGAGATCGTCCAGTCCAACACACTCATTTTACAGATCAAGAATCAATCAATCAGTCAATCAATCAACACTCATTTTATTAGGGTTCCAGGGGCGCACGCTAAGGTGATACAGACAGTAAAATGACAGTCCCTGCCCTCAGGAAAGCATCAGGTGACCTCTGAGGTCCTTTCCAGATCTGTGAAGTCAGAATGCTTCTGACTAAGAGTGACCCGAGCTCCACCAGCTGGGGATACAGGACAAAACCGAAGCATTCCCCGGCCTCTGAGAGTTTAAAGGAGAAGGCAACTTTTTAAAATATATTTTCAAAATCCATATAAAATAGAAGCCTAACTTCTAGCTAATGTACAAACCTCAGCTGGATGGCAAACCAGCCAGAGGAGGAAGCGACCTAAAATCAGAAGCCTGTCCCAGTCCCCTTAGTCCTTGTATCCTCCTTTGTTGATTCTTATGTGGCAGGGAGTGTGGTTTCTCAGGTGAACTATCCGCTAAAGTCCTGTGTGGAATAAAGAGTATGGTCTCTCAGAAGAGACTGTCACCCTTACTGTTAGAAAAGACGTTTTGAAAGGTCTACAAAGTTTTCAACTGAAATTATTGCTAGATTGATGTAATGAGCTGTAAAGTAAAACACATCTGGCTGTTTCAATATGAATTTGTAGCTATTCCATGAACTAAGCAAAAGTTAACATGTGTAACTGAGTGTATATGTAAAAAATTCAATTTCTGAAGCATCTCTCTCTTCCAAAGTGAATATAATCAGAGGACAGACTTTTGTGATGTATGTCTGCTATTCAGTGGTGAGGTTCAAGTCAGAAACCTCTTTTGTTTAATAGCTTGTGAGGTATCTAGTCTATGTAGCATGTAGAAATATAAAGGACTAAAAAAAAAAAAAAAAAAAACTCCATTAGGGGCGGCTAGGTGGCGCAGTGAATAGAGCACCGGCCCTGGAGTCAGGAGTACCTGAGTTCAAATCCGACCTCAGACACTTAACACAAAAACTAGCCGTGTGACCTTGGGCAAGTCACTTAACCCCAACTGCCCTCCAAAAAGCAAAAAAAAAAAAACAAAAAAAAAATAAAAAAAGAAATATAAAGGACTTTGCTTCTGGTCATTTTTCTCCTATTTCTTTTGAGCTCTTGTTTGTTTACTCTCTTTGCCAGATTTGTCTCTTCTAGGCTCAGCACCCTCCACTTGCAGATGATGGCTCAGATTGAATGCCAACCACTGCCCGAAGTCACCAACCACCATCCTTTGGATCTGGTGTCTCCCAAGTTCTGGACATTGGGCACAGCCCCCTCTCCTTGACCGATGGACCCCTGTGAGGCAGGGACAGCTCTACCACCTTTCTCAGCATGAAGCAGCTTGGGAAGCTGAGACCTTTGTCCCCAAATGAATTTGGGTCCCATCTGTTTGTGGGGGGGAATGATTGGGTCTGGGATGCTTTTGTTTGAAACCTCAGTTTGTAAAATCTCACTTGTGTTTGAGTATCTATGTATGTAACATCAGTTTGTAATAAGCATGTGCAATTAACTTGTAAAGTCACACTCACCCCCCCACCACCATAGAGGCATTAACTCTACCTCTCCCCTGCCCCCAGCCTAAAAGTTTCTTTTTCCTGGGTTAACAGCCATCCCATGAGTACATCACCCAAGTATTTCATAAACAAACTCTTTAGTCTAAAGAAGTACATAGCTCCTTTGTTCTAAGTGGCCAGCTGCACCCAAAAACCTTGAACAACATTATCAGAGAGAACACTCCCTCCCAATATGATCCCTCCTGAATCCCTAATCAGTCTAGCTTCCAGACTTGGAACCTCCTCAAACAGTCAAGCCTATCCTCCCATCAGTCATACTGGACTTATCTGAAACCTTAGGTATACTATGAAAATCTTATGCTTGGGCCCTCCTTTCTATCACCCCACCTTCCAAATAAGGGAAAAGTAACTGCAAGTGCCAATGAAAGATAAGAGCTTTGCATGGTGGGGAGGGGGGAAAGGGGCTTTGTAATGTTTCTTTATTTAAACCAGCCTTCTGCTTCTGTACATTGGCATCCTCCTCTGGACATTTCCAGTGGTGTGGACTGCCTGCTTCACGCAAGATTCTAATAAAACTTTCTGCTTTCACCTGGAGACATCTCTGTGTAGCTATTTTGGAGTAGGGTCTTTGCACCCCACACATTCTCCTGTTGATCCTGTCTCTATCCTGTTCTCCAGAATTGTTTGCAGGCTGACTCCCCCATTAGACTATAAGCTCCTTGAGAAGAGGAATTGACTTTTGCCTTTCTTTGTACCCCAGTGCTTAGTATAATGCCTGGCACGTAAGTGCTGGCTACCTGGCATGCCCAAGGTAATCTGCCATGACCTAAGTGAGCTCTCACTCAGGCAAGCCTTGGGGGTCCCTACCCTCAGCTGCTTCTCTTCTGAGCATTTAAAAATATTCTTCATGACCCTTTATTCTTTCTTTTCTTTTTCTGAAAGACTACTCCATCCCTACTTCCCCCCTTCCTTCTCTTCCTCACTTCATCAGGAAAAAGGAAAACCGAATATTTGTAACACATATGCATAATCAGGTGAAACAAATTTCTACATTAGCCACACAACCAGAAATATATGTCTTATTCTGCATTTTGAGTCCTTCACTTCTCAGTCAGGAAGTGGCTAAAATGTTTCATCACTGGTCCTCTAAGATTGTCACTGGTCAACCTTCTTAAATCTTTCAAAGTGGCCCTTCCTTACAGTGTTATTTTTAATGAATAAATGTCCTTCAGGCTCTGCTCACTTCACTGTGAACAAATTCATATGTTTTCGCAGATTTCTCTAAAACTATTCCCTTCATCGTTTCTTATGGCACAATAATACTCTATTACATTCACATATCATAATGTATTCAGCCATTCCCTGATTGATGGGCACCTTCTTAGTTTACAGTTCTTTGCCATTATAAAAAGAATCAATATAATTTTTGTATGTGTAGGTCTTTTTCCTTTTCTCTTTTATTTATTTGGGGTGTAGGCCTATTAGTGCTATTTCTGGGTAAGAGGGTTTGCACAATTGGATGACTGTGAAGGCATTTCCTAGCTGCCTTCCAGAATGGCTAGACCAGTTCACAGCTACACCAGCAGTGCATTTGTGTGCCAGTTTTCCCACAGTCCCTCCAACATTTGTCACTTTCCTTTTTTGTCATCTTTGACAAGCTAATAGTGTATGTGAGTAGAAATCTCAGAATTGTTTTCCTACACTCTTAAGCAATTCTTTGTTGAGTTCACATTCCCAACAAAACATCCTCATCTATAGCAGAAACCTAGCAGCCAAGTCATTGGCTGAATGATTGAATTAGATACTTTGTTTCTTCACATTTGACATTTAAGGAACCTCCTCACTTGAATTGGGTGGGAATGAGGTGAAGAACACTAATATTTAGAATAAACATAGAGAGATGCTTTTCAGCAAAGGTGCTGAAAGAAAGTTTAGATCTAACGTTCCCCCTTAAATCCTTATAATTATCATGGTAGACCTAAAAAGGAATCTGAGAAATCAATCAACGATTATTTTAGATTAAACAACTGTGGCTTTCTTGCTGTTGCTCACTTTCCATCCTATCTCCTGACATAATGTCTTTTCTCTGGTTGTCTCCCATGCCTGGAATGCTCTCCCTCCTCATCTCCTGACTGTTCTGGCTTCTTTCCTTCATGACTTTGTTAAAATTCCACCTTCTGCAGGAAGCCTTTCCCCCCTCCTCTTCAATGCTAGCGTTTTCCTTTTTGAGATAACTTTCCACTATCTGTGTGTGTGTGTGTGTGTGTGTATCATGTTGGTGGAGTTGTGAACTGATACAATCCAGCAATTTGGAACTATGCCCAAAGGACTATAAAACTGTGATACTCTATAAAACTAGGATACCACTGCCATTGCTAGGTCTGTATCCCAAAGAGATTTTTTTAAAAAGGGACCTGTGCGCACAAAAATATTTATAGCAGCTCTTTGTGTGGTAACTAAGAATTGGAAATTGGAGGAATGCCCATCAATTGTGGAATGACTGAACAAGCTGTGCTATAAGATTGTGATGGAACATTATTGCGCTGTAAGAAATGACAAGCAGCATGATTTCAGAACAATCTGGAAAGACTTACACGAACTGATGCAGAGCAAAGTGAACAGAACCAAGAGAATGTTGTACACAGTAACAACAATATCATACAACAAAGAATTGTGAATGACAGCTACTCTTAGCAATACAGTGATCCAAGACAATCCCAAAGGACTCATCGTCTGCCTCCAGATAAGGAACTGATATTATCTGAATACAGACTGAAAAGCATGGTATTTTTCACTTTCTTTCTTTCATTTTTTTTGTTTGGGTCTTCTTATGCAAAATTACTAATATGGAAATGTTCTACATGACTGCACATGTATAACCTATATTGGACCACTTATTATCTCTGGGAGGGGGAAAGGTAGAGAGGGATAGAATTTGGAACTCAAAACTTAAAAAAAACCCACAAATGTTTAAAAAATTGTTTTAACATGTAATTGGGGAAGAAAATATTATAATAAAAATATTTCTTAAAATATGATATCTAGACTTTTATTGGTCATGGCATTCAGGTATTCCAATAATCCTTTAATTTTTTTCTCTTTGTTCTATTTTCTAGGTCGGTTGCTTTTGCTATGAGATACCCTATATTAGAAGAAAATTCTATTTTTCTGAGAGTTTGCTGCCTCTGCAAGGTTTTGTATCTTTTGTGTCAAGCTGTTAATTCTTTCTAGTTCTTTATTTCATAGTTCTTGTTCCTTTTCCAATTTTTCTCTAGCTCTTTCATTTCATTTTTTAAAAAATTACCTCTTTAAAACAAACCAAAAAAACCCTCTTGCTTCATTTCTTACAGAAATTCTAGTTGAATTTGTGCCCAAGCTCTGTTTTTCTACGTGTCTTTATTTGTGGATATTCTGGAGTCATTCACTTTTTCTGAGTTCACGTCTCAAGTATCCTTGTCACCATAATGGGATTTTATGGTAGGATTCTTTTTTTTTGTTTGCTCATTTTTTTTCCATATGACTTTGGACTTGATGTTAGGGCCAGACTCTGTGGATTTCTGGAGGGGAGGTCTTAGTGGGTCCTGTTACTGCTTACTTGGGGTTCTCTCAGGGACATTGAAGGCTGAAGACCTGAATGCTCTTAGTTCTCCCATTATGTTCTGATCCATGGCAAAGATTGACTTCTGCCTGTCTGGTCTGAATTCTGCAAATTCCTGAGCTAGTTTAGGTCTGAGCAATAGAATCAACCAACTGGAAAGCTCTGCTGTTTTCCAAGTGACAGAATTGTCCTTTATTCCTCTTAGGGTTTCAGAAGGCATTAGAAATTGGAACTGAGACCCTGCTTTGCTTTGCTTCTGGGTTCCAAGTCACTAGGAGATTGCTTGTATCTGAACTTGCTTCTCTCTTAGTCCAGTACAATCAGCCTAGGACATGGGATGATGTCTCACCCCAGAAGACCAACTCAAGGTTTAAGTCTCCCTCCTCAGTCTACCCTGGATCTGTGGCCCAGAAATAACTAATGGTTAACAAAGCTGCCAGTTGGTGGCAATTCATAGTGCCTCAGTACACAGGTCTCAGGATACCCCAGTATGGGTCCAACATCTCCCCCTGCCCCGGTGCCTAGCCTCTCTAGACATATGGAATCCTCTAGGGTAGATCCCATCACCAGTGTTTGCACATCTCCCTATCTGGCCACCAGGTGGCATATTGAATAGAACACAGGGCTGGGAATCAGGAAGATGATCTTCCTGGTACTTACTAGCTGTGTGAACCTGGTGAGTCACTTAACCCAGCTTTTTAGAGTTCTTTGGGGTTGTGTGTGTGTGTGTGTGTGTGTGTGTGTGTGTGTGTGTGTGTGTGATTATGCTGGTGAAGTTGGGTTTCCCTGGGTAATGGTGGATTGAGTGAATGAATAAAAAAGCATTAATCAGTTTCCAGGCAGTATGCTAAGCTTTGGGAATAGAAAATGGAAAAGTAAAGACCATTCCTGCCCACAGGCAGCTTACATGCTAATAGGACAGTGGTGGCCTGGATCTCTATTTCATCAGGAGAATCACGGGGATGGTGAGTGGAGACATACAGGGATTGGCTTTGATTTGGTTATTGTTCCCAGAACTAAAAGTGGAAATCAGAGTTTGGGTGGAGAGTATGGGCACCCTGAAGACCAGGGAGCTGAAAAAAGCAGGAACATCGTGGTGGGGGTCTGGATTAAGTCAGGTCAATAAACATTTATTAAGCGCTTACTAAGTCAGGGGATACAAAGAAAAGCAAAAATAGTTCCTGCCCTCAAGGAGCATATGCGTTAATGGGGGACTCAGCATGAAAATGACATACGAGATTACACCGAGCTAATTCGAGGTGATCTCAATGTTGTGTGTGTGGGGGGGGGAATGGGCTGGGGGAACAGGAGGACGCCAAGAAAGGCTTCTTACAAAAGGTGAGATTTGGAGGAAGCCAGGAGGCAGGGAGCAGGGAGGACATTCCAGCCGGTGACAGGGCAGAGATGAGTGTTCCTGCGCAGGAAACAGCAAAGAATCTGGTTGGAAAGGGTGACCCAGAAGCCCAGGGACTGTAGAGAGGAGTTGGGGGATGGGGTGGAGTTATTCAGGCTCTGGATAGAAGGACTGGGCAGGAGGAGGAATATAATGGTGATGAGGGATAGGCTCTAGGAGCCCCCTTGAGCTTGCCTTGAATCTTTGAGGTGCAGGCTCTGGGACCCCTCCTTGAATCTTTGAGGTACAGGCTCTGAGAAATCCCTTGAAGTCTGATTGAGTCTTCCCACTTGATGAGGCATTTGCAGAGGCCATAAGTATTTCATTGTGACTGGGCCCAAACCTCTATTACTAGCCTGGCCCTCCATGGTCCATCTGCTTCCCACCCGGGAGCCTATCAAAATATCAATCCATTCTTGCATTAACCTCATTGACTCCTCCTGAAGACCCTCCCCAAACTCCTCCTCTAGACCACCCCTAGATTCCTCTGTATATAAGAATCCCATCTTCCCTCCATGTGGTGTGAGCCCCACAAAATGCCCTCCTTTTGAGTCTACCCCATATGGTGAACTTTTAGTGAACTTTCAATAAACTTTGCTTTTCTTTGGCTGAGAAGACTTGAGTGGAATTCTTTCTGCAGGACCCGGCATGTTGGTATTTTGGGGTCTCAGGGCAACCCTAATCCTCTTTGGGTAACCTCTAAAGTTGGAGGCAGGCAAGACTGAACGTTTTTTGCAGCACAGTAATATGGGCGGGAAGGGCCTAAGACGCACACCTTAAAACTGTAACAGCAATGTTTTATCAAAAGTAGGCAGCCTGGGTCTAGAAACACCCCCAAACGGCCAGTGACACATGTAGCGATTTAAGGTTTTAAAAACGTTTGGCACAGATTATTTCAACATTATCCCCACTTTACAGAGCTGAAGCGACTTGTCCAGAGTCACACAGCAAGTATGACACTGAGATGGGATACAAACATAGGTCTTCTTGATCCTAGGACAAAACTGTAAGGTATTCCTGGGGCCCCAAACGGACAAAAGCGCAAATTGAAAACGTGCCCAGTGTGCAACAGCCAGAAGTCCCGGAAATCGCATCATTCGTCTGCGTAGCCGATCAGAACTACAATTCCCAGGAGACTTGCGGCGTCGCGCGCCTTGACACAAACCAATCATCAAACGTAATGAGGCCTCGTGAGGGGGCGGGGCCCTGGGCTATATAAAAGATTTCCCGAGGGTCGTTCGTCCTTTCGCTACGCGATGCTGGCTGGTTTGCATGAGCTTTACCTTCGGTTTGTGTACCCTGAGGAAGGAACCTGCTGGCTTGATGGCTTCGCGAGAGCCCCCCGAGATGTCGGGTGGAGAATGCTTGGCTAGAAGAGCGTCTTGACTGGTTTAGGAGAGCATGGCTGACGCCTTTGGGGCCCGGATGCACACTGGGCATGCGCCATGATGGAGTAACGGGGAGCCCCCAAATATTCCCTGTACACGCACCGGCACGTGACCCGTACCCTAAGCCGGGGAGTAGCGGGCCATGGATTCCTTCCGGGCCTGGAGAGGTGAGTAGGCCTCAGCCCCAGGACCCGGCTAAGCTTAGACTGAGCCTGCTAGGCCTCTGCAGATGGGGCTTGGAGCAGGAAGAGTGCGCTCTGTACAGTGCAAGGAGGAAGGGCCTTGGATTTGGAGTCAGGGTCCGGCTTCAAATTCTGCCCCTGCGCATCGCCTGCGTCTGTGTGACCTTGGACAAGTTTACTAAGTCCCCAGGGGCCTCAGTTTCCTCCATAAAATGAAACGATTGGATCAGATAAACTCGTGGTGTGGAGTCTTCCACAACTCTGAATCCTTTGAGTTTTCTTTTAGTTTTTAGGATTTCTAACTAGGGGAAATCACTTAGGCATCTGGGCCTGGCTACTCATTTCTAAAAGGAATCGAGCTCTAAGGTAACTTCAATTCAGTAAACATTTATCAAGCGGCAACTGTGTGCCAGGCACTGTGCTGAGCTTCCAGCTTTAAATCCGTGGTCCTGTAGATGAGAAGGGAGCAGGACGGTCGATGTGGATTGGGGGCCGGGAGGGGCCTTTACGTGCCCTTTTTGGGGTCTTACTCCCGTACCCCGATTTCAGCATGATTTTGAGTTGTAGAGAAGCATAGTGGTCTTAGCCCAGTCCCTGCTTTCACCCTTCTGGTGTCTGGCCCATGAATCTATAAAGTTAGGTTGTGCTATGACTTCTCAGGACCCTGTCAGCTCTGCTTTTTAGCATCATGATTGGAGAAGTGGCTGCCCTGGAACCCAGGCCTCTTTTGAACTAGATGCATGGATAGGTGCCATTTTAAAGGAAACCTGAGCACCGATGATGGTCTCATCAGATGCTCTAGGAATAGCGGTTTTAAAGGGGGGAAGAGGCCAGCCTAAGGATATCAATAACCCTTGAAGGGGATTCAGCCCCTGCCTTGCTCTCCTGGCCTTTCTGAAGCCAGTCCTCGCCTCCCATATGGCTGCAGGCCCTTATCGAAGCTGCCACAGTTCTTCCTGTAGCTGTTGCAGTCAAAAAGGAGCCCAGAGTGACAGTTTCCCGACGGTCGTTGTTCTATTTAACAAGGTAGTAGAACAGCAACATTATGGGGAAAAGACAGAAGTTGTTACCTGAATTCACCTGCTGGTGCAGCTGAGGTTATGTGTGTGCATTATCTAATATGAACTGTAATGTACCCCATTTTTCAGATCAAGAAACAGTAGGGAGGTCAAGTGACTTGCCCTTTGAGTCCAGCTTTTTTTCCACAGAGCATGGGGGCTGGTGGTGGTAGTATTGAAGACCTGTATTGATTGTATTTTCACCTCTTTTCTAGGAACACTTTCTAGGTATTGAACTGAACGGATGCTAAAGAGGTGACCTGGGCTTACTTAGCAGGTAAGTGGTGTGGGTCAGGTCAGTTGGCCTCCTGACTGCCCAGCATCTGATTACAGTTGTCATTAAGGTAGATTGCTTTAAAGCCTTATAATAATTTGTGAGTGGTAGGTTGGATTCATAAACCTGACTGACCAGCAAACATTTCAAGACAGGCACTGAGGATACAGATATGCTTCATTGGAGGAGGTCCTGCGCTTTAGACCACAATCCAGATCACCTCTGTTTAGAATCTATCAATTTATTGATGGTTTAGACTAAATGGTGAAAGGGTCCCCACCCAGGCACTTAGGGTATTAAAAGCATTTTCAGGGACAGAATGAGGTGGGGGGCTGCCACCCTCCAAATGCGCAGACCCAGTATACTGGCATGGATACCTATCCATGAATACATGAACATGGTTGCGAATGGGGCAGACCCCCACCCAGCATACAACCCAGAATGAACTTAGATTTACATTCTAAATAATCAAAAGCACCAGCATGTCTCATCAAGGGCTGTGGCTTGAAGTAGCCACAGGGTCTCCAACTACATGCTAGAACATGCTGGAAAGACTTTGACAGCTCAGGTCACCCTGTCTCTGTAGCTGCCACTCGACTTTCCTATATTCATAAACATAGGGACAAGTATGGGGAAGACATTTACTAACTCCCTCCTGGGGTCCCTACAGCGACTTGGTTCTCTGGGCTTGGATTTCACTTGGGTGTAGAGCATTCAGATTATCCTTTTTTTCCTAAACCATAGTGCCAGAAGCAAATCTGGAGCACACTGGCCAAGGAAACCTGCTGGATCAGGCTTATCAGGTGAGTCCCCTCAGCTGTTCTGAGGCCATGGTCCTAATGTGATCCCACAGTGCTGTCATGATGTGTCAGGCATAGTTCAGTGTCCTTTGTGTTGACCCCAAGCCCTGTATGAAAAGTACAGGGCTTGGCAGGTGAATTCTGCTAAAATTGGGCAGTGGAGGGGCAGTTGGAATATAAACTGTGACTGGTCAAGGATGAATCTCAATCTGGTGGACATGACTTGGATGACACTTGCGGATATGGGACTGAGACCAGGCACGAACCCCAACCCAGGAAGTTGGGTCCAGTAAAGAGCTTGTTGGTTTATTTTTGTGCTTTTTCTCCCCCCCTACAGAAGCCACCTGCTTGACTTTTGTGACAAGATGGTGATGGCGCATAATCCATGATCCTTCTTGATAAATGCCCTGAATTCTTTCAGGAAAGGCTGAATCAAATCACAATGGTTTTGAATGGGGGGGGGGTATTGCCTAATGAGGGTTTGGGAGAGAAGTACATGATTTGTAAATTCTTACTTTTTGTTATTAAGGGATATGCCCGGAGAGAATATCAATAAACAAAAAGACTGAATTTCTCTGTAGTTTTTTGTTCTCTAAAAATTTTGGAAACTTGGATATACTGAAATACTTCAAAGAAAACCACAAGTTTGGGGACATGTGCTGGTATTCTTTGGAGACTAATCAATTCAGGACCTGTCATTACCCAAATACTGGAAACTTTAATGGGCAGTTTTGTTACTGGACAAGAATCCAAGCTTATTAGAAAGAGGCACAGCAAGAGCAGGGCCTTCTGGGGAACCGCTCCCCAATAAGGGAAATGCTTCCTGAACTATGTAATCCATCCCATAGTGACCTCTGAGATGACTGTAGTTCTACAAAGTCCTTGTCCAAAGACAAAGCTGCATCCTGTTCAGATCATCCCAGTAGCATTAAAGAAATTGTTCAGTTACTTAGTATGGTTTCCCCAGGAAAGCCCAGGAGCAGCCTTTTTAAGGCTCTGAAATTCCAATCCTTCAGCTCCTATTAAGTGGCAAGGCTTTGACTGAGGTGGGGCTGCAGGATTGCCACTGGGGCCCTCTTGGTGAAGGGGAGGGGAGCCCATCCCCCAAAGTCCCATGAAGACTGGAAGGCTTCGTTTCCTTCCATTTCAATTGGAGTGCATTAGCTATTTGAGCAAATACTAAAATTTTATAAATTATATTTCAAAAAGGTTAAAAAGTTTCCAATGTTCCTCCTGGCCTTCCTCTTCCCATAGTCCTTGCAGAGGTGCTGAACCTCTGAGCTCCAGGCTACATCACAGGGGGGATCTCAGATGAGACAGTGTCCAAAGGCTGCCAGTGACAGTTCATCAGAGCGTCATAGAGCTCCTCACTCTGCTCCATGAACTCTTTGTTGGCTTCGTTCACATCCAGCTGGGGTGTTGGGTCTGGAGAGAGAGGAAGAAGAGCTTGTTAGTAGAGACCATGTGTTTGCCTGTCTTCCTATGAGTAAATAAGGGCAGGCCCAGTATTTCCTTAGCTAGTCATAAAGTTCTTGGCTTGGTGGGGTCGGGGAGGGGATAAGTATTTGGCACCTATAAAGGCTCTGCAGATATTCCATTCTCAAGTACAATTCTGATCTCTGTTCTCCAGCAGAGAAAACTGAGGCAGTCAGGTTAAATGCCTTGCCCAAGGTTACACAGCTAGTATCTGAAGCTGGATTTGAATTCTGGTCTTCCTGACTAGGCACCAGCCCAGTTACTCAGGGTGGGGCACCATTTTTAATGACCAATAATGAGAATTTATCAGTTGTGGCACATATAAATAATATGCAACTTTTTTTTTAAGTGTCTGAGGCCAGGTTTGAACTCAGGTTCAAACTGACTCTAGGGCTGGTGCTTTATTCACTGAGCCACCTAGCTGCCCCAGCAACTTTTTAAAGTAAAAAAAAAAAACCAAGTAATACAAAGTAAGCAGGATTTTACAAGAATTAAGTTGGAATGAAAGGACCAATAATTACAATGGGATACAGAGGGAGGGGGGGGGACTGAGAACTTATCAGGAATACCTGAGAGAGCTGGCTGGCTGCACCCATGATTTCCCTGGCAGAGCATCCCCAAGGATGGGCTCTGCCTACCAGTGCAGGCCTCTTCTCCACACCCTGACAGCCTTAAGGGAGTTGCCTGGGCACTGAGGGGTTAAGGCAGGAGGGGAGGTACCCCAAATCTTCCCATCACACCACTGGCTCTAAAATCCTTCACCTGAAATGTATTTAAATGGCCTAGTCACCATTGCATTGGTGTTTAAAACTGTTCCTAATACAGCATTCGGTTTTTATAAAAAGCAACATTCAATGTTCATCTAATCTGCTGTTAATATAAATAGAGGCTGGTGTGTTCCCAGTGCCTGGAGTGCACTTACTCCCTCCTTATCACCTCTGTGTTCCAGACATCCCCATCCACCTCCCACCCCCACCCCACCATGAGTGCCCAGCCCAGCCCTGCTCTAAAACTGCCTTGTATACTTGGCACATATTTTGTATGTACTTAGAAGCATGTAAGCATGCTGTTTCCCCAATAGACTGTAAGTTCCTCTCAACAGCTATGCTGGCCCAGACTACAGTGGGAGAAGAAGGTGCCATGGCTAATGTTGCAGCTCTGGGTGATTACTCCAGGAGGTTTAAGGGTGTTGGAACTTATGGACTCCAGGTTACTGAATATGAGAATGGCTCACATTTATGACACTGTAAGATTTAACCACAGAACTGAGACCTTGGAGGTCATCCAGTCCAATGTCCCCATTTTACAAATGAGGAAGGTGAGGCCCAAGGCCCACTGTTAGTGTCAGAGGCAAAAATCTGAATTTAGGTCATCTAATTCCAGAGAAAACATGTCGTTTCCCTTGGACCCATCTTCCTCTTCCCAAGTGTGCCCACAAGGCGGCCAGATGAGGGAGAGTGGTCCTACTTCCTATTACTGCCCAGCGAGTGAGATAGCCTACAGGAGAGACTGTTCCCTGGCCAGGCTTCTGCAGTGGCTGGCAGGCCCCTATGGCTGGAATGCTCACCTGCCTCAGTCACCTCCTCAAGTTCCTAGATTGCTTCAAAGCACAGCACACATGCCACTTCCAATGGGAGGGTTTTTCTCGATGAGCCTCCCAGGGTGCAGCATCATCTCCCTCTGGAAATTACTGCATGTCTATTTCTCTCCTTGAGGGCAGGGCCAATAATACACCTGGCACACTCCATACACTTAAGCATTATTAGTTGAATGAAATCCAATTTCCCCCTATTTCCCTTCAAACCAAAAAGGCAGGCATGTTAGGTGTGTATGCTGTGGCTTGACAATCAAGCTTTGGTGGACCTCCTCTGTATCCCTCTAACTGTATTCCCCAAAGCACTTTCTAATTCAAAATCACACATAGGTAACACTGTGGTTAAGATGGCGTGCCTACTTTTCAGGACAGTGGGGTAGAAAAACACAAAGTCTTTCTAAGAAACGTGCTCCTAACAATTCTGAAAGACATAAGAACTCTGATCAGGCAGGACTGGACAAGATCAAGCATGAAGGTGCTGCCCGCCTCCAGAGAGAGGGGAGAAGGTGCAGAATGGGACCATATTTGTGGACGTGGCCAATATGGGAATTTTTTTCATCACACTCTGCTTATTTGTGACAAGGGGTTTTGGTGTTTTTCTTTTGTGTGTGTGGGGGGGGGGCAGGGCGAAAAAAGGTCTGATCACTGAAACAAATAAGATTTAGTTAGAAAAAAAAATGTGTTCGTGAAACTTAAAGAAAATTATCTGAAAGTAAATCCTGAAAAGGCGCATATGATCCGATGTAGAATGATGAAAGCAGAAGCAGGAGAATGCTGTACATACACACATGACTACAGTGATGTTAAGTAAAACTACAGGAAGAAAGCTCAAAGACTGAGGAACTGTAATTGATGGAATCCCAATACAGCTGCCCCCAGCCCCAACACTCTTAACTTCCTCATGGGCCACCCCTCCAACAGCAGGCATGCCCTGATCTGACCACACAGTCTGGCTTTAAGCACCCGGCAGGCCTCAGACTCACTACAGCCACTGCCCCTAGGGAGCCTCTGCCCCCAGATCCAATTCACATATTTGGAACAGGTGTGTCCTTGTACTCAAGCACAACCACATCATCCACTTGGGCCAAGACAGGACCACAGTACCTAACTATCCATCTCGAGCAGACAGGACCACAATGAGAAAGCAGCAGGACCAGGATGTTTGAACCCATACCTAATCCCTTAACAAACCCCTCTTGCTTTTTAATATTCATCATTTCTGTTGTGTAATCAGCATCATTACACTGCAAAATTGCCTATGTGGTTTTACTAAGCTACTGGTTCCTCTTGGGAGCCAGACCACTTGTTAGGAGTGCCGATCTCAATAAATGCCCATGCTTAGATCAGAGGTGGTCTGACTGAATTCTTTGAGACAGTGCCACCACAACACGCGATGACACTGCAACATGCTGACCCACCTCACACTTCCCCTTGTGATGGGCAAGAGGTGGGGGCCATCCCAGAGGAGCACTGCACACGCTGTCAGCCCTTGTCGCTGTTTTGGAGGCCTTTGGTTATATTTTTGCTGGAACTGTCTGGGACATGTATTTCTAACAGGCAGGAGGGGAGAGTTTAGAGTGAGACCTTGAAACACTGTGGGAATCCTCAACTCTCGGGCTTTATGGCCAACACCAGCAAAGTACAATTCTCCAAGGTTCCAGGATCCACAGCTGTTCTATTCCCTTAGCTGGACACCACTATGGTGGTGCAGTCTAGGGATGAGTACTGGGGCCCTGGAGTCAGGAAACTTGGATTCAAATTCTGACTCTGCTAGACTTTTAGCTTGGTTTTGGAGAACAGAAAAGTAGAATGATGGGGCTGAGGCTGTAGCAGAGGAAGAGCCTATAGGGGCCTTGGCTGGGGAAAGGCAAGCATCTCAGAATGAGGAAGAAGCACCTTACCTTCCAATGCATCATCCCCGACTTCTTCATATGTCTGTCAGAGGGAGAGGGGAGAGGTATGTGAGGACCCCCAGAAATCAACAATCACCGCTAAAGCTCTCTAGTATGGGGGGAGGGGCCATCGGGACTTTGAACCCCATCCCCAACACTATCCCTTTTGAAAATGTCAATTCCAAATGTAATACAGAAGTATATGAACATGTTCATGTTGCCAGTGAAAAGGAAATGAAGACAACCACTCAATACAAAGGGTGTCACCCAGGAGTTACGTGTGATCACCAGGAAGAGAACAAGACGCCCTTGTCTTACCTCTCCCCAAGTTTGTCCTCAACCGTTTTGCCTTGAAGACCCTCTTTAGGGAGGGTTCCCCTCCCTGTCCTCCCACCCAGGGGAAGCACAGCCCAGGGTGGGCTCCCCGCTCTGGCTCCCTCTCTCCATCCCTCCTTGTCGCCCAGTCGGGCTGGGTTTGCCAAGGCAGAGGTACCTGCATGGTGCTCTGGGTGTAGCCGTACTGGGGGCAGCTGTAGCTGTAGCTGCCGGTGTTCTGGTCATAACCCCACTGTGCATAGTAGTTCTGGTACTGCTGATAATACTGGTTAAGACTATAGCTGTACATCTGACTATATTCCATGGGCTTCACTCTGTTCCTTCGGACACAGGGAATGGACAACAGAAAGTTGACAAGCCTCTGTCATTTCCTTCTGCTCTGAGCCCCAGCCAGCCTGAGGTGATCCCAGAGCCTCAGCGAGCTGCTGGCCAGCACAGGGACTGGGCTGACCACCTTCCTAAGGGTCACTGACCAGGGAAGCCTAAATTGAGAATCAGAAGGGCCCTCTGTGTTCACCCAGGCCAACCTTTCACTCTGCAGATAAAAGGGATAAAAGATAAAAGAGATCTTGAGGGCTAAGGAGACTTGCTCAAGATCACCAGGGGTAGGTGATGGATCCTGGTGACTACAGCACCCCACCCTGAACTCTATCCACCACCTGAGACTGGGGAGACCCAGGAGGCCAAAAGCCCTCTTCTGAGTTGTTGCCTACAAACCCCTGGTGGGGAGGAGAGGGAAAGGAGGGGATGGGATCCAGGCAAGGTCAGTGGCCCTTGAGGGGCTAACCAGCCAACCCAGAGCCTTTCACCTTCAAAGAACCAGGCTCAGCGCCCACCTCCAAATCAATTTTGAAGAGGGAGGGCCTTGAGCTTCTGGTAATCATACAGCCTTGAATATAGGAAGGCACTCCTCTTGGAGCACTGAAGTAGGAAGGGGAGACTCCTAGGGTGTGGGGAACAGCAGAAAGAGTGGCAACTCTGGCTTTGCAGGGCCCGGATTCATCTGGGCCTGGCACACACTTACTGCATCTGTGATGTCAGGGCCTGCTGCCTCATTTTCAAAGGAGGGGACTGTTGGTCTAAATGATCTCAAAGGTTCCACCCAGCTCTACATCTCCCTCCCCAGGAGAGAGCTAACCAAAAAGATGCAGAATCCTGTGCCGAGAATGTCATGGGTCCCTCCCCCTGCCCCACCTAGGTCTGGGACTTACGCTTTAGGGATAGCCACGCTCAGGCGTACCGGCTTTGAGCCCAGTCCCACTGCCCCTTGGCACTCAGTCAGGGCCCGCTTCTGTTCCAGCTCATCTGTGAATTTCACGAAGCCATAACCCCTGGAAAAAGAAGTGTCAGCTCAGTCCCAGGTGGCCGTGCTCAGGTCCTCCCAAGGAAATGGGCAGGACTGTCAAAACCACAGAAGATTCCTAAGCTGGGAACTGGAAGAACTCAGAATCTTATTTCAATCTCCCATAATGCTTTTCCTCCTAGCTTGGCCCACCCCAGTCAGCTGGCCATGTATAAACCTCCTTCTGTTCATGCTGCTCTCTCCTGGAATGGCCTCTGCTCACACTCCTAGGCAAATTCCCCCCAACCTTCATAGTAAAGTTCAAATCCCAACTCCCCAAGGGGCCTTCTTGGCTTCTGGGTCTGGAGCTCTCTGCTTCCCTCTGACCTTGTGGCACTAGCAACCCAGACCTCTCACTGGGCACTGCACCGCAGGCTGCCTTGTGGCATTTCTTGCTCCCTGCTCTGGCATTTATTTAACCATTTCAAAAGTCTTATGCTTCTCCATATTCCCACAAGGTCTAATACAGGATGAGGCGCTCAGATTCTCTGAGTAAATGAATGAGGAGCTGGGAAGACAAGATACTTTTCTAGAAATGTTCTCTATAGCCACCAGTACCAAAGATATCCTTGAACCTGAGTCTGGGAGGAGGGAGGTGGTGGAATATTCAATACCAGAATCAACTGCTGTGGTCCTAAGTGAAAATTTCCTTAGGGAGACTAGGGTTCAAGCTGGGCACATATGTCTACTCTACATGACAGCCCTGCATGCAGAAGATACGAAGGTTGGATGGTTCTCTATGGTCTCAGTCACACAATCAGGACTCTGTGAGGGGACTCTCAAGCTCAGGCAGCTCATTCAGGATTTGACAGCCCACCAAAAAAGAAGAAGCCCAAGGGTGCAAGGCATGAACAGCTCGGGAGGTGAGAGCCAGGATTGTGGGTCACCTCTGTGAAGATGTTTTTCAGAATACAAATGTAAGCCCTGATGCTTCAGGGTGACCCCCCCCTTGCATCCTTCTTGCCTGCAAAGCCAGTGCACCATTTAGCCTACTTTGGCTGTGACCAGCCAGGACAGGGAAGATGTTCAAAGTAAAGGAGTATTTCACATGCCCAAGAATTCCACAGTCAATACATGCCACGTGAATGGGGCTGACCCTTTCTCTCTCCAGCACTTTCCTAACATGAACTTTGAAACCTACTCCAGAATCATCTCCGTAAAAGAAGTGTGGTCCAATATCACCTTCAGAAGGGAAACTGAGGACCAGAATGGGTAAATGTTCAGGAAAAACTGAGATGCAGCATCACAGGATATTGGACAGGGAAGGAAACTTAAGAATTTCCTCATCTGAAACAGTTTCTTTTTTTAAAAGACAAGGGAACTGAAATCCATGAGAAAGACATGAGTAAGCAACAGCCTTCCTGGTCTGGTGGGGTTGGCCTTGGGACATGAAGAGGGACAAGGCAGCAAAGACAAAGGCCAAGAACCCTGGACAGGGAGCCAAGAAACGAGGGTTCTAGTTCTGTTGGCTCATTGTGAGATACTAGACAACCTCAAGGTCTCCCAGTTCTGACATTCCGTGTTCTAAGATCCCTCCTGGCTTTGACATCCTGTTCTAAGGGCCCTCCCAGTTCTGACATCCTGCGTTCTAAGGGCCTTCCCATTCTAACATTCTGTGTTCTAAGAGACCTCTCAGCTCTGACATTTTGTGAAATTCATTTGATTGAGCTCAGCAAAGGAAGTAAGAGGCCACATCTACAAAAGCCTTTTGTAGCCATGTATTCCCCCTTGGGTTCTATGAATCACACCCCTGTCCTTCCTGGATTAGTCAGGTCAGAGGCTGAAGGTCCTCACTGCAGGAACCAGTGTTTATCTGGCCCTTATTGCCCCTAAGCATATCCCCTACATCTACCAATAGTCCTGGCTGGTTAACTTCCTTCAGAATGTTGATAGCTGTTCTGAAGAGGAAGACATGAAGATAGAGGGTAGGGGCGACGACCTTACTTAGAGACTCCTGCCTGGTCCAGGACCACCTTTCCTCCTCGACATGAGGGATAGACTTTAACAAAGAATTCATAGAGCATGCCATCATCCACGTCTGGGCTGAGGTCCCTTACAAAGAGTGAGTACTCAGGGCTGAGGGAGAGAGAGAAAGACACAATCAGAGACAAAGAGCAGAGGAGAGCTAAGAAGTGCCCTGTCGACCTACTCCACTCCAGTCTGCCCTTCCTCCTGGGCCTGGAGGGAAACCTCAATCTTCTGAGGGTCTTCATGGTCATCAAAGAAACCCTTCCCTGCTGCTCAGAATCACAGTTCCAGCAGTCCCCTGCTTCATGGTGTATTTCTGGCTCATGCCAAGCCATTCTGGGGAGGCACAGCAGTGGAAACCCCAAAAGAGTATAGCTATGGATAACTTTGCAGGGTAGCTAAGGATAACTTTGCAGGGTTCCAAAGAAGAGAACCTAAGGAGTCCTGAGCCCAGGAGTTCTCAGAGGTATGGCCTCCTCTGAAATTTACACTGAGAAAGAGGCAGTCTTATCCGCCCCCTCCCACCCTTGCCAAAACAAAGATAAATATACTCCGTGTACACGCATGCTTGTGTGTTGGGGGAAGGGACCCAAGAAGGAGAAGGTATGGACCATAATCTCAAAGAAGACAAAGAAACTGGTGGCAGAGAAAGCAAGCCGAAGACTGGACATGGTAACAGCTGGACATCACGTGAGGCTCAGCCACACAAGGCTCTGGGGTCCTTTCTGGCTTTGCTCCCAGTGCTGTCACAGGCTAGACCTAGTGGGCCAGGCCCCAGCACCATCGTTAGGGCTCTGATGCCCCATGGCTACAGAACAGGGAGCAGCCCTGGGGCCTCTCCTGGACTCACCTGTTATCCGGTTGTTTCCCATAAGTGGCGTAGTTCAGTTTAAAACGTTTTGCCTGAAACAACAGGGTAGGGTCAAGAAAGGGTCGCTCTAGGGCCAAACAACATTCAGAAGAGGCATGAAATAACCATGGATGTACTCACTGGTGTGCCAACTTGGTACAGCGTGGGGTGGTGCAGTGGAAAGAACCCTGGACTGGGGAGTCAGGAGACCTGGGTTCAAGTTCCAGCTCCACCACTTACAAGCTAGGTGACCTTAGGCAAGTCAGTAAACCTCAGTTTCATCATCTGTAAAATGGGAATAATAACACTTGCACTCCCTACCCTACAGGGTTGCTTCGAGGAACAAAGGAGATCACAGACAGGAAACCCTTCTTCAACACCCTACAAGCAGACGAGTTATCACTGCTCCACTTATGGTCAACAGCTGCACACTGAAGGTAGACAGAGGGTGTCGGAGTAGACACAAGCTCTGGACTGTGGGGTCTTGGCTTTGGATCCCTCCTCCAACACTTACTTACTGTGGGGCCACAGACAGTCCAGCCAACCTCTCTGACTCTGGGGCCACTCTCGGCGGGCCGGACGGGCCTGCCCAGGGGCAGAGGGCCCTCACGAGGGACAGAGATGCTCTCGAGGCACCAGGTGCCTTGAGATAGAGGCATCCTCCTACCCTGTGACCTAGCGTCTCAGGCTCCCAGGACAAACTCATGGTCCTTACTGGTGTGGCTCCAGGGAGGGGTTTTCCATTTATTTTATGCAAACACTTCTCAGCTGTGGCCAGATCAGCAAATTCCACAAAGCAGTAGCCAGCAGGGATCCTGGAGAGAAAGGAAGGCAAGATAAGGGTTAGGGCAAGAAGCTTATTTCCTGACCTAGAGACCTCAGAGGAGGCCCTAATTGGAGGTGCCCCAGAAAAGGGGCTAAACTGAGGAGGCCACAGGACGTGTGGTGAGGCCCAAGTGACCCAGAGCCTCTGGTCTCAGTTTCTTCACCTGTAAACTGGATGAGCTGATCTCCAAGGTCATTCCAGTTCTGAATCTAAGTTCTGTGGAAGGAAGCGGGGGCAATCTAATGGATCTTTCTGTGTTGCCCACTGGATCTCCACTCTTACATAATTTGGTGGGTATAGGGAACTTACTGTTCAGGAGCTGTGTCTACCAAAGGGGAGCATTAAGGGTTCAACAACTGTTGGAGGGTTGCCTAGTGACTCAGAAAGGGTGAATGACCTGCCTAGAGTCACACAGCCAAGTCATGTCAGAGGCAAGGCTTGACTTGGATCTTCCTGACATGTGGCTGGAGTGATCTGTAGATGGGAAAGAGATAGGGATTACACCTGTGATTATACTGATCTCCAGCCTCCACCAAATGCAGCTCCACACCTTTCTAGCGACTCCTAATCTTGCAGAGCTGCCTAGAACAATAAACTATGAAGAGAATTGCTCACAAGCCAGTGTTTGTCTGGGGCACAGCCCCTCACCATACATATGAATACTAATGTTACTGGTGGTGGTAGTGGCAAGGGACAGGATGGCAAAATAAAGTCACAGAATCACAGACGTTTCCTGCATAAGAATCCCCTTGACAGCTTCCCAATCTCTGCTTCAATACCCCAAAGAGGTGGCTCCCAAGGTATCCAAAACCTCTAAATTCTACTTTAATAAATATTCACAGATGAGATTTGTTTGCTAGCAGTAGAGGATCTGAGTCAGGAAGATGCCCAAGCTCATGTCACCTATCCTGTACCTGATCATGACTCTGCTCCCACAAGGTCACAGATCCAGCCTGCACCAAATGTTTGTAGGGAGGAAGGATTCACTACTTCCCAAGCCAGGCAGTTATGCTTCGGCACGGCCCTACATTTTAGCATTTTGGGCACTGCTAAGCTGAAACCTGCCTCTCTGCAACATCCTCAAATTGTCCTTTATTCTGTCCTCTGGGGCTAAGCAGAAGAAGGCTCATCCTTCTTTGCTATCAAAAGCCTGCAAAAGCTTCAAGACAATGGTCCCCAGTTCCTACCCATTGTGGCAGCCCTTCCTTGCATAAACTCCAGGTGGCCATGGTCCCTTCCTCAAATCAGGCGCTCAGAACAAAGGCTTCCAGGTGTGTCTGGCCAGCACAGATTGCAGGAGGACTATCACTTCCTTCACCCTGGACATGCCTTTAACAACACAACCTAAGATTAAATGAGCATTTTTTTCCCTACCTGCCACATATTAACTCACATTGGGCTTGAAGCCCCCTAAGAACCTCAGATCTTTTTCACATGAATTGTTGATTAGTTATGGCTCCTTTACCTGTCCTTTACAGATTTTTTTTGGGGGGGGGGGGGGGCAACTATCATTTGGCATTTTACAAATATTATCTCATTTGATCTTCAAAATAACCCAGGAGGTAGGTGATGTCATTATCTCCATTTTACAGATAAGGAAACTAAGGCAGTCAGTGGTTAAATAACTTTACCAGGGCTACACAGCCAGTAATAACAACAGCAAACATTTATATAGTGCCGACTATGGGCCAGGCACTGTGCTAAGCACTGCAAAAATACTGTCTCACTTAATGCTCACAACACTCCTAGGAGGCAGGCACTTTTTATTTATTATCCCCACTTTCTATATGGGGAAACTGAGGCAAAGAGGGCTAAGTGATGTGCCCAGGGGTCACACAGAGAGTAAGTGTCTGGGGCTAGATTTGAATTTGAGTCTTCCTGACTCTAAGGCCAGCACTCTCTCTACTGTGCCACCTTGAGAAGCATAAAGCCATGAACAAATCATTCAGTTTTAAACTGGAAGGGAACGCATTTATCTGACAGATAAGGGAATCTGAGCTCCAGAGAAGAGGAGTGACATATTCACCTGGGTTTCCTTTCTCTCTGCTCTGGTTCTGCTTGAGTGCTAATTAAAATGAAAATGGCTAAAGATCAGGGGGATCCATCAGAGGACCTGAGTTCAAATCCCACCTCTGACACATACTACCTTTGTGACCTTGGGCAAGTCACTTTTCAACCACTGGTTCCTCAGTTTCCTCATTTCTGAACGAAGGGGAAAAATAAAATGAGAGGAATGGCCTAGATGTTCCAAGGTGCCCTCCAGCTTTTGATCTATGGTCCTGTGAAGTTACAAAGAAGCAGATTTCAGTTCAATAAAAAGGAAGAATTTTCTAAAATACATTTATCTAACATGGATGTATTTGTAAGCTTCTTGTCACTCAAGATCATAGGATCATAGGAGGTCATAGGACATGAACAGACAGCTTTGTAAGGAAAACCCCAAGCTACCAAGAGCCAGATTTTTAAAAAATGCTCTAAACCAGTAATGATTAGAGAAATGTAAATTAAAGCATTTTTAGCTTCAATTAGCCATCAGCTGGGCAAAGCTGACAAGAAAGGAAAATGACTAATGCTGGATGAGCTGTGTGGAAAATCAGGTACATTCATGGACTGTTGGTGGAGCCATGAACTGGTCCAACCATTCTGGAGGGCACTTTGGAACTGGGCCCCAAATTAGCCATTAGGTGAATGGTTAGGTCTATGCCCCATATAAAAAGAAAAAGGACCCAAATATGCAAAAACATTCATAGCAGTTCTTTCTGTGGAGAAATAACAGAATGGTAGTGGGTCCTTCTGTTGATCAGCCTTGTTTGTCTCTCCAATATTAGTTATTTTTCCTTGGAAGCTGAGGGAATGCCCATCAATAAATGGCTGAACATGCTGTAGCATATGATTGTGATGGAATACCATTGTGCTATAAGAAATGATGAAGGGGATGGTTTCAGAAAAACCTGGGAAGACTTGTATGAACTGAAGCAAAGTGAAGTGAGCAGAACAAGGAGAAATAACTACAATATTGTAGAGACAACCAAGCCTTCTGAAAGGCTTAGAAACTGATCAATACAGCAACCCACCACAATTCCAGACGACTCCTGATGATAAAACAGACATAGAAGTGACAGACTTAGAGGTGGGATTGAGAAATTTTTTTTTTGACATGACCTATGTGTAAATTGGTCTCTAAGCGACGGGTCTGGTCTCTCAGTCACACAGGATTAGGTTCAAACCCTACAATGAAAAGTTTTTCATGTTTCAATGGGAGTTTTATTTTTCTTGCTTATTCACTGGGGGGAGGGTCAGAGTGGTATGGTAGGAGGGAAAAAATTTTGACTTTTAAATAAAATTTAGTGTAATTTTTAAATTTGAAAAAATAAAGTTCATTTAAAAAATAACAACTAAAACAGAGACACAGCCTGGTATAGATAAAGGGTTGGATTTGAGTCAAGAAGCCCTGGGTTCAAGGGCCCCTCTGACAGCACACTGACTCTGGCCCCTTGGAAGATAGGTGGTGGGCTACAGGGGACAAAGGAGACGCATTTTCAGCTACGGCCACACTGATTTGTCTTGCTTGACCCTATTTACTTGTTACAAGGTAGAGTTCTACTGGGGAGGGAAAGCGATTGGGAAGGAGAGAGATATAAGAAGAAAAGACAGCACCAATAAACCATTTCAGAATCCTCATGATAACAGAAGTGGCTTGCAAAATACAGTACCCAGTGAGCCTGTTGCGGATGATTTTAACGCTCAGAACAGTCTCTCCCATGGTGGCGAAGGCTCTGGAGATAAAGTTCTCATCCATGTAGGGTTCCAGCTGCAAGAAAACCAGTACTGTAGGGGAAACCAGGAAGAAAGCACCACCAAACCTGAACCCTGCCCCCACCCCCCCCCCACCCCCGCCCCGCCCCGCCCTGAAGCCAGGAAGAAGCCATGCCTGCCTTCCTCAAGACTGCCATGGACCAAGCTTCTCTGAAACATTCCTCATTTGAAACACAGAAATAATTCCTGGGATACCGACTTCCCAAAGCCAAACAGACTTCAAGGCAGGAAAACTGGGTTCTGAAACTCATTTCTAACCCTTTATAGTTCTGTTCTGTGGCCCCAGGCAAGCACATGCTTGCTGCTCTCAGCCTCAGTTTCCTCATCTGTAAAACGGGCATTTTAACACCCTAGGTTGTGCTGAAGATCCAATGAGAAAAAGTAAGTGAACTGTTTTGAATAAGAATTAAACAAAAGCATCAAACCCAGTCTCAAACACTTAACATTTACTAGCCGTGTGACCTTGGACAAGACACTTAACCTCAATTGCTCTGCCAAACCCCCTCCAAAAAGCAAGAAAACCCATAAACACTAAGGAGAACCCAGTATGGTCATTGACACTGATATAGGCTTCTGAGCACAGCCCAGGCATTCCAGTCCTGTAGCATCCTCCCAGACTGGCTCTGCTCTCTGCAGACCTGGGAGCATCAGCCTCAAGGCTGTGGGGGGTGGTTGTGGGGAGGGAGGCCCTGTGGAGGGGAGGTACAGTGAACCATCCATCCTCCTGCCTCACTCTGAATCTGCAGTTCTGGTCACAGACAATCAGGAGTCAAACAGACTCCGCTGTGCAAGCCACATTTTAATAGATGTGTGTTTGGGGCTGCAGTTCATGTATTTGAACCACTGTATAAGCCTTCTGAAGACCAACACTGTTGGAGGTTGTACAGTGCCTCCTGTTTAGTGGTCCATGGTGAAGGGGACTGTCTGAGAACAGTTCTGTGGGATTTCTTGTGGCTTCCTAGGAGGTCCCTGGTAGTTAGTTTTCTCTGTGAAACTTTAAGTCATTTTTATTGACCATGAAAAGTGTAAATTTGAATTGTAATTGTAATTAAATGTTTTTTTCCCAAAAAAAAAAAAAAGAATTATACAAAAGCAGTTTGTAAACCTTTAAGCCCTACCTCTCTTTGAGGCTTGGCCCCATACCACTTCCTACAGGGGGCCCTTCAGGATTTCCTCAGTTGTTAATGTCTCATCCCACACAAAGTATTTACTTTGCATCTACAGACTGGTGGTCACTCACCTCCAGAAGAATATTTCTTCCTTCTCAAGAAAGGAGTTGTTTATTCCTCTCCCAGAATCTAGTTCAATGCCTGGTACTTTCAATCAACCAACCAACCCATCAATCAGCAAGCATGTATTAAGTGCTTACTGTGTGCTAAGAATGGGGGCTACAAAGACAAGCAAAAAAAGTTTATTTGGGTCTCTTCTCTTTTTTATATCACCAAAATCTTCTCCAGTGTCCTCTCTGCTTCCCAATCCCAGAGAGCTAGCCCATATAACAAATACTACGTTTAAAGACAAAATCAGCAAAACAGATCCATATATGGAAAACAACCTAAAAATATATCCAATGTTTGTGAATCTCCCACCTCTACAATGGGCTGGGCCAAGGGTAGCTTCTCATCTCTTCTTTGGAGCCATGTTTTTGCTCTGTAACTTTGCAATATTGTAACATTTTTGGTGGTGGTTCTCTCCATTTACATTGTTGTAGTTCTGGGGGTTCTGCTCCATTTATCCCAGCACTTAGCACAGTGCCTGGCATGGTTCATTGACTGACTGTATCAGCCCATACAGATCTTCTCATGCTACCCTTATTCATCACAGTCCTCACTTCTTAGGGCTCAGTTTATTCTATTACATTATCACAATCACATTCATGGCCCACAATCTGGTTTCGAGACTCTTTTTCAATTCATGAACAATTACTTTTTTCCCCCCTTAATTCTTTGTTACCACAAAAGAAAAGTGCTATAAATACTTTGGTGTTTGTGGGGGGTCTTTCATGCTCATCGATGGACTTCTTGGGATATAAAGGTTGAAGTGGAATCCCTGGGTCAAAGGCTTTGGACATTTTAGTCCCTTTGTTTGCATTAATTTCTTTTCTTCCCCCCCCCCTTTTTGGAGAGGGGAAGATTTGGAAAGTGGGGTTAAATGATTTGCCCAAGGCTACTTTTTTCTCAAGTGTCTGAGGCCAAATCTGAACTCGGGTTCTCCTGACTCCAGGGCCGCTGCTCTATGCATTGCGCCACCTAGCCACCGCCTGTCTGCATTAATTTCAAAGTTTTCAAAACTGAATGTGCCAAGATTCGGATATGGAAGAAAACGGGTAAATAACTAGGCAGACATGATATATACAATGTAACAAGAGGAAGAAGTCACTAGAACTGGAGTAAGAGACGGAGAAGGAAGGTTTCCTGCCAAAGGTGGGACTGCACCATCCAGTAAGAAGCTAGGGAAGCTAAGAGTCAGAAGTGAGGAGGGACCGCGTTCCAATCACAGGGAAACCACCAGGTGCAAAAGCCTGGAGTCTGGACACGGAGCCTCCAGTATGAGGAACTGCAAGGCAGTCAGTATCATTTGCACCTTATGGAAGATAACCAAGTGTAGGAAGCCAGAAAAGGCAGGAAGGGGCCAGGCTTATGAGAGCTTTAAACACCAAATAAGGAACTCCACTCCTCTTCTTAAAGCCTTGATAAGGACCAAGATCCTGCCCTCAAGCCCTTGCCCCTTTATTCATGGTCTTCCCCGTTATAATGGAAAACCCTGGAGAGTACCACCAGCTTAGTTTTCTTGTCTCGGTTCAACCCTTCCCTATCGCTTAGAGCAGTACCTGGCATACAGTAGGTGTTTAATAAATATACCATCTGGTGAACCTTAACGTGCTTAATAGATGTATGTCTGTTTCTCTCTCTGGGCTATTTTAACTGTCAGAATGCCACCCCCATCTCCTTGGGGGCACTTTCAGGCCCCAGGCTTTCACACTCATCCCTAATAATCCTAAACTACATGATGATCGAAGACAGCTCAACTACCCGAAGCCTTTTGCACCCACTCCCACAAAAGCCCATTTTGCAGAGGCAGAAGCTGAGGCCCAGAGAAGTTAAATGACTTAGAAGGAACACGGCTGGTATTCGAACTCAAGAGTCCCTCCCATCCCCCAGGCAAGTGCTCGACTCAGGGCGCCATCAACTGAGGGGGGGCCCTGACTCTTACCCAGCACACCCACCCCCACTCCTCCGTGCCCCGCCCGCCCGCAGCTCCTCCCGCGCACCCGCAGCCTGCCTGTGCGTGCTCACTTACGTCTCCCATCCACAGGGAGGCCGCCATGCCCGCGCGACCCCGCGCGGCCCAGGGCTCTGGGAGGCCGAAGCGCCGTCCGCGCACGCACCGACCCGGCCTGCGCCACTGAGCATGCGCAGGTGCCGACGGCGCATGCTCAACCCCCACGTGGCCGTCGCTTCCTGTAGCAGGGCGAATTCAGATTATTCACCGAGTGGGAGGGGCTTGAATGGTCCAGGAGGCTGACCCTTAGGGGCGGGACCAGGCTTCCATTTCTTTCCGAGTGGGAGGAGCCGGAATGTATTAGAGTGCCGCGTTTGGGGGCGGGGCTTGTCGAGGATTCACTGAGAGATTAGGGGCTGGCATAGAGCGGTCTTAGGGGGCGGGGTGAGGGTGGCTGCAAGACCCGGCAAGGCTTAGATTGATGATTGATCTTTTTAAATTTTTTTCCTATTTTGGACTTAACAAACATCAGATCAAATGGGCCTTTCCACATGCCTAGTAGAACAGAAAAAGAAGTTAAGAGTGTACATAAAATGGCAAGTCTCTATTAATTACCTATTATTAATTATCTACAGCTTGCTTTTCTTAGGGCAGCTAGGCTGCATTGTGCACAGAGCGCCCGGGCCTGGAGTCCAGAAGTCTCTTCATTCCGAGTTGAAGTCTGGCCTAACTAACTTAACTCACTTAACTTAACTCACTTAACCCTGCCAGGAGAAAATGGCAAACCACTCCCCTTCCACCACCACCCTCCCCCATGAAGAGAAGAGTGGGATAGGACTGAAAAAACACTGAACTGATGGCTTTTCTTAAGTACATAATAAAGCTGTCCCACTGTTCAGTGATTCCTTCTGTTCTTGGTGCATTTAAAAAATGCTTTGGCTACTCAGCGCAGCAGCAGCCCTTTCTCGACAGTGGTCAGCTACAACCTGACTCCCCAGCAACCATGTCAGAGGGACCCGCAGTTGTCATTGATCTTGGCATCACTTACTCCTGTGTGGGAGTCTTCCAGCATGGGAAAGTGGAGATCATTGCTAATGACCAAGGAAACAGGACCACCCCGAGCTATGTCGCCTTCACCACCACAGAACATTTAATTGGTGATGCTGCAAAAAATCAAGTTGCAATGAACCCCACCAACAGTTTTTGATGCCAAATGTCTGATTGGTTGCAGATTTGATGATGCAGTTGTACAATCAGACATGAAGCATTGGCCTTTTACAGTGGTGAATGACGCAGGGAGGCCTAAGGTCCAAGTGGAGTATAAAGGGGAAACCAAAAGTTTCTATCCAGAGGAAGTATCTTCTATGGTCTTGACCAAGAAGAAAGAAATTGCTGAAGCTTACCTTGGGAAGACTGTCACAAATGCTGTGGTCACAGTACCAGCCTATTTCAATGATTCCCAACGTCAGGCCACCAAAGATACTGGAACCATAGCTGGTCTCAACGTGCACCGAATCATCAATGAGCCGACTGCTGCTGCTATTGCTTATGGCTTGGACAAAAAGGTTGGTGCTGAGAGAAATGTGTTGATCTTTGACCTTGGAGGTGGTATTTTCAATGTCTCCATTCTTACCACTGAAGATGGCATCTTTGAGGTCAAGTCCACAGCTGGGGTACTCACTTGGGTGGGGAGGACTCTGACAACCGAATGGTCAACCATTTCATTGCTGAGTTTAAGAGAAAGCACAAGGACATCAGTGAGAACAAGAGGGATGTTCGCCATCTTTGCACTGCTTGTGAACGTGCAAAGCGTATGTTCTCTTCCAGTATCCAGGCCAGTATTGGGATTGACTCCCTCTATGAAGGTATCGACTTCTATACATCAATCACCCGGGCCTGTTTCAAAGAGCTGAATGCTGATCTCTTCCGTGGCACACTGGACCCTGTGGAGAAGGCTTTAAGAGAAGCCAAGCTAGATAAGTCTCAGATTCATGACATCGTCATGGTGGGTGGTTCCACTCGAATCCCCAAAATCCAGAAGCTTCTGCAAGACTTCTTCAATTGCAAGGAGCTTAACAAGAGCATCAATCCTGATGAGGCCGTTGCTTATGGTGCAGCTGTGCAGGCTGCCATTTTGTCTGGAGATAAATCTGAGAATGTGCAGGACTTGCTGTTGCTGGATGTCACTCCTCTTTCCCTTGGAATTGAAACTGCTGGTAGAGTTATGACCGTTCTGATCAAATATAATACCACCATCCCCACCAAGCAGACACAGACCTTCACCACCTATTCAGACAACCAGCCTGGTGTGCTTATTCAGGTATATGAAGGCGAAAGAGCAATGACAAAAGATAATAACCTGCCTGGCAGGTTATTATTATTATTATTATTATTCCTGAGCTCACAGGAATCCCCCCAGCACCCAGGGGTGTTCCTCAGATTGAAGTAACATTTGACATTGATGCAAATGGTATCCTCAATGTTTCAGTTGTGGACAAGAGCAGAGGCAAAGAGAACAAGATCACCATAACTAATGATAAAGGATGTCTGAGCAAAGATATTGAGCGTATGGTCCAGGAGGCTGAGAAATACAAGGCTGAGGATGAAAAGCAGAGACAAGGTGTCTCCCAAGAATTCTCTTGAATCTTATGCTTTCAGTATGAAAGCAACTGTAGAGGATGAGAAACTGCAAGGTAAAATTGGTGATGAAGATAAACAGAAGATCCTTGACAAATGTAATGAAATAATCAACTGGCTAGATAAAAACCAGACTGCTGAGAAGGAAGAATTTGAGCATTAGTCCAAAGAACTGGAGAAGGTCTGCAACCCCATCATTACTAAGCTGTACCAGAGTGCAGGGGGCATGCCAGAAGGCATGTCTGGTGGGTTCTCAGGGGGTGGAGCAGCCCCATCTGGAGGTGCGTCTTCTGGATCTACCATTGAAGAGGTTGACTAAACTCACCAGAAGAAAGAGCATTCCACACAGCTTTCCAAAAATGGAAGGACTCAAATTTGTAGCCAAGGCAGTAGCAGTTTAAAAGTTTAAGTTACTGTGTAAATCTGGGCATTCTGAATACTTGAATGTGTGCAGAGGGAGAGAAGTAAACAGCATTGCACTTTATCAGTACTGTAAACAAGTGGAAATGCAATTGTCCTGGAGAATAAAATCTATTTAAAATTGTCAAAAAATAAAATAAAATAAAATAAAAAATGCTTTGATTGTTAAAAGATTGTCTTTCCAGGTAAAAATGCTTCAATGACCCTCCATCAATTAGGAAGGAGTCAAAGGATTGTGTTGCTGCTTGAAGCTGGATAACGTTTATAAAGTACCTAGTCCATCCAGCTGTGTCTTCCTCTGGCTCTGCTATACTCCACCACCCTCCCAGCACAGAATCCCAGTAGCTTGCTCCCAGGCCTGCATATTCTCTCCAGGATCCGCTCCAATACTCTTACATAGGTTCCCAAAGTGGATGATAGAAGGATCCAGGGGGGTGGTACTGTTTTGAAATGATGCAAATTTCGGGGGTGGCTAGGTGGCGCAGTGAATAGAGCACCGGCCCTGGAGTCAGGAGTACCTGAGTTCAAATCCGGCCTCAGACACTTAACACAAAAACTAGCTGTGTGACCTTGGGCAAGTCACTTAACCCCAACTGCCCTCCAAAAAGCAAAAAAAAAAAAATTTAAAAAAAAATGATGCAAATTTCAAAAACAACAAAACTAAAAACCATTAAAGGGTTAAAAGAAAGTAGATGGGTGGGGCACTGAGAATTTTTTAAAAGGGGCTACAAGCCAATTAAATTTGGGAACCTCATCTAGAGGTGATCAAGGAGCTGATTCTACTATCGATCCCTATCTTCTTTCTGTTGCCCACTTTGCCCCAGTTAATTCCTTTCTAGACTCCACTCTGAACTTTTCTACTATCACCCAGAAACCCCTTCTTCCTGGAATCTCAGCCCAAGGAAGATTGCCCAGATATTTTACAACCAGAGGGAGAATTCACCAATCACCTCTTGAATAAAGATCCCCAAAAGAAAACTCCTGGAAGCTCAGCCCAGTCCTGGAATTCACATATCAATGTTGTTTTATTCATTAGACTGTAAGCTCCCTGAGGAATTGTCTACTTGTATCTGTATTGTCAGGATCCTTATCATTCTCTTTTGTTGGTTCTTCAACAATGTCAATGCCTATTCACTTTGGGAAAATGGAACAGCTTCTCCCCCAAGATTGTTCTCTCCTAACTTGATAATCTCATATGCTTCTATTTGTTCAATTACTTTCTCTAAACAGATGATTCCCAGATCTATGTATCTACTCAGGTATCTTCTGAGTTTCAGTCCCACATAACCAACTGCCTTTTGAAATCTCAAATTGGATGTATTAAAGGTATCTCAAATTCATTGTAGCCAAAACAGAATTCATTGTTATTTCCCTCCAAACTCTCCTTTTCGATATTATTGCTATATTAGTAACAATATTAGTACTTATATCAGTAACATTTGTATTACTGTTGAGGGCATCACTGTACTGTCACCTAGTGCCATCCGCTACTCCTTACTCTACATATCCAATCTCTTGGAAAAGCTTGTGCTTTCTGTCTTCATAACCATCTCTCCCATATGTCCTCTTCTCTTAAGTCATTATGCTAATACAGGATTGTAAGAACCTTCTAAGTGCTCTCTCTTGCCTCATTTCTCCTCACTCCAATCCACCTTTCACACAGATGCCAAAGTGATTTTTCTAAAACAAATAAGATCATTAACATCAATACTGTCCCCCACCCTTTCCCTTTAGTAATTAATAAATTTAGATGGCTCCCTATTACTGTAACATTAAATATGAAATTTCCTATTTGGTATTTAAAGTCCTCTATGCTTTACTCTCTTCCACACATTACCATCTAGGTGAAATGGCAGACTTGTTCTTCCTCACACAACATTCCATCTCAATTCCATGAATTTTGCACTAGCTATCATACCCCAAACCTGGAATGCTTCTCCCTCTTTCCCTCTGCACCTCAGATGTCCTAGCTTCTTTCAAGATTCAGTCCAAATTCCATCCTCTTCAAGGCTTTCCCAGTCTACCCTAACACCCTTCCTCTTACTTTCCATCTACTATTTATATATATCCTATACATGAAGTCAACTTGCCCCTGATCCACTAGAATGTGGGCTCCCTGAGGGCAGGAACCTTAGTTTTGCCTTTTTTGTATCTCTAGTACTTAGCACAATGCCTGACACATGATGAATGCTTAATAAATTTCTACTGACTAATAAACAAGTGCTTTATGACGGTTGTGACCACAGTATCTCAGGTTGTTGATTCAGGTATTATTCTCATTTTGGAGATGAGAATACTGAGACTTGGCAAAAAAATGAGACTTGCCAGGAGTGACCCAAGGTGGAAAGAGCTGGAGCTAGGAAACAAACCCAATCTTCTGAACCGGGTCCAGGATCTTTCCACTCACTAAACTGCCTCCAATGGAATCAGAACGTGCAGTCTCACATATGAAAAACAGTGATGAACTTTTTAACAGAAATGCAAAAGGGATGGGAAGGAGACACCAAGCACAAGGTTCGTTACTGTCTTGTCACATGTATGTATTTTTTGAAAAAATAATTTGGATTCCATGATTTTGTTGGAGATTTCATTTCTCATTTTGTTTGGCTGTATTTATGTAAATTGTTAGCCACTTTATAAATGAAAATTATTGTAAGCAAAGAGAACACTTTCACAGACACTGGGATCTCCTAGCCCTTTGAGAAGGGCCAGAAAGATAAAATATGAGTTTCACAGATGAAGAAACAGGAAGCTTAGGTAACAGACCTGTGGGCATTGACCCTTGAACCCACAACTTCTGACTCCAAATTTAGTACTCTCCACTTAGCCTGTCCCACTGGCACACTTGGAGCTTCCTTCCTTCTATTCAGGCTCAGCCCTGGTCCACCTCTAGCAGCCTCTTTACTAGCTGCACAGTCCAAAGACACCCTTGTCATGCCTGTACCAAAGACCAGAAATTTTAAGCCAGATAATCTCTCTGGCCTATCAGGCCAGACCAAAAAGAGAGTAGAAAGCAAGTTAGTGACTGGTCACTCAAACATAAGGATGTATATTTCACACACTGAATCTCTCCCTGCCCTTCCCATCCCAGAGTCTTCATATGGTGGGCCTTAGGGCTACTGGTTCCACCCATCCTAGCAGGGATGTACTAGAATTTTAAATTTTCTTCCCGTCTGCCAAGCTGCTTCTCAGGGAGAACTACATAGGACCATTCAACATGAGAACCCCCAATGTCTTTCTGATAAACCATTTTGGATATCCCCAAAACTTTAAGAGGGGTCTAGGTATCATCTGTGGGCAATGGGAGATGATGAGCCAAGCAGATTAGAGATGGATTGTACAACACTTTGAGATCCACCAACTGGATGTGAGTTCTCTTGGTAAATTTAACATCTTTCTTGGGGTTGGCCCTAATCTCTGGCTGGATTGAATATTCTACACAAGAGCAGCATTCCTCAGCTGTAATGTCTTCCTCAGCTTTGGACCCAGACTCTGCCCAGTTTCCTCCTATGGAAAATGAGGGGGGTGGGATTAAATCTAAGGACATCTAAGGCCAGTTCTAGCTGTAAATGCTATGATCTCTCCAATGACTTGCGGCAACTACCTTACTCCTCCTTAGCCAAATATTTAAGAACAAAAAATTGCAACATAAGTCTCTATGATAAACACAGCCCAGGAAGATACAGCACTTCACGGTCTTAACATCCCTGGCAGGTAGATGGGATAAATGTGATTATCCTCATGTTGGGAGTAGGGAAAGCATGGAGGAGAAAAAGATCTCGGGACTTGGATTCAGTGGAGCCTTGGTTCAAATCCCCACTCCACCCATCTGTGACCTTGGTTAAGGCAGTATACTTCTCTAGGATTCAGTCCTCACCCCTGTAAAATGAGGGGATTAGAACTGATGCCTTCCAGTTCTAAATGATAGGACTTCATGAAAACAGGCCCAGAAAAGTAAAAGTACTTGCCTAAAAACAGAAAGCCAAGTGTTAGATCTTCTGCACTAAGATGGAGCTGCTAAGATACTAGCCAGGAATCTAAAGTACCACCTGAGCAATGAACAGGGATGGGCCCTGCAGCACTAGGAAAATGTGCCCCTAGACAGATTTCATGTAGGATTCATTTTTTTTTTTTTGCTTTTTGGAGGGCCGTTGGGGTTAAGTGACTTGCCCAAGGTCACACGGCTAGTTTTCATGTGAAGTGTCTGAGGCTGGATTTGAACTCAGGTCCTCCTAACTCCAGGGCCGGTGCTCTATTCACTGCGCCACCTAGCCGCCCCTAGGATTCATTTTTAAGGACTGCCAAGCCCAGAACTGTCTCCAAAAGATCCATAGAATGAATCATCTTAAATGCTAAGATCCACACGGATACAGAATCCTCCCTTCACATTGCCCTCATTGCAAACTTTACCCCTTTATGGAGCAAAGATGAGAACACATACATTTCTTAAAAAAAAAAAAAAAACCTTGAAATTTATTCAGTGTTAAAAGATCTTACTCTCCCTGACCAAAATACTTTAAACTCTTTAAAAAAAAACAAAACTATTTTCTGAGCTATTGTACAAAATGATGTTCCCCTCCCTCAAGAACCAGCCCCACCCAACCTCCCTTACCTACACACCCCTCCCATTTTCATATTGTTATAAATTAATTTATAAAAAGGTAGTTCTCCTTCCCAGAAAAATATGATAGCCATTCATGGTGTTTAGAATCTGGCTGCAAGAAGCCAGTGGGTGGCAAGGTGGCAGACTAGTCTGTGGGGAATGCTGAATGAGGGCTGCTTAGGCCATCTGTGCTGGGGTGGGGAAAAAACCACTCGACTCCTCTCGGCCAACTGGGTCTGTCTTGCCTAGCCTCCATGGCATGGATAATCACTGTCCTGGAGGAAGCAGTGAGCCAAAGGGCAGTGGCTGGGTGCGAATCCTGAGCTCTGACATCCACCCATCTCATGTCTTCCTTGCCCTGGCCAGGCCCCTTCCTGGGGGACCTGGGCTGAGACACCTGGCTGAGATTCTGGGGATCAACCTTGGCCCAGTTCCCCTTCTGGCAAGTAGGTAGGCCTTATCCTTAACCAACAGCTCCAGACTGATGGTGAAGGGGCCAGCAAAATAGCAGTTGCGGATACAGGGACTGAGAGGTGGGGAAAACAAAGCCAGTTCTTCAGTGAATGTTCTGATGACTTTAAATCATGTAATAGGAAATCCTAAGGGAGAAACTTCTGGCTTCTTGGTGGTGACAAAGGAGTGGGGGGAGGCAGTGTGGGAGGCAGGACCCGTCCGGGCTCCAACAACAAAGTCAGAGGGAGGCCAGGGTAAAGGGCTCGAAGGGGGATGAGGACCGGACAGACAAGAGAGAGGTGAGGAATGTCCATCCATTCATTCCTTGTGTATTTTAATGCAATCCCTTCATCTTGATGTTCCTAAGATGATTCTCTCAATGAGCCAAGATTCCATTTCTGCTGCTAGAGGGGTAGGTAAAGGTTTGTAGATGGAGGTTTTCTGCTGACAGCTGAAGGAGTCCTATCTTTCCCATGAAGGAGTGGGGGAGGGAGAGCAGACAGTTTCATTAAGGGTTTCATCAACTCTGCTCCTTGTTTCTGACCAGTAAGACCGTGTGCTGTCCTCCACTGGATACTGACAGAACAACTCGGTTCTCCAGCTGTTTGCCCGCCATCACCACTGGACTCCAGACATCATCATCTTCTCCTGTGCCCAGCTGGAAGTTCGTGCCCATGCCCCAGGCAAATGCTCGCCCTGTGGGGAGAAGGGAAGAAAGGTGGGGTAAGGGCCTAGCCCCCTCCCCAAATTCCCACCCAAGTCCCAGGCTCACACCTGATAGGCCTGAGACACCAAGTTCTCTCCCATCCCCTCCCTTCATACTTCCAAGAGCCCTGAGCCTACCTAGAGTCACATGGTGTCATCCTTAGAGGGAATGCACTCACTCTAAGATTCCTCACAGAATGAGCTCTCCAGAACCCCACAAGCTTCCTGTGGGCTGTGCAGGCCCAGTTTGTCTGTTCACTTCCCTAGTTCCAAGGCCATAATACACCATCCTAACCACGCTATACCTGCCACCAAATCAATGTTCCAGACACAGATACAGCAGGACCTCCCGGCTCTCCTGACTACCCACTGCCTACATGAGACAGTTCATCAGAGCTCCCCACACACAGCATTTGAGGCTCCCCAGCCCTAATCTTGTCTCCTCCTCCATAAGGACTGGCTCCCATCAGGCCCGGCTCCTCTCTGCTCCCTGCCCCCCACACCACCTTTGTGTCTTCCTCCAAGCAGCAGGAAGAAACCTTACAAGGTGTCTAGTACTCTCATTTCTTTGAAAAGCAAACAAAATATATACAAAGCCAAACTTACTGACATTCATTTCTTTTTTGCGGGGAGAGGGTTGTAGTTGGCAGACTCTGGATGTCATGCTAAGCTATGGGAATGTGAATACTTTCTATTCTTTTTTTTATTTATTTACTTTTAGTTTACAACATTCAGTTCCACAATCCACAATCCCTTGAGTTCCAAATTTTCTCCCGCTCCCTCTCTTACCCCCTTTCCCCCATGGCTGCATGCAATCAAATATAGGTTCTACAAACATCTTCAATGTGGATATTTTCAACCAGGCCCGCTGCAAATCTATACCCCACCCCACCCCAACACCTGGGTCAGAATTTCAGGAAACAGAGGCCAAGGAGGAAAGGCTGCCCCGCCTCCTCATGAGGGCTAAGATGCCTTCATCATCTCCAGCTTTTTCCAAGGCCTCATCTTAAGACATGTGTGTCCAGTGAGAAGCAGGTTGTTTCTGGATTACCCACCCCACCGCCTGTTCCTGCTCCAGGGATACTTCCACTCCATAATTCTCACCTGGATCACAAACTGATCTGAATTCATGGTTTCACATATGTTTGGACCATAAGTTTCTGAAGGGCAAATCCCAGTATCTCCCACCCCCAGTCAGCAGGGGTCAAAGAACCTCCAGGAGGGTTTGCTGAGTGACAGACTGCCCTTCACTCACCATCCTTGGCTACAGCATAGCCAACTGAGGCGCCACAGGCAACTGATGAGACTGGAGGCAGTTTTGGAACGAGGGTTGGACTGCTCTTTTCTTCGGCCCCTGCCCCAAGGCCCAGGCGTCCATACTCAGCCCTGCCCAGGCTGTACACTTTACCTGGGGTCAGGGGAAAATGAGAAGCACTGGCCGACACCACTGGACCCTCCCTTCCCTTGCCCCAACCCTAAGTTTATCCCTTACTGGGCCTCATAACCTCAAATTTTGTGGTTTCAGGGAGTGATGGGAAGAGTCTGGAAAGGCTGGTGCCCAATCAGCACCACTGGTGGGTCACAGCTGTCCCATAGGGAGATGAGCCATGTCCCAAAGCTGGGAGCGCCTAAGGAATCACCTCTTCTACATCCCTCATCCTTATTACTTGAGGGACCCTGGAGAATCCTTACGGAGAGGGCAAAGGAAGGAGAGAGAGCCACTCCCCATCCTTGTCCTCATATTTTCAGTGGTTGGTGGGCTCCCTGAGGGCAGGGACCTTAGTTTTGCCTTTTTTGCATCTACAGTACTTAGCACAGTGCCTGACACATGATAAATACTTAATAAATGTCTACTGACTGATACACAACTGCTTTATGAAAGGGTTGTGGCCACAGTATCTCAGGTCTGTGATCCAGGTATCATCCTCATTTTGGAGACTGAGAATACTGAGACTTGGCAGAAAAATGAGACTTTCCAGCAGTGACCCAAGATGGAAAGAGCTGGAGCTAAGAAACAAACCCAATCTTATGAATTGGATCTTTCTGGCTGACTAACCTTACAAACCCACAAACTAATACCATGAGCCATGGGGAGCCCCTCAAAGCAGCTTACCTTCGGAGTCCAAGCAAACTGTGTGATGCTGCCCTCCGGAGAAGCCCACCCAGGACTTGGTGGAGTTCTTGAATGACGTCAGATTCTGAGGAGCAAAGCAAGGCTCTGTGCTTGGAGTACCTGGAGAGAGACCCCGAGCCAGATGTTCAGGCATGAGTCTTGTGGCCCCATCCTCAGGACCTATCTGGGGGCACATGGCTATGGCCCCTCTTGGAGGGGTCTAAAGGGCCAGGATACAGAGCAGCTATAGACAAACTGGGCAAGTTGGAAAGAGCCCCACCTGGAAGTGAAAACTCAGCACCCAATAACAGGTGAGAGACAGAATTCACAGCTTAAGAGTGGGAAGCACAGTGTCTGATTTCTGTATCAGGGGCCCTTCACTTTTGTTGGCAGTGTCTGATGAAGCTGATGAGATCTCTTTTCAAATAACATCTTTAAATGTAGAAAAATAAAATATATAGGATTATAAAAGAAACTAATTATATGGAAATACAGTTATCAAAATAGAAGAAACCCAAGTTCCTGAACTCCAGGTTAAGAACTGCTATCTCACAGGGACATCACAAAGAGAAGGATGGAGGCCATTTCTTGATGTCTGTTCTGGTTCCATTTGATCCCTCTGACCTCTGAATCCTGCCAGACTTCCTTCCCCAGTAGCTTCCCACGTTACATACAGTCCTTCTTCTGGGTCTAGAGACTTTAACCCTGCTTCCAGAAAGGATGAAGGATCTATAGACACATCCTGATGGACATCATTAACTGATCCCACCAAAACATATCATTAGATAAAACAACATGAGCAGGGACAGTAAGTTCTACAAAACAATGCTATGAAAGCAAGATGCATTCCTGGGCAGCTAGAATTCACACCTAAGGTAAAACCTAAGGCCTGGGACTGTGTCTTAGGGAATTAAAAGACTAGGGTTGAGCAAAGAAGGGTCAGTGAGGACAGGGAAGAGAGTCTAGTGCAGTGTTAGGGGCTGGGGCATGCTGCAGTGAGACTGTTTTTCAGTGATGGAGATGGTCAGTATTTGTTTGGTCCTGGACATCACAACGTGACTGCAATGTGCTGGCAACATCAGGCAATGTCTCTGTGGGGGAGCAGCTCTTAAGCTGGGGTCCACACAGTGCCAAGGAGTCTGTGAATATGGGTGAAAAAATACACAGGCAACAAACCAAGCAACACCTATGACTTTGTTGCCAACAGAAATAAATCACAAACAAAAATCTTCATGCTGATAAATCTTTAAAAAATAAATTTTACCTTTAACTTGCCCATATTTTAAATGTTTTCTTATTAATGTTCTAATAAAGAAGCATATATGACTATATCACAAATTTTTTTAAAAAATTATTTCAATAAATGCATTTCAACATAATTTATTTCTCTTATCACCCAATTTATTTTATTTTATGCATTTAAACTCATTCTTCAGAGAAGGGCTCCACTAGCCTCTCCAGTGTGGAGAGGGGGAGGTCCCTAACACAAAAAGGCTGAGAAGCTGGAGAATCAGCTTATCTCAGCAACAGCCAATGGAAATTCCCAGACTGGCCTGGCCTCCCTTCCTGGCTGGCTCAGCCCAAGCTCCTTCCCCATGGTACCCAGCCTTGAGAGCGCAGAGAGACAAACTGTGCTGGGTGTTTTGCATGAGGAGCCCAACAGACTGGAAAAGACAGACTGGCTCCCTTGCCAATGGAAGCCTGTGCCCCAAGGACAACCCAGCATGATATAACGCAGCACACCTGATACAAAGAACTCTGGGCTAGGAATAAGAGGGCTTGGGTTCAAATTCAACAGCTGATGGAACCTGCAAGGACCTGTCTCCTTATCAATAAAACCAGAGAGCCTGCCTCTGAAGTCCCTTCCTGGACCCCATGATTCTATCCTGTCACCTCCTGCAGGGTGTCACTGAGAGTCAGTGGACCTCTTGGAGGACTGGGAGAAGATGGACAGGTCCCAGGGTAGGCAGAGTCCTCATGTAAGCTATGAGCAGACCAGAAGATGTCTCAGTCACCTGTGCCAGAGATCCATTCCAACAGAGGGCCCTTTGGACCTACCAAGCTGGTGATAATTGGAGAGGCCAAAGCCATAAACGTGGCCCTCACGGCTGACAGCGAAGGTGAAATAGGCCCCACAGAAGGCGTCCTGGAAGAGGACGGAGCCCCGCTGGCCCTTGGACCTCAGCAGCACACACTGGGGGATCAGCAGTCGCTCTGGATGGCAGCAGGAAGCAAAGCATGGGCAACAGGGGAGAAAATGTCAGGAGAGGGAGGGGCAAAAGAGCAAACAGACATGGCATCCAATCTAGTCTTTGGCCACCTACGGGGTAGTCCTGCTGGACGTTTTATTCACTCCTAGGTAGTAAGAGAACTCAGGGAATAGAACCTATGGACTACAGATTGGTCATTTCAGCCCAGATACTTAATTCTGCCCTAACAGTTCCTGTTGGACATAACCCCAAAAGGTCCAACATATTGGGCCAACAGATTTTTCAACCATCATGAAGGAGGCCTGATCCCAGGATTCCTTCCTTCTAGGATTCTACTTATTCAATCCTGGGGCTCACCCCAAAGAATATAGAAGATGTTGAAGAAAGGCAAGTGGAAAACCCAGCTAAGGCAGAATCAGAAGATGCTTCTAGAACCTACGAGATTCTATGGGAAATGCAGGGCTCAACTTTATTGTTAGGGCCAACTCTGCCTACAACAAAACCTATCCAAAGGAGAACACCCCACGTCACTTACGAAGTCCTTTCCGCCCACCACGGTTAGCGAAGAACTCAGGGACTCGGCCCAGCTGGCCCTGCTCCCCACAGCCTGACGTGTACAGGTTGCCATCCACAGTCAGCATCACCAAGTGGTCGTTGCCTGGGGTAGAGAGGAGGGAAGGTTGGAGACTCTAGGCAGCTTTGCCAGTACAATCCTCAGGGAAGGGCCAAGGGGTCACTTGGGGAGGTTCTTTCTGTAAGCCTGAGATACACATTTTGGCTCAATATACAGGCCTACCACTAATCTATCTGAACCTACGTCAGTACTCTTCTTTCTCTGGGCCTTTCATCTATAAAATGGGCAGGTTGGCCTAAATGGTCTCCAATGCTCCTCGCAGCTTTGACATCCTATGTTCTAAGGATCCTCTCAGCTCTAACAATCTGTTTTATGGGCCCTCCCAGCTCTGACATTCTGTGTTCTAAGACCCTAGAAAATTTTGGCCCCCAGGTCATTTTTTGGTTTACAAATTCTCAGTCCTGCTGGGAGCCAGGGTCCATCCATGGTTCTGCTCTTACCTGATGCCACCTTGATAACAGGCACCTCGAGCTGGACCTGTACAGGGACCATGCTTTTCTTCATGGGCTCCAGGAGACCAATGACTCCATTATTGTCCTGTGGGTAGAGGTGGGACATGACATGTTACTTCTTCTGCGCTTGCCCCTTCCTCTTCCACCAGGCTCTCTCCTCTGCTGGCCCACACATCTGGAGTCTGAAGCACCCCCTGGCCCTTCTGCTTGCCCCCCACCTCCTCCCTCCCTTGTTAAATCCCAGCTCTGGCTACCAACCGTTTGGAATAAACACTAGAAATTGTGCCTAATCTTAGGTGCATAAGTCTCACAAATGGGTGGGGAGTAGCAGAACAGCTTTACAGACACCCTATCATCTGATCCTTCTGCTGATCTCAGGAGGTAGGTCTGAAGCAGAAATCAATCCCCCAACTTCTAGGCCAGCACACTGAGCACTCTACTACATACCTCCTCGATGTATTCCAAGGGAGTCAAATTCAGAGACCCACCCCATGTACAAGTATTGACAGCAGCTCTATTTGTGGTAGCAAGAAACAAAGCAGCAGCAATACAGGAGGCCAGAGGCTGGGGAAAGACTGCTCCAAGGCTGGCATGTAATAAGTATGTGAGGATAATGACCATTACTGTGCTACTGGAAATGACTAATTTGAGGAATTCACTGAAATGAAGGGAAACTGTGATACACAGTGAAGATGAAGCAGAACAATTTACACCAGAAGGGTCAAACAAGCCACGGCATGGCCAGAATACATAACTAATACAGAATGGGGAACTGCTCACCAAAGTAAACACAAATCCAAGACAGATCACTAAGTCATCATGGGACTCCCGGGGATGCCCTTCTATTTGAATCTGACACCTGACTTACATGATGACTCCGTTCATATAAAGGAAAACACTGAAAACCACATTAATTCGGCTCAAAGCAGTGATCCATCTTGACGGTAATTAGAATTCTCTATCCCAAGGGAAGGCACTATGGGGAGGGGATGTCATTTAGAAGTGACAGCAACATAATAAAAAGAAGCATCAATAAACCAATTTAATCTATCAACCAAAAAAGACCATAGGAAGCTTTCCTGAACTGTCCCCTTCTAAAGACAACACTGGCCCCCATTTTTCCAACCCTCTGAATAAAGATACTTTGCCACTCATGAGTTTTCCACCTGTTTATCCTCCTGTCCACTGGACTGGAAACCCCTGAAGGCCAAAGATGGCATTTCAACTACAACCTGAATCTCTTCTTAGCAGCCTGCCTAGAGGGTTTTCCTTTGATCTGGGAGAGAAGTCACATGTAGTCAAAAGAACACTGGTCTGTACAGAGTCAGAAGACCTGGGTTCCATGACCTGGCCCAAGCTCTGTCACCAACCTGGCATATGACCTTGGGTTGTGTGCCACTGGGGCTCCGACTCCTCAATTGCAAAATAAAGAGCTGGTATGAAAACTGCCTTCCCACCCCTACCACTGGGCAAATATCTCAGCTCTCCCAGACCCTGCCATTCTTTCCAAGACCCTGGGTGGTGGTGGCCTTACCCGGAAGGAGCCCCAGAGGAAAACTCGCCCATCCTCAGTGAGGGCTGCAGTGTGGCTGTCTCCAGCTGAAACCTGCACCACCTTCTCCGCCAGATTCACCACCCCGGGGATGGTTTCTGAGCCTTCTACGCTGGTGTCCCTTCCAAGGGCACCCTCATCGTTGCAGCCGAAGGTGTAGACCTGTGCCCAGAACACAAGCCCAGTTGTCAACCCCAGACAGGGGCGGGATGGGGAAGGAAACAACTCTGTGACATGCATGGGCTGGGTGTTTGTTATCATGCATTCTGGGTGGCCAAGAGGGGAGAGTTCAGTCACCAAGCAGGCCCACTGGCTCAATCACAGCTACAGCTTATAAGCTCAAACACAGTCAGGCACTGCTCTAGCCACAGGAAGACCATACTAGTGGCCATGGATGAGTCACTCCTAGGAAGACTACTCAACAGAGATGAAAGGAGGGGGTAGGGAAGAAGATGAGCAACCCCGTACTAACTCATTTTCCCTAATATCTGGGAGGTTTCTCTCACTCCCCACTTGCTTGTTCCCCTGCATACTCACCTGACCACTCTTGCCCAGACACACAGTGTGCATCCCTCCAGCCTCAGCCTGCACGATGCCTTCAGGCATGGTGACCAGGGCTGGCCTCTTCCTCTCTATCACATCCTCGCCGAGCCCCAGTTGACCCACGTCTCCCTGGCCCAGGGTCAGCACCAAGCCTGCTTCTGTTCGATGAGATCTGTGGCAGACTGGAGCCCCCAGAGACAAAGGAAGAGATGTTCAGAGGACAAGAAAGCTCACTTGGGGAGCGAGGGGGGATGGATCTGTTTTCCTGCACTAACCAAGGCTCTAAGAGCTTGACCAGGAGTGTTTGCAGAAAAACAGTTCTCAACAGAAAGCAGCCAGGTAAGTCCAAGGGCCCTTCTAGTTGGTCTTGGAAGACATAGAGCTGTGGGCAATGTTGTGGGAGCCAGCACACTAGTATCCTACTTACTAGTTCTCATTATTTTGGGTGGCTTTATTTTCCTAATTGGTCTTGTCTTGGGTTAATATGGCCCAAGGTTCCTTGACAATCCAGAGATCAGGAATATGGGAGGGGGCCAAAGCCACAAAGCAGAAAACTGAAAGTCAACTACAGTTCAGGGCAATAGAAGGTGTGGCAAGGTCCAGGTGAGTCCCAAAGTCCAGGACCAGGGAGTGTTGTTGGGAGTCCAAGGCAGTGGGGAGAGCAAAGGTATGGAGGCGGGAAATCAGGAGGGTGGCCCTAAGCCTGTGGTCAGTACAGGGAGCTCAGAGCCTACATTGGACAGAGCCACACACACCCAGTCAAATGTGGCTGAAAGCTTCCATGGGCTGGCTAGGATCCCAACTCCTTCTCTTATGAACCCACAAAGTATTACAAAGAAAGATCATCCAAAAAAATCAAAATCAAGGAGTTTCCCACCCCTTTCAATTCATTCCCTAATCTGGGAGCAGATTAAGACAGGTAAAGAGACATACCCATCTCAGGTAGTCTAGGGGAAGCAAATGCAGCAGGAGTCTGGGGGAAAAGATCTCAAGTACTAGACCTCCCTCTGATAGCCCTGCCTCCATCATGTGGGACCTTCAGCAAGCCACTGTCTCACTCAGTCTCAGTTGATTTGTGAGATGGGAGTAATAATGCTTACACTATCTCCTCCTTGTGAAGCCAGCATTTTGCCAACAGTTCCAGAAAAGCCTCGTCTCCACTCTTCCCTCTCACCCTAACCACTTACACCTGTCATCTGCTATGTCTAGAACCAGGCAGGCCTGAGCCTGAGCATGGGACAGGACAGATAGCTGGAATCTGGGGGGAGGAAAGACAAGGCAAGCAGCAGCTGTCACCTCTCTCCCCCTAAACCCAGAAGGTAGGGTTCAGCTGAGCTGTATTTTGGAAGGATTGAGGCCAGGCGAGGAGCAGGAGGGCAGGGATGAGCATCAGGAAGTTACAGCTCTTACTTGTGTTTGGTGGACTGGCGTCTGCCCAAGCATTAGGAAGAAACAGAATCTGAGTTTATTAGCTGCTGAGAGGCCAGACACCCCAGTGGCAGCATTCTTGGTACTTCCCTCCTACCTTTGGTGTTCAGAGAACCAACCCACCTTGGCTGGACTTGGAATATGTCTCTCTCCCTCACCCCATTCACCACCTTCTACAACCCTCCCCTGCAAACGTAGGCAAAGAGGTTTGTACGGTGTGCATGTAGTATAATATAATCTCTTTATAGAGATGCCCCTCTTTCTTCATCCGTACAATGAGAGAATTGAACTAGAAGTGTTTCTAAGGCCCCATTCTGTGTTCTAAAGGCCCCCCCAGCTCTGACATCTTGTGTTCTAAGGGGCCTCCCAGCTCTGACATCCTGTGTTCTGAGGCCCCCCCCAGCTCTGACATCTTGTGTTCTAAGAGCCCTCCCAACTCTGACATTGTCTGTTCTAAAATCCCAAGATTCTGATTCCCTCTCTGCTCCACCACTAATGTCCTAAGCAGTCAGATTCCCTTTCCCCTCCCTCCCCAACTCTGCCTCAGTGGCTGCGACATCAGAAAGCTCCGTAGCTTCAGGCCCTGACCCACCTGGCCAGGGAAGCCGTCCATACACATTCAAAAGGGCAGCTATTGCTCTTAGGGGCACTAAGATGGTATGATGTAACAGAGACATCCCCCACAAGGGGCATGTGGATTTCTGTGGATTTCTTACCCTGATGTGTGCACATCTGGCCTCCCCCCTCAGCAGAGTGGTAAGGTCCTTGAAGAAGTGTCATTTTGTTGTCATTTCTATATCCCTAGCACAGCACCTACCATTCAGCAGGCAGTTAATAATGGCTCATTCAAATGAATTACCTTTTACTTTTTTGCTTTCTATGGTGGCATTTTCTGCTGGAGGATTTCTCTTGTTCAAGCGTTTGGCTGGCATGTCGGAGACCTGAAAAAAATCAAAGCTAAGGCCTTAGCAATCACTGGCACTCCCAATAACAAGTCTGGGCCTTGTTGTAAGGCAAGGAGAGTGGGAGGCTGTCTAATTTGCAAGGGATTCTGGGTTATTTAAGACTGAAAAGTAAGGAACAAAAGGTCTGCAGGTAATCCTGTCAATGCCTGGCTCTTGCTGTGGGCATCAGCAAAATGATGACAGCCAGGGCAACTGGGACCCAACTCCCAGCTACAGAGAAAAGCAGGAATGGCAGGAAGACATGCCCAGTCTTCCATGACTGTGGAAGTTGTGGAGTCGTGTACTGGTCCATCCATTTTGGAAAAGCCAATAGAAATTATGCTAGAAAACAGCCTAATAAAGAAGAGGAGGAAAGAGATTCTCAGAATTGCCTATGCCAACTAGCCCAACAAAAAATGCTTAGAATCACTAATGGAAATGCAACAAAACAACCCTAGGGTTTCCTCCCATACTCTGGGACTTGGAAGAGAGGACAAAGGATGGCCAATGGTCAGCGCTGGAGCGGCAGGGGGGAGGACTTGTGGATTGGCCCAAAGGCATTGGGAAGGATGGAGGTCTCCCTAGCTCCATGGCCAACACAGCTGTGGAGCTAACTCAGTGGCTTCCTCCCAAAAATGCAACATTACTGCACTGGAAGAAATGACAAGCAGATTAATTTTAGAAAAACATGGCAAGACTTGAATGAAATAATGCAAAGTGAAATGAAAAGAACCAAAAGAACGTTGCATCTGGTAAGAGCAATACTGTTTGAAGAATAACTGTGAATAACTAAGCAATTCTGAGCAATATGATGGTTCAAATCAACTACAAAGGACTTATGAAGGAAGATGCTATCCGCCTCCAGAGAAAAGAACAGATACGTGGAATTATGTACTATATGGTTCCACATACAGATCTGGATCAACCGCTGGCCTTCTCCAATGTTAGACTGGAAAGGAGACAACTCAAAACTCAAAATGTTATAATAGAATAAAATAAATATTAAAAAATATTTCCAGCTGCAGTTTTGGGAGGCAGCAAAATTAAGAGAAAAAAAGCAGTGGCAAACTAGTATCACAGAATCACAAACAAGGGCTATGAGGAATGCGGTGCAATTGGTGATGACTGGAGTTGTGGGCTGGTGCAGAATGAAGTAAACAGAGCTAAGAGAATGCTGGACACGATAACCTCTCAACAGCCAGAAAAACACTGGAAAAAGACAACAGAACGGAGACTGGGCAGTGCCCAGTTCTGACTCCGGAGGACTGGTCTGGCCAGACATGCCGGGCTGCAGGCTTGGCATGTGGCAGACACTGTCAGACGTGGTCAGTGGCTAGGTCTGCTCTGCTGAACTGTATTTTTTAACTTCTAAGAGAGAAAGGCAGGCATGGTGAGAAGAGACAGCAATGCTGAAAACCAGCATGGACACTTGTAATATTTTTTAACGGTGGCCAAGTTTGACCAGGCTGAGTGTCTATCCACTATGAGATGCTGCCTCTCTCTATCATGATCCTAATTCCTGTGTCAATGATGCTTTTAAGGTTTATAAACACTTTCCTCACAACAAGCCAGGCAGGAAAAGCAAACATTATCTCCATCTTACAGATGAGAGAAAACCTTGGTTCTGAGATGCAGGTACTTGTCCTGGGGCACAGAGCTAAAGAGCATATGAGTTGGACTCTGGTATAATCAGACTCCCAAAAGAGCATGATTCCCACTCCATGCAGACCTTCACCCAAATCAGCTGGCTATTCTTCTCCCCTGCCCCGCACCCCTCAGCCCCAGACAGGGCAGTCAAGCCACCCATTTTTGGAACTCCAGCCCAGGGGCTCAGTTGTCTAGATTGGCAAGTAAGAACAAACTCATCTGATCCACTCTGTCTGGGATAAAAGACTTGCCATCCCAACCAACTGGTCACCCTGCCAATCTTGCCACCCACCTGACTGCTGCCATTTTCAGGCTCTTTCCACCTTCTGCTCTGGGCAGAATCAAATCAATACCATCATCATTAATTCTGAAAAGAGCATGTTAATCAGCTGTCCTGCAGATCAACTAATCTTCCAAGAACACTCTCCTTTTATGTAGTTTCCCCCCACTAGAAAGTAAGTTGTCTCACTTTTTAATTGGGATTCCAAGCCTTTACTTAAGTGTTTAAAAGGCTTAACAAATGTTCCTCCACTCCTCCCTTCCCTTCTTTCCTTTCTCTCCTAGACTGCCTCAAAACTTCCTGCATCATCTTCTTAGAAAACACTTGGGGCAGCTAGGTGGTGCAGTGAATAGAGCACCCGCCCTGGAGTTAGGAGGATAGGAGTTCAAATCCTGCCCCAGACACGTAACATGTACTAGCTGTGTGACCTTGGGCAAGTCACTTAACCCCAACTGTCCTGCCTTCCCCCTTCCAAAAAATAAAAAATGAAAGAAAAAGAAAATATTTGACTCATGGGGCTATTTTCTCCTTTTCTCTCAGTCTTAAAAAGCAGAGAATGAAGGATTTTAGCCAACCTCATTCTCTCTATTTCTGAACCCATTTGTAATGCATAATTAATAACAACAGCTAAACACCTATTTGCATGACATTTACTACATGGAGGCATTGCCCTAAGTGCTTTACAAACATTATCTCATTTGATTATCACAAAACCATGGTACTTATCGCCCCCACTTTACAGTTGAGGAAACTGGGGCAAAAGGCAGTTAAGTGACTTGCCCAGGGTCACACAGCTAACGTGAGGCCTGAATTTAACTCAGATCTTCTTTACTCCAAGCCTGGCACTCTCCCCACGGCTCCACCGAGCTGCAAGTTAATTAGAACTTGGTCTGGTTGCCTTGTGGCTCTGTGTGTTCATCAACAAAAACAACGTGCCAGGCACTAGGCTCAATACCAGGGATACAAAAAAAGGCAAAAGACAGTCGCTACCCTCAAGCATCTTACATTCTAAGGGAGGAGACAATACAGGGAAAGGTGTGTGTGTGTGTGTGTGTGTGTGTGTGTGTGTCTGTGATGTACAAACACACGTATATATACACAAACAAATATAGTAAAAACAGGAGGCGATATCAGAGAGATGTTGTAGGAGTGTCTGAGGGGAGGAAGAGGACTGGGAAAGGCCAGAAAAGGGGAACTGGAGAAGAACGCCAGGAACACCAGGAGACAGAGGTAAGGAGGCACAAGAGATAGCGAGGGAAAAAGCCAGGAACTGGGAAATGAAGCACTGTATTTGAGGAACACCAAAAAGTCAGTGTCTCTGGCCTGCAGAGTTCCAGAAAAGAGTGGTGTGTAAAAAAGCTGGAAAGGCAGGAAGCGCAGGTTACAAAATCATTTAAATGCCCGATGATTCTAGAAATAATGAGACCTTTGTAATTTCTGGAATGAATAGGAAGAGTGGTACAGTCAGAAGCGTGCTTTAGTAAAATCATTTTGACGGCCCAGTAGAGGCCATAGTGAAGTGACAGGAGAACTGGGTCAGGGGCCCAATGAGAAGGAGCCCCCCAGGAGAAAGGTGATGAGCGAGGGTGTGCACCAGGGGAGCAGCTGTGTGAGCAGACAGAAGAAGACAGACATGACAGATGTGAGTGCCAGTGAGGGGGCGAGGATGAGACCGAGCAACTGAGGGAACAGTAACAGGACAGTCTGGAAGAGGGCAGGGTTTGGGGCAAAGATCACAAAACCTATTCTGGACATAGCGAGTTGGAGGATGTCCATGAGATATCCAGTTTGAGGTGGCCAAAGGTGGTTGATGATGCTAGACCAGGCCTGGACACATGGATCTGGGAATCATTCATGTTCTCAAGTCTCTCCTCCATTTCACATTTTGGGTTCTAAGGTCTTTTCCAACAATGACATTCATTAAATGGGCATTTAACCAGTTCCAGGTACCGAAAGTATACAAAGTGAATATCTACAGGTACAGAGTATACCTAGAAACAAGGAGTCAGAAGACTCTTCTTCTTGAGTTCAAATCTGGCCTCAGACATTTACTAGCTGTGTGACCCTGGGCAAATCACTTCACTGCTTGCCGCAGTTTCCTCATCTGTAAAACGATCTGGTGAAAGAAATGGTGAACCACTCCTGTGTCTTTGCCAAGAAAATTCCAAAATGCAGTCGCAGAGAGTCGGATACAACCGAACAACAAGTGTTGCAAAGACCCCTAATGACTTTTCCTCTTTAAAAGCAGAGAGTTGGGCCAGATGGTCTCTGGGTTCCTTCCAGGTCTGAGATTTCAGGACTGTGGTTCTGACCTTCCTCCTTGATGCAAGCAATAAGGGATAAACAACAGGGGGCTGTCTATGCAGGGCTGCCCAGCTTCCTGCTGGACAACTGGTCACGTTTAATCAAACCATAGCTGGGCACATATTTTGGGTCTGTCCCATCTGCCTGAATGCCCCCGCCTTGCCCTCCCTCCCTATGAAAAAAGCAAGTTCCCTTAGTAGAAATAACACAGAGCTGACAAGGAGCAGCCCTTATAAGTTCCAGTCCCCTCTTGTCCTCTGAGGAAGCAGGACGAGATGGTCTCTGAGGGCCATGAGCCTTAAAAATGAACTACTGTTCTGCAAAGCTCTACACACTGGTTCTCAGAGAGTCTGGCTGTAAAGTCTGACACTCTTCAGCTGTTCGGCCCCAAGAGACAGTCTTGTACCCACCTCCCCAGACTGAAAAAACCTCTTTGTATGAAAAGCTCAGCTGGTGATGGACACGGTTGAGAAGCCCCTATAATAGAGCTCTAGCTGAGGTCACTGAAGCAGGCAACTCAAAAGTAGTTATCTCGACGGCCCAGCCCTTCCAACTCATAAAACTAGGCTGCTCCACCTGGCTTCCTGACCTTCAAAAATAGCTGGTAACCGGCTCCCTTGACGAGGCAGGGAACCGAGGCTGGGAAGGGAAGGGGGACACACCCAAAAGGAAGAGGGGCCTGGATCTCCAGTCTCTTCCCTACCGGGATGATGTCTTTCTAACCTATATACCCAGGAGGTTTTCGATCAAAATGAGACATGTCAAAATCACCGCGGCCACTGGGGCTCCCAGCCATGAGATAGCTTTAACAACGTTTACTTCTCACTCATTTCGGCAGGAGTGTGAAAAAGAATGCAACCGCGACCCTGGTCACAGCCAACTTAAGAATGGATACCTTTGCTAAAAGAGGCGTGCAGAAGTACACACGCGGAGGTCTCTCTGCGCTGGAGCCTGCAGGCCGGACAGCAGTCGGACCCTCCCTCCAGGGTCTCTTCCCCTTCTCCCTCCTCTTCCCGCGAATCAAACAGACAGCTATTTGAAATTTCCCGCCTGGCGCAAGCGCCCAAAGGGAGAGCACGCGGCGGGAGAGCAGCAACGAGCTCCTCGGCCGGGGGAAATGGCTGTGGAGGACTGGGGGCCAGCTCCAGCTGACGCTCGGGGGCTACCTGGAAACTTTCCCCAGGATGTTCCGAGCGGGACCCACGCGCCTTTCCTGGGGACGTTCCAAGCCGGGCGCACGCGCCTTGCCCGGGGACCGTCCGTGCCCGGCGCACGCGCCCTTCCCGGGGATGTGCGGAGCCGAGCAGACTCAGCGCGCGCACGAGGCGCTGCCAGCCTGGAGAAGCGGCTGCCGGGGGGAGGGGGTGTGCACACTCGGACGCCGCTTCCTTCTCCAGTGGGCTTCACGTGGGGCCGGGCGGCGCTAACTCGTGCACCCCTGCCGGTGCCAGGCGCCAGTTCCCCGGCCGCCCACCACACGGCCGGCAGCTGAGCCTGTAGCCGTACCCGCCCGACCCTCAGTACGGTCTTACAGTCTAGATACCAGGATGTTTTTACCTCAATCCAGATGGGCCAAACGGAACTCCCCTACTCTTCAGGCCGGGCCGCGAACTGCTCTCACGCATGCGCCCTGCAGTCTCGCTGTGGGGGGGGGGGGGCGGGAGAATGGGAGAGAAAAACTCAGCGACTCCCGCTGGCTAGCCCGGGAAGCACACCCGACTGGTTCCCTTGGGCAAGTTTGTCCAGATAGTGATTCAGAGCAAAGGGTACCCTCCCCCGCCCTCCTCCCGAAACAGGAAGCTCGAACACTAGCAGTGTAACCCCGGGCGAGTCACTTACCCTCTGTTTTCCTAACTGCCAAGTGGAGGTAAGGACAGCACCCACTTCCAGGATGATCGTGAGGACCAAATGGTCCGGCGCTTAGCTCAATGCTTGGCACACAGTAGGTGCTTACTAAATGTTTATCGAATCGAAGATGACATTGTATTTGGACAGTGTTTAGCAGCCAGTACCTGGCGTATTGTAGGCGAGGTTTATAAAATGCTTGCTCCTCCTTCCTTCCTTCCCTCCATTCCTTCCTTCCTCCCTCCCTCTCTCCCTCCCTCCAGACTCGTAACCTAAATTACAGGTTGACTGCCCCTTGTCTGTCCGTTAATTTGCCAAGCTTCCTCGGATCTCCTTTTAGACAGAATTCTCACAGTCCCTTCCAGCCCTGAATCTTATGGCCCATCAAAGAGAGCCTTAGCTCTGCATCTGAGGAAATCCTGCCTGGGGTTGGACTGTTTGGCCTCAGAAGACCCCACCATCTCTAAATCTTCATGATCCCCCATGCTTCCTCGCCTCTTTACCTTGGCAGCAAAATCACTATCAACACCCTTTATCCCAGCTTCATTCATCTTTGTTCCCTATGCCTGTAGTGCACACAGCTCTCCCCTTCTTCACCTGAACACTGGAGATGAATCTTTCCTGATCCATCACTATTTAAAGATGAAATGCAAAGAATTCTCACCACTTCCCAGCTGACTATTTTTCTGATCAATATCTAAAATTAAATCTACTAAAAAGCTCATACCTCTTTCAGTACCCCCTGAGATCCCCTCCTTTCCTCTGATTGGAGGGTGGATGGATGTTAGAGAGCTCTTCCACTATTTATAAGGATAGCACCCAGGGAATTTACCCCTTTCCCCACCCAGCTACTTTGCTAGGCTTCATCACCTCTAGAAATTCACCATTCTGCAAGATAAACTCAACTAGAAATTCACAACTCATAATTTCCCCACCCTTCTGTAAGGGTGCCACCAGGCAGAAGTGGGGCAATACCCTCCTAGCTGCCATTTCTAGCGTGTTAGTATGGTAGTCTTTTTGAGGGTAGGAACTGTCTTTTGTCTTTCTCTGAATCCCCAGCCTCCAGGGAGACACTCGTTGGAAGTGATCCCTTCTTCATTGACTCAATGCACAATATACAATTCATGAATAATTTATTTTGCATATATTCACATGGCTGACGACTGCAAGCTAGACTTTGGAGCTCCCTGAACACAAAGGTGGTCCTGTCTTGCTTTTTTCATCAGAAGTACAGGGCTTTCCACATAGTATGAGTACTTAATGTTTATGCTCTAAAGCCTGCAGTTTGGATGATCTCCCTCCCTCACCCCCAGTGCTGACTGCTTTATCACATTCTTCCTTCTCTATGGTGTCCAACTTTCCCTTTAAGGATGCCCAAGTCAGCTGTCTGTTAGGCTCTCCTTTATGTCTACCCCTGAGTCTGGTCTAAGACAAACAGAACTAGGTTGTATGCCTGATTTTTTTCAGGCTGGTGGCAGGCAAAACTGAGCTTGCTTTAGGGTTGAAGCTGCACTGAATATACCAAGACAAAAACTGCAGAGCTGGGTGGGAATGGCCCTGTCCTGGCCCAATGAGGTACTGCCACCATTCCTCCAGTTTGGTTTACCTTTCCCCCATTTCACAGAAGTCAGGAGACACCCCATCTACAGGACACAAGGAAGAGGGTCACAATATAAAGTTCCCAGTTCTATAGTGGTGAGGTAGAATGCACTTTGCACCTTGGCCTTAAAACACTGTCAGGGAAAGCAAGGTTCAAAGAGGCAGAGCCTTCCTCTTCCTCAGCTAGCGGGGAGGGGAGTTCTAGTAGTTTGTTTCAGGGGTCTGCTTGTTTTCACATTCTCCCCTTTTAGATCAAAGTAATGTCTGAGATATGTCCTGCAGACCAAGGAGGAAGTTACAAGCCTAGTAACTTCATTTACCTGACATTGGATTTATGGGCTTTATCAGATTTATTTAAGGCCAATCACAACCGGGCCCCAATAACTATGAAGTGAGGACAGTAAGTATCCTTACAGCATAAAGGAGGGATGATTAAACTTGCCACTCTTGGGGGAAGGGAGCTTAAGCATGTCATAACATTGGGTTCCTTTGGCTGGTTCCCTTAACTGTTTGGCAAGAACATGAAGCCGGTCTATGCTATCCCGTATCTTTTGGGACTTGTCAACCTAAAAACAGCATTCCTTATTGAGGAAGGCACAGACACCCCTCTGGGCTGCCAGACCTCTGGTTATACATGTCAGCCATCTGTTGGGACAGATTCTTTTAAACTTCATTTGTGGAAATCAGACCTCCTAACTCCAGTCCCAGTAGTGGCCAGATTGCACCCTACAATGAGAGGTAGGTTCTGGACCAAATGTCAGGATCTGAGGGGACAGTGAGATGTGCCTAGGTGGTGCCTGTATATACTAGAGGTGGAGCACAGCATCAACAACGGTACATAGCTTGATCCACTGGGGAGTCTGGTAAAGGGAGGTGTCACACACACGTAAGGATGGTAGGGTAAGGGAGAATTTAAAGGAGCCAGGAAACTGGTGGATAGTGGTTCTTTTATGTGTGCCCTTGCCACCCACATTCCTGGGGGAGGTGTCATTATACAGGAGCCAGGACTGAGAGAATACCCATAGCAGGCTTCAGACAGAGATTGTTAGGTGAGCCAATGGATGTTGGGCCACACCCATGTTCCACCCAGAGGTACTCTCAATTGGAGGACAATTGGGGTTGTGACTTGCCCAAGGTCACACAGCTTAAGTTTTTTGGGTAGAGTGTCTGAGGCTGGATTTGAACTCAGGTCCTTCTGACTCCAAGTCCAGTGCTCTACTGACTGCACCACCCAGCTACCCCAATACTCTCAATATTGATCCTGTTCAGGCAGGCCCCAGTAGAGAAAGAGGTGTTAATCAGGAATCAGTCACTGTGACAGGGGGTGGCACCTAACCCAGCAGGTCAACCTGAGCTGAACTGGAATTGCTACACTGGGAGGCTCCTAGGGTCTGAGGAGAGGGCTCCGTACCATGAAGTCAATGCCCCCTCTGGCGGGGGGATTAAGTAGTGTAATTGCACTGTCAAGGTCTATGTCCCCTAAGAGTCCCAGAGGTATGAAATCTGATACACAGCAAGAAGCAGGTGGGGGGGGCTTCAGTGAAAACAGGTCCAGAGTACTGTTGAGGGCCTAGGCGGATACAGGCTTTGCCTCAGAGTCCAAAAGTAGGGGGGACTAAGGAGAATGTTGCGTTCCTGAGAAGACCAGGTTCATTTAGTTTCCAGGATTTTGTAATCTTGCTGTTTGGGACATTCTACCAATTCAATAGACCCCCAATCATTGGCAGTGATAGGGTGCACTGAAGTGGCCCCTTGTGGGTCACACAGCTAACAGATCTACAGTTTAAACAGCCTGACTGACGGCCTCCTGGTCCAGCCTCTGCATGGGGTCAGCAGGTATGGAGGAAAGGTTGTACAGGGAAGCAGGATGGGGCACTGAGAAGGCCAAACCGAGGTTTAGTTACATGGTTCCTAGAGGTTAACAGATATATAAAGGAGTTTAAGCCAGCATTTGGTCCTAGTAGTTCCCCACCCTTGTGAATTAATGGTCCACCTGATTGTTCTTCCATTCACTTTGGCAGGGCATCAGGAAAAAGGCTTCAGAGCTGAGCCCTGAAAAGTTAAGGATTCTAAACATTAAGTACATTCCAACAATTGAAACATTTCAAGGAAAAATGTAAGAAAAGGAGCTACTGCTTCCCTAGCAGTAATCCCTACTCTTTAGGACAGGACTACTTACTAGACCTGTTCTTCATGTATTATTTCATTAGGCTCAGTGAAATGCTAAACCAAGCAAGTTTCATCTTGTTAAAGATTATTTACACTGGCTATTTCAGTACCTGATCACTACCTAAAAACTGTTCAATAGTTAAGTTCATCAACCATAATTATTAGAAGGGAATAAAACCTTGCCTAGGAAACATACCCAACAGTGTACAAATTTACTGAATGTATACACAATAAACCTCACAAATTTCAAATCTTCAGCATATAATTTAATAAGCAACATGTCCTTTTGCTGCAATCACCTGCTTTACACACCACACTTTTTTCAAGCTGGTTATCAAGTATGCCTGACACACAATTAATTTCTCCCAAGTCTAGCTTTGATTCTATCCAATAGATTTTCAATGGTATTTAAATCAGGTGAGTTCCCAGGCCACTAAAGCATTTCCATCTCATAAATGTATTAACCTTCAGGGAGGTGCAGCACAGTGCAAGACAATATTTCAGCACTCTATCTCTACCTGAGATTTTCTGCCAATTCGGGAATTGTGCTTTTCAACATATTTACCAGTCCCTCAATAGATTAAAGACTCACAGGCCCACTGGCAGTGAAAAACCCAAAACATTTCCAAGTAACCTTGAATGAAACAGTGAGTTTTCTCAGTAAATCACCTTCCCAATCTTCAACATTCCAGTCCTTGTGTTGTCCTCCCCACTGAAAGGTTCCTTTGAGTTCACATACAGATTCAATCTTTGGCAAACTCTGTCCTTGGAGGATCTGTGCTTGGCTAGATAGCATTTCCCCTAAGCTGAGTCACTGCCCAAACTAACAATATTTATCCTTTTTTTTCTGTCTTTGTTTTTATTTTGGTAATTTATCCCAATTGCTAAGCCTAGCTGCTAAGGAACTATCTTCAGGAATATTGGGAAGAGAATCTTTTGTCACAGATTTTAGACTGAGTTTTCCCCGTAGCTCAATAGTTCTTGTCTAGGCCCTAAATCTTTTAGTCACCCAGGGTGCTCACCAGACCTTGTCCTCCAACAGGACTCAGAGTCTGTGCACACTAACTTTTGTGACTTCCTCAGTGCAGCCCCTATCCTCTATGGTGGATTCCCTGGCAGGATCAAGAGGTCCTTTCTACTTTTGTTTTTGCCTCTCCTTGGGTCCCTGCCTAATCAGGAGGCTCACAAATGGCCACCAGGAATTCACTGACATTAGTGTGAAAGAGACACCTCCTAAAAAGGAGGATCCCAGATAAGCCGCCAAAACTATGTGGGGGTGTTTGTGACCCCCTTGGAATAATCAGGCAGAGACTTTTTCTTAAGAAAGGCAAAAAGGAGTTTTATTGCTTTCTCTTGAAAAAGGACACACCCAGTGTCATCCAAGATGGCACCAGCAAGGGAGTGCAAGGGGGTACAGCTGAAAGCAAGTTTATATAGACTCTAATACAAAATCCCCACCCACCCACTTCCTCCTCCTCCCCTTGCTTCAGAGATCATAGTCTAAAGGTGCAAACTTCTCCCCAACAACAAAGGACAACAAAGAACTGTTTGCTCAGCAAAAAGGGAGAAGGGTCCAGGGAGGGGTAGAGCTGAGTAAACAGGATCTTGCAGGTTGGGACATTCGACTCACCTGATATATATAAGGGGTGCAGGGTGGGGGTAGGTAGTAAGAGAGGTCAGGTCTTATTCTACACCAAGAGGGCTTCACTATTTCAGAACTCCACTCAACATCTATAAGGAAATTTCTTGTCCACTCACCCCAGTCTCTTCCAGACTTGTCTCTGTATATGAAAACCCTAAAGCACAAGAAGATTAGATTTTCAAAGCAAGAAAGAACCAAAAAAACCTCAGACTCAGGTTAAGCTCAGGCCACAAATTACTGAACCAGTACCAGTATTGTTTCCTGCATGGTTTGTCTCCTCAGTCACAGTCTGGGACTCTGAGAAGGTTTAGGAATATGCAGGTGCAGACACAAGGCCCAGCTTGATGTCCAACGTTGTGGAATGGGACCGTACATCACAGGGCAAAGCCCTATGCTCCCTTTCGCCACCTGAACAGAGCCTGGGGAGTGACCCCCAGGATATTCACGTTGGGATGGCTGCCTTGAGACAAGTGAATCAATCAAAGCCCCTACACAAGAAAAAAATAACAAAGTCACTCACCTCTTGTCTAGAAGCAATACTGCAGGATGAAGAGGGCACTGGAATAAAAAACAAATAACTTAATCTTATCCCATCCTCAAACTATGTAACAATACTCCGGGAGAGTAATACAGTACTGTTTCCTGCATGGTTTGTCTCCTCAGTCACAGTCTGGGACTCTGAGAAGGTTTAGGAATATGCAGGTGCAGACACAAGGCCCAGCTTGATGTCCAACGTTGTGGAATGGGACCGTACATCACAGGGCAAGGCCCTATGCTCCCTTTCGCCACCTGAACAGAGCCTGGGGAGTGACCCCCAGGATATTCACGTTGGGATGGCTGCCTTGAGACAGGTGAATCAACTTCAAAGCCCCTAGACAAGAAAAAATAAGTGTCACTCACCTCTT
>CM053596.1:50186436-50270442 GCA_028646575.1 Pseudocheirus occidentalis
GAAGGTAAACATGGGAAAGAAATCATAAGGAACTTATCAAATTTGAATTATTTACATGCCAATATGGAAAAACGACAGTAGTAACTTATGAAACTTTTCTTAGTATGAGGATAGGGGAAGGGAATACAAATGGATATATATGTATGTTTACACACATGTCTATATAGGAGGCTATATATGCATATGAATACATATCTGAGCATGTGTATATATGGCCATATAGAGGGCATAGGATCAATTGAATATGAAAGGATGATACTTTAAAAGGCAAATTCTGAGATGGGAGAGGACTAGAATGAGAGGAGAAAGGGGAGACAAAATGGAGTTAATCCTGTGTGGAAGAGGCAAGGGATAACTGTTACAACTTTACTTTCATTTACTCTAGTTGAATCTGGCTTAGGGAAGAAATGGCATAAACTCTAAACTGGGCATCATGCCACACAAGAGAGTAGAGAGTATGGGGATGAAAGGCGGGATGACAGGGTCTGGGGGAGGGATGCTGGATGCTCACACTTCAATAAAGGGACAGGGACAGGGTAGAAAACAGAACAAGGGAGGGAGGGATAGGATGATCACTGTCACAGTATATCCACTGTGAAGATGTCCTGTATAATCACACCTACACAGCCTGTAGTGAATTGGTTGTCCTTCCAGCGGGGGTGGGTGCCAAGGGAGGAATCGAAAGTATCTAGAATTTAAAGCTCTGCAATACCTGCAGCTAGGAATTAAGATATACAGGGGCTGGAGTAGGGAGACCCTCCCTGCCCTACCAGAAAGTTAGAGAGCAGACCAGGGGAGGAGCTCTACAGTGGGATCACTGTTTTGGGGTTGGGGTAGGGGAAAGATGGGGTGAACATTTGTAATTCAAAAATCTCATGAAAATGAATGATGTAAACAAGAAACAAATAAAATTTATTACATAAAAAATTAAATAAAAATATGTACTTAGCAGAACAAAAAGATTAGCATTGTAAACAGACTAGATGTTTTATATACAGTATGTCTCAAAAGTCTTAGTTTTCAGTTATTAAAACTACTAAAGATTAAAACTGCACCAAGATTTTGGGAGCATCCTTGTATACAGACCAGGATTTAGGGGAAGGAACTGTATAAACAACTAGCTGATAGAAGGTTATGGTTTGGTTTTTCAGTGACTAAATTCCCTTTATTTGAATGTAAAAGGTAGTGGTAGTGTTTTAGATTTTGAGAATACTTAGTATAACACTTTTTGTTTGTTTGTTTTAGGAACTACAGCAGCCCCTCTTGTCCCCTCCCGTCCTGGCATGGAAGACACATTTGGTAAGTCCCTCTTTCGTCTTACTGTCACTTGTCATCATTGTTACTAACTTTAGCTGCCCTTTGGGGTTGACAACAAATTGAAGTTTCTCATCAGTGTGAAACTGTAGCTGGAAAAGTGAAATGTGAAGTAGCTTAGAACAGACTCAAGAAGCAACATATTATACTGTAGGTAAAAGGATTAAAAATTGGGACAGCTAGGTGGCACAGTGAAAAGAGCATGGTCCTGGAGTCAAGAGGATCTGAGTTCAAATTTGGCTATCGTGTGACCTTGGGCAAGTCACTTAATCCCAATTGCCCTACCCTCCCCCCTCTAAAAAGAAAAAAAAAAGAATGAATAATTCCTTGTCTGGGTCTCCCAGTGACCTCCTCCGTACTAGTATTGGGTTAGGAAGTAATAAAGTAATCCAGTTAAACTCAGTCAACATTTATTAAGCAGCTGCTCTGTGCCAGGCCTTGCATAGCTGAGTGAGGGATGCACATGGGAGAAAAAGATGTCTCAGCCTGAAAGAAGCTTACCCTTGAATGGGGGAGGACAGCACATAAGAGGAAGATCAGAAGGTGGGAGGGAGGTGGGTAGAGAGCCTCTGAAGGCTCTGAGCTGTGCAGCTCCTGCCTCTGGCCTCCACTCTCCCATCAGGAGGGAGAGTTAGCTGGCGGCTCTGCTGAGAAGCTGCCCTTTGCAGAATGTTTTCCAGATGCCCAGAATTTTCCCATTTTGCCCCCTTTCTGTGTCTCCAGTAGGAGAGAAGATCCCCAAGGGCAAGGCCTGCTTTTTCTTTTTGTCTTTCTTCCCCAGGGAGGCCTTGCTTTGAGTAGAGCTGATTGACTCTTTTGCCAGCTCCTTATGCTGTTGTCATTCTAATTCTACTGGTTGTTGATGTGATTAAGGGATTGTGAACATAAATAAGGGTTGCTTTGGGGGTTTTCCTGATTTTTATTTCTAACCAGTAGGCTGTATCCTGGAATGCTAAGACTCTGTTGATGTTCATGAGGACCTCATATTTTAAAATGGAAGTCACTTGGAAAATGACCACTTTGTTGCCTTAGGTGGTGAAGGAAGTGTCTCATTCTAGCTGTTATTGCTGTCAATTTCCTGAGGAACACAAGCCCTCACATTTCCAACTGATGGTGAGGGTGTGGGGAAGGGGACTATAAATTTATATGCTGTCAGTTACTTTCCAACCAGTAGAAACTGGAGCCTTTGATGAGACTCTTAGGTGAAATGGAGGGTCTTTAGAATTCTGCTGTAGGAATTTGGTAATATACAGAATAGCTTTTACCTCATCTTGAAAGGATAACTATTTTTGGAAACCATGGAAAGAAATAAAAAGACCTAGAATTCCTTTACTTGATGTCTAACATAATTGAATGTTCATAGAAAGCTCTTGGCCTTGACAGAATTAAGAGTCCTAAAGGGGAGAGGATTACTAAAACCATCAGCATACCTGGGACATCAATCTGGTCTTGGAGAGTTGGCCTAATCATTAGTTGGAACACTAGAGGGCAGGCATTACTTTCATTTATTCATAGGATTAGAGACTTGTAGCCAAGGAAATTGACTCATACTTTAAAGCTAATTTTTTTTTGTGGTATTGGTGGTAAATGTTTAAGAGAAATTATCTGAACTGTATTTAGCCCCTTCATAAAATCCCAAATATTTAAACTAAGAATGGCTGGAGTAAATCAAAATAACTCCAAGAATTGTGACTGAAAACTTTAATTCCATTTATTGTCTCCCTCCCTCCCCCTGCCGGCTTCTTTTATAAGTGGTAGTTTATAACAACTAGAGAGCTGTGGAAGTCATAATAGGCAAGAATAATTACTAGCACTTAGTAGCCGTGGGACTTTGGTCAAGTCACTTAACCCCAATTGCCCTAAAAAAAAAAAAAAGAAGAATTGCTAGTTCTATATTCATAAGATATCAGAGAGAGAGAAGGACCAAAGTGTAAAAAATATTAATAGCAGCTCTTATTGTGGTGGCAAAGAATTTCAACCTAAGAGACTGTCCATCAGTAGGAGAATGGCTGAATAGATTAAAATGATGACATACAATTATAACGAAATCCAATTGTGCCAGCAGATCACAAAAGCGATGCTTTCAGAGAAGCTCAGAAGATATATGTGAGCTGAGTTAGAGAAAGTAGAGCTAGGTAAACAGTTTGTACAATAACAAAAATATTGTCCAAAGAGAAACTGTGAGACTTAAGATCTGTATCATAACTATTGCAATGACCAATCATGATTCGAGAGCAGTTATGAATGTTATTCCCCCTCTGACAGAGTGCACAGGCTGCTACATACTTTGACTTGGCTTCAGTGGGAAATTGTTTTGCTTAACTAGTCATTTTTCTTGTGTTGGGTTTTTCTTCTTTGTTCAGTTTGGGGTAGGGAGGTGTGAGGAAGGAGACTATAAATGCTTATTAACTGAAAATTTTTTTAATATGCATGGAGTCATTTAAAGCATGGATTAAAAATATGTTTCAAGTTGTTCAAAGAAATAGACCAAGGTTTACATTTTATATCATTTTTAACTTATAATCCTTTACATTCAGTCAGTTTTGATTGAACATTATCTGGGGTGGCTAGGTGACGCAGTGAATAGAGCACTGGCTCTGGAGTCAGGAGGACCTGAGTTCAAATGTGGTCTCAGACACTTAACACTTACTGGCCCTGTGACCTTGGGCAAGTCACTTAATCCCAATTGCCCCTATGAAAAAGAAGAAAGAAAGAAAGACAATAAGAAAGAAAGAAAGAAAGACTATCCCACATTTCTATGACTACCCCTGTCATACTCCTATTTCCTTCTCTCTCTGTATGTTGGATTTTCTTGTTCTGATTTGGTTTTAGAAAGTATACTTGTATTTAAGGACTCTATTTACAGGGTTGTGTTTTAAGGATAAAACTAGTATTCTATTCATTAAAATACCCTGTTTCTCAGAGGTTAGCCATCTTTAAGGTTGGGAAAAGTAATTCATAAACTGTTATACAGATAAGGATATTAAAAAAGACAGACCTCCTAAAAAAAGAATAACATATTTAAGGAGTTAAAGTATATAATAAAGTCTAACTATACATCCCTGACTATACTTCTATTTCTAACACTTTTTTTTTTGCTAGGTTCAGAGATTATGTTAACTAATTAATGTAATTAATGTGGGATTACCTGAGAAATATGTATTTCTTACTTTCTTTTGTATCTTTTCAGAAGTCCATTCCCCTGTGTTTTTATCACGTAGCTTTCAGTTACTTTTCTTCTAGCATTCTTTTTCTCCCAGTTTCTTGCTTGTCATGGGTGATGCAGACATTTATATTTCTTTCAGTCTTCATCTGTTTCAATCATCCTCTATTGCTCTGTCAGCTTCTTTTCCAGACTTAACTTTCCTCCCATCCAGCTAAAGAGTATAGTCATTCCTATTGTGTTCTGAAAAAGGAGGTAAAAGGAGACAGTGCAAGATGTTGCAATGGTGAAGTTTCTCATAGTTCCTCGTTTTTTAATTTTATTAATGCTATAAAAAAACATAGTAGTCACTTCTCAATAGCACCCTCCCACACCCACACATGTAGAGCACTACCTGGTAACAAAGAAGACAATACATTGACCATCTTGAAAGTGTTCTGGGTTCCCACTCATATTCTTCCACTTCTCAGCCAAGAAATGGTGATGATACAGCCCTGTGGAATCAAGATGGTGAAGATGATCATTGGATTGATCTGAATTCTGATGTGTTTTAGTGTTATTTTCCTATTATGGTCATTGTGACTTCACTGCATCAGTTCATAAATGTCTCCCCCAGTTATCCCAGAATTTTTCATTTGCAGTTTTTTGGTTTTTTTTTGACTCATTAATGTCACAGAGAAGAGAACCAGGACCAGATTTAGACTTGCTCTTGAGGGAAAGCTTCTTCACATTTACAGCTGTCCAGAAACATCCTGGGTTCCCTTCATTGTCAGTCTTCAAACAGAGACTGGGCTAAACGATCACTTGTCAGGGATGTTATGGTGGGGATCACAGATTCATAGATTTAGAACTGGTAGGGACTTTAGAGGTTATTGATAGTAAATCCAACCCCTTCCCTTTACGTATGGGAAAACTGATACACAGAGAGCTTGAAAAATTGCCTAGGGTCAGATGCAGGATGCAAACTCAGGGCTTCCTGACTCCAGGTCCATTGCCACTACACCAAGCTTTGGATTAGATGGTCATTAAGGACCCTTCTGCCTCTCAAATGTTAGGATTCTGGTTATTTCATTATGCTTAAATATTATGCTTAGCCATTCCCTGAATTTGTTTGTAGTTTTTTTATTGCTGCAGAAATTATGGCTATGGACATTTTGGTGATTATAGTATCTTTTCTTCTGTCTTTGACCTCACTCACTTAGAGGGTTTCTTAGATATCATAATTTTAAAACCCAGAGAAAATTGATATAAAAGGTTTCCCTCCCAAACACCAGGTTTCCCTTTTATTCCAGTTGTATTGATTTTGTTGACGTGAGAGATTTTTGCTTTTATGTAATCGATTTTATCCATTTTGTCTTTTGTCATTTCCTTTCTTCTTTGTTTTTATTGTGTATTTTCCCCAAACCATGGATCTGAAGGTAAGCTCTTCCTGGGTCTCCTGGAAACCAGGATGACGTTTTGTGTGAAGGCTGCTCATCCTTTTAGAGCTTCTTGTGGCTCAGTGCAGGGTGCTGCTTGGAACCTCCTTTGGCCAAAGTGCTTCCCCTTTTTCTCAACAGTTTCCCCTGGAATAGTAGGGAGTTGTTTCCTGCTGTAGGTTTTCTCTGCTTCTGTCGGCCATCAGTGTGTTGTTTGAGGTCACCTCCCATTCTTGTGTCTCTAGTGTTTCCAAGTCTCATTTCATTGCTTTCCTATAGGACATTAAGAGTGTTGTGCTTTTAGGAGATTACAACATTCTCTCATTATTTTTCCTTATTATTATATGTACATTTTGCATTTCCTGACTCCGCTCTTGCCTTTTATGTGTAATCTGATTAGCCTAAAACAGTCTTTATGGCAGGTCATTTCACCTTTCTGGGCCAGTTTTCTGACTTGGTAGAATGAGGTGATTAAATTATGTTTAAGAGTCTATGATTCAGGGGCGGCTAGGTGGTGCAGTGAATAGAGCACCGGCCCTGGAGTCAGGAGTACCTGAGTTCAAATCCGGCCTCAGATACTTAACACAAAAACTTAGCTGTGTGACCTTGGGCAAGTCACTTAACCCCAACTGCCCTCTAAAAAGCAAAAAAAAAAAAGTCTATGATTCTAAATCATGTCCTACTTTTATATTTTTTTCTCACTGTTCAGTTTTGTCCTAAACAATTTTGAACATTTCTTCCAAATAAAACAAATTAGGCAGACAGCCTGACTTTTTCCTGCTTAACCTCACTCCAAAGTAAATGGAGGAAAACTGTTTAGATTGCACGTAACAGGTAAGTTTCTTAAGCATAGGAGCACTTCTTAATGGGGAGTTCTATTGTGCTATAGGCATTTATCAAATGCAGTTCAGTTCAATTAAGCTAATATTTATTTAATGCCTACTTTTGTACAAAGATTTTTGTCAAAGCTTATGCATTTACTGTATTCTAATTTGTATATTTGTTTGTGTCTTAATCACCTCCCATCCCAACCCCACTAAATTATAGGTTCCTTCAGAGTAGGGACTGTGTCTCATTTACTTTTCTGCCTATTTCATTAAAAAAAAAATCTTGTGCATTCTTTATCTGAATTGTAAACAGTCCTTTGATAAAGAGATTTTGTTCCCCTGTTGTTGTTCAAATGCAATATACAACTGTCTTCATGCCACTTCCCTGAATGCTCGTGGGAAATGAGTTTGCGTTGTTTTATTTGAAGTATGAGATTTAACAATAACACATTCCTTTTCTCCCTCCTCTTCAAGAATGGGGGTGGGGGCGGATGATTAGGTTAATTAGTTTTGAGATCCTGTTGCTGAGCTAGAGAAATTATGTACAGCAAAAATCCCTCCCACTTGAAAATAATTAAGCTAAGAATTTAAAATTGTAAGTGCTCAGAGATTCAAGTGAAGCTAATCCAGTTCTTTCTCATAATCAAAGGTGTGAAGAGAGCATTCCAGTCATAGGGCAAAATGGCTCAGATCTGGGAGATGGAGTTTTGGGTGTGAAGAATAGTAAGCCAATATGATTGGATTGTGGGGATTATAAGAAGGCAGGAAAGGGCTAGGTTGTGAATAAATGCCTCAATTCTGTAATTTTTCCTCAGAATTGGATCTTTTTATGTAAAATGTTATATTTATTATATATTACTATATAATTAACATTTATGTAGTGTTTACTCTATGCCAGAACTGTGCTGTGTGCTTTACAATTATTATCTAATTTGATGGTTATAACAACCTGGGAAGTAGATGCATTATTATCTCCATTTTACAGATAAGGAAACAGAACAGGTTAAGTGACCAGGTTTGAACTGACATCTCAGCCTTTTCAGGGCTACTCATCCAACCATTGGTGTATGCCTGATTCACCCAACTCTTATATGTGACTCCAAGAAACGGTAGCATGCTTATGGGTCACACCCTGGTAAACTGTCTCAGCAGACAGGCTAAAGCAGATTAAGGGTAACTGGCAGGCCTCAAACACATCAGTGACTTAGGGCAGTGGTTCTCAACCTTCCTAATGGCACGACCCTTTAATGCTCATATATGGGCGTATTTGCATGTGGGCAGACCTGCCTGGAGATGGATAGAGGAGCGGCGTCTCGGTTCCTAAGACCATCAGAAATATGTGTTTTCCAATGGTCTTAGGCGACCCCTGTGATCCTTGTGAAAGGGTCGGTCGACTCCCAAAGGGGTCACGAACCACGGGTTGAGAACCGCTGACTTAGAGGGATGTCTTCCCCAAGCACATGAAGATTTCTATGGGGGGAATGGGTGAATGAGAACAATTTATTCCAATGGCCATGAAGTTAGCTGAAGCACTTAGACTTTGGTCAGGATGTCAGAGATGCCAAAGTTATTCATTGCATCCCCCAGTCATCCTGACTTTTGTCTTACTACTGGACTTCAGTGACCCTGGAAGGGAGAGAGAGCCTGACAGCTTTGTGAACTCTGCCTCACTGAAATCCAGTTTGTGTGCAAGTCAACACATCACCTTGTGACATCTTTGGTCCTTGGGGAAGAGATCCCTCTTCCCCCACAACAGTAACAAACATTGATTAAGCACCTAAGTGCCAGACCCTTTGCTAAGTGCTAGGGATACAAAGAGAGGCCAAAGACAGTCCAGTCTCCCAGGGAGCTTGCTGTTTATAGGGAAGACTACACACTAAAGAAAGCCGGAAAATAGGTGAGTGGGGGAGAGCAGTGAGAAATGACCAGATGGTTACCTTCTGTCCTTTCCTTAATATAGGTTTGGAGAGTAACTCTTCACTCCAGCTAGGAGTTGTAGGAGCAGAGGGTGCTGAGGTTTTAGTACAAGGTTAAAGAGATCTTACAGGATGATGACTGATGATTAAATCTCTCTGACTGACTTGACTTCTCTTAGGCTGGGCAGTTCCTATAAGGGTTTAAAAGTACTCTCACTTTTAGTTAGTTGGTCTTTCAAAGATAAAATTGATCCTTGGACCTATGTTGCCTTCTCTTAGGCATCAGAATTGGAGTCCAAAAGGCACCATTTAAGTGTACAAGAAAGAAATTAATACTCCACTACATATTTTTAGAGATAATTTATAAGAAGCAAATTTTTATTCATTTAACATTATTCTTGATCCAAGCATTTTTTAGCTTATATAGAGAAATGTCCAAATTTGCTTAGCCACATCACACCCTCCTGGTGCCCTGGGACACATCTCTACCCCAATATTATTTGAGATAAACTTTTATAGGAATCTTGAACATAAAATACAATGTTGGACTATCAGAATAGTAGTCACTAATTTATTCAGAACATTCTCTCTGTTTCTCTTTTTCTTTAAAAACAGAAAGGTTCTCTTCCCTGGGATTCATATCACCATCTGTTCTGAATAACTAAAGAGATTTCTTTCCTTGCTGGCCTTTCCAAGGCCAGTTGTTTCAGGTGATGGTGAACTAGACTAGAGATAAGTTTGGTTTTTCACCATTTAAGAGGCAAAGCCTAGATTTTGCTCTACTCTTTTTCTAAGGGAAAGGTTTGGAAACTGTTTTAGGTTAGAGAAGTATTTTTTTAATTGCTAGGGAAATTACATTTGTAAATATACTTGTAAAATTCTGTTGCCTTTTTTCAATATAGTTGTAGACAGTATGCTACTTTTTATTCTCATTTCTAATTTTCATTTTGTCTAGCATTTCTTGAATATTTCATTTTTACATTGTTTTACAGCAGTCATTAGGAATACTTGGTGGAGCGATGACTAGAGTGCCGGATCTGAAGGTGGGGAGACTCTACTTAAAGGTCAAATCCAGCCTCAGACATTTATTTACTAGTTGTGTGATTTGAACAGGTGACTTCACCCTGTTTGCCTCAGTTTCCTCATCTGTAAAATGAGTTGGAGAAGGAAATGGCAAACCACAATAGTATCTTTGCCAAGAAATCCCCAAATGGGGTCACCAAGATGTATACGTGACTGAGCAACCACCATTGCTCTATTATTGCATGTGTGTAGATTTTTTTAAAGTCTATATTATGTATTGTGTGTTAGTAAGTACTTGGTGATGATCAGTGATATATCAGTATCTTGGCAAGTTTTAATAATAAAGCTTAGAAAGTAGAGGAAGAAAACTAATAACTGGTAGATCCTGGGAAAGGAAAGCTTATGGCCATTTTTACAGATAATTTTAGTGAGATGAGAAAGTTTAGAACTTGGTTTTGTACTGTCTATTATTCGGAGATATGGAAGGTGATAATGCTTGCTTGGTTGGACAAGTCTAGTGATAATACTAATTCAATGTTGTATGAACCTCTCCGGTATCTCTTAGTGACATATAGGCTGTGTGGTAATACCCTTGTATATTTGGGGCATGGCTGTGGGCTGCATGTGTCATAACATTACACATAGTACAGTGCTTCTTATCACAAGAACTCAAAGTTTGTTATCCATTTAAATATGCTTCCTGGTATACTTAATTTAATTTAATAAATGTTTATTGAATTGGTTGGAATTGAGGATTTTAGTCAGGAAAGCTTTTCTCCTAGGAAAATATCTTGGCTTCCAGATACTTTATTGAAACCCAGGGCTGTGTGTGTGTGTGCGTGTACATGTGCATGTGCGTGTGCGTGTGTGTGTGTGTGTGTGTGTGTGTGTGTGTGTGTGTGTGTGTGTGTAAGCAAATGATACTTTGTCACTGGACCCAGTCTCACTTAAATCCAATTCACTTACATGTCATGACATTACCTTCCTGGTGTCTTGGTCTTCATTGAGAACAAAGGACAAACAACAACAGCCACATTGCAGTATTTACCATTGGCAAGTAATGTGTTATATGAGCATGGAATAATAAATTTAAAGGGTGAAATTGAGATTATGTGGTCCAGCCACTTAATGTTATTGCCTTAGTTTATCTTCTGCCAGCTTTTCTTCTACTTCACTAATTCTGTATTCTGAATATGTTATTCTGTATTTTGCTTCTTTGAAGAAACTATCCACTGTGGCTATGGTTTGGTTTTTTTCCCTGCAGATCTTGCGATAAAAGTATTAATTTTTTATCCCTTTGAGAACTAAATTTTCTGACATGTTTGTTCCTAATTTTTTTCTCACAGTTTTAATTTATCTTCTGAGCTCTTCTGGAATTCCTTGTTCCATGTACTTTGGATTCCATAAGTTTCTATGTTTTATCAGAAATTGCTTTACTTTACTTTTTCTTATATTTTTAAAGAGATCTTTGTACTCACTTTGAGAATATAGTTTCTAGTAATTCTGTCATCTAGTCTTAGTCTTTGTTGATTCTTTTACTTGTGCTTTGGCTGTTTAATTGGATTTTCTTCCTCTTGAATTCCTTGAATTCCTCTTGAATTCTTTTGTACTCTTGAAATGTTTATATTCCTAGTTATTTCTTGACTCTTTCTTTCTCCTTTAGTGTGTATTGCCACCCTTCCCACCCTCGTTGGCCTCCAAATTGAGATGGTTATAGCTTTCATTGCTCTGTTTGGGGGGAAATGACAAATAAAAGAATGTTCAACTCTAGAGTAGAAGAAAAACCTAGACGTCCGAAGTATATAGGTATGGGCAGCAGGCAAGGCCCAGGAGTGCTTGGTTTATAACAGTAGGTTAGATAATAGTGGGGGTCTGCAAGGGTGTAGAGGCAGATTAGATGGCAAAGCCTGCAGGGTCTTAGAAGAAGGTAGATGCAGTACTAATGGCTGGAAGTTTGGTCACTTATTTTTACTGATAAACTAAGGTGTAGTGCATATGTGTGCTACGTTTTCCTGGACTCAGTTCCCTCATCCATTTAACAGAAGCAATAACAGAATTTGCTGATTGATACAAAGTGGTCTCTCCACTTAGGGCAGATGACGCAGTCAGCAGCCCAAACCAGTATGAGTCTTAACTAACCAGCATTTAAGTATTCAAATAGTAGTGGATAGGGTAGGGGGTGGTTTGGGGAATGGGGAGAAGAGATAAGATAGGCATGTGGTCCAAACTCCAAGAAATTTTGGAGTAATTTGCTTTGAAGGTCTGCCTAACCTGTTGAACAAGCATATATTATATGCCTTCATTGTGTATGACATGACTGTCTTCCATATCCTAGAGTATTCCAAGCACAGCATTTATTTTTCCTGTGTAATCTTTGAAATGAGTGAGATGATTATGACTGTACTACAGCTCAGCAGTCACTAGAAAGGTACAGAGTAATAATGTAAGGCAGATTCAAATTGGAGGGTAGTCCAGAGCAGTCAAACCCTTTACCTTAATGGAATGTGACTGGAGCCAGATTAAAATGTAATTTGGAAATGTTTACGAAGATAAAAATGCAGTCTAACATAGATAATGTTAATTTGTGGCTTTTCAAGTATGCACCTGTATTTCTATTGGAGTTAGACACTACTGGTACAATATGTAGGATTTGATTGATCAAAATAAACCAAGACAGTGGAATATTAACTGTGAGGAATCTCATTACTCTGCAGGGTTCTGGATTTCTAATGAGAGGCTTTCTCTGTCATGCCCCAGAATCCACTTCTTTATGGTTAGCTTCACACAGTGGCAGTATACTTGTCTCTCAAGCCTTTCTCTCTGAATTGATGGCTTTTTCAGGAACCCCCATTTAAGGAATGACCTGGCCATCCAAGTCTTATTCTTCTTCAGGTTGTACTCCAGACTTTATCTGCCATCACCCCAACGTAGTTACTCTCTTTCCTATTCAACTTTTTATTATTTTATTGTATTAGAATATAAGCTTCCTGAGGACAAGTACTGTCCTTTTGCTTGTATCCTCAGCACTTAAGACATTGCCTAGAATAAAGCGGGTACTTAAGATATGTTTGTTAACTGACTGACTGAGAAATCAAACAATTTAGAAACCTCAAGATAGAGGTTCCCAAACTTTTTTGACCTACTGCCCCCTTTAAAAAAAATTACTCCGCCTCCCTGGAAATTTACTTTGTTTAACTCTTTAAAAGTTTGTTTTTGAAATTTATATCATTTCTACTGTTAACAAATTAGGTGAACAAGGAATAGTTTATCTGTTAGATTTCTGGAGAATCAAGGAATTTACGACCAAACAAGAGATAAAGAACATTAAGAAATTTAAAATGGATTGTTTTGATTACATTAAATTGAAAAGTTTTTACACAAACAAAGCCAACACAACCAAGAGTAGGAGGGAAGCAGAAAACTGGGAAAGAATTTTTACAACCAATGTTACTGATAAAGGCCTCATTTCTAAACTATATAGAGAACTGAGTCAAATTTACAAAAATATAAGTCATTCCCCAATTGATAAATGGTCAAAGGATATGAATAGGCAATTTTCAGAGGAAGAAATTAAAACTATCTATAGTCGTATGAAAAAATGCTCAAAATCACCATTTGTTAGAGAGATGCAAATCAAAACAGCTCTGAGGTACCATATCACACCTATCATCAGATTGGCTAACATGGAAAAACAGGAAAATGATAAATGTTGTAGAAGATGTGGGAAAGTTGAAATGCTGATTCATTGTTGGTGGAGCTGTGAGCTGATCCAACCATTTTAGAGAACAATTTGGAACTATGCCCAAAGGGCTATAAAAATATGCATACCCTTTGAACCAGCAATACCACTTCTAAGACTATATCCCAAAGAGATCATAAAAATGGGAAAAGGACCCACATGTACAAAAGTATTTATAGCGGATCTTTTCATAGTGGCCAAGAACTGGAAGTCGAGGAGATGCCCATCAGTTGGGGAATAACTGAACAAGTTGTGGTATATGAATATAATGGAATACTATTGTACTATAAGAAATGATGAACAGGCAGACTTCAGAAAAACCTGGAAAGACTTACATAAACTGATGCTGAGTGAGGGGAGCAGAACCAGGAGAACATTATACACAGTAAGAGCCACTGTGTTTGGGGACTGATTTTGGTAGATTTATCACTTCTCAGCAATGCAGGGACCTAAAACAGTTCCAAAGGACACATGATGGAAAATGCCAGCCACATCCAGAGAAAGAACTATGAAATGCAGAACAAAGCAGACTATTTTCTTTTTTGTTTTGTTTTATTTTGGGGTTTTTTTTTTCTTCATGGTTTTTCCCATTCATTACAATTCTTCTATGGAATATGACTAATGTGAAAATGTGTTTAATAGGAACATGTGTGTAGAGCCCATATTGTCTTTGGAAGGGAGGGAGGAGAGAAGGGGAGAAAATTTAAAACTTATAGAAGTGAATGTTTAAAACTGAAAAGAAATAATTTAATAAAAAAAATAAAAATTTTTTAAAAAAACAAAATATCTATTTTTTAAAATGCTGTGTCTTAAATTTAATAACTTGTAAATTTGTAGGGGCTTTTCCTGCATTGAAATTTTGATGATGTAATATTGCATCATCTAACTCTGTAGTGTTGTAAACAAGTTATTACACTCACATATTCCTGCCTATACATGCTGGCTTTCCCGACAGTGTGTTGCACACTAACCTGCCAACACTTGCTTGTTAAGACTTGTTGGCAGACTTGACCACTGATCACTTATAACTTGGATTTTGTGCATTTATTTGCAAAATAATGTAATCACTGCAATTTTAACTCTTAGAGAACAAATGAAACATGTTCTGAATGGTTTTTCAACATTTTCTTCTTTGCTTTCATCGCCGCTTTTTTTTGATTCACAGCCTCCCAGTTTAATGCAGCACCTTATTACTTCATCTTTCCAGTGTCCCCCAGGGGGCAGTAATGCCCACTTTGGGAACCTATGCCTTAAGGTATAAATAATATAACAATATGGGTATTGGACTTAACTTAGTAAGAAATTCAGGAAGAATAAATGTGATGTTTCTTTAAAAAAAAACACACAACCTAAGTATAGAAATATTTAAATTGCAATTTGTCAGAAAAAGACCTGATTTATAGCCTATTACAAATGTATCAGCTTGCTGTGTGATTAGTCAAAAAGTTAATGAGACCTTGGGTTGCATTGTAAAATAATTGCAGCATCCAGGAATAAGGAGGTGATAGTGATGGGGTCTGGAATGCTTTTGTCTGTAACCTCAGTTTGTAAAATCATATTTTTGTGTTCAGGTAGCTGTGTTTGTGATATCAGCCTGTGAAGCCAAGTTGTAAAACCACACTTTCCCCAGCCTAAAAGTCTTTTCCTTGAGCCAGCAGTCTGCCTGGCTACAGTAGCCATACCTATGAATACATCACCCAAGCATTCAAACAAACCCTTTAGTTTAGAGAAATGCATAGTCCCTCTCTTCTAAGTGGCCAGCTGCACCCAAAATCCTTGAACAACATTATCAGAAGAGATAACTCCCTCCAATGTGGCACTTCTTGAAGTCCCAGTCAGTCTAGCTTCCAAACTTGGCACCTCCTGAAATAATCAAGCCTACTCTCCCAACAGCCATATTGTCAAAGATGAGTAACAGACTGGACATATCTCAGTCAGCCCTGACCACAGGACCTAGTGATGTGTCAAGGCAAAAACCTAGTAGCCTCCCCCTCCCCCCCATCTCTCAGTGAATTATGGGCAATATGCCTGTTCTGTTGACACAAAAAGTACATGTCCTTTTAAGCACTGACCACTCCTAAATTCCTCCCTAATCCCTCCCTTACTCACCTAGTTAGCATAATTAATATCTGATTGACAGCTTTATAACTTTAAAACTTGTATCTCTAATTCCTGCCCTTTTGCAGATCCCCTTACTCTCCTCTCCTGCCTGCTGCAAAATCAGTGTAACAATAAACTTTTATAACTGCCAAAAGATTGCTTGAGTCTGGTAATTCATTTCAGACTAAAAGAACCCTCCAAGGATTTCCTAGAAATCCATCTCCCTCTCTCCCTCATCAATAGTGCCGTGATTATCCATCTTGTGATTTTTTTTAAGGGAGTACCTAGGATGATGACTTCAGAAACAAGACAAAACAACTCTTTTGTAGTAAGGAAGCTGCTTTACTTAAGATTCAAACTGTTTCAGTGAGAAACTGAATGCACCATAAGTTTGCAGTAACACTTTCACAAATATTTTCCAGCTATTTTTCCTCATTAACAGCATAAAACTACATCTTGTGAGCTGGCAAACTAATTCACTGTGCTTTGGAGATGTGAATTGATTCAGCCCCTTTACAAAACACTTTGGAATTTTGGAGAGGAAAAAAAATTACTAAATCATTCAGGCATAACTTAGTAATCAGTAATTTCATCATGGGGCTTACTTATCAAGGTTGTTAAAAGCAAGAAAAAAACTTTTTGTACTAAAAATGTTCTCAGTAGCCTTACTTACAATAGCAGAAGACTAGACCCCAAGCCATGTGCCCAACCACTAGGAAGTAACTGAATAAATTGTGGTGTAAAATTACCGCATCACAGAGTTGGAAGGTGAATATCATTGGTCATCTAGACTAAATCATACCAGGAAAAAAAAATCCTCATTATAACACTACAAAGTGATCCGCTGTTCTTTGCTTGAAGACCTCCAAGGAAGGGCAGCCACTACCCCCATGAGGTAATTCATTCTACTCTTAGACAGCTGTATGTAATGAGGTTTTTTCCTAATATCAAGCTTGGTTATTCCTCTCTCTGCTACTCTGGGTTTTGCTCTCTGAGACCAAATAGAGCAAGTCTAATCCTTCTTCCACATAACAGCCCTTCAAACATAGCTATCACCTGCACCATTCTCCCAGACTTCTCTGGTTCCCTTAGCCTCTGATCCTATGACATCAATTTCAAGGTCTTTCATCCCAGTTGTCTTCCACTGGACAATCTTTAGCTTATCAGATACTATTTAAATTGTGCCTCACATTGAACACTGCACTGTCCTAGCAGGTGGCAGATTCTCCATCCACTGACCAAGGATTTAGTATCCACTGAGACAAGGAGGAGGTTTTTGTTTTTTTGGTTTGTCTTTAAAAACATTCTTTGACTTAGCATTTTTATTGTCTTGTCTTCACTGGTGAAACTTATACTCAAAACTCAGGCAGAAAAAGGGGAGGAAGTGAAAGGTTTAGAAATCATCTCTAGATATTATTAACTCTGTTAATGATCTATAAGTGTTTCTCTTAAGACTGACAGAACAAAGGCTAATTTTTTTGTTTTACTTGGTTTTTGTAAATCTAGAAGCATGCACAACTTCATAAAAAGAATGAGTTTTTAGAAGGAAATAGAGAATTTAATTTGTAGTAGCAGAGAGGGAAGATTACCCTCTTGTGAGAATTTTTAGTAAATTCATCAAAATATGGTATTTATCTAAAAGGCAGGACCTAGTTATGGACCTAAATCTCTAAAATTACAAATAGAAATCTATAATCAAAAAAGATTCCAAGAGAATGTTTGTAACAGATCTCTTTCTCCTCCCATGTGAAGATGCCCAATTTGAAAGCTTTGCTTGACAAACAGGTCTAGTAAGACCAGTGAGAACATTATCCTGCTATATTGTGGCCTAAAGAGTAAACTGAGGATAGATAATTGCAAATGTTTTTTCCATTGATTGTACTTAAATATAATAGTTTGGTTTGCTAAATTATATTTAACTTTTTAAGCAAGTTATTTGGAAATAGTGTGTTGTAATGCAAGAATAATATTTTTTTTAAATTAGAAGATATGTGAGACTCCCTCGACCCTGGTCAAATTACTTGTATCTCTGGACCAGGTCTGTCTCTCTGTACCTTATTTTCCCCACTATAAAGTTAAAAAGTTGGACTACATAACTTGTTTTTGAGTCTTTTCAGTCGTTTCTGGCTCCTTGAAACCCCATTTGGGATTTTCTTGGCAAAACTACTGGAGTGGTTTGCCATTTCCATCTCCAGCTCATTTTATAGATGAGGTAACTGAGGCAAACAGGATGAAATGAGTTGTCCAGGGTCACACAGCTAGAAAGTGCCTGAGGCCAAATTTGACTTCAAGCCCTGTGCTTTATATATTATGGCCTGATAACCTCTACTTTCCTTGAAAGTTTTTATGTTTTAAATGCATGTCTGTATACAAATTAGGTATTGGTGAAGTATTGATTTCCCTAAGACTTAGCTACAGGAAGTCACTTTTTTTTGGTCCCAGATCCAGGACATCCCCTGCAGGGCAGGATAGAGGATGCCCTGGACCTGGATTCAGATCCAGTCTCTGCTGTTTATTCCCTGGATGGTCTTGGCAAGTCACTTAGCCTCTCTCAAGTCCTTATCTGTAAAATGAGTAGGTTAAACTAAATGGCCTTGGAGCCCCAGTTCTAATGTAATGTAACTGGCTTCTGTCTTGTTTTGACTTTTCTCAAAAACCCAAATGTATTATGCAAAATTGCATTTTTCCTGGGTAAAAACATTTTTGTTTCTAATTCTGCTGGATCTATAACAGCATATTGTATTAAATATTGATTGCTTCAAGAAATTAAACCTGATAAATAAAAACTGATCTAATTACCTTAGCATAAACAGGCATGCAAAAGATATATAAGTAGCACATCTTTCTCCCCCACCCTCTCCTTCTGAGTCTTGAGATCATCTAGGCTATGCCAGCAGAGCACAAGCCCTGGCACATCCTTCTTAGGCTGGAAAGACTGTGAGGGGGTCCTGGTGATAGACTGTATCTGTAGTCTGAGGATCACTCAAGCCAGAGCTCATCTACAAGATGGCCACAGATTTTTTGCCCTGTAGCAACTACCAAAGGCCAATAGAGGGGTTGTAATGTTCATACCCATACCGACAATTAAAGATTCTTGAAATATATGAAGAAATTTCAAAAAATAATAAAGTATCTTAGTGTGTTAGATTTTTCTACTAAATTTATTATCTTGTTGTTTGTTCTTTGTTCTCCAAGAGGACCATGACATCAGGAAGGTGATGCCATGACATCCAAGTGAATTGGATTTTAGTGAGGCAGGGCTGTGCAAGGTCACCTGCCTCACTTTTCCCTCCGGAGACACCTGGGTTCAGTGGCGAGATATTGGCCTTGTTACACCATAGTGTAACTCTGTATGTATGTTCAGCTTCCCATTATTCCTGTAACTGGAATAGAAACCAAGGTCTAGAGAGTCCTAACTCAGAATGGTTCATCCAAACATCATTTTGATTTGGCTTCAAAATTGAGTTGCCCTGTATTTAATCCTAGATCTCTCTACTTTGAACTCTCTGGTGTTTGGTTTGGGATTATGGTGCTATGACATGGATAAGTCAGTCACTCGTGGATAACAGAACTGTCATTGATGAATCATTTACAAAACAAGGCCTATTGAAACACCTAGGTGTGGGCGTTTCTGGTTCCTTTACATTCATTGCCCTTGAGTCACTTGGTAACCATGTGTTCGTTACTCAGAAATATTATGTGATAGCTGTATCTTTTTTTCTCATGTTATTATCAGTTGTATTGATCTCATTAGATAAAGTATAAGTGCAGCTAATGAAAATATTGTCATTTTAATAATCATCAGATCTTGACTATCTACCTGGTGAATGTCTTGTGTTTCTCTGTTTTTTTAAAGGCTTCCCTCTGATCTCCTCTTGTAATGAGTTTGAGGCCTGCCTGAGGTATGATCTGCAGCTGATAAGGACAGTAGAAATCAAAGTACAATCTTTTCACTTTATAGATGAGGGACTTGAGGCCCAGAGTAGGGAAAAGATTTCTCTGAAGTAATACAGATAATTGTTGGCACAATTAGGACTGGAGTCTGTATCTTCCGATTCTCAGCACATTGTTCTTCCTTTCACAACAATACAGACCAGGATACAAATGGTTCTTCAGGCTTTTATTCCTGCCCCACTTAATAATGTAAAGCCAACCAACAGGTACTGCTTTTACTACTCACTGCCCTCTCCAGTGCATCCTTCACAGCATTGTCCTGTGTTTCTTCTTTGTGCACTGATCTCATTGTATCACTTCTGCCCAAAAATGCTTTAGAGGTGTCCTGTTACTGCCTACTGAACAAAATCCAAAATTCTTAGCCTAATTTTGAAGACAGTCTGCAACCTGTCACCAACCCAGTTTCCCATGTTTACCCCACCGTGGACTTGAGCCAAATTGGATCTGTCCTAACAAAGTGTTGCCACCTGCAAAAACATGACCTTCCTTTAGAGACAGCTCAGACAAAGCCTTCATGCACCCTGCCAGGCAGAAGGGATCTCTCCTTCGTACCTTGCATGGTACTTCATTTACAACTCAGCGCACTTTTCTTGTCCTCTTCATATCACGTGCCCAGAATCTCGGTTGGCAAGCATTTCAGAAGTCATCTAGTTCAGTATATAGTGGAAAGAGGGTTGAAGTTAGAATCAGAATACCTAAGCTAAGATCCCAGCTCTTCCGTTTGTTAGCTGTATGACTCTTAGTAAGCAACTTGCTCCATTTGGATCCTCTGTTGCCTTAAAATGGTGTTAATGGTGTCATTTCCTTCACTTCTTCCATCTCAGGATTTGGGGTGGCTGCAGGTGCTTTGTAAGCCCCAGCAGTCAGTCAGCTTTTATCATTGTCATTGTTAGTGGAAAGTCTTAAGGAAGATTGTGACTCGGGCATCCCTTCTCTGCTTGTGTGACCTTGGGGAAAATCACTTAATATCCCCGAGCCTCACTTTCTTCTGTTAATAAGGAGGTTGAATTACACTCTCCCTTAGGATCCCTTCTGGCCATAAAATCCTCCATGTTGTGGATTCTTAACCTGGGGCGGGGAGGGGGAGGGAAGGGGAGTGCCTGTGAACTGATTGAATACAGTTGGTTTCCTTTGTAACCCCATGTAATTTATTTTACACATTCAGAAACATTATTCTGAGAATAACTTCATAACTTCTGTTACCAGCCAGAGGGGCTCATAATAGAAAAAACCTTAAGTGCCCTTTCTAGAAATCTTGGTGTAGTGAAAAATAATACTGGATTTTCAGGCAAATTATGTTAGCTTGATCCTTCCTGTGTGACCTAAAGCAAATCCCTTAACCTCTCCAGGTGTCAGTTTCTTCATCTGTTAAAGAGAAGAAGATGTCTGTGGTCCCTTGCACCAAATCTGATCTTATAGCAAGAAATACATGCTTTTCCCTCCCAATGAAAAAAAAATCTGATTTTAATACATATCAACAAAAATGAGCATTTCCAAAAATACAGTAGAACAGAAAGAAAATTTTGAACATAAAACTCCCAATTTCTGTTATATACAGTTTGCCAAAAAATGCCCTCTCTACCAGCCCTGCTTTCCAGCTGAATAATTCCAGTAAGGTGATTCTAAAGGAACGCAGGTATCCCTTCTCCACCAAAATGTTAACATGACCTGTTACCAGTGATGAGGAGGTAAGCCCAAGGATCTCTCTGCCAATCCTGAAGAAGATGCAATCTGGCTATTTTTTCAGATGCGACATTCCCCACCTATGTAGTAGCCACAGCTGCTAAAAACCTAGAAGGAAAAATTATCCCTGCCAGAGGCCTTGTAATTGTCAAATGGCTCAGCATTAGAAATGGCTGTGGTTTTATCTGGGAAATTACATCAAAAAAGTTGCATTTCCAGCTACACCCTAAGAACCATAGAGCCCTTCATCTGACTTGGAATTGACAACTTCTCAATGTGTTGTCTCCATTTAGACTTGGAGCAAAGACTGTCTTCCTTTTTCTACTCAATCCCAGTAGCTTAGTACAGGGCTTACTATATTTTTATGTTCATTTATTGATTTATTTGTGTTGAAGGCAAGATGATTTATCTTTCTTTCTTGCCACCTAACACAGAACTCTCTCTATATAGTAGACCCTTAATTAAACAGCTGGTATATAACAGTGCTCAGCACATAGGGGCTTTAGTAAATTCTTGTTAAATGAGTCAAAGAATGAATATTTGGTGCCTTTAATTAAGTGTAGAATAGAGAAGGGAGGATAAGTGGTATAAGCTGATCCATAAAAGCATGTGAGCAATAAGGAGTTAGTTGAAATTACTCTACTGAGGAATATTTAGCATATTTCAACTTGGCTGGTATTAATTTGATTTCTATTTATATTACTTCTTGGTTAAGTAACAGAACTCTGTTTTAAACTGGTGATTTGCAAAGTATTTTATTATTTTAGGCCAGAGTTCTTTAAGCTCCTTCGTAGCATGAAACATGAAATCTTCATTCAGCCCATGGAGAGGGTTGGGATTTGTGATTCAGGAAAACAGTTCAGAATTGAGGGAGGCAGCATTGGTGTAATGGAAACTGCACTGGACCTAGAACCAGAGAACCTGTTTTCGAATTCCAGCTCTTCTTCTTACTACTTCTGAGCCTTGAGTAAGTCACTTTCCTTCTCTGGTCCTCCATTTTCTCATCTGTAAAATGAAGGGGTTAGACTAGGTAGTATCGAAAGTCCCTTTGAGTTGTAAATCTATGATCCTTTGATCTATATTTTTTGTTTTCTATTCTGAATTGAATAAACACTAAATATAATGGAATACTTTTAGTAGATCAGGAAAAGAAGACTGCACATACAACTTGCTTTTCTTCTGAAATGTATAGTAAATTTAATATGTAATTTTCAAAGCTGTCTTGCTTGTCTGTGGTTCTTTCTGGCCTCCTCTTCTTTTGTGCATTTAAAAAAAATGCTCTGGTGGCCCTTTTTTCTTTGTACAAGGCTTCCTTGTCTCTACCTCTCCCATTTCCTTCTACCTCTTCATTGGGATATGGAGAGAGGAAAAAAAAAACAACCCTTGTTTTCAGTCAAGCAAAACTGATTTCCATGGTTGTGTCTAAAAATGTGTGTTTGGTTTTGCCACTTGAATATATCAGCCCTGTCAGAAGATGACAATCATGTTTCATCCTTGGTCCTTTGGAGTCATGATTGATCACGACATTGAACTGAGTTCTTAATTTTTTTTTAATGAGTTCTTAATTCTTACAGAGTTGTTTTTATAATGTTATTGTATAATCTGTTCTAGTTCTGCTCACTTTACTCTGTGTCGGTTCATGCAATTCTTCCCAGGCTTTTCTGAAACTTTCCTCTTCATCATTTCTTACAGCATAGTACTATTCCGTCACATTTGTATGGCTCTTATTCTTATAAATTTGAATCAGTTTCTTATTATCTTGGATATGAGATCTTTGTTAGAGAAATATGGTAAAAGTTTTTTTTTTTTCCATCTGAGTTGTTTCTCTTCTCATTTTAAGTACATTGATTTGGTCGGAGCCAAGTCTTTCTAAATTTTATCTTCTTTGCTCCTCTTGCTATACTGTTTGATCATGAATTCTTCCCCTATTCAAAGTTGTAAAAAAAAAATGCTTTCTTGTTTATGATGGGACCTCTTGTGTCATGCATTTAAGTCATATATTTCTATCAGTCTGCTTTCCAGTTTTATCAGTTTTTGTCAGATGGACCTCTTGTGTCATGCATTTAAGTCATATATTTCTATCAGTCTGCTTTCCAGTTTTATCAGTTTTTGTCAGATGGACCTCTTGTGTCATGCATTTAAGTCATATATTTCTATCAGTCTGCTTTCCAGTTTTATCAGTTTTTGTCAGATAGTATTAGTTTCAGCCCTATTTTCTTTTTCCTCTATACTATTTCACTTGCTAATCTCATCGCTTCTCATGGATTCAATTATGTCTGTACTGATGATCATATCTCTTTATCCAGCCCCAATATCTCTGTAGACTTTTCATCTCATGTCTCACTTTTAGTCTCATGTCTATTGGATATCTTAAATTGGATGTCCTTTTGACATCTTAAACTATTTTGAACTAAAAACTTAAAATATGTCCAAAACAACTCACTTCTCCCCCAAAAGCACTTCCTGCTTATCCTGTGATTTTCAAGGGTACCGTTGTCCTTTCAGTCACCCACACTCCCAATTCAGGTATCATCCTGGGCACCTTACTCTCTCACTTCCTCCACCCCCTGTATTAAGTGTGCTGCCATTTCTCACTTTTAGGACCCTCACATTTCTCAGATACACCCTCTTCTCTGACATTGTAACGAACACTATTGCAAGCCCTCTTCACCTCACACTTGGACTCCTGCTATGTCCTGCCAGTTGACCTCTCTGCCTCATGTCTCCTCATTCCAGTTTGTCTTCCATTCATCTTTCAAAGTGATCTTCCCAAAGTGCAGGTCTCACCAGGGCACTTCCTTCTCAATAAACTCACAGTAGGCTCCCCATTACCTCCAGGATAAAATAGAAAAAAATCTTGTTTGGCATTAAAAATCCTTTATAACCAGTCTTCTGATACCTCTCTCTCCTCTACATTCTCTGCTATCCATGGACGCTGACCTCCTTGCTATTCCTTGCACAAAACACTTCCTTTCCCCCTTCCAGGCATTTTCAGTGGTTGTCTCCCATGCCTGGAGTTGTCTCCCTTCACATCTCTGCCTACTGGTTTACTTCAAGTCTGCCCTAAAATCCTGCCTTCTGCAGGAAGACTTTCTGGATCCTTCCCTCTTTTTTCCCCCTAATCACTTCCCTCTGTTGATTATTTACAATTTATCCTCTATGTAGCTTACATAGTTACTTACATTTGGGTACCCTGTGCTTAGCATAGTTCCTGGCACATAGTGGATACTTTAAAAATATTCGTTGATCAACTCAGTAGCTAGAATCTTTAGATTTTTCTAGCTTTGATCTTTGAGGAGTAGGCACTTTTATTTCCTTCAGGGCCTTGCTTAGTTCCTTCTTTATAGAATTACAAATAACAAGCTACATTCTTCTGGATCTTCACAATTTACAGAATTTCTTTATACCTCTTTGAAGTGAGCCTTATTATTCATCCCAATGTTGGAAGTGAAAAAATTGGGAGACAGAGATCATTTGGGCATCCTCATGATATGGAATCTGGCTGGTGTCAGTAAAGAGAATTGATCCCAAGTCTTACCGTAGACAAGACTTCAACAAATTGGAGCCTGTCTAGAGGAGGGCAATGAAGGTAGTGAGAACTAGAAACTGTTCTTTAAAGGATTGCTTGAAGGAGATGGGAATGAAGGGATGATTTCTGCATGGTAGCAGCCTTCCTTATTTAAAATATCCCCATATGGAAAAGAGATGTGACTTAGTCTGTGTGGTCCCAGAAAGCAAAAGTAGGAGCAGATGTTGGAGTTTGCAGAGTAAGGAAAAGTATCCAACAATTAAAGTCCACAAACAAAGTGGACTGAGTTGTTTGTCCTAGCCCTCAGTAAAGGTCATCAGAGGATCAGTAACTTTTTGTGAAGTGTGTTATACGAGAGATTTTCTGCTAAAGTACAGTATGTGCCAGTTGGCCTCTGAAGTCCTTTCCAGTTTAGTGATTCTATGACTTTTTCTAAGTTTCGTATTCTTTCTTCTGCTTTAGAGCTAAGGACTATACTTAGTAGTGTGTATTCAGTTTCTTCCAGAACCAAAGCAATGATTAGACTCTATTAGAATATGGTGGTGGTGTGGCACTGAGTGTATAGAATGGTCTCTTACTGAGAAAATAAGGAATTATTGGGTGCTTTTTTTTTCTTTTTTTTTTGGAGGGCAATTGGGGTTAAGTGACTTGCCCAAAGTCACACAGCTAGTTAGTGTGTCAAGTGTCTGAGGCCGGATTTGAACTCAGGACCTCCTGACTCCAGGGCTAGTGCTCTACTCACTGCACCACCTAGCCGCCCCCTATTGGGTGCTTTTAACTATAGTTATGATTTACGAGATGGTTTCTGAGTCAGTATTCTTTAAAAATTCCTTTTCCTTTGGCATGATTTAATCACTTAATTTTATACAGCATAATTGTCATCATTTTTTCCCCTTGAAATGATTCCAAAGCAGAATGGTTCTGTCACTGACAAATTTATCTCCGTTATACTGGGCCTCTATTTCTTCCTCTGTAAAATAAGGGAGCTGGAGAAGATGATCTTAAACATAATTTCTACTCTTAGGATATTGTAAGTCTTAAGTAACACAGCATATTGTAATGGAAAGACTACATTGGACTTGGCAGTCAAATGGTCTGTGTTTCATACACTTTTCATATTTCCTAATAACTATGTGATAGTGGCCAAAATGCATATATAATGAGCTTAATAGTACCTAAACCGTACGTTTCACAGGGTCAATATAATATAAACTGTAAAATGCTGTAGAAATAAGAATTGTTTCTGTGAAATGCTTTCCAGCTCTAATGTCCTGTGAACTTAGAATTTTACAGGTAGGAAGTAGGAACGTGAATAGGTGTTTGCCATCGAGAAACCAGTTTATCTGCTTATTGCCTGTACTTTGTGACAGAGGAGGTTTCTAATGCAGACAAAATATTACACTTGGATTGTATGTTATTGTTATTATTATCTGAACTGTTGACAATCAAGATGGATTATAATGTTAGAACAGTGGTGTTGAATAATGTTATTTAGCATTGATAATTTAATAGAAGTGAATAGTGTCAGAGCTAAGAGACTCTAGAGATCATTAAATCTAAACTGTGTGTTTTAATTGAGCTCCTGAGAAATGACTTGATTATCTGAAAGACACTCCAGGCTAGTGTCAGGGTCAGGAGTTGTAACTGAGATCTCCTGAATCCAAGCCAAGGCTCTTTTTACTAAACTGGAGCTCTTTTCTGTCAAGACTCTGGCTTTGAGCAAAATGTGTAGATTTCATTTTAATATTTATAACCATATTTTTGCACCTGTTACTTCACATTGATGGGGTTTCTCATGTTATAATATCTTCTCGTAGATAGTCTTGTGATGTCACATGGCAGCTATTATGCCTTCATATAAAATTCCTTAGTGCTTCTCTGAAACAGATGTTAGGGCTTTGACAATAGAAGAAAAAACATTGAGCTCGAAGTCAAGATCTTAGGGACTTTTAGCTAAGATAGCTGCCTGACAAGAAACAGACCATCCAGTTCGCATACACCTTACTCCCAACAAAACCCTGAAATTTGTACTTGACTACATCATGATCAACAAAGCCAATGATTTTTAGATACAGTGTCTTTTTCTACCTCATACCTGCACAAAAGTCAACTAGAAGCCCATAGAAAATAGAAAAGCAAACTGTCATTAAAGTCATTGCCAGAGTAGTTATACAAGCTGGTGGCCTTCCAGCATAACCGTAGGCATCTCAGAGACAGTTGTAGCCTTCAGGATCCATGTCCTTAGGCATCCAGAGTAGACCTTCTTCCTCACTTGAAAGCCTTGGAAAGATTGGAATCTTGGGTATCAGAACAATTTATAAGAAGGACAATGTTGTAAGAAAAACAACTTTGAATGACTTCAGAAGTCTGATCAATGCAGTGACAAGCTTTGTCTCAGTGGAGCTGTGATGAAACACATTACCTACTTCCTAACAGAAAAAACGTTTTGTAGTGTGAACAGAGACATGTATTTTTGGACATCTGTGGATTTTTTTTTTGTTTGTTTGACTGTGCATGTTATGGGGATTTTTTTTCCTCTGTGTTTTTCGATGGTAAAGAATGTTACAAATGTTGAACAAAAAAGAAAAACACAGAACAAAAGGAAGTTCAGGAGGAAGCAAAGAAGTAGGACAATTTTGAAAGTAACATGTAGAATTAATAATACTTTTTGAAAAGGAAGCAGTATGGAACGGAGATTGATGGCATCATATACGTTTTGTATTGTTCTCTATATGTAGAAATGGCATTTTTGCCCAGCTGTAAGTTTGGAGTAAAAGCATTCTAATTCTGCTTTTTATCACTGACTAGCTGTATAGAATATCGGGAGTCAGAGGAAAGATTTCTTCTATGTAAATTTGTATTGTATCCTTGCAGAATATCCTTTTATACTATATTTAAGCAAACCTCATTTTCTCAGGAAGGCAAAGACAGGTAAGAATCAGGAAGCACTTATTTATTAAGCACTTCCTGTGTGCCAGGCATTGTTCTTAGTGCTGGAGATGGAATGGAAAACACAAGGGTTGGTCAAGCAACTTACATTGTAATGAGGGTGTAGAGTAGGAGGCAGCATGTACATAATGACATGAGGTACGTAAAGCAAGGATAAATTTCTTAGAGTCTTAGAGTGGAAGAAGGCATCGCAGCTAGAAGGAAAAATATTTAGGGTTATGGCAGTCTCTTATAAGAATGTCAGGCATTACGGAGAAAGAATTTCCTAACTCTAGTGGACTTCATCCGTCAGCCTCAGTTCATGAAGCCTGACAGTGACTACCCAGGAACTGATTCTCCATCTGCGTGAGTCTTTTTTGTCAGTTTCTCTGTTGCATTTTTATTAAAGCTGTTAGGAAAAGATCTTGTTCAAATCTTTGGCCTCATCAATGGCATCCAGCTCCATTACAAAATGAAATCAGTGGGCAGCTAGGTGGCACGGTGAATAGAGCACTGGCCCTGAAGTCAGGAGGACCTGAGTTCATATCTGGCCTCAGACACTTCACACACACACACACACACACACACACACACACACACACACACACACACTAGCTGTGTGACCTTGGGCAAGTCACTTAACCCCAATTGCCCCCCCAAAAAGGCCAAAAAAAAATTTTTAAATAAAACAATTCTTATTTTTAAAAAAAAACAACAAAATGAAATCAAGGTCAATTAGGCCCTGTCTCACAAATTATATCTGCCAGGAGCTCACAGCTAGAAAGTCATCCAGATGCACTTCACAGAAATCAATTATTTGAAAACTGACTTTGGTGCTTCAACGTTACTTTGCACCATGTTGACCAGCTTTAAACAGTTCCCATGATATTCATATTCTCATTAGTCACCACCTGGTTCAAAACTTTCATGATGAGATTTGTTCTTTTTCAGCACAAAGCTGAAAATCATGAGGGTCTTCCTACATAATTTTGATGTGGAGACTGAATCCAAGTAATGATGGGATTGGGCTTCACCATATAAACACATTTCATATTGAAAACACTAGGTGGGGGCGGCTAGGTGGCGCAGTGAATAGAGAACCAGCCCTGGAGTCAGGAGTACCTGAGTTCAAATCCGGCCCCAGACACTTAACACAAAAAACTAGCCGTGTGACCTTGGGCAAGTCACTTAACCCCAGCTGCCCTCCAAAAAGAAAAAAAGAAAACACTAGGTGATCTTTCTGAGGCTGAGAGTCAGCTTTCCTTCTTCTAACTCTCTGCTTGAGTTATAAATTCTCACGTGAAGTAGAATGCCTAGATTGGTCAAGTGCACACAGGAAAGAAGGATGGGAGGTTTGCCTTTAGTTGAAATTGCACCAATTTCGATCTGTGGATAGAATTTCCAGGAACCACTTGGCCTTTCCACATCCCTGTATCTGGTTTGGAAACAAATGCAGCTTTTCCTGTGCCAGTTTCTGTATTACTGCTTGTAATCTCTTCATCTCCTTGACTTGGAGAGGAAATAAGAGAAGGCGCACGATGGGGTAAAAGGACTGGGAGAATATTTGCAGAACACACAGAAATCTATGGAGACCAGCAATGCTAATAAAGTGATCAGGCTGCAGGCTGGGGCAGGGGGAACGTCAAATATGCTCAGTCTCAGAACGTACGGAGGTTACTGAAGAAAGTTCAGGACATCAAAACAGGGTTTATTATGTTGGGGAAAAGAGAAGTTTCAAGAAACTACTAGTGGGCATGGATGGACAATGGAAAGAAAGTGCAGCTGCTCCACTCTTTTGTGCTTCATTTTTTCCCTCTGCCTGGGAGGATAATCTCCGGTCCTGAAAAGGATGAAACAGAAACATCTAAAAGGAAATTCATGCCCATGATGCGTAGAGAGCATTAAGAGAGCACCTAGCAGCTCCTGAGCAGTTCCGGTAAGCAGGCTGACCTGGACTGCATTTAAGAAACTGACAGTCTTGAAGTTTACAGACTATAGGCCAATGAGTGGGTAAAATTCCATACCTTACAGTCAGTGTTTAGTAGAAGAAGAAAAAGAACCATCCTGCCTTAGGATGAAAAATGAACAGAAGTGACTGGGGAGGCTTTTTGGCTTTTTGCCAGCTTTTTCTTTCACTGTGGCTTTTTTTAAAACAGCAGAGTTGTTTTTCAGTCCTCCCTCCCTCCTTTATGGCCAAGAGAAGTTTGAGCAGAACTGTCTAACAAAAGAAATGTCTGATGATGTAGGTGCACCATTCCAGAATTACAGCTCTCCCTCCTCTTTTACTTTTTAAGAAATGAGTGCAGTTGCTTCAGTTAATATGACTGCAGGAACTTTTAGTGATGGCTTCTATAACTGTCTTTGTCATTTTGGGGTGGAATTATATTCCAGTGCTTTGTATGCCTTGTTTTGTTCAGCTATTGCTCTGGTGTCCATTATGGACACCACTTTGTTTCCAATTTTTTGCTACTACAAAGAATACTGATGTGACTGTTTCATCATATGTGTGGCTCTTCTGTTTGACCTCCTTCTAACATATCCCTGGTAATGGATTGGATGAATCAACACAGTTTAGTGACTTTTCTAGCATAATTCTAAATTGTTTTTCAGAACTGTTAGACAAGTTCATAGATCAGCTAATAATGCATTCGTGTTCCTATTTCTCTGCCTTCCTCCAACATTGATTATTGTTTTATTGTCTTTTATTATCTTTGTCAGTTTGATGGATTTAAATGGTGGAGTCAGTCATTCATTTGCAAGTATTTATGAAACATCTACTTTGTGCCAGGGACTGTCCTAAATTCAGGGAATGCAAAGGTAAAAGACAATTTGTGCTCTGAAGGAGTTCATGGTCTACTGAAGTTATTTTAACTTTACTTTCCCTTATTTGTTCATGTAGTGATTGATGCTTCTTAACTGCTTCTCTATGGGAAAGTGGTCACAATTTGTCAGTTCTTTACATATCTTGGGTGTTAGACTTATCAGAAGTATTTGAGTTTTCACCCCATCAGTAATTTCTCTTCTTTTGCTAGTTACATTGATTTTGTTGGAGTAAAAGTCTTTTCATTTTTTGTAATTAGAATCTAATTATTATGATTACCTCTATCCTCCTGATGATGAATTTTCCCTTTAGCCACAGTTTTGAAAGACACTCTTCCTTCCACTTGCTGATTTGTTTTATGAGGCACTCCTAATTTGGAGTTTATAATGGTATGTTTTAAGATGGTATTTGAAACCTATTTTCTGTCTAACTGCTTTCTGGTTTTCCTAGAAGTTCTTTTAAAAATTTTTTTTTTTAATTTTATTGATTTTTTTTTATCACCTAAATTTTCACCTGTATCCTTCCATTTTCCTCATCCCAGAGAGCTATTCTTTCTACCATTAATAGGGAGTTATTCCCATGTAAATTCTGGTATTGAGTTTCTTGAACATTGGAGCTATTGTATTTTATTACTTCTGTGTGTTGCTTGTGTAATCTGTAACACTGGTCTACATTTTTATTTCATGACCAGTAGCAAAGATTTTTTATGAATACCAAATCTCAAACTGTACTTTTAAGCAGTAATTCTTTGAGCATGTGGTTCTACTTGTTTTCATTTTTTCCCTTGAGATACCAGACATCTGTTCTTCTAAGCATATTTTGTTCGTTTGGTTCTGTAAAGTAATCTCTTTCCCTATTATAATTTGATGCTCTTCTAGACATGCTGATTATAACAAGAGAAAAGGGAAAGTAAAGATAGCAACATTGTTAGAAAGAGGCAAAAGTTAGAGATAATGTGTTTCATTTATTTTTATTTTTTTTTTATTTTTGCTTTTTGGAGGGGAGAGGGCAGGGCAATTGGGGTTAAGTGACTTGCCCAAGGTCACCCAGTTAGTAAGTGTAAAGTGTCTACAGTCAAATTTGAACTCAGGTCCTCCTGACTCCAGGGCTGGTGCTATTCCCTGTGCCACCTAACTGCCCCCATTTATTTTTTTTAAAGGAAATTTTTACTTTCAGTTCCAAATTCTATTCCTTCAGCGTCCATTCATTGAGAAGGCAAGAAATGATACCCATTTATATGTACAAAATCATGCAGCACATGTTTTCACAATATAATGTGGTTTATTTAGGAAAAAAATTCTTAAGTGAAGAAACTAACAAAGATTATTTAAGGCCCTAGTAAAGTAGCAGAATATAAAATAAGTTCAGGAAAATCATCAACAGTTCAATACAAACCTAACAAAATTAGGAGGAAATAATAGGAATTGGAACTCCATTGAGAACTACAATTGCATAAAATATCTGGTGGTTACCACTTTAGATTTTAATTAATATGTCTATAAGATACTATAGAATTAGAGGAAATCACAAATAGATTTATTATTCATTATTAGGTCAGGCCAATATAATAAAAATGACATTGTTAGTTTAACTAATATATAGATTTGGTCCTATGCTAATTAATCTACCAAGGAATTACTTTACAGAACTTAAGAAAATAGTAACAAAATGTGTTTAGGAGAGAAAAGTCTAGAACCTGTATTCACTTTCCTAATACTGTGCTTATTTGTGTACCTGGTGTATACTTCTAGTTAAGCTTCTTGAGGTTGGAGACTTATTTTATTTTTGTCTTTGCTTTGCCTAGCACCTAGCAAGGTACCTTATTAATAGTAGGCACTCAGTAAATATTTCTTTAATTATATTGACCAACCTCATCCCCGCCTCCTCCCTTCCCCCATTGTATTTTTTGGATCAGGCTACTAGATGGGTAGACCAGGTGACTGCTATGGATAGAATTACCTAGATGTTGGCAAAACACTGAATAGTCTTTCCTGCTAGTCTCCTGAACACGATGTAGGAATGTGGATTTCATGATAGTGCAGTGAATATTGGAACTGGTTAGATGACTGGACTCAATCTTTAATGATTATGATTAGATCAAATGATATGATCGGCTTGGAAAAATTGTCCCTGGAGTGTGTATCCTGGTGTTCTGTGCTCTGCCCAGTGTTATTGAATGTTTTCAGCAATGATTTGGTTAAAGGCCTGTAGGTGACAAGTGCATCAAATTTGCAAATGACATATAAGGAGCTAGAAGAAGGGACAGCAAAAGATCTTGTCAGACTTGAAGTTGGGGCAAAATCTAATCAGATGAAATCTAAATAGAGATAATTTCAGAAATGCTGGTTTAAAATCCCACCTTTTTCATTACCTTTCTACCATTGGTAAAGTTACTGAACCTCTTGAGTCTCAGTTTCCTTATTTGCAAAGTGAGTGAGTTGGAATACATTGCCTATGAGAGCTCTTTGAGCTCTAACTCTGTCATCCTAAATTCTGACACTTGGTTCAAATAAATAACCTGGCAGGGATAAAATACTGGTGGCATGGGTAGACAGCGGCTGGTCTGAAAAAGATAATGGTGCTTTATTGGGCTGCAAACTCAGTGAGAGTCAACATTGTGATATGGTGAGCCAGAAAGCTAATACTGTCTAAGAGATGTGCACAGTCCTTAATAAATGCCTGGTGATTGATTATTTAGTCATATTCTTGCTATTTTCTGTATTGTTCAGCCCGCATCTGGAGTATTATTTTTACTTCTGGATGCTACAGTTTAGGAAGGCATTAATATGAGGAGAAATGGGTGGATGTTTAAGGAGGCAAATTGAAGGGTCATATCAGGAAATCCTCACTAACAGCCTTTCAAAAATGGAATAGGATGCCTTGGTAGGCAATGGATTGTTCCTGTGTAGAATTCTTTAAGCAGAAGCTAGTTGATCACTTATTAGGTAGATTCTTTTGGAAATTTTTGTTAAAGCGTGGGTTGGAATAGATAGTATTTTAGGGCCCTTTCAAATCAGTGTGATTCATTTGTCTAGGGATGAACTCATTGTCCCATTCTCTTGTAATATTTTATGACTCTGTCTGCAGCTTGATTCTGTGCTCAAAGACAAAAGATAATTCTGTTGTTTGGAACAGAGAGATTCATGGAATATATATATATATATATATATATATGAATATATATATTCATAGGATCCAGAGCTGGATAGATGAAATTCTCATAGAGATGAAAATTAAGAAATCAAAGTTAACCACCAGCCAGAAACACTGTATGTTCAGAGGTCACTTGGCAAATTAATTGACTGAACTAAAAAAATAGATCCATGTTTCTGAGCTGCAAGTGCATTTTTCTCACTGCTCTCATGAAGTTATTTGCGGGCCTTTTTATTCGGAAAATACCAGCCTTAAGAAAACAGGTACAACAAGCCCCAGGCTTGTCTTCTAGGTATAAGTTCCAAGTTGTACTGTTGGCACAGATTCACCTTCTTTCTCTTTAAACTCAAATTACTATGTTGTGAATACAAAAACATATATATGACTTCATACCTGTCATTAATGTGGGTGGATAAGATATGAAACCAGTACTGTATCCAAACATGCATGTCGCTCCCCAGTGTTCCCTAAAGAGCTGTCGTGGTCAGTTTGTCACAAGTTAGATCATTTTTCCAATGTAGGCAAAAGGTCCTGAAGGAGAGATTTTGATGAATGATCGTTGTGCATCTATCACAGTTGTTTGGTGATATAGTAGAATAATTCTGGATTGGAAGTCAGGGGTGTGGGTTTTAGTCCCAGATCTTCTTCTTAACTGTGACCCTGAGCAAGACACTTCATCTTTGTGGGTCTCAGTTTTATTATCTGTAAAATAAGGAAGTTCAAAGTTCTCATATTATGCAATTCTAGTATTTGAGGTTAGGTGGGATGAATATTTGGAAGTATCAAGAATTCGTTGACTCTCATTGTACATCATTTTTCTTTCTCTGTCAGCTTAATTCTTAGAAGCTGTTCGCTTAATAACATGCATTCCTACATAGGTCTTGATTCATAGCCTCTGTATTCACATAATAACTTTCTCTTCTCTGAAAATGATTGTTGTTTGCCCAGTGATGTTATCATTACTGAGATTTGATATGCTTAAGAATGGAGGTAGAGACCTGTGTCATAAAAGCTCTGTAGAAAAAGCTTGGTTAGTTAGAATGGCAGCCTCTGGTTGCTCTATATCCCTTCTGCTAGACCTGGGCAGTTAAGGGGACTCTAGAATCTGAAGCCAACTGGACAGTATATGGGGCTAGAAAGGTTGAGTATAGGGAGGGAGACAGGACTGTGGTAAGAGGAGAAGGCTACAGGTTGACCCATTGGGGATCTGAAAAAAGAACTTCCCTGCCTTACATGCCAAGTTGTTGCTTTTAGTGATGTACGACTTTGTGACCACATTTTGGGGTTTTCTTAGCAAAGATCCTGGAGTGCTTTGCCATTTCCTTCTCCAGCTCATTTTACAGATGAGGGAACTGAGGCAAACAGGTGACTTGCTCAGGGTCACACAGCTAGTAAGTGTCTGAGTTTGGATCCTGACTCTGGGCCTGCACTCTATCCACTGGGTTGTCTATACATATGCCCAGTTATGTGAGACAAAGGAAGCCAAGGTAACCAAATTAACAACTAACTGACAACTTGATCTCTTCTTAAAGCTGGGCTTTGTCAGTTTGTTAGCCATGGCACTAAATTCTTTTCTTAAAGGGGAAGTGTTATCAGCATGTTATGTTATCAGCATAGTCCCCCAAAACTCAGAGCTAATCATTATAAGGTCATATATTTAGAACTGCAAGGGAGCTTAGAGCAACTCTTCTTTTTCCAAGGGGGAAACTAAGTCTCAAAGAGGTTAAGTGACTCAAGTGTTGCATAGTGAGTAGCAGAGCTCGTATTTGAGCTGTCTTTTGGTTGCAGATCTTGTGCACTTTCCTACCTTTTTTCCGTATTTGAATGCTCATTTGTACAATGATTTTCCAAAGTTTATTTGACCTAGAGGAGTGTTCTTTTATTCCTTTGTACTCTTTGCTCTCTTGGTGAGAGAATGATAAATTCAGAAATGACCACCCCTAGTGCCTCTAGTTGAGGCTCCTAACTTCTATTTTGGGAAATGATTTTTTAAAAAATAGGTGTAGGGTATTAACTCCCTTAAATATTGGGGATATTTTATATCAGACATTTGATGAGAAAATTACCTTTTACTGGAATTAGTGATGAAACTTATTTTGAGAGAGAGAAAGGTTCTGCTGAATTTATTCTGACTTTGCTAGTTTTGTTGTACCTTATATTGCTTGAAATCATTGAGAAATGTATTTATAAAGCACTTCCTCTCCACAGCCCTTCTAAGTAGTAGGGCTATGATTATCTTGTCAGTTACTCATTGGAGTAGGCAGGGCCAGTAAGTTACTGAAGCTAGGACTTGAATTCTTGATCTTGTTTTTAATCTTTGGCTTTTCTTAGTACACCATACCATCCATCCTTCAAGGTACCTTGTTTATAATTATTATCAGGCCATCCTATTTTATTCTTAGCACCTCTCATTGAAGCTCCAGCTTCTTGTTTAGGGTAGAAAAAAGTAATATGCAGAATTAAAATTACTAGGTGCTTATTCCTCTAGGATAATCTGATTTACATCAGAAATACAATTAATAACAATATAGAATTGAACATATGTAATGTATAATAGCAAAGAACTGAAAATTGTTTATATGTCAAATAACTATAAGAAATGGTTCATATGTAGATAATAGAGAAATATGGGAAGAAATGAAATCATCCGAAAGAATCAAAACAACAATGCATACAGTGGCTGTTGCTATACAGTAAGATCTGAAAAAAAGTTCATAGGGGAGCATGGAAACATTTACATTTCTTTAGCCTCAACTAGGTGCCAGCTCATTTAGCTGCTTACACAGTTCCAATAAAATGGAAGCCAGTAATTCTCATGCTTCTCATCAGTTAGTGGATAGCTAGGCCTTCTCATCTGCTCCTATGCCTTGTGGTCTCCTGGCATGTGACTGAGAGAGTTGACTACCAAATATTAATATGGTGGAGCCTTTAGAAAAATAAATGTCTCTATAAGCTATGTTACTGTATAAAAGATTTTAATACCGTTGGAAAAAATATGATCTACATGAAGTTATTAGCTCAGTTTGAAGTAAAAAGAAGCCTTTGACTTGTAGGAAACATTACTTTAAGTAACCAACACATATTTGCATTGAACCATAGGGTTCCTAAGGAACCCTTACCTAGAATGTCACTTGTGAAAATACGCTCTGATCTATTTGTCTAAAATAGTGAAACCTAATAAACTGATATTAAGATGTCTTGAAATGGAACTGTCAGTACAAAAAGGATAATATATGGTGGTACTTTTTTAGGCCACTAGGTGGAGCTGTAGTGCACAGAGCACTGACCCTGGGGTCAGGTATTTCAAGGTTCAAATTTAGCTTCAGATACTGCCTAGCTGTGTGATCCTGGACAAGTCATTTAACCTCCTTCAGTTTTCTCATCTGTAAAATGGGTTTGTGGTGAGGTTCAAATGAAACAATAAGTGCCTGGCACACAATAGGTATTGTGTTTATGTTAGCTATTATTGTTATGCCCCATTAATGTTGACCTGCTGGTTGGTAAGTGATAGATCCTCTTTCCCTGCCATGACTAGAACTTTCTGTGAATAATGCAGTGGAAAAAGTCCTAGACCAACAAAGAAGAAAGTCAGAAAACGAGGACCAGTTGCTCTGGGACATTTGGCAAATGACTGACTTACTCTAAGCCTCAGTTTTCAGATCTGTCAGAAGAAGGTGGTTGTAGTTTGTTCATCTGTTATTATGTATTTTCTACAAGTGGTTTCCTAAGAATGTCCTGCTTTAGGGCCTCTTGGTGATTGTATTTGATCTGAGAGGTAATAGGAAGCCATTAGAGTTTGTTAAGGTAGGGCCTACTTTTTAAGAACCTGGTTCAAACTGTATCCTTTGTGGCTGTCTTTTTAAAAAGGCATTTAAGCCATAGATTCTTCTAAATAAATTTCTCCTGGTTTCCCATCGTAAACCCTTAGAATGGTTGATTTTCAATAGTATTGCTTTTGTAATTTATCCTTTCTCTTTTGAAGTCTTGCTTTTGTTAAGTAGTTTTCATTTGTGTCCAACCCTTCATGACTCCATTTGGGATTTTCTTTGCAAAGATCCTGCAATGATTTTCCATTTCCTTCTACAGCTCATTTTACAGAGGAGGAAACTGAGGCAAACAGGGTGAAGTGACTTGCCTGGGGGCACTAGTCATCTAGTATGTGTCTGAGACCAGATGTGAACTCGGGAAAAGTAGTCTTCCTTACTTCAGGCCCAGCCCTCCATCCACTGTGCCACCTAGCTGCCATCTAGATTCCTCATCAGTTGAACTAGGTTTCCTTTCCCCTCCTCTTATCTTATGAGAATGGTAAGAGAAAAACATTACTAGTTTATTCAAAGATCATCCAGCTTCAGAAGAGTTCTTTTTCCATTATGCTTTTTGCCCAAAATACCTTTTCTGCCAAGTTCTGTATATACAATCACAGAATTTCAGATTTGGAGGAGATCTTAGAAGGGAGTCATCTGTTGTTCTAATCCATCCCTAAACACCATTGGCCACCTACTTGGCAAGTCTCCATCTTGAAGAGAAATCCATTACCCTGGAAAGCAGCTAGTTCCACTTTGGACATTTGCAAATGGTGACGAAGTTTTTCCCAACATTGAGCCTAATTCTGCTTCTTTGCAGCATCCCTGCACTACTCCTGTTCTGTCCTCTAGGGCCGAGCACATCAGGGCTAATTTTTAAGTACTTAAACACACATTTCCTGAGACCTCTCCAGGCTAAAGGTCTCCAGTAATATTGAGAGCTTCCCAAACTTGTACACCATTGCTGGAATATTGAAACACAGAGTCTTTCACTTGAAAACAACAAAACACATGTTTACTCTCATGCTCACCGATGTTCTCTCTAATATCAGTACATATAATACATATACTATCTCTTATGTTAACCTAATGTGTTTTTCTCATCGTGGGTCAAACAGTAATAATACCCAGAGTTATTGTCTCTTTTCCTGTGAGGTTGGGGTGAGACATTCCGTCCTGGATGGAGAGCTCTCCTAAAGGAAGTCTTGTTTCAGAGCCTCATTGGGTAGTAGGAATGATACTTAGTCTTTGCAGGGCTCTGCAAGTAGAGTAAAAGATGCAGCACATCCTACCAAGAAGCAAGATTTGGGAATGTGAGTTTGGGGAAAAATAACCGGATTCCCTTGAAGTTAGAAAAGTTGGGTTTGAGCCTGGCTTCCAAGGAGAGTTATTTATAGCTGTCTTGAATTTTAAAGTGGAAAGAGACCATGGAAGGGTCTAACCCAGTCTGCTTATTAGACACAGGTGAGGGATTTGAGTCTTCGTTAAGTGACTCTGTGCCTTGGCTTCCTTATCATGTAAAATGTGTGTAATAAAATGACTTGGAGTAAAGTACTTTGTAAACTGTTCTGTTACTGAGACACAGAAGCTTTTATTTTCTCTTTTTTTCTTTTCATGTACCCATTCATATTGATCCAAATCTGCTTTCCAAAAATAGATCGCACATATTGCCAAAGGCCTACCTTGGGAAGGAGATTACTAAGGGCTAATAGAAATCTCTTCAGAACCTTTGTTTAAATAATACTGATTTAAACTACAGGTTACTGGAACTTAACACTTAGTTTTCGGTAGTTATGTTTTCTTGAAGAAAGGGAAGATAGAACTCTTGGGACAGTTTAGATTTTATTGTTTTCATTACTGAACTGCTGGGCCTGGATTCAGGAAGACCTGAGTTCAAATGTGGCCTCAGACATGTGCTCACTGTCTTAGCCTCAACAAGTCTCCTACCTCCTGTTTGCCATAGCATCCTCAGGCATTAATGGGGATGGTAATAGCACCTATCTCCCTGAGTTGTTGTGAGATCAAATGAGGTAGCGTTTGTAAAGCGCTTGGCACAGGGCCTGGAACATCCTGGGTCCTATATAAACGCTTGTTGCCTTTTCTCACTGGAACATAGAATGTTCTCATAGGTGACCTTTCTGGCCTTTCTTCTCACATCTTTAGTCTGTATGTCTTCCACATGGTGCTCTGGCTGTGCCTCAAGTTCAAATACAGATTACTATCCTAGTTAAACTCCCTGATGTCGCAGCTGTTCATTTACATGCTTGTGTAAAATGAAGTACTCAAGTCCAGAGTAATATGGTCCCAAAGCTTTTGGTTTGATGCTTCAATACTTAAATAGGATATGGAGTATTATTATATCTGGCTTCAGGGTGGTGATGCAAATTGTACAGTTGAATAGCATTTGCCAGTTTATCAGGGGACTTCCTATTGTAAGAAACATTTCTTCCAAAGAAGGACCTATTAACCATAATTGTATCCAGTTAGCTGGTGCTTTGGTGTTCCTAGGATATGAGACAATTCCTGTTTACAGGTTTTTGTTTTTAATTTCTGATTTGTATTCCTCTGAACAGGGGTGATTATGCATGTTCTTCAGCAGAAATTTAGTGCATGAATTTAGCATCAGATTCCATATCATGTGCGGGCACTGTGCTAAGCACTTTACTCTTCTCTTGTTTGAGCCTCATAACAACCCTGCAAGGTAGGCGCTATTTATATCTACACTTTACAGATGAGGAAACTGAGGTTGAGAACGCTTCAATGACTTGCTCAGGGTCTTGCTAGTAAGTGTCTGAAGCCAGACTGGAGCGCAGATCTTCCTGACTCCAGGCCCAGTTCTATTCTTTGTGTTAAAAGCCTTCATTCTGTTCATTGCATTTGGATCTGGGTATGTCATTATTTGGATATGGACTCTTGTCTTTGCTCAGGAATGAGTAATTTGTCTCGGTATTTTGGTCTACCAAGAGTGAGCCTATAATCATAGCTCTCCATAGTATCTCCCGAAAACTCTCCCTCTCTCACCTGGACGAGCTTCTGCTCTAATTCACCACCTGCTCTTCATTACTCTGGGGTTTGTATTGTCTCCTTCTTGGGTGAAACATCTCACAAACTTCTCCACTTTACACTCCCAGTTCTGAGCCTTGTGAGTTTCAGCCAAGTTTAATATAATAAAAGGGGGTGGGGGATGATGAAAATTTGGGTTATACAGCTCAGCAGCCAGAATGTCATTGGCAGGCAGTCTCCTCCCCTTCCTGAATTTCAGCTCTACCCTGCACACAGTGGAATGACAGGCATTCCTGTGTGAGCAGAGCTGGCACGAAGGCATATTTGTAAGCTCTACAAATGTCCCGGCTGGGGAGAGGAAGAGTGAAAGCTAACATCCAGGTCGTTTCCTGAGCTGAGGCAGTAACCTGGCTGGACGGGCTACTTGTGTCCATTGGGCCCTGTGGATATCACATCTCAGAAGGGCGTCTGTTTCTCCCGGGATAGCTTGTTGTTGAAAGTTCCATCAAACTAAATCTGACCATGGGGCAAACTGTCGTCTCTGGACCGGTAAATCCAGCTGCAGTTGGTGAGTAATGAAAGACAAAAGAAATGGAGGAAATCCTGGCTGAGAGCAAAGCAGATTTGCAGGTGAATCCAAGGATGATATAGGGGGAATGTGAAGGGTTGTGACATTTCTCTAGAGATATTTAGAATTTTCTTAAGAATGAATGAAAACTCATAAGCTATTTCTCTTCTCTTTACTTTCTTTGCCATTCACCATTTTCTTGGGTAGGCTTTTCATGTTATCTTGCTGGCTGACAGGACCTTTCTTGGGCCAGACAGGTAATGGGACCATTGCTTGGGAGTGCATAAGACAACACAAGGAGAACCCTAGTATTTGACAGGAGCAGAATACTTACAACATAGGTGTGGCACTGGAACAGCTGATTGGATGTGATCTCTATAAAAAGGGGTGGGGCATTTTAAAGAAATGACTAAACTTTTGCAGTCGGGTAATTAAGAAAAAAAAATTTTTTTTTAAAATTTAGCAAGCCTTTTCCCTTTTGTTTTCCATCTCATTTTTTTTTACATTTCCAAACTCGGCAATCTAGATTTGAAACATTCTTACTATCTTTGAGATCTAGACCACTCTGACAATCGGTGACTGTCACTGCTGAGGTTCAGATCTCACATGGCATCTGATGCCTTTCTTTCCTCAAGAATATTTCCTCAAGTCTGTTTGGAGTGGTTCTTTTTTAAACCCTGCTGGCTGAACAGAGAGGAATGGCTTAACTTGAGGAAATTGGTTTTTACTGAATGGTTTGTTTAAGGATTGCTGAAAAATAAGCAGGGTGAGGAATGTCAGTAAATCATCTCTTCCTGGGGTGTTGGGGTTGGTTTGTTTTTCTTTTTTGTTTTTTTAGAAAAATGATTAATTGGCTTCTCTGAGATTTAAAAATTGGTAGAAAACAGACATGTTCAGTCCTGGATGACTTTCTGTTGAAACATTTACAGTTTAGAGTAGAGAAAGAAAGAGGGGGTTGAGGGATGTCATTGCTAACACTCCCAGTTGCCATTCAGCTTTTTAGTATTAGTGTTTCCAAAGGCAGTACTTTCATCTGAAGACTTCCAAAGTTTTCACAGAAATGCTTTTCTTGTTTTACGGAAACTGATGCACAGAGATCCCCCTGTGAGTCAGGAACAAAGTTTTTAGAACTGAAGTCAGGACTTGACTCACTCTGTTTCAGTCACTAGGGTTGGGTCTATACCAACCTAATAACTCACTTTTGGGCTAGTGAAGTGACTTGTGCTATGGAAACAACAGACTAAACAAGTTTTTTAGTTGAGTTTGTTAAAAACTATGAAAACCCCCATATTATACCAGGGACTTAGGTCTTTTTATTTCATTCATTAATTTAAAAGTGAAAGGACTTTGGAGAGTTTGGTGCTCTTTCTGCATAGGTGGAAGATAGTGGGCATGGGAAAGGGTAACCCAACCAGTGAATCGAGAGTTTCCTAGGAATAGATCAGAAGGATAAGGATGGATGTGAATGAAGTGAAAGAAAAGATGATGAGATAACCTGACCCAGAAAAGAGTGAAGAAGATGAGAGCAGTATTAGTTCTTGAATGTTACTGAAAACATTTACTAGCCACCCAGAAACAAAACCAGCCACCTTGGGAGGTCTTGTGTCCCTTCCCTTGAATCCTCCGTCTCTGTGACCTCTTGCTGGGTATATGTGTTGGAGAGGAGATCTTTTTGGTGATCTGCTGTGATCTAGGCTGCTGAAGTCCTTTTGGAGTGTGTGGAAGGGGATTTTTATATAACGAGGCTAATTTTCCTATTCTCAAACTTTTCCTTCTGTCAGATGTGATTGGTGGTTTATTATATGGTTTTTAAGTAAAGGAATATCATTGTTTGAAGGTATAGTTCAAAACTTATATTTGAAGGAAATACTGGCAATCTAAGACTGTCTTGCAAGTTTTGGTGGATATGTAAACTATATTTCTCACTGTGTGTAGCACAGTGTTTTTTTTTCCAAATCAAAGAAGGCATTAAGTATGATAATAAATATGACCTCAATGACTTCCAAAAGGCGAATATGGCAAATAAATTAGGAGTTTTCGTTAGTTTTCTAATAGACTTAGACTATTAAAGAAGAAAGGTAACGTAGCTTAGCACACTGAAGTTAGAATGTCAAAGTCAGAAGGGACTTTAGAACATATAGTTCAAGCACTTCTTGCTTGATAGACCTGCCAGGGGTCTTAAATATCATGTAATTCAGTGATTCCCAACTTCTTCCATATGGGAAACCCTTTTCAAAAACTAAAAAAAAAAAAATCACAGCCATCCTCCATAAGAGAGCTGAAATTGTATTTCGCAGACGTGGTGACACACAGATTGATTCACCCCTTGCTCATAGCCCCTGCTTTCTGGGGATTGCACAGGAAGAATGGGGACCACTAATCTACTCTCATCCTCTCATTTTACAAATGAAGAAATTCTGTTTAGAATTTTTTTTGTTCAGGTTCATCTATAGGTAGTTGGTGGCAGAGATAAATTATGCTCAGGTCTCGGAATTTCTGGTATAGAACTGCTGCTCTTTCTACTTCTACAATCATTTATTTCCTCCCACCACATGCAAAACACTGAACCAGCCTCTGGGGAAGATAGGAAAATTTTAAGATTCCTGTCCATATGCATCACAAAATCTGGTAGAGAAATACAATATATTGTATATATATATACAATACCTATACAAGTAACTACAATGACAGGTCATAGATGTGCCTAAGAGGTAAACAGCCAGAACTAGGTGAGGTCCCCAGTGGAAAGGATTGTTACTGACTGGGGGTGTCAAGGAAACACTCCGTGGAGGAGAGCATTCAGTGAAAAAGAATGTTGGAAACACTGGTTTGCTCCAGGTGGGTGCTGCAAAGGCAAGGGGATTCCCCTGTCTGCAGCTCAGTGCAACTGAAAAGGGGTGATAGGAGATAAGCATGGGAAAATAGGCTGCCACTGGATTGGCAGTAGGTAATATGTAAATAAATGAAAAAAATGAATAACGATTCAGAAATTTAAATAACAATTCTAGGAAGCCAGGGCTGTTATCAAAGAAGCATTGACTCTTTCCTTCACGGAAATTAGTAGCATATACAATGGAATATAAAAATCCTTTAAAAGTTACTATGTTAGAGTAGCCAGTCTGTGTAAGGAATGGTCATCATCTAAAATGATGGATCTCAAATGCCTACAACTTTACAACAGATATTGAGTCCAGAATTAAATCACACCCTCTTTACTCCATTAAACAAAAATTGCCTGTGTTAATTCATATTAAAGATTTATCCTGTAAGTGAAATAGATCTCTACCAGCTCTGCCTACAGATTTGCAGAGATAAATCCAGAGTGAGTAATTCTTTGTACTTCCTGTTCAACAACATTAAAAACTCTATGTACATAGAGTCCTTTATTATATACCATATCAAAGCAGGTATGATAATTAATACATGTCCTGAAATTAGTCACAAGACCAAAGAATTTTTATAAGCTCTGCCCAGTCAGTCCACCCTGTCTTTTCTCCCCTACTGCCCCATACTTCTTCCTTTTTCCTTTTCTTTGCTTTCATTCTCTCTACCCTCTTATTTCGTCACCTTTTTGAGTCCCCCTTGGGTTGGTCCCCTCATTTGACAGCTAAGAAAATTGAGGTTCTGAGAAGACATTTGATTGCCCACGGTTACACAGGCCATAAGCAAATCCAGGCTTGGAATCAATTCTCTTGCCACATATTTTGTTGTTTTCACTATGCCATAATACTTCTCTGGGAGCTCTCTCAATTCCTTATTAGCTTCTATGAATAACTATTCCTCATATCCTTTAATCATAAAGTATTCCTCATATACTTTAGATAATCCATAGTCAAAAGTTTTCTTCTGTTGGATAGGAATTGCCAAAGCTTGTGTTTGTTCTCCTGGTCTAGCATCCAAGAATTCAGGGTTTGTTCCCTAGCACAGTGAGGCATGACCAGAGGACAAAGGAGAGACTTAAAATAGACCCTGCTTGTATACCACAGCTTCTCTTCGCTCTGCCGCTGGTGTTTGGATTTTTGTGCATTCTGCTTGTCTCGCAATGCTGGAAATTGTGCACGGAGGACAGGGTAGATCTCAACTACCATACCCAAGGTTTTCCTAAACCTATAATGTCTGGGTGCATTCAGATGAACGAGAGGCGGGATAGATAACAAAATGGAAAAATGGGAGGCAGCAGAGTATAGTGGCTAGATACATGAGCTGGATTCAGATTCTGCCTCAGATGTTTAGTAATAACTGTCTAGAAGAATCCCTGTCTCTAGAATGGTCTGCAGTATGTAGCTGTTCTCTGCAAATCTACAATAGGAGTTTCTTTGAGGAAGAGGAAATAGGCAGTTTTCCTATCTCATCTAGAATCCAGCAGGAAAGGGCAGTTCAGAGTCTCCTTGTGGACTCCTCTGACCATCTAGAAAGGATTTCCGGTTCAGATAGCACTGGGATACAGTCCCCACGCCCCTCCTTCACTTCCAGAAAATTCTTGAACTGATCCCAGGGTAGTAGTTATTGATCTTACATTCTCCTTGCAAAATAAAGTTTGGAAAGGTTTTGGGCCTCCACGTTTTTGGTAATTTCCCATTAGTGAAGGGACTGTATTCCTCATCGTGTATAATTTTAAAAAGCTTTCATGTAGAATTTTGGTCCCCAATTATATCTCGGTCAAATTGTCTCATTTAGGAGTGTTTCCTGTGAGCCCAGGCTTCAGTAGGAAGCTGTATTTCCAGATTCTCAAGTTCTGTCCTGGTTGTACTGGGCAGAAGAAAGAGCTCCCTCCCCATTCCCCTGTAGCTCTTTCTTTATCTCAAACACTTGAGGGGCAGGGGGAGTGTTATTTTCTAATTCAAGGTAATTAATTCAGTGGAGTGCTTTTAAGGGAATTTGTTCTTCTACCAAAACATCGATTCATGCTGCTTGCCACCCATTAACCTGTGGTTGCTTTAGCTTCTGTATTTTTGTTCATTTTTCCCTCCACCCCAAATCAAAGTGTAAGGGTCTTTTAAAAGGCAAAGGTGAATGAGTGCAATAGTGTTGTGTGCTTTTCTCACATGTACTAGGAGTTCATTTCCGATTATCAAACTCTAACATAATAAAAATGTTATGCATAGTAGGAAGATTCATTTCTGCCCAAATGAATCTATAATCTGATTATAATAAGAATCATTTAATATTGGTACCTTCAAGATCATACATGCCCACCTCTCCTTGAAGCATCTCAATAAGTCATCACTGTTAGGTTGGAGTTCACAGCAGTAGGGAGGTTACCCCTCTGCTAGGCCAGTCTGCTTTTCAGTAGTTCTGATGGTTAAGTTCTCCTTCTTTCAAGCCTGCCTCTACTTCTTAGCCATCCTCTACTCTTTGGCTCTGACTCAGTCCTTTGGAACCCTCCTTTATGCAATAGCCACTGTCTTCCAGTGTTTGAAGGGCTATGTCCTCTCTTTCTTGTTCCCCAAGTTGTTTGGTTTTTTCCTTCAGACAAAATGTCCCTGATAGTATTGTGAAGAAGCATGTGATGTAGTGGAAAATCTCTGGCCTTGGGAGCCTGGTTTTTAGTCTGTGATTCCACCCATGTGACCCTGATGCTAGACAAGTCTCTCTGGGCCATGGTCCTCTCTTCCATAATAGGATTGGACTAGATAGTCCATCTCTGAGGTTCTCTTTATGACACACGCTCAATGTCTGTGTGTTTGTGTGTGTGCAAGTATATGCACAGTTGTATTTTTAATGTCCTGTTCAGTATCCTCTCACTATCCTGGACATCCCCCAGCATGTTAACATCCCAGAATGGAGCATGGTACTTGCTGGTCTGATTTAGCCACGATTTTGACAGTATACGCTTCTATCCACATTGCATGGAGTTGTACAGTGAGAACATAGTGCTTGCTGCCCAATCTTTGGACATTCCAGTGCTTGAACATAGATGAAACTAAGTGGTTACTGGCTAGATTCATGGGTGAAAATGGGCAACTTGATGCTTTTTCAGTGACTGACATTTACACCCAATAAAAAGATACAGACTTCATTCCATTACCTTTACCTCAGCCACTTCCCAGCTTTAACTCATGCCCATAACTTATGAGGTATTAGTTGTGTTGGGCCTTCTTGTGGTGCCAATCTCAGATGGAACCCTACAGAGGCATCCCTGGGAATGCACCTTGACTTAATTTTAAAATGTAATATTATGTATGTTTTATTGTATTTCTATTTATTTTGCTAAATATCCCCCAGCTACATTTGGATCTGACTCTGGCCACAGTCTAGAGTGTTTGGGCTGCATGTTTGACATTTGCTCTAAAGGACAGAAAAGCTTTTTACCTTCTGAAGTGAAGCAGGCAGTGGTGAAGAGTAGTTCAGTCCTTGAGCTGAAGGAACAGACCATCTGGGGCCGCTAGTCCCACCTTTCATTACAGAGGAAGAAACTGAGGCCTTGGAAGGGGAAGGGACTTGCCCAGGGTCAAACAGAAGTTGTTTGGGGAAGGAGCCAGGATTGAGAATGGGGGAAAGAGTGTTTTGATTTGGGAGTTTTTTTGGGCATGTGTATTTGCACGTGTATTTAAGAAAAGAACGTTAATGAAACAGGTATTAAACATCTTGAAATTGAATGTCCCTTAGACATCTTAAACTCCTGTCAACTGCAATATTGTGACAGTTGTGAAAATCTTAGCTGCTTTTATCAATTAAATCAACAATTCCAAAGGACTCATGATGGAAAATGCCATCCACCTCCAGAGAGAGCACTGAGGAACTCAGAATGCAAAGCAAAACAGATTTTCTTCCACTTTCAAAATTTTTCTTGTTCTCCTTTCCCCCCCCCCCCGCCCCCGCTAATGGGGAAATATGTGTTGTATGATTTCATATGTATAATGGCTGTAGTATTTATTGCCTCCTCAGTGGGCAGGAGAGAGGGAAGGAGACAATTAAGAACTGAAAATAAAAAATTTTTACATTAATAATAAAAACATAGGGATGGCTAGGTGGCATAGTGAACAGAGCATCGGCCCTGGAGCCAGGAGGACCTGAGTTCAAATGTGGTCTCAGATACTTAACATTTACTAGCTGTGTGACCTTGAGCAAGTCACTTAACCCCAATTGCCCAACCTTCCCCCCTCCGAAAAGCAAAAAAAAAAAAAAAAAGTTAAAATAATAATAATAATAATAAAAACATAAACTCAGTTTGTCCAAAACAAGTCATTCTTCATTATCCCAAACTGGCTCCTCTCCCAGCCTTCCTTATTACTGTTTTGCGGGTACCTCTCATTCACCCAAACTCCCCACCAAGGTGCCATCTTCTGTTCCTTACTCTCTCACCATTTCCTTTACCTTATTTCATTATTTTCAATGTATCTTTGTTGTAGTTTGTACATGGTTGTTTGCATGTTGTCTTCTCCATTGGATAGAGACTGTCCTTTGTCTTTCTTGATCTACCTTGTGCTTAGCAAAATGCCTAGCATATAGTAGACACTTCGTGTGTATTGACTATTAAAAAAGACCTAGAAGTCACAGGAAGGAGTTCAAAAGAGGATGCAGACAAGCAAGGCAATGTTTTTATTGTACTGTGTGTAATAGAGACTCACAATTTCATGTCCTCTTCTCTCTCCTTATATAATGGAACATTGGTGTTTTAAGTACATAATTTAAAAAACATAAAAAAAGTATCTGTCTTAAAATTTTCATTTATAAATTTTGTTTTAACACAGCATTAACACTCGAAGAATACCATTCCCTAACAGTAAAATAAAATCACCTGAGTGATTATGACCCATCGGACCAAGAAAACGCTTCAGTAATTTCTTGTTTCTTAAAAGAAAGGACGTCTTGTAAATTATTACCAGTATTGCCCAATGTTTTTAACATTCTCTTCACTTACATAGAAGTTGTATGTTCTGTTACTTTGGTCCTGCTTTATTCACTTTCTCCTATGTTTCATTAAACTGTCCTTTTCTTGGCTTTACGCTGGCTTTTGAGGTCTAATGTTCACATCCTTTGACTACTTCTCTGTTGGTATGGTAGTGAGTCCACTTTCACAAGACTCCACCCACCCATCCTGGAGACAGCCTAAACCAAATTTCCCTTCTCCTTCTCACATGCTGTAAGAACCCTTGAGCGCAGGAACTGCCTCCCTTTTTTAGCCCCGGTGCTCAATAGTAGGAATATCACACATGCTTGGTAAGTGCTTTTTGATTGATAAATTAGCACCAACTCATGGAATCGTGTTTTTAGAGTTAGAAGTGTCTGTAGAGGTGATTTTTATAAATGAGGCAGGGTAGTTAAATGACTTGCCCAAGTCCCAAAGCTAGTGAAGTCTTTGAAATTGGATTTGAACCCCACAGATCCAACATCCTATCAGCCATACCAGCAAATCCAAACTGTTTGGTCCCCCAATCCCTTTATATTAAGTATCAGGAAACCTTCCCTCCCCCAAGAGGTTTTATTTAAGTGCATTATATCCATCAATATTTATCATGTTAAAGATTTCAACATAAATTTTTAAATATTTACTAAATCATTGAAAATAATAATAAATTCATTATTTGTTGACATAAGTGCCTTTAATGTCTGGCTTCATTGAAGATAGCCAGATTCTAATTTCTACTTTTTTCATTCTGTTACATTATAATGTTTTGGTTAGAGTATATAAAGAACATACACCCTCGGGATATTGGGGACCCCAGGGTCACAGTGGACCACAATTTGAGGATGGCTAAACAACATCATGCCTTAAATACTGTTTTGTATTTTGTAATATTCCCTATATTCTTGTAATCTGATTCAGGAAAAGATTAAAACTTACAGCTATGAGAAAAAAATTGCTTTATCTGTGCCCTGCCAGACAGATTTAGCTATTAATTGGTTGTAAGTAGGCACCATCTGTGTCCTTGGGCAGATTGCTTACTCCCTTTTTACTTCTCTGTCCCCAAGTATAATATCTGCCTTCTATATTTTTGCTAATTAATGCTTTCGAAATTCTTTGAAGATGAAAAGTGCCAAGTATTATTTATTAGTGGTATATACCTACGAAAAAGCAAATTCAGCCCCTGGACATTTCTGTTGGAAGCACTGAGTTGAGCTGCTGAACCTTTGTTAGCCAAGAAAGTCTAGTGATTGATCATCAGAGTAGGGAGGACAGCAGACTCCTGTGCACGGCAATGCGCGCTCCACTGAGCTGCCAGCCGGCCCGCAGCCACTCAGCTCCTTTCTCTGAGCCTCAGTTTCCCCCTCTGTGACACAAGGACCAGATGGTCTCTGAGATCCCCTGCAGCTCTGGTAGCCTTTGATTTTGTAATGAAATTATCAAAACACCGTGGTAAACTAGCAAGTGAAACATCAAGGTTTGAAAGGACGGTATTAGAGAAGAGAAATCCAAGCTGTAATTTGGTTCAGTCATCTTTTACCTCCTTCCTCCAGAGGCGCCAGGCCTTCCTTTTTGTCTCCTGCAGCTGTATTACTAAGTAGAAGAGGGATTTTCTTAGGGCACATGATCCTTCAAATAGCAGTTCACATCCTAGACTCCATTTTCTGGCAAACAAAAAGAGAGCAGGAGGGAAACCACCTTTTTCCTGACTCAGAAAATGGGAAATGAATCCATAAGACCACATTCTATCACCTGGCTCCTTTAAAAGGTGAGCCAAATGCAGTTCAGAGGTAGCACTTCCACATTTCTTTATGCCTCCAATGAGAATGAGTATCAGGAAAGGAAAAAGAACTGAAGTGTTGTGAACAAATGAGGTTACTAATAGTTTCAAGCACACCTCTTTTTGCTGTTCCGCCCTCTAATTACCATACACCCAGAGAAGTACTGGCCCAGTTGCATCTGCATAAAAACAAGAGATTGGGGATTTGGGGATACCTACTGGAGCCTTCCCTGGGTGCTCACTAACTGGTCCATCGGCAGTAGGCTTGGCTCACCTTTGCAGATTCACATGTAGCGTGAGAAACTTGAACTGCCAAGAGGTAGGGTGCTAATTGTCACAAGAATCACTGCTTCTGATATTTGGTGATTATATGTCATCAATGCAGAATTTGAAGGAATCTTAATTTTATCATAGGTCTCCTAGAGCCTCTGTCATCTTGTATTGTACAAAGTAGCTGTTTAAAAAGTTTGCTGAATCTGATTATTGTTAATAATAATCACAGCTAACATGTATATGGCTCTTTAAGGTTTACAAAGCACTTCACATGTTATCTCATTTGAATTAAGTGAAACTAAAATATATGTGAATCATATCTATACGAGACTGCATATCTCTGGTACATATTTATACGTGATATCTTTATTAGACAAATAGAAATTAAATGGGATTTTCAAAGCTGTTCTACTAGTCTATGATTCCTTCTGGCCCTCTGCTCTCTTCTGTGCCCTTCTTTAATGTTGCTTTTTTAGGGAGATATAACTCTAGCACTACATCCTCCTATCCACACCAAATTGACAAACAAGAAAACCCTGCTAACATTGGCTTTGTAGGAAAATGTCTGTCTCACTCTGAACTTGAGTCCACTAAACTCTGGCTGGAATGTAAAAGGAGATACTTGAAAATAAGTATTTACATTTCTAGCTGTTACTTGCTTTGATGAGGGTCTAAATTTGAGAAAACAACTTGCCCATTAAAAGATTAATCCCGGGGCAGCTGGGTGGTACAGTGAGTAGAGCACTGGCCCTGGAGTAAGGGAGACCTGAGTTCAAATCCAGCTGCTTACTAACCATGTGACCTTGGGCAAGTCATTTAACCCCAATTGCCCTGCCCTCCCCCCTCCAGAAACAAAACCAAAAAAAAAGATTAATCTGGTTAATATTTTAGGGGCATAATTTTTTTTATGTTGCCTCAGGTAAGAAATAGTTAAGTTTTATGAAAATCTAATGTTTTGGAGTACAAACTATGCTGAAAAGATTTATGGGCTAAGTATTCTGCAGGAGTTTGAAGGCCTCAGCCTCATCTGATGTTTTAGCTGTATTTGGAATGCTTTCTTAATAAACATTAGTCATGAAAGATCAGCCTAGTAGGTAAGCTTGAACTTCACCATTGAAGCTTAAAATTGGGAAGCTAAACAAGGAGGGGAGTCAGGTTTCAATGAGGTCTAGGGTCCGAGTCCAGATATGGCTTACTTCTCTTGTTAGCCTGACTGCCCGCGTGCCCCTGACTGCTAGCCCTTTGCAGAGAGGGCCTCACCATTCCTTCAGACCTAAATATTGTCTCATCACCACTTTAAAATATGAATTATGAATTGAGTGTGGTGAAAGGCTTCTTCTTTTCCACAGGTCTCTCTCTGGGTTCCTGCCAAGAGGGGAGGTAGCAGCATCAGCCACAAGTCGCATTGACTGCCCTGGCTTCTGAGCTTCTTGGGGCAAAAGCCCCTTGATTTGAATCAGTGGATTAAAGGTTCCAGTGGTGGTGGCAGTCAGATTTAAGTGGCTTCTTGACAAAAGGGGGCTGTATGACATGAAGTTGCGCATTTTCTAGTTCTTTTCAATATGGGATTTGGGAATGGACTAGCCAAATGATTTTATATTAAGCATTCATAATTAATTCATTTCAGACCTACAGACTGTGTATCTTGAGCTGCGCTAGGAGCCGTGGCCTCCGAAGAGTTCAGTCTTGATGTGGCAGAGTGAGGAGGTTTGAGGGAGCCCCTCTGGTTGCCTTAGCTGCAGTGTGACCTTGGGCAGACAGGACATGGGACTCCCATGGGACTCCCCCGGGCCTCAGTCTCCTCAGCTTTGATCTCTGTCTCTTTGTAACTGCCTTAATTCAAGGTCAGAGGAATTGTCAACAGTATCTTCTGTTGGACAGAAATGTTATTGTACAGAACGGTGCTTGAAAATATAAATGAATCTTCTACTTTTAGCCCCTTTCTCTCCATAATGTTATGTGAAGATTTTAATTATAATGGGATTAATCTGCAATGAAACTGAATTGTCAAGGAAATATTTTAGGAGTTGGAACTATTCCTCATCTCTAATCCCTCTACAACAGGTTACTGGGTAAGACCGACCCACCTTTTGTGGGGAAGAGCTGTTTCTGAGTCCTTTAAGGCCCTGACCATTGGAGACCAGCAGAGGTTCAGGGTTTCTAGCCTTCTAGCCTTCCCTACTTGAAGTTTCAGTGAGCTTTGCTTAGGTGAGAATGGGGGAGTGGCAACTTCTGCCCTCAGAGACCATGCAATGTAAAGCACACAGGGCTTTCTTTGGAGACAGAAAAACCTGAATTACATTTTTGTCCCTTGGCCTAGCCTAATCATCCAACTTCTGGGCCTGTTTTTTCATCTGTAAAGTGAAGATAATACTTGTGGTACCTACTTCATATTGTTGTTGTGAGACTGAAATGAGACATTATTTGTAAAGCTCTTTTTAAATGTGGTGTAAATGATGATTATTCTACAGAAAACCTTGTAGAATCATACCACTGTAGCTTTCCTCTCAAAATAACTAAAAGATAACTGGAGAAAATGTCTGACTTTTTTCTTGAATCCCTGATGAAGTTGCTTCCACCTTTTATGGACAATTTTCAAATTGTATCTTTGTATGAGAAGCACTTGTATCTCTTCACACTGTCTCAGCAGAATGAGTGGGGAGAACCTTTTGGGGCTTTATTTTTATTTATTTTTAGTTTTCCACATTCACTTCCAATAAGATTTTTGAGTTCCATATGTTGTCTCTCCCCTCCCTCCACCCCAAGATGGCGTACAATCTGATATAGACTCTATATATACGTTCATATCAAGCCTATTTTCACATTAGTCATGCTGTAAAGAAGAATTAGAACTAATGGGAGAAACCACAAGAAAAAAGAGCAAATACACTTCTATCCACATTCAGGCTCCATCATTCTCTTTCTGGATGTGGGCAGCATTTTCCATCATGATTCCTTTGGAGTTGTCTTAAATCACTGTATTGCTGAGAAGAGCTAAGTCTATCAAAGTCAGTCATCAAACATTCTTGGCTGTTACTGTGTAGTGTTCTCTCTCAGTGCATTTTAATCAGTCATGGGTGTTGCTTTTAAATGACAGAAAGGTTGGTTTCCAAAGCACTCCTAGGCCAGTTTCCACCCGAAACACCTCGGAGGGTGACTCTGGGAGTCCTGTTTTTCTCTCCCACAGACCTTATCAAAGGCAAGCATTAGCTGTCTCAACTTGAACTGGGACTGCAGAAAGAAGGCACAAACAAGGGTGGATAACAGCCATTAGCAAGAACTTCAGATGTGAGAATATTGATTAGAAGTAGAAAAGGCAGACTGCAAAGTTGAAAGTGCTGTAGTCTAGGGCTGGAGTCAGGAGGACCTGAGTTCAAATCCGGCCTCAGACACTTAACACAAAAAACTAGCCATGTGACCTTGGGCAAGTCACTTAACCCCAACTGCCCTCCAAAAAGGAAAAAGTGCTGTAATCTGATCAGTCTCTAATTAAGAGTATCCGTGTCACAGCAGGAGCTAGAGAAGACATATCAAATTGAAAAAAAAAATCTAAAACCTCATGGTTAACACAGTGGACTACATTGCTGATACTGTTAATGTGCTTTCTTTTTATCAGTCAATGAATAACAGGTTTGATTGCCTTACAGCCCCCTTTTATTGTTTTCATTGTTTTAGGATTTGGCTTTTTTTCCCCCCATGGTTGATTTTGTTTGGAAGTTTGCTTTGTTTTTATTTTTGCTTATACTGTCTTCCTTTGGTTCTTATTTCTATACACAAATAACCTTTTCAACAGGAGTTAAAAACAAAATGTATCAACAATTTGAAAAAATAAATTTTTGAGCCCTGCATGGTAGCGTAGACCAGTAATCCTTGCTACTGGGAAAGATGAAGCTGTTGTCAGTTCTTACCCACTCTGCCCCCACTGTGGTATACAGCGATTGACTCTGGGCATACAGAAACAAAAATGTGACTGTCCCCACCAGAGAGCTTGCATTCTATTGAGGATAAAAATTGTACGACAAAATTGTACAAAGTAAATAAAAGTTAACTAATAAGATGGGGAGACAACTGGAGGGTAGGAATCAGGAAGAACATCATATAGGAAATGGGACTTGAGCTGAACTTTGGAAACTAGGGATTCTAAGAGGCACAGGCAAGGGAGGGAGGGCATTTCAGCTTTGGATCACCTGCATACTTGATGAGCAGGAATGCCTTTAATAAGTTACACAGCGAAGGGCCTAGAACAGACCTCCTAGCCTACTTCACTAGAGACCTTCTAAGTTGAAATAAAACCAGTAATAAATACTATCTAGGTGGGTTGAGTAACTGAATGTGGGGGGTCATGAAAAATTTGGCCATAGTAAAACGTTTCTGAATGTGCAACAACCAAAAATTAATTCAAAATCAAACGTAATGAATCTGAGGTCTTTATGGCAGCGCTTGCCTATATTGCCTTGCGAAACATTACTGCAGCCTTGATTGTAAACATACAACACGCACACTGCACTGCACATACCATCACATAACGCGACGCCAGCAAATGCTGCCAGAAACACGTTGGCTCGGATTCGAGACTATTGTGTGTTATGAATTGCAGTGTTTCTACTGTACATACAAAATTGTTAAATGAATTTTGATTTGGAATGAGGAGAGAATTCCCAACACCTTCTGGAATAGCCTGAAACTTACTTCTGCCATTTTGTGCTATAGGTTAATGTGAAATAGTGTTCTTAGCATTGACGATTATAAAATCAAAATGCCAGTCAGCTCTGAAAAATGGTGAAGCTCTGCATTCTGCAGTATCAAATATGCCACCAAGACTTGATTCTTTATGTAAAAATAAACAAGCACATCATCTCATTAGTATGCACATTTGCTTTTGTCTTTAATAAATGGTAAAATGTGTATACCGAAGAATTGTCTTAAAATAAACTTCATCATGATCAGTAAATGTTATTTGGATGCCTATTTTATATACCCTGGGTTATGTACAAATTTCTCCAACACAAAGGGGATGTGAGTAAAAAACATTTAAGAAGAAGCCCTGTTCTAAGTCACACATTCAACTAGGTTTTTTCCTCTAAAAATAATTGATCTATTTTGTTTTTACATCACCTCCATTTCCCACTGTATCCCTGTTCCACCCCCTCATAGACATCCCTTATAATAAAGAATTTAAAAGGCAGAAGGAAGAAAATTAAAACTAATCAACTTATTGAAAAGGTCTGGGTTTAATCTACAGTGTTCTATGCGTGTGCTCCCACACCTCTGTAAAGAAGGTGAGGGGAGATGTCTTCTCATATCTCTTCTTTGAGGTCAGGCTCGATGAACCTCTTCTTTGTTCTTTATTCTCATCTTCTTTTACCTGTCTGCAGCTTTTTAGATTGGTTACTACTCTCCTGGTTACTTTCCCCCCTCAAAGGTTTTTGTTATGCTCTCCAGATTCTCCTACCTCCTGTAGATATCCCTTAGTTGTGGGTGTACCCTACAACTTTCTCTTTACTACTCTTTCTCTTAGTTATCCCATCACATCCCATGAATTCAGTTACCTTTTCTTTGTAGATTCTTCCCAGATTTATATATATATATACCTCTAGTCTCCTTCTTGAACTCTGGTCCTAAGACCCACCAACAGCCTCTGAGACATTCGAACTGCCTACTCTCATCTCAGACTTTCCAGGCATGAAACAGAACTTAGCATTTGCCTTTCCCTCTCCACTATCTCCCCCCAAAACAAACAAACCTGCCCCTTTTCTAAATTTCCCTTTACCCCAAGGGTACCCCATTCTCTCAGTCACCCAAGTTTGAAACCTGTTATCCTGGATTCCTCATTCTCACTCACCTTACATAGTTAATCAGTTGCCCAAACCTGTTATTTACCTCACCACAGTATCTCTCACATGTGCCCTCATGTAGGATACCACCCTCGTTCAGGCCTCAGCTTCTCTGACCTGGACTGTTGGAGACTTTTCTTTGGTCTTACTGCCTCAGGCCTTGCCTCATTGGCTCCCCATTGCCCCAGGTCTTTGTCAAATGTAAACTCCTGTTTGACATTTCAAACTTTTTACATCCTAGCCCCTGCTTACCTTTCTGATCTTCTTATACATTACTCCCATCCCCACAGTCAGGAATCTGGCCAGAGGGCTGACCTACTTGCTGTTTCAGACCCACCACACTAACTGGGTTTTTTTTGAGCCTTTGCACTTGCCTGGAATGCTCTCCCTAATTTTTAAAAAATTTATTTTTAGTTTTCAGCATTCATTTCTCAAAGATTTTGAGTTACAGATTTTCTTCCCATTTCTCCTCTATCCCCAACCCCAAGATGGCAAGCATACTGAATACCCCTTCTCACAATCTGCCCTCTCTTATATCTCTTCCTCCTTATTTCCATCTCTCACAATCCCTTGTGTTCTTCAAGGCTTAATTCAAATGCCACCTTCTATATTAGCCTTTCATCATCTATCTCTCCTTGCTGCTGGTACCCTCCTTCCTATAACCATTTTGGAATATGTATGTATCTATATTTTAAAGTATTGTACTAATTAGGACAAAGTAAAATTGTTAAATATGTTGTCAAGTCATTTTTCAGTCATGTCCAACTCTTCTTGACTCCATTTGGGATTTTCTTTTACTGGAGTGGTTTGTCTTTTCCTTCTCCAGATCATTTTACAGATGAGGAAACTGAAGCAAATAGTTAAGTAACTTGCCCAGGGTCACACAGTCAGTAAATGTCTGAGGCCTGATTTGAATTCAGGAAGAGGAGTCTTCCTTAACTCTGGGCACTCTATTAACTGTGCCACCTAAATATATTGATTTATCATAAAATCTTCAAAAATTTATACAATGTTTTCTTTTTGCTACAGTCCCTTCATATTATTTGGTATCAAGTTAACAAGATTTTGACATATTCTTTCTTTATCATGAAACTCTGTTTATGGAATTTACTTACCTTTGACAAACAGTCCTTTTTTTTCCCCAAGTCTTGATTAATATTTTTTATTGTATCTTTTATTTTTTCATTTAATAGGCATTTTGTTTCCTCTCTTCTCCCAGATGAACAAAAGAAAAAAGAATAGAACCCTAAAATCCTTGTAACAAAGTAAACAAAGCAAAGCAAAACAGATTAACTGCACTGGTCACAATCAAAAATGTGTTGTTTCATTCTGCGTTTTAAGGCCATCGCTCTTTCTTAGGAGGTGGGTTCATGGTTGATTCTCTGGAATCATGATTGATTATTGAATTCAGAGTTTGAATACTTAAAAGTTGTTTGTCTTTACAATATTGCTCTTATGACATAAATTTTTCTCCTGGTTCTGCTCACTTTACTCTACATCAGTTCATACGAGTCTTCCCAGGTTTCTTTAATCTTTAGTGACCTGTAGCATATTATAACTTGTTGGAATATCTCTTCTCTATTTGGGAATTTCTGTAATACCAGAACAGTTCTGCTTATATGGTGGATTCCACCAATGGCAATAAGACATCTACCCCCACAGAAAATGAAACCTCAAAATGAATATATCTGGATCAACTGGACTTTTTTTTTTAATTTAACAGTTAAGCTTTTAATCAAACTCCCTTCCCATAAAATACAAAACAACAACCTTTTATACTTCTTGGCCAAAAAAAACATCTTTCAGACTGAAAAATGTTCCCCTGATCCCAAACTTTGGCATAAAGGCCTGGCAGTAGAATTTAAGGATTCATTAGCCAGACTTGGCGACAATGGTTTTTGGTCTTGAATGAAAAAGTAAATTGAGTTTTGGAGGTAGGATATTGAAAACCCCACATAATGTCCAGCACAGGCCATTAGAAGAAGCTTTAATATTTTTAAAGAACCTGCATTTTTGTAACTCTCTAGAGTTTTCCTCCCAACAACCCTTTGAGTCACTATAAGCAATACTGTCGCCATTCCTATAATACATCTGAGTAAACTGATGCTCTGAGAGGTAGCCTGGCTTGACCACAGTCATATGCAGCCTGAGGAGCAGAACCTAGGTCTCCTAATCCCAAAGCCAATTGACCTTAACCAAATACTTACTTTTATTTATAAATTGTGAACACTTTGAACACATTTTTCCCTTTGACCCCCATAGCATCCTATGAGGAAGTAGTATGTGGTTCTGGTGTTGTAGTCATTTTACCATGAGGAAGAAATGGTTGGAAATGTTGTCCTCATTCCCAATCAGAATTCATTTAACAATTTTGTCTGTACAGTAGAAACACCAGTTCATAACACACAGTAATCCCAAATCTGAGCCAAGGTGTTTCTGGCAGCGTTTGCTGGCTTCGCGTTATTTGACAGTGTGCGCAGTGCAAAGTGGGCACGTTGTATGTTCAGAATCAAGGCCAATACCTTGCAATGACCAGGGCTTGGCTTTGTCCTAGGCCACCTTGCTCTCCGTCTCGGAGCAAGGACTGCTAGTTAGGTCTCTTGACTTTAAATGATGCTAGACATTCTCCCGATACGCTCAGCAGCTGAGTCCCAAGCTAGGGTTGTATTAAATTCTGCACTATCTCTGTTTGTGTCCCAGTAACATCCCTGTGCATCTGCTTTAGAGGCAGCGTAGTATAGCAGAGACCACTGAATAGTTGGATGACCAGAGTCTGACTCTAAACTTTGATACTTCCAGAGAAAAACTCTCCAAGTACCAGTTCCCTCACCTTTAAAACGGCCCTGATGACTTACAGAGTTGTCTTCACGTGAGATTCCATGTAATGCACTTTGTAAACCTAAAAAGTACTATAGCAACATTATCATCACCATTGTGTTCGGGAAAGCTCACTGTAAACTGTGAAGGTTTCTACAAATAGGAACTATTAACATGTTTTCACTTAAGGCCTACTCCAATGACTCATTAGAAAGTCAAAATGACTTTGGGTTCTCAGAGGGCATGCCAGAAAAAGACAAGCCCTGGCATATTCTGCCACGCTGCAGAGACTGTAAGTTATAGTATAGGCCTTAGAATATGAGGCTATCAGGCTTTCTCCACCAGGCTTTATTTTAGGTACCTTTATCTTGCTTCCCCGTAGCTCTCTTTTATTTACTGTCTTTGCCCATTAAATGTATGCTTCTTGGGGGTAAAATCGTGTGTGTGTGTGTGTGTGTGTGTGTGTGTGTGTGTGTGTGTGTGTGTGTGTGTGTTGGCTTATTATATTTGCTGCCTAGGGCACTGACTAGCACATGGGTATTTTTTTATTCAACTTGATAGAAAGCTCATTAGCAAGTATGAACAAAGGGTGATATCTTTTTTTTTTAAATAGCAAGTGCCACAGACAATGTTATAAGCCCCAGTGGGGTTCACAGTCTTTTTTTTTCTTTTTCCTTTTTTGAGGGGGGAAGGCAGTTGCTGTTAAGTGACTTGCCCAGGGTTACACAGCTAGTAAATGTCAAGTATCTGAGGCTGAATTTGAACTTAAGTCCTCCTGACTAGCAGACTGGTGCTATATTCACATGAGATTCACATTCTGAATCAGATGAAGGATTGTCCACCCAGGAAATCATAAGTTCTTGATACCTTTTGATATTTTATTAGATCTCCATCAAAGTAAGAATTCCAATATCTCATTGAAATAACATTCTCAAAATACTGAAATATTGTCATTAAAGAATTGCCTCCATTAAGATGCCATGAATGAGGTAAAAATAAAAACAATGTGGCATTATTTAACCATGCCCTGGCAATGTCTCTCTCCGACCCTCCCCACACACTTTTGCTCCCCTTTTGTGGATCATTCCATGAAAAAGCACTACTCTGTGCCTACCACATTGCCTACCATATTTCAAGCATTTTGCTAGATGCTGGGAATACAGAGAAAAAAAGCAATGCATAGTATAGACAAAATAAATATAGACAAAATAAACACAAGGTAATCTGGGGGGAAGGATCAGCTTTTTGGTAGATCATGAAAAGCCTTGTGTGGGAGGTGGCATTTGAACTGAACCCTGTTTGTGGCAATAAATTCATGCAAACCTTGTGCTTATAGCTACATTCTCTCAGATTGTTTAGATGGAGTAAAAGCCAGCCCAGCCATTCACCATTTAAAAGACTAGTGGTGCGTGTTTCTCAAAGTGTCACCATAATAATGCTTCTTATCTGCGAAGTTCTCTTTTTGAAGAAATCTTGTCAGTGACATTAAATCAGGCAGTCACTTTTTTTCTTTAGCATAAGTCTTTTTCTCTTAACCAAAAAATCTTGTTGTTGCTTACAGAGAAGAAAGTGTTTTAAATGTTGTTTTCTTCTGGGCTTGGCTTACATACTACAAACTTTTTTCTTAAGGTAGAAATTCAGCTTCAATGTCAGAACTGTTTTTGTTTCTTTTGTGTTTTAAACATGAGTCTCTACCTTATGCTCTCTCCTCCCCACTCCACCAAGGTTCCTCTAGAGAATGCTGAGACTGAAGGTGGGGTGCAAAGCCTCATTGTGTGGCTTCCTGCCTGCCTTCCTGAGCTTTTGTTGTTCTTGGCCCAGCCAGAGCTGCCTTCCCCTCCTCCCGTGGCAGCAAACTTAACCAAGCCCAGCGTACTTAGCTCTTCCCATGGGATGGTGTCCTCTACTCTTCCTTCCACCTTGAGATTTCTTGTCTCGCCCCAAAGTTTATCAGAGCTATACAAACCCTCCCAGTGAGACACTTCACTAAGAGTTGGAAGACCTAGGTTAAGGCCCTACTCTGCCATTTCCTAGCTTGGGAATCCCAGGCAAATTAAGTAACTGATCTCAGTACCTACCTCACAATCTTAGCTTGTTAACTCAGAATGTCAACTGAGATTCTTATGATGCTGGTGCTGGTGCTGGTGATTGTTTCACTCTTTACAAATCAGGACACCAAGACCCAATAAGAATTGCTTTACTAAAAGTCATGGAGGAAATCAGTGTCGGAACCAGTATTTTTTTTAAACCTGGGTCCCTTTGATTCCTAGTTTGTTCGTCTTTCCTATTTTCATTAATCCATTTTCATTCAGCTACTTAGAGTCAGGGCCATTCCTGGGCAAAATTATAGCTAGAAAGTTTGGGAGTCAGAATTTTTCTTCTTGTTCCTCCTTTTAAAAATACATCTATTCTTCCTTCTCCTTTCTCTCCTTTTTATGAAGGAGGAAAGTGAACCAATAAAACTAATTCATATCAACTTAATTCCCTTCCCCAGACTTCAGGTGCCTCATCTTTGCAATGAGCACTTTAGAGAAGCTGTCTCTGTGGCCTCTCCTGTCCTAAAAGTCTGCGAGTTTGAGGCTAGTAACTTTTGTATGTACATTTTCATTTTAGCAGAGAAGGATGAGAAGTGCTCATTAGCTAATATGAAGTTATGATCTTTTAATGAGAGAGGATGGGGGGTAACAAATTTGGGGTTCTCAGATGCCTGCCTGGGATTCCCCCATCACAAGTGCCATTTACATCCTTCATAAAGACAAGGGGGATAAGAGGTTTCTGGTTGTGTACTTACCGCCCATTATTGTTGTTCCCATAACAGCACAGCTGTGAGATGGACAACAGTATTTATAGCAGCTCTTTTTTTTTGATGGCCAAGAATTGGAAAGTGAGGGGATGGCTGAACAAATCATGGTATGTGAATGTAATGGAATACTATTTTTCCATTGGAAATGATGAGCAGGCAGACTTTAGAAAAATCTGGAGTGAAGTGAGCAGAATCAGGAGAACATTGTACACAGTAACAGCCACACTGTACAGTGACTAACTTTGAGATTCAGCTCTTCTCAGTAATGCAAGGATCTAAGACAACTCCAAAAGATTCATGGTGGAAAGTGCCGTCCACCTCCAAAGAAAGAAGTATGGAGTCTGACTGCAGAGTGAAGCACTCTTCGCTCTCTCTCTCTCTTTTGTTTTTGTTGTTTTTTCTTTCTCATGGTTTCTCCCATTGGTTCTAATTCTTCCTTACAATATGACTAATGTGAAAATAGGATTTATATCAATGTATATGTAGAACCCGTATCAGGTTGCATTGGGGTGAGGGGGAGAAAATTTGGAATTCAAAATCTTATGGAAGTGAATGTTGAGAACTGAAAATAAATAAAGTAATATTTTTTTTAAAAGCACCAAAGCTGTGGTGGGGTGTCTGGAGAAGGCCTCAGAATACCCACCTTCATATTCCTGAACTGTTGCTTAGTAGCGAGTCACCTCTCTCTGAGACACTTTTTTCATCTTTAAAGTGTGGGTGATAATCATCATCCTACCCACTTCACAAGATTGTTGTCGGACAAGAGTATCTCAGATGAAATAATTTATGACAAGCTCTTTGTCAATAGTAAAGTGTCTTTTAAATGTCAGCGTTTCTTATTCCTGTATCGGGATTATGTGTAACATCCAGGAAGGAGCAGTAAACATTGTGTTGGTTCTCTGAAGACTACTCATAGGAGTCATACTTCAGTGGATTTTTGACCCCTAGGCCAGTGACTCTGGGCACAGAACTCTAGGGGAACTCGAGGAAGACCTCCAAGAGCCTCTCCGTCCTTTGTAAGGGAGATCGAACTAGGGTTGTGGATGTAAAAACTGGGAATGTACTCTAAGGCTCAATTAGTGTACAGCTTTGCTTATGCCCCTGTCCTTTCCAGAAGACACAGGAAAAAAATGGAGCAATAAATAACTCTTCAAGATTTGGATATATAGAAAAATCACTTTTCTCTTTCTTATCTTTCTTCTTATAGAGGAAGCAGATCATCAACCAGCAGGCCCAGAGATGGTCATGGATGGCCTGGAATCTGGGGAAATCACTCCACCCACCAAGAGGAAAAGTAAGTTCTCGGGCTTTGGCAAAATCTTCAAACCCTGGAAATGGAGGAAAAAAAAAAGCAGTGACAAGTTCAAAGAAACATCAGAAGGTGAGTTTGAAGACCTCATGGCCCAAATTAAAGTGTTATTTATTTTGGAAGTGCTCAGCCTCTTCCTTTTATCCCCATCTGCATATAACTGCCTGGTGGGGGTGGGAAATTTAATCTCAGGTATTAAACAGGCAAATAATTATTGGCATTCACTCAGCAGTGGGTACTGGTAGCCCCACATTCCAGAGAATGGCATTTGGATGGAATCAGAGTTTAAATGGATTGAGTTACTGATTTATCAAGCAGAAGCAGTAAGGCTTAAATTTCCCACCTAAAAAAATTAGAAGAAACATTATATTACAAAATTTGAGTTTTTAAAAAAAAACTTCGTAAGGCTATAATCTTTATACTCACATCTTAGTATTGTTATGTAGATCAAATAATGTGACTATCAATCAGTAAATAGACATTCATTTCAACACTTAAGAGTTGCTAAGCACTAGGGATATAAAGAAAGCAAAATAGAGTCCCTTCCCTCAAGAAACTTACATTCTCACGAGGGAAATAGCATAAAAATAACTATGTTCCTATAAGATAAATACCGTGTGAGCTAGAGGTAGTCTCAAAGGGAAGGTAGAAGGGGGAGGAGCACTAGGAAACTGTCAGGTTCTTTGCAATTACTCATAAAGTGATGACATTATTATGATACTAATATGTTTACCATTTGTCCAGTAGCATGTTGTTCTTTAGTTGTTTCAGTCATGTTAGTGTCTTCATGACCCCATTTGGGGTTTTCTTGGCAAAGATACTGGAGTGGTTTGCCGTTTCCTTCTCCATCTCATTTTACAGATGAGGAAACTGAGACAAACAGGATTTCCTCAGTTACTCAGGGTCACCCAGCTAGTTTCTAAGACTGAATTTGAACTTAGGTCTTCCTGACTCCAGGCCCAGGTTCTACCTACTGCACAACCTAACTGCTCATTAATATAGGGGATTGTAAAGGCATATTTTTTTCTATTCTAATCATAAACCTATAGCATTCCCAAACTGCAGGAAACCATGGAACACAATGGGAAAACTGGAGGGGACCTGTGAACACAGAAAATCAGAGCTAGAACACAGACTGTCTAAGCTTGAAAAGACCGTAAGACTCTGAGGCCAGCAGAGGCTTTTACCTCCCTCATTCTTACCATGAGGAAGGGGAATAATAAGGACCCTGAGTTTTGAGTTATGTAAGGCCATCTTGGTGATCCTCTGACCCTTGCTGAGTATGAAAGGTTGATTGAGCCACAGAATTTTTTTGCCCAGGGAATAAAGCTGAACTATAACTGCCTGGTTCTGAATTCTAGTTTCTGATTTCGTATCAGTTCTAGAGCGGAAAATATCCATGCGAAAGCCAAGAGAGGAGCTGGTCAGAAGAGGGCTTCTGTTGGAAGACCCTGTGCACGGTGAGTTTGCTGACCCGTAGTATGTGCGTGCTTGGTGTGGGCTGAGTCCTCCTTTGGCAGCTGGATTTTGTTCTTCAGTTGAAGAATACAGCTGACTGCTGCCTCCTCCCAGATCAGAATCGACACTCCTGCCTTCTCTGATGATAATCTGTGGCTGGCAGATGGCCCATCTGGTCAAGAATTCCCTGAGGAAAGCGTTCCAAAGTGCCTTGTGCATCCTCCCGCCCCCGGCCAGCTCCAGTATTGGGAGTCGCTTCCTGTCCTTTGTTTCTGTGGGTATCTGTGCCCATCTTTGCCACTCATCCTTCTCTGCTTGTTTATCACAGAGATTCAAGCATTACTACCAGTCTGACATAATCATAGGACTAGCTCTGCATCTTTGTGAGCCTTCTTTATAAGACATTTGTATCTGACATGAAGGAAATGACTGCATTTATTTTGAATTTTTTAAAAAGCAGAATATACTATAAGTGAAATCCTTCTTAAGCCAGATTTTGAAAACACTGTAATATAGCTCAAAAATTGATAGAAACTTGTGATGGAAAAGCCCAGTAGGTCTATTTTCCCAATGTTAGTGAAGGATAATTACATATACGGATGGATGGATGGATAGATGGATTCTTGTTTTCTTTTCTCTAATTAAAATGAGCAGTTAATGAATTTTGGAGAGAGAAGGAACCTTAAAGATCTTCCAGTCTAACCTCTTTTATTTTACAGATGTGGAAACTTGAGACACAGAGAGAAAAAAAAATGACTTGGCTAAAGTTGAATAGTTAATTGGCAACATTGATACCTGTGTCTTCAGGCCCATAGTTCCAAGTCCTTTTTATTACATCCTGAAGACTCTCGTGCTTTCATAAGTGCACTGTTAATTTTATTCAGGCTTTATGAATGTCTTTTATATACTACAATCATTTCCCTCTGTCGTCGTCGTGCCTCCCTGTATTGAACCTCTCTTTGTACCAAATAATAACAATTGTTACAATAGTAACAACAATCAGCAAAACCAACCAACTCAGAAGGGGCCAGTGGGTTTCGCCTTCCGTTTCTGAGGACAAGATGGTGTTTGCACCTAATCTCAGTTCAGTCATACATAACCATTTCATTCACAAGAGTGATCAGGAAATCTTTCAGGTATTTAGGTGGTTAGACTCCAAGTCCTGTATTTCACTTAAAGTAGATCTTTGTCCCTTATTTTGTATGTATGCTATCCCATCCTCCTTGTGACTTCTGCCTATGTCCTTCACAGCAGATCCCATCCATCACCACTTGGTTCATTTTCTCCTGGTTCATCTTCAGTTCCCCTGTGCCAGCCTTCTGTGCCATATCTGCTCACTTTTGGCATGAGCCATTTGTAGCCTTACGGGTGCAGGGGCCTAACCCAAAATCTGATCTGCTGTTTTACACCCCAGCAGGGACCTGATACAGGAATCGGCTCTATGCCATGATGGGGTTGAGGGATGTCTTTATTTTTTGGCTTTACAATATAAAATAAAATTTTTCACAGGCTTTATGGGTCCTTTTTCAATATTGATAACACTGGAGAAGCAGCTGGTTTTAGTTAAAAGGATTTAATGTCACAGGATATTTCAAGTCCTGGCTCCCACACTTACTAGATGGTGTGGGGCTTTGAGCCTCTTTTTCCTGATCTGTAAAGAGGAGGATAGCAACATGGTACTTTGAGCCTCACAGGGTCAGTAGGAGAATCAGAGAACTGTGAGCTGCTCTCATACTTAGTGAAACTGCTTGTCTCCCTGTCCTGGCAAGTACTATAGTAACCCAGTTATTTGAAGACTGGCGTTGGCAGTTCATATTGGAATTGTTTAAATGAAATGCCTTTTGTCAGTGGAATCTAGAAGATCCGCTGAAAGGAAACGAGCTTTTAGCAGGCTGTCAGCCACTACTATCATGTAAATGAAATTCAGACTTTTTTACAGCTTTGAAGCTAATGATTATTTTGTGCTGTAATTCTGTATTTTTAAAAACTCAGCTGCCCTAATAGTAGAAGTATGACTTTTTTTTTTTTGCCTTTTGATTGTCATATTTCCTTTACTTTTTTAAGTAGAGAAATCCCCTGGAAATGTAGTTAAGAGAAATTTAATTACTGGACAAGACCTCAGAGATCATCTAGTCCACTACGCTTCTCATGGCAGTACTAAAGCCTGAAAGGAAAAGCAACATACCCCAAGTTATACGGCCACATTGGTGAGGAGCTGAAACTAGAACCCAGATCTCCTGACCCAAGAGGCTTTCCACTGCCCCCGATTTCCTCCTCTCTGTTGATTTTAATCTACTGGCTGCCAGCCTCTACTATCCATAATCACTTTCTAACCCATCCTTTGGGTGTTTGAGGTGTGATGGTTGCTCTCCAGTTCCCTGTTGGCAGATGGGAATGAGGAACATGTTTTATGATTGGCAGGGTAGGCTGCTCTCAGGAGTGCTATAGCATATGCCCCTCAGATTTCTGATACCCACAAAAGCACATGGGCACATCCCCATGATTCCGCCAGCAGAATAGGAGACTTCTAGGAATTGGGTCTCTTTTATTCCTTTCTCTTCCACTCACAGAACTCAAATGTTTTCTGGAGGAATCTCTCCATGGCATATAATCGTCCTATCATCTCTGTGACAATGCATGGTTTTATACCAGCATCATACTCACTCACACGGTCTAGTGGTCCCTCACTTTAGTCTTGTTTTTATCAGACTTCCAAGATCAAAATCAGCATTCTTTTATCCACAGGGTTTAAATAAAAAAATTTAACACCAGTGGGATGTGTGGTATAAGAAGCTTGTACCACACTGAGTCTTCTCCCCATAGACCATTGTCGGTTTTTTCATTTTGGCTTTTTTTTCTCTTAACAGGTGGAGAAGAGTCTGGGAAGTTCAGCCATACTTCATTAAAGAATGGCCACACCATTCCCATTGGGAATGCTGGGCCTTCTAATCCAGGCCAGATGGAGGAAGATCTGGGAAGGATAACAAAGTTTAAGAAGCCTCTTCCAGGAGAGGAACCAAAGACGCAACCAGGTGGGCATATAGTTGTGCTAGGCTCTGGGTTTGAAGCAGGACTTAAAAGGGACAGAGGCAGCAAACCCTGGGTTCATCTGGATGATGGTGAAAGTGAGAACAGAGCTGAGTGGGATTTTACCCTGATCATTCCTCTTGCCTATCTCCTAGTGAGATGATTATTGAAAACAGAAACAGCCAGACGGTAATAGCAGTGGGGAGCAAAGAATAAGCAGATACTAGTCATACAGGGCCACAGATCATCCAGGTCTGAAGGAATTAACTCCCTTTTCAGATTGACTCCTTCCATCTCCACCAGTTCTTGTCCCCTTTAACAGAACAACAACTTTCTTTCACAGGCTCATCCGGAAGCCGGCCCAGTTCTGAAGTGGAGCCCATTCCTGAGCCAGCACCCAAACCACTTTTACCCCGAACCAAAAGACCCTTGTCATCTTCTCAGGAAGAAAGTGTTGGGCAAGCAGACATTGCCACTGGTGGCAGCACTGCCGGGACTGTTTCCTCCTCCACTTCCTCCACAGCACCCACTGCCAGCACTGCAACCCCAGGCCCAGCAAAGACAGTTAGTTCCTCCAGCACCCCTTCCCCGGCTCCCAGGACTCTGCCTGTTGTTCCTGTCAGCACTAACATGACTGCTACCTTGAATATGACCCACACTGCCCCTGCCAAGCAGCCCCCTATTCCCCCCCCTAAACCAGCTAACAGAAATAGTAACCCCGTTATTGGTAAGTGATTCTCCAGGCTGTCATTGGGCACAGCTTAGGAAAAAATTTATTAGTCATTAACAAGAGGAAAACAGATTTGCTTTTAAAGAAAATACTGTCGTATGTGCACAGCACTTTTGTGTATGTGCGCATGAATGTGTATATAATACATCTGGTTTTTTAATTTACCCAAATGTGGGAAAACTTTGGAAAACTTATCTAGGCATAAAAACTGAATGGTGGGCCTGGAATATTTTGCCATGACAGTGCTTCCTTTTGGCTAATCGGTGTTTTTGAGGGTCCAGATGCATTACGAGGATGACTTAAATGTATAAACATCTATAAATTATATAAATGAGTAATGAAATCTCTAATATTTGAGGTTTCATTTAGAACATTGCAGGGAAACTAAAAAATCATGTTATGAGGCCCAAGCTGTAATTCTGGCTGAGAAGGCAGACCTAGGAGCATGAGAAAGAAACTAAGAGAGGTTTATTTTTTTCAACCAGATGAAAAACTTGGTAACAAGGAAAGGTGGGGGGCTTCCTAAAAAATATATTGCATCCCCTGGCACTGGAGATCTTCAGGAAGAGGCTAGAGCGTGACTGACTTAGAGAGTCAGCATGGTGGTTTTAGAGAAGATGACCTATCCAGGGGTGGAGAACCTGTGGTCTCAGGCCACATGTGGCCTTCTGGGTCATTGGATGTGGTCTTTTGATGGAGTCCAGGTTTTACTGAATAAACCCTTTTATTAAGTTTGATTCTGTCCAAGGGCCGCACTTGAGGACCTAGAGGGCCATGTGGCCTCAAGGCCAAAAGTTCCCCACCCCTGATATACTGTCTCTCCCAGCTTTCATTAGGATCCTAAGAATTATTATTTGGAAAATGGTCCAAATTGTGTTGATCAGTGATCCAGTAATAAGTGAAGGGTGTGATGTTGAACCTATTCTACTAGATTTTGCTTAACTCCATTTGTGAATTCATCTCAGTTTATCAAATCTATGCCCTTTTAAGACTCCCTGGTTTTGGGAACTTTATCCCTTGAAGCTCGTATTAAGACAGATACCCAAGCACCTAGGTGAAGGTTGAAGGTTCTAGTTGAACTATTTTTCAGAAACTTTTAAAGTACTTATCTTTATTGTGACTTTCTCCGTAGCTTTCCTGGTTTGTGTTGCTTCTCATTACAGATTAATGAAAATATTTAACTAACTAACATTTCAGCCTTACTTATCTGCTTAGCCCACCTGGACTGTACATAATATGTAACTTACGGACCCAGCTTTCAGGTAGCCTACTGGCTGGTCTAAAAACAGACTAACAAATATTACCTTAAATGTGTCTAGAACTATACATACAAGTACATGTGTTACAGAAGGATTTCAGCCATTTCAAAATTAGCAGTGGGACTGAAAAGCTCCCCAGTGATAAAGTGAATACCCTGTACATCATTGTGTCCCCCTTGGGGAAGAAAAGAGTTGCTGACTGGGTGAGAGCGGGAATGGGGTGGTGGAGGATGGTTGTGAGATACAAGTATAGGAAGGGCTCTCTGAAGAGAAAGAGGTTCTGGACTGATGCCATGTGGTATCAAGAAGAGAATTTGTAGAGAAATTTTAGACTCGGCTTAAAGCAAGACTCCCTACCCATTGTAGTTGTAGCTGGCCAGAAAGAGGACTGGGCCACTTTAAAAGCTGGTGAGCCCCCTGTAATTGGGAGGTGTCAGACAGAGACTGGATGAGCTCTCAGATGACGGTGCTTCTGATTGGTTGGATAGATGACCTCCAAGGAGCCTTCCATGTTTAGAGACCTCCAAGGCCCTCCTCTGGGCTGACCTTTCTCTGTTTCTTGCCTTTTTTTCCAGCCTCTGCTCCCTCCCCTTCCTTCTGGGCTATTTGTAGTACCCAAGGAGATGATCCTAGTAACCAGCTATGGGAATGGGTGTGTTCACATAGCAGGTTGGACTCGCCTAGAAGAGGCAGGGACTTACCCTCACCTTGTTCTGAGTAAATAACCTAGACTTATGACTGGAAACACAATCTCACCACTTGTGGGGTATTGTTATTGTGGTGGTATGTTTTCAGTTTGCCACAGAACTTCATTCACGAAGGGGAGTCTTTAATTATTAAATGACAAAATGGGGATATGATCACATTTATTTCAGACTCCTTTAGATTCCAGTTTCCTTGAATGCCAGAGCTCATTGGAGGGTTTCTTAATCAGTAATTCAGAGCCAGGGGGAAAGGGTACAGGGCTGAGGGGAGTTTTCCAGGAGATCCAGTTTCCTCTGCTTAAAAGTTTTTATGAATAATTAGGGAATAGGAAGTGAGTTTGTTTAGCTTGCTGACACCTTCAGCTGGGGTGGGGTGGCTGGAGGAAGGGATTGGGAATGGCTCACAGATGGTTTGCTGCCCTGCCTTGGTTTTCTCCAGTGCCATGCCCTCTAAAATTCAAAGAACTTTTAGGTATTCTTTCTCTAAAACCTCCACGTCAGCTTTCCTTTCAGTAGCTATCTGAGGACGACTGAGCTGATATTTTCCCATTTTTATGGATGAGGAAACAGGGTGGAAGTGACTGGCCTTAGTCACAGCTAATCAAGGTTAGGTTTCCTTATTCCCAAGTCCATTGTTCTTGCCAGTACAGAAGAGAAGGTTTGGTCTGTTCCATGGGGAAATTGGAGACCCCAGGCCTTGCTACCTTATCCATGGCACACGAGTGGTGTCAGACACAGAGCTAGGACCCAGGGCTTCTCTCTCCTAGTTCAGGGACTCCTTTCATCTCTGCTTTAACTTCCTAAAGGGGGCAGCTGGAGATCAGTCAGTGACCCCGGGAGGAAGAAGACAGATAAGAGCTGAAAAGACTTAGCCCGGTAGCAATGTGTCCTTGGCAGGAAGAGCAGAGGCTCAGGGCAGCCTGCAACACATTGCTCCATCATGCCATAGAAAGTGCTAGTTCTGGGCTAGCTCTTGGTGCCTCTTGATTCTATAACCTTTCTGGCCAAGGGTGAGAGGTCCTCTAGGGTAGCCCCACCTAGTTTAAAATGAAGGAACTCGAGGCCCCTGAACCAGGACTGAGACTGGGATGATCATTTCGTTGACATAGGCCTGGTGAAGTCCATCCCTCTCCGGATGCCCATCAGCCCCTTCGCAGCATTTGCCTGGAGCGTTGAGCAGTTAAGTGATTTGTCTGAAGTCACCCAGCCAGTATGTGTAAGAAATAAAACTTGAACCCAGAACTTGCTGATTCCTGAGCCAACTCTCCATGTATTGTTCTGTGTTGGTACTTCCGAGCTCATATAGGTGGTTAATTAGCAGAGCCTACATTTGAACTAAATCCTCTGACTGCAAATATAAACACTTCAGCGTGCTACGTTCTTCTGTAATACCCAGAAATACTTCAATATTACTGTGAGCCCAAAAGTAAAAATTCCTGATGAAAGATAGGAGAGTGGCATGAAATTCACCAAACTAGAAGTGAAAGCCGCCTGTGCTCCATACGCTTTTTGTCATATAAGGAACCCCTCATCCAAAACCAAAATATAAGAAGAGTCGGACTCCATTTTTGGTTAACAATTCTTAGATTTTCCAGATTTCATGTTAATAATTACTGGAATTACTTCTACTTGTAAAGATGATTCCGTCCTTACAGCGGTATTCACTAAGCTATCAGAAGACCTAGAGGAAGACCGTTTTCCTAATAAGGTTTTCATAGCTTGCCAAGAGTTATAAAACCTTTCCCCTCAGCTCCTTATGTACTTGTCAGGGATGCTCTATTTGAACGCTTCGTTAAGTCTGTTTGGGAACACTCGGCTTGAAATAGCTAGGTGGTATGAGGCCTGGAATCAGGCCTACATGAGTTCAGATCGAGCCTCAGACACTGACTCCGTGTGTGACCCTGGACAAGTCACTTTACACTGTTTGCCTCCATTTCTTCATTTGCAAAGTGAGCTGGAGAAGGAGATGGCAGTGGGTCCGGCATCTCTGCCGCAGAAACTCCCAGTGGAGTCAGAAGGAGTGAGACAGGACTGAAATGACCGTCTTATTGGTTAATGTGGCATCATGTGATACTCTCTTGGATTGCCTGATACTGGTCTGTATTTTCATGAAGACAAAATCTTGGGTAGGGAGGATGCTTGGAGCATGGATCGAGGGGTTGCCCGTGCTGGGCAGGCACCGAAGGACTACTTGAGGGAATTTGGTGTTTTGGGGTATGAGTTACAAATTCTGAGTGGGCATCCAAAAAGGAATTGGGAGGTACTAGGAGAAGACAGAAAAGAACTAGACTGCCAGAGATAATGCTCATCTTCTAAACCCTGAATGTTTTTATCTGATCCTGGGGACTTCCTAAATTTCCTTCAGGCATTTTCTCTAGGGGACTTTAATGGGGTTGAGATAGTTAGCTCTGCAGCTAGAAAGAACCTTGGGGAATTGCCTGGGAATACATATCATTGTAGGGCAGCTAGGCAGGGCAGTGGAGAGAGCACCACTGAGAAAGATTCACCGTCACCTCTGATCTGACTTCTGACACTAGCTGTGTGACCCTGGGCAAGTCACTCCACCCTGTGTGCCTCAATTTCCTCATCTATAAAATGAACTGGAGAAGGAAATGGCAAACCATTCCAGTATCTCTGCCAAGAAAACCCCAAACGGGGTCAGGAAGAGTTGGACAGGACTGAAATGACTGAACAACAGTGCACATTGTTGGAATCCAAAAGCTCCCGATATGGTGTGTGGACCTGAGTAAATCTTGATATTGGAGAATGTAAGAGGCAGGTATGATCTTGTAGATATAGGAAAGAGGAATCTGGAGGTTTCACTGCTAGCTCTGACTCAGCACTGATTGGACATGGGCTAGTGAACCTCAGATTCTTCATTTATAGGATGGCAGTGATAAAGTCTACCTTTCTGTATCCTTAAGTTAATCAAGTTAATAATAATCTGGGTGTGCGCTTAGAAGTTCAACTTGGAAAGGTGTTATGTAAATGCAAGATGTTTTTGATAAGTCATTCAGCCCCACCATGCAAATGGAAAGTATCATTAATTGTCTGAGTAGGTTGCTTAACTCCTCTTTCCTTCTAGCATTTGGTTTGCTATTATGTCTTTTCCTTTTAGTTGATAACAGAAGAATGGATCTGGAGGAATTCCTTGTCTTTCTGATCCCATTCATACTTTAATCCACTACTTTTATCTGAATCAGTATCAGAACAGAAACTGTTACCTTCTCTGTTTTCTTGGGTATGAAACAGAAAATTTACCATCTACAAAGTGTCTTAGAAATTCAATTTGCCTTTCTCTACTTTTTTGGGGTGAATTTTGCTTGGGAATGAAATGTCTAAAATCCATCTCTAAATTCCAAGTTAAGCTAAGGTGTTTCTCTTCCCTTCACAGCTGAACTTTCACAAGCAATCAACAGTGGCACATTGCTAGCAAAGCCATCCCCACCTTTACCACCCAAGAGAGGGATTCTGCCTCCTCTGATGCCTTCCTTGGAGTCTGCTGCTGCAACAAAACCTTCAAGTGGTCAGAGAGAGGGGACCAGTTCCTCTACCTCCAATTCAGTCCAGATGATCCCACCTTCCTCCCCTTCTCCTCCTTTGCCTACTCATATACCTCCTGAACCCCCATGTTCTCCTCCATTGCCTCCCAAGACTCTTCAAACTGTGCCAGAAATTGAGCTCCTACCCTCCCTAGAACTACCCCCAGAAGTCCCTCAGCTGGAAGATCAGGCCTTGGAAGTGCCCAAGAAGACACCCGAGCAGGACTTAGGAGAGTCCCTCTTACCCTCTCGGCTCCCCCCACTACCACTGCACATCCGCATCCAGCAAGCCTTGGCCTCCCCTCTGCCCATCACCCCGCCATTGGAGGAGTCTCAGAGGGCTCATTCCTTGCTATTTGAGAACAGCAAAGGCTTTTCTGAAGACAGTGGTACTCTGGGTCGGACCAGGTCGCTCCCTATCACTATCGAAATGCTTAAAGTGTGAGTGCCATTTAAGTCTTTATAATTTCTACACTTCTCCTCTTCAAGATATCATTGAAGGGAGAATTATAATAATGTACATAAATGTTTTGCTATTTAGAAAAATTAGTTTGTAAAGAATTTTCTATTTAGTCAGGCTTGTGATTTTATCTCTTAGGAATCTCCTATTAAAGAACTAAAATACCTAAACTAAAAGCACCTACTCTTCAACTTAGAATCTTAGAGCAGGGGTTCCTCTCCCTCTCTCTGCTTTTGGAGACCGTAGAGTTAAGTGACTTGCCCAGGGTGACACAGCTAGTAAAGTGTCTTAGACTAGATTTGAACTCAGGTCCTTCAGACTTCAAGGCCAATCCACTATGCCAGTGAACTACCTCAGAGCAGGCATTCCTAACCCTTCCTGTGTCATGGCCCCCCCTTTTGCCCTATGATCTGAGGAAGCTTCAGAATAATATGTTTAAATGCATAAAATAAAATGCATAGGATTATGGGAGAAGCCAATCGTATTGATGTAGTTACCAAAATATTTTTAGAAAAAGGTCTGACCAGGATGGGTAGGTGGCACAGTGAATATCAGAGCACTGGCCATGGAGTCAGGAAGACCTGAGTTCAAATTCAACCTCACACACATAACACTTATTAGCCATGTGACTTTGGGCAAGTCACTTAACCCCATTTGCCCTGCTTCCCCTTCCAAAAAGCAAAATTAAAAATTAAAAAAAAGAGAAAGGTCTGCCCCCACATTAAGGACCCTTTTTTTAGAGAGTTATCTGAATAACAGCCTGAATAACAGTTCAGGTGACTTGCCCACAGTGACCCCTACAGCGTTTAACTTGGAGGTTGGACTTCGCCTGGGTCAACCTCTCTAGCTACTACATATATCCTTGCTGTTTCTTATAAAAATCTATGCGAAGATCATTTTTCAAAATTAATTTTCTAGTGTATTTTAAAAGCAAGTATTTTTTTTCTCCTTGCGTCACTCCTATTTAAAAATAGAAAAAGCAAGGCCCTTGGAATATATATATGTATGCATAGTCAAAGGGAATTCCCATATTGACAGTGCTCAGAAACGTCTCTGCTCTTTATGTGTGGAATTGTAAAACAGGTTTATGTTAGTTACTAGATAAGCTTTTCTTGGTCCCAGCAAGGGAAGATGCTCTAACAAGGCCCTGCAGTCATCCTTTCCTTGGTGCAGATTTTTAGCTTCCCCCAAAAGTTACAAGTCGCTCTGCAAGTACAAAGTCAGCACCCTCATTTATTAGGAAAGGTTTTGGTTTCCAACCTTCCCCAAGCAAAATTGTACCTCTGGCTCCCTCCTACCAACATTTAAAATAGCTTGTTCAAGCCAGTGTTTGTTCTTGTATGGTTTACCCATTCCCCACAAGTATTAAGGACCAATTTTGACTATGGATTCACATCATTTGGTGACCTTCAAGATTTCGTCATTAGCTGTTATCTAGAGAGCATTGTCAAAAATGCTAAGGCATTCAGTTGTACCATTCAACAAGTCATTTCCTTCAACTGTATCATTTGCACTCACAAGTATTCATCTCAGGCCCTTCACAGTGGGGTAAAAAGGCAGTTTGGAAGCTTGAAATAAATTGTGAATGGTAATTTTTTTTTACTTAATATTTTCTTTTTTCCCAGTTACGTGAAAAACAGTTTTTAACAGTTTTGTAACCCAGATTCTCTCCCACCTTCCCCTCCCCTCCTTGAGAAGGCAGGCAGTTTTACACACTTTTTGCATGTGTAATCATGCAAACATTTTTCCTTATTAGTCACTTTGTGAAAGAAAACACAAATCAGAAAAACCCAGGAAAAATAAAGAAAATAAAAAGACTGTGCTTCCATCTGCATTCAGATTCCATCAAGTCTTCTCTCTCGATGCAGAATAGCAGTTTTCATTGTCAGTCCTTTGGAATTGTCTTAGATCATAGCTAGTCATTCACCATTAAGCTTTGTACAATATTTGTTTTTCCTTCATTTTTGAAGAGTTCCATGGCACGAGGGTGTTACTGTGTACAGTGTTCTCTTGGTTCTGCTTATTTAATTTCACAGCATTCGAAGAGGAAAAGTTGGCTTTTCATCTCATTGCCCTCTCTTCTTCCTTAGACATGATCAGTATTTTACTCTATTACAATTGCCTAGAAACCAGAACAATCACACATGTCACTATAGTGAATTGTAGAGATCGTGATAGTCTGGGGAAAAGAGAAGCCGAGATAAGAGGTTCCTAGAAAAACTATTATAGATGAATGAGGAAATTAGCATGAGTATTGGATGCTAATGAGCATTTTTTAGGGCTTACTTCTCAGTTTTTAGAATTTTTCTCTGATTATATATAATCAGTCGACTTGTTCTAGAAACAATAATTATGCTAATTTGTTAGTCCAGACGACGAAGAAGAGGAGGAAGATGATCATCCTTGTCCACCAGCTTACGTTGGAGAGGTGGTATCTAGTGCAGTCATTCCTACGCTCATACCACCGTGTGTGCAAGAAGAGGAAGAAGAAAAGGAGAGTGACTCGGATTCTGAGGGCCCCATTCTGTACAGAGATGAAGAAGATGAAGATGAAAGCCAGCACAGTAAGAGCAGGGACAGTTTGGTTAGCCAGGGGATAGGTGGTGTTTTTCTCTTCAGTCAAACTGATTAGTATCTACCCTTGCTAGCATGTCAGGGAGGTCAGCTGGATTATACGGTACTGTTGGGGGTATTTGTATGGGACTTCCTGTGACACATGAGAGCAGCAAAGCCTCTACTCATGTGCCCCCACTAGCCCTGTCCCAGCCCTTCAGTTCTGGGCAGGCCCTTGGCCTCTCCCTACATTCCAGCAGACCTCCAAGCCAGTTGCAGAACAGTTATTGACCTCCATTAAGAACAGGAGTTTCTGACATCAGTAAAATGAGAGATCTCTTCCCCACAATGATCCTTGCCCCAGGTGGTGCTTGCTTCTGTTTCCTTACATGAGCATGCTTGGAGGAGCCCAAAATCATGCATAATAGTTGAATAATATACCAAAGCTTAATTTTTAAAAAGAGGGCAGAATTAGAGAGTGGCTCTGGCCAGAAAAAATTATGGGGGCAAATTGAAATGGAAAGAATATCTTCCAGCCAAATCTCAAGGCCTTGGAAAATGGTCAGCTGTCTCTATTTGGGTGGAGGCATCTCCATTTTTCCTGGCTGAGCAACAAGGGAAGCCCTACTGTCTTCCATTTACCCCTGTAAATATTTCTGCAGTTTTTCTATAAGCAAGTTCTTTTCCCCTTCCTTTGTCTATCTCCCTGTTTCCACTTATTTTGTAAACATCTAAATTTTGGAGCTTCTCATAGTGGAAATAATTCTCTGTAAGATGCATTTATTCTCCTAAGGCTTGTCCGTTACAGGAATATGGCAGGATTTTTCACCTTTATCTCCACCTCAAAGGAATCTATAAATGCTACTCCCAATACTTGCTCCATTTCAAATCATCCCAGAGCACTTGGTTGGGGATATACCAGGTCTTTTCCCAGCATGTAATTGAGTAACAAAAAGAAGTCCATTGTAAGAGGTTTTCTCAACTATCTTATCTGTTTTAGATTGAAGAAAAGAGAAAGGGAAGAATGGGGAAAAGATTTTGGGGACCTGATCCTTTCAGTACGTTTAAAATTCTTTTTGGTTCCTGTGTGTCCGTTTGAACAAAGTGATGGCTTCTATGCCATGCCTTTGTTTCTGCCTGAATAACTGGGTCTCCATCCTTTTTGGTTATAAAGAAAGTTGGCAGGGGAGGGGTTCTCTTTGAGTTCCTCATTCAAGATGAAGTCCTGGCTTTTGCCCTAACCATCCTTCTTCTGTTCCCTCCATGTTCTGCAGGTGCTCTGGCTAACAAGGTGAAGAGGAAAGACACTCTGGCCATGAAGTCGAATAGCAAACCTAGTGAATCAGACCTGGACCTGAACTCTTGGCCTCGAAAGAGCAAGGAGGAGTGGAATGAAATACGACATCAGATTGGAAATACGTTGATCAGGTAAGAAACAGATGAGATCCCTCCTAGCCACCTGTCCTGCTCTTACATTTCTGCTGACCTCCAGTCTCACATCTCCAGCTGCCTTTCAGGTATCTTGAACTGGCTGTCCAGTAGGCATCTTAAACTCAGCATGTCCAAACCAGAACTCATTATCTTTTCCCCCTAAAGCCTCCCTCCCTCCTATGTTCGCTGTGACTGTAGACGGCAGCACCATCTTCCCAGCTCTTCAGGCTCCCAGCCTAGGAGTCATTCTGGATTCCTCACTATCTCACTCCTTCTCTTCTTGCGCCCTTCTCCCCCCTTATCCAGGTCATTGCCAATGCCTGCCTGTTGATTCCACCTTTGCAACATCTCTCCAGTATTCCTTCTTCTTAATTGTGAAGTGCTTTGAATTCTAAACAGAAGAGTTTGTATTGGATTCTATAGGTAGCCCCTGAATCTTCCTAAACAGAGGAGTGGTGTGGTCCAGTGTGAGCTTTAGGAATGTTACTGGAGTGGCTCACTGGCCCAAGGAGGCCCCTTAGGATGGCATTGTAGTCACAAGGCAGGAAGAATATTTAAGTGGGGTGAGAAGCTGAGTGACTGGAAGCAGCAGCCATGGATGCGCGCTCATGTGTGCGTGCGTGCGTGTGTGTGTGTGTGTGTGTGTGTGTGTGACCAGAAGTCAAATCCTGACATCCTGCTGTGGGAATAGAAAGAGAGGACGTTGTGTTTTGGATATGTTGCGTTTCCTTTTTGTTTCGGTCGCACAACTGCCAGGAGCAGTCTTGTCAAAATTATTTTATTGTCCTAATTCCAAACATTTCTAAAGGTAGAGAAATGCCTGCAATGACATAGGCTATCCCCACCCTGCCCCTCTGCCCTTGGGCATCTCTGATAGGAGAGAATTTGAAGTAAAGTTTGTAAAGGTTTTAAACAAGTTAAAAGGCATCATGTGGTACAGTTTTAGTTTAGCATCTATCTACTCCTTCTTAGGAACAGAAGCCACTTAATTCTAGAAGCACTTGTTCCTCTGCCACACCCTGAAAGGTTCAAAAGGACTCCCTCTGATCTGTTTCCTGATCCCTTGGGGAAAGCTGATACTGCCCTTAGGAAGATCCTAACTCCCTTCTGAGAATGGGGAAGGCCATGATTTTCACTAGTCCAAAGAGGTTTCTGGTTCTAATTTTATCACCTTTAATTCACGTTCTAGAGTTTCACCTTTGGCTCTTGACCTTTTTGACACTTTATAAAGGAAAAAATCAAGAAAGGGACTTTACACTCTGAAATCAGTGGTCCATAGATTTAGCAGGAAGGTGGTCACCCCAGAAACATTGCAAAGAGAAATTAAGACCTTACCCTTTATGGCCCTACTGCAGAGACCTTTCTGTGCCAACCTTGGTATTCTTAGCAAGGTCCCCTTAGCATTCAAAGGCCTTATTGGCAATGACAGCTGAAAAACTTTGATGGAAATTACTATAAAATACATATAAGGCATCTTTATGCAACATGCTCAAGGTTGACCTGAGCTTCGCATTTTCATGGATGGAATATGCTGCTTCCCCCCCTGATTCTAGCAGTGTTGTGCTAATCATGGCAGAAAAAGTGTTGCTGACCCCATTATACACCAGACACCCAGAGCCTGTACCTGTGGGGTACTTAATGCCTTTTGTTGTCCTTTTAGGCGGCTGAGTCAGAGACCAACACCCGAAGAACTGGAACAAAGGAACATACTCCAGCGTGAGTAACAGCCATCACTAGAACTAAGCTGGGCTGGGGGTTGGGGGCTTTGTACTTTGCATATTTTATTTTATTTCTGACTTAAGTATCATTAAACAGAAGCAAAATTAGAACAAGGAGAGGGGAAACATATACTTGCCACCTTGGGAAATATTCCTATCAAGTGTTGTTCCCACTAAGAACCTGGACAAACTGGGACACCTGGAGTAGGACCCCAGCAAACTATCTGAAACTCTCTATCCCTTTATCTTTTCATCTGTGCAGCGGTGTAACATTGGGACTAGCTAGGCCCCAAAACTAGTGTGAACAGTGTGCTTTATTCCCCTGAAAGCATCACTGTGGTGGTGGTGGTGGTGATCATCACAGGAGCGAATGTTTCTCTGGCATTTTAAGAGTTATAAAACAGTTTCTATACATTGAAATATATTTTATGTTTATGTACATGGAACCTGTCACTGAGGTGACTTTGTACAGTAGGATACTTTTCAGAAAGTTACTGTGTTAGATAAGTTATACGTTTGGCCTGTCTTAAGTACTGGGAGAATCTTTGGGATTCTGTGTGTTTTCTATGTAAATGTAGCAACAAGGATTTGAACTGAAGGTGCAGTTGCTGTGACAGTTTTGTTTAGAGGGAGAATGTTATAAGGGGTGTTGGGACGGAGGTGTTTTGTGGGCAAAAACAAAGCAACAAGATAGATTTTTCTCAAAGCAGCCCCTGAGCTCCCGAGTCTCTTCTCCTCAGCCACTCTTCGCCAGTTGACAGTGTTTCTGCTCCCATTTGCTTCCCAGGGTTTCCAAAAACTCTGTACTGCATTCAAGAAACAGGGCTTTGTCTTCTTGGCATGTTCTCTGAACTTGTATTAGGCTGTCATTTGAAAGCAGACCAGGGTATCTTGGGGATACTGGAATGACACATTCTGGTTCACAAAGTACATTCACATCCATTAGCTCTTTTTACATTCCTCAGGAAACCTGGGAGGCAATTAGGATAGCTGTTATTATCCTTACTTTACAAATGGGGACACTGAGGGACAGAGATGGTCAGTAAATTAATAGCTAGCTAACATTTATACATACATATATAATCTACATACACACGTGTATATATGCCTGTATTTATATACATAGTCAAATAAATTTCCATATATTTACATGCACACGTATGTATGTACGTTACATACATATCTCGCTTTGTTTTTTGCAGAATGCCTTATACATATGAGTTCATTTTTTTCCTCTCAACAGCCCTGGAAAGTAATCAGGTGACAGGCATTTTTAACTGCCTAGTATGTGTCAGGTACTGTTCTTAGTACAGGCCATACAAAGAAGATTGAAAGACAGTCCCTTCCATTAAGGAACATACAGTCTAGTAAAGGAGACAGACAGCTATGTACAGACCAGCTCTGTGCAGAGTAAACTGGACAGAGTCGAGAAGGAAAGCCCTAGAATTAAGGGGCACCCAGAAAGGTTCCTTGCAGAAGGTTGGATTTGGTGTGATCAAATCTGGAGAAATGAGGAAGAACAGATGATGAGAAATAGCATTCTAAGCATGGTGGAAAACCTGAGAAAATGCCTGGATTTCTGGAGATGTCAGGTCTTGTTTGAGGAACAGTAATGAAGTCTGTGTCACTGAATCTCAAAGTGTGTGGGGCTGTGAGAAGTAAGGAGACTGGAAAACTTGGACAGGGCCTGTTTCTGGGTGGTTTATATCTAATCCTGGAGGTGACTGGGAGCTTGGACAGGGTTGGTGCAGTTTGCCACTCAACAGCTTTGCTGTTGAGCGGAAGGTGGACCAGAGTGGACAGAGCCTTGTGGCAGAGACCAGCCAGCAGGCTACTGCATGAAGCCAGGTGTGAAGTGACAAGGGCCTGCTCTACAGTGGAAGCCGTGTCAGAGGCAAAAAGAAGGTGTGTAGAGGAGATGTTGTGAAGGGAAAAGCAGGCTTTGAAAAGAAAGGCCTCTGTATCTGATTGGTGATACTGTTGTACCTACTTTACAGATGAGCAGACTGAGATCTAGAAAGGACAGATGACTCACACAGGGCCACTCTCCTACCATAGGCAGACTGAAAACTCCAAGGGGAGGGCTATTTCGACTCTAGTACACAGTTATTATTTGGATTTAAGAAGGTCTGAGACATTCTTAGTATGATCTTAAACCCCATTTATTTACTTGGTAAATTTTAAAGCACAAGAACTATGCAGCCCAATTTCTGAGCCCTAGAGACTCATTTCTTACAAGCACAGTCTATGTGAATTTTTGGTACCAAGTGAAAAACATTGAATATGATAACTGGGGATCAGCGTTTTCTGCAGATTGTTTTAAAAATTAATAATATCATTTGCCATCCTCTGATTACAGCCAAAAATGAAGCTGACCGGCAGGCAGAAAAACGAGAAATCAAACGTCGCCTCACTAGGAAGGTATGACAGTCCGCCTCCTGTGCAGGCTGGCTCTTAGTTGTGCGTCCTCTCAGACTTGGGTGCTGTGAAGAGAGGTGCTGATGAGCCACTTTTCTGTATGACAAGGAAAGCTCAAGGCAGAGAGAAAGTCTCTTGGGAAATGATTATGCTGTAATAACAATTGTGTTTTTAGGACGAAAAAGGTATAACTGGTTTGTTTTGCTGAACTGGATTTTGGGGGGAGTTTTGTTTTAAATTTAAAGGTTCATTGGGTAGAGAAGTGGGGGAGGTGCATTATCAGATATAAATGTGATGTAAATACAGACAACGTCAATGGAACATACATTTTAAAAATTTGGTTAGGCAGTAGTTTGTATGAAAATGGCATTACAGGGGCCCTTGTTCTCACTGAGGCCCCAGATGACTGGCATACCATCCCAAGGCTTATTCACTCTCAAGCCCCCCAAACAAGGCTGTGACAGTCTGCTGTCCTGCCATGGGAGGATGTCGGAAGGGGGATCAGACCCAGTGCTGGGCACTGTCTCAGGGAGAGCTTTAATAAGCTAGCTGGGTGTCCAAGGATGTTGGGCAGATGTTTAAGACAGATAGAGCTACATCCTGTGGGGAGAAGCCTTAAGGCACGTCTCCAGGCATTTAAGGATGGTTAAGGATGTGAAGGCTTGTCATGTGGAAGAAAGTTTGGACTTGTCTTGCTCGGCTCCAGAAGAAGCATCTAGGAATCGTGGGTCCAAGAAGCAGCATGATCTAGGGGACAATGAGGAAGACCTGGGTCCAGAACCTTCCTTGGACACTGACTAGCTGTGTGGGGCTCTGACAAGGCACTTAACTGCTCTGGGCCCCACTTTCATCTGCAAAATTAAGGGTCTGGACTTGATATCTGCCAAGGTCCCTTCCAGCTCTGAATCTGTGACCCTGTAAGTTTGAGAGAGGCAGAGTTTGGTTGAATTTTTTTTTTTTTTTATTTTCATGTTTCTTTTTTTTTTTTTTTTTTTTTTTAAATTTAAATTTCTTTTATTTTTTTAGTTTTATTAATCCCGAATGACAAATTTTCCCTTTTGAGTTACAAATTTTCTCCCCTTTTTGTCCCTACCCCCCA
>CM053596.1:50270942-50294235 GCA_028646575.1 Pseudocheirus occidentalis
TTCCCTCCATCACCCCCCTCTCATCCCCTCCCCCCTATTCTCCTATGTGGCAAGATACTCAATTTAGAGTTTATGTCTTTCCTTCCCTAAGCCAAATTCAATGAGAGTGAATGAAAGTAAAGTTGTATTGGTTGAATTTTGAAAGAAATTGTTTTATAGTTAGAACAATCCAGAAAAGGAGCGGAATACTTCCTGGGGTTGTTTGTCCACCATCAGTAGAAGCTGACTTGCCCCCCAGTGGATTGGTGGCACAGCAGGGTCCCACTTACATCCACTTTGTCCTGGATGACCTCAGAGCTTCTTTCCCATACCATTTCTATCATTCACAACAATTTAGAGGAAAAAGACTGAAACTTCCTCCTGGAGAATCTTAAATACCAAGGAACAGTCTGGAAGACAACAGGAAAGATTTGGAGGACAGCGTGCTCTAGTTGTGCATAGACAGTCTTCAGGCTGTAAATGGGCTCAGCCAATGGTGTCTTCAGATTGCAAAATGCGCTGAAGGGATTACAAGTGGAAAAAGTTTAAAAAGCTCTGTACTTGAGGGCTCTAGACCAGGGGTGGGGAACCTACGGCCTGGAAGCCATATCCCCTTTTATTAAGGGCATTTGTTCTGATGTTTGGATTCAGTCAGGGGGCTGCATTTGAGGACCTAGAGTGCCACATGTCACCTTGATGTCACAGGTTCCCCACCCCTGCCCTAGACACTTCAGGAAGCATAGGAGAGATCAAGCCTTCTCTTCTCCCCATTTCCCTAAGCAGTCGTGAAACAGATGGACAGACTTAGAAGAAAAATGATGGGAAACAGCTTATTGGTGATCTCTTGGAGAGCAGGTGACCCAGTTGTGCTGTGACTTTCACATTCATATCACCTTTTGTTAAAAATGAACTCTAGGTAGGGGCAGCTAGGTGGCGCAGTGAATAGAGCACCGGCCCTGGAGTCAAGAGTACCTGAGTTCAAACCCGGCCTCAGACACTTAACACAAAAACTAGCTGTGTGACCTTGGGCAAGTCGCTTTACCCCAACTGCCCTCTAAAAAGCAAAAAAAAAAAAAAAAAAAAAAAAAAAAAAAAAAAATGAACTCTAGGAGCTAGGTGGCTCAGTGAATGGAACACCAGCCCTGGAGTCAGGAGAACCTGCATTTAAATATGGCCTCGGACACTTGACATACTTACTAGCTGTGTGACCTTGGGCAGGTCACTTACCCCCAATTGCCTTGCCTTCCCTCCCTCCAAAACAAAACAAAAAAATGAACTCTATTTATAAACACAAGAAACATCGCTGCATACATAATCAGCTTTTGGTTGGTACCTGATAACTTGTGCTACAATGAAACTAAAACACTCTTTCTTCTTTCAGCTTAGTCAGAGGCCTACAGTTGCTGAACTCTTAGCCAGGAAAATCCTGAGATTTAATGAGTATGTAGAGGTGACTGACGCACAGGACTATGACCGACGAGCGGACAAGCCCTGGACAAAGTTAACCCCTGCTGACAAGGTATCTGGAAAACCTCTTTTGCTTTTTTAAAGCAGCAAGGTGGCACAGTGGTTAAAGTTCCCAGCCTGGAGTCAGGAAGACTCATCTTCCTGAGTTCTAATCCAGCCACACACACTTCCTAGTTTCGTGACCCTGGGCATGTCACCCTGGTTACCTCAGTTTCCTCATCTGTAAAATGAACTAGAGATGGAAATGACCAAACACTCCAGTATCTCTGCCAAGAAAACCCCGAATGGGATCATGAAGAGTCAGACACAAATGAAAAGATTTGTGAAAAGAGCGGCACCAAACGGACTCATGGGAAGAATTGTCCATAGAATAAAAGATGCTGCCTCTCCTTCCGGTTCTTTATTAATTGTCCAGGACTTTGATTTGGAGGCTATAACTTGCTGTGTGAACTTGGGCAGGCCTGGTAGCTTTTCTTTTGTAAAATCCGGGGCTGATTATCAATGACTCATGGCTGTTGTTCCCAGTTCCTAATTCCAAGACTCCTTCCTCCACATGTGTATTGTAGTTTCATTATATGAAAACCTCTTCCTGTATCAGCTCGTGAACATTCCTGATTTTCCCAAGGGAAAGCATCTTCTCTTCCTCTGCTCTCAGATTTTCCTTGAACCCTTGGTCTGGCTCTCTTCTTTACCAGTTACTTATTTATGTTTACCACATGATATCCTGTCTCATAGACTCCAAGCTCCCTGAGGTCAGGGACTACCTCATTTTTACATAGTGCCTTAATAATTGCGTACAGTCACATAGTCTGAGCAGAGTGCTTTATACACACTTTATCACGTTTCCCAATCCTGCGAAGTACATCTAGTTATTATCCCTATTTTACAGATGAGAAGACTGAGGCTCAGAGAGAGTAATTGACTTGCCCAGGGTCACACAACCCATAAGTATATCTCAAGTGAGATTTAATTCTTGTTTCCAAGTCTAGTACTCCACTGCACTACACCACACTTTGCATTTACTAGAGGTTAAATAAATGGTTGTAGAATTTTTATCAGCCCTGCTGAATTGCAAATGTGCAAAGCTCTTTTTCTCCTTCTCACTGATAGAAGTATTTCTGTGACTCTGGCCAAGATCATGATTGTGGCTAGGAGAAAAGCAGCTAAAAGCGTCTTTCTGTCTTCTCTGCAGGCTGCCATTCGAAAGGAACTCAATGAATTTAAAAGTTCAGAGATGGAAGTTCATGAAGACAGCAGACATTTTACACGGTAAGAGACAAAGAATCTCCTCATGCCATACAAAGCAATAAAGCAATGTAGAATCATTTAAAAATAAAGACAGTCCCTGCCTTCAAGGAGCTTCCAATTCATTAGGGATCAGCCAGGCACCAAAGGAAGCTTTGGGCAGGGGCATACTGGGCTGGAACATAATGGAGAAAGTCCAGATACAGCTGGGGAGGAAGGGGGAGGAAAGGTGTGCTGAGCCCCCTCTTGAAATAGAGGCCCTGGAGCCCACAGCCCTGCACACCAATCAGAGGGGCCTGGGACCTGTGGTACGTGAGGGCCCGGCCAGTTCAGCATAATGAGATTTCCTATCATGACAGGAAAACTCAGTGAGTCTGGAAAACCTCAGTAGTAAAGGTCTGAGTGTCTTAGTTGGAAGGGCCCTCTCTAGAGCCCAGTTTGCTCATCACTAACCTCCTAGGTGAGGAGATTGATCTGGATCATGTCTGAGGTCCTTTCCATAGCCTAATCATGTTAAGCTATGAGAGATTCAGGAACACTTGGCTTCCTTTCCTCAGGAGACACTCTCTCACATCCACTTCACCTCAACCACACACAGTCATGCCCATGCTCTAACCTTCACCTAGCATTGGAAAGAGCTCTGAAATTCCTTTCTCCCACCCCTAGCTCCTGCTGTCTTATAATTGTTGGTCAGTTCAGCTCTACCCTAATCAACTACCCTTTAATCTCGTGCCCCGTTGTGCATCTTTTTAGACCCCCACCATATGTCTCCTGAGTGAACTCACTTACAAATGATGTTACCTGGTTATTCTAAGCCTCCTCCTCTCCTTTCAAACATCTTATGATGCCTCTATAATGCCATGCATGAACAGCTTTCCAAAAGAATGCTACTATGAACAGCTTCTAAGCTTCTGATTACACAGTGTAGTGAAAATTCTATTTATTCTATAACAAATCAAAGCAAATAGTCTCAGAAAACCAAGGTTTGGGGTGGCTAGGTGGTGCAGTGAGTAGACCACCGGCCCTGGAGTCAGGAGGATCTGAGTTCAAATTTGGCCTCAGACACTTGACACACTTACTAACCATGTGACTTTGGGCAAGTCATTTAACCCCACCTGCCCTCCAAAAAGCAAAAAAAAAGAAAAGAAATCAAGGTTCAGTGTTCAGAATATTACAACTTATCACAGAAAATCACAATAAAGTGTTCACAAGAGCTTATTATTAAAAATGGCCACATAGTTTTCACCAAAGTGGTCACAATAGCTTTGAACAAAGAACAATCATCTGGTATCCCTAAGGAGGTTTGCCTCCTTACTCAGCCATTCAGTCATCTCAGAGTACAATAGGCAGTCTTCCACTCATGGGACAACTAGGTTAACTCAATCAGTCACTTATTGGCAGTCAGTTACTGAGTATGTTAATCACTAAGTACAATCATTAGAAAATACACACACACACAAACACACACACACACACACTAGGTCACTAGTAAACCACAATATCATCACAGTATTCAATACCCAAGAAGAGGTCTTTTCTTCATCTTGACTTGGGGCCAGTTCTCAAGTTCCCTGGATCCCCTTCCATGGTCCCAGATTCTACCTGGATTCACCAAACTGGATTCACCTGGGTTCAGTGGCAGACAGCCCCCAGTTCCTTGTCCAGCTCTCTGGGTAGGTTCTATTCCACACTGGAGTTCCGCAGGGTCTAGTCCATCTCAAATCCTTCGCAATTTCTGTTCCTGAGAACTCAAGGCTCAACCAAGTCACAAAGAGACAAAGTATTAGCATCCTGGTCATGCTTCTTCAGTCTTCTGGGCTCCTAGGCTCCTGTTCGGAAGAAACTCTGCCACTACAAATTCTCAGGAAATTCTGACTGGGCCTCTCTGGGGCTTTTCTTATATATACACAGAATTAGCTTCCTATTATGTCAGCAACAGGAGGAGTTCACACCTTCTGTTTCTTACTGTTCCAGCCTCCTTCCCTCCACCCTGCCTGCAAGCAGAGGACCTCACCTCCTACTTTACTCAAAAACAGGGGCCTTCTATAACATACTCTCTCCTACCTTCCTCCACACCTCAGACTTCCTCTCTTGTGGCAGCCTGGCGTTCTTGATCATTACCTCTCTTTAGCTTCTGTTCATTCCTTGTTCGTTGCCTCTTTCTCTATAGGTCAAGGCCTCCCTTTTTTCAAAAAAGGAAAACTTTACTTGATGCTGCCATTCCCCCAGCTGTTGTCCTGTGTCTGTCTCTTCTGTTTTTCAGAGGCAGAGACCTAGAAGGGAGGGTCACCATGTGTTGCCTCCATTTCCTCAACTCTCAATCTCTTTACTCCCTTATTTTTGGTTTTAAACTCTTTCCCTTTCCTGAAACTGCTCCCTCCAAGGCAGCCAATGTTCTCCTAATTGCCAGTCAGTCCATTTTCTCAGACCTCATCCCACTTTATCTATGCAGCAGCACAGGATACTGGCCATTCTCTCCTCCCCTTCTAGCCTCTGCTTGCCTCCCTAAGGTAGAACCAGATCACTTAACCCATACATTCCTACAGGTGCTATTAGAAGAGCAGAGCTTTTTTGCCTGGTCCTTATGACATCTTTCTTGGTCTGTTTTTAACTTGCCCAGTTAGTGCAAGTGTCCACAGAAGCTTTGTCCAGGGGCCTTCCTCTCTTCTCTCTCCACACTCTATTCCTTGGTGTGCATGTTACAACTTCCATCTCCTACAGTCATCTTATACTCAACATGTCCAAAATTCGTCTGGACCCAGCTTCCCTTGGGCCTGGCCCCCACTATCTTTCTGATCACTTAGCTTTACAATCTTGGGGTCATACTTAGTGCTGTCCTCTCCCAGGGATCCTCTTCAAGAAAAAAGATGAATAATAACCAACCACAATCCCTCTCTCTCAAGCCCTGTTTGCAGTCAGTTGCTTGGTTTTGCTGATTTTACTACCACAGTATTCTTCTTATCCATTCCCTTCTCCCTACCAGCGCACCCTTTGTCCTAACTCCTCATCTCTCACCTAGCCAATGTCAGGGGCCATTGTATTCATTGTTTTTCCTGTTTCTAATCTCTCCTCTCTCCAGTTCGTCCTCCACTCAGCTGCCAAACTGAATTCCTAAAAACAGACTGAACCCCATGTCATACTCCTTTTCAGAAGCTTGTAGTTGATCCTTAGGGCCATTTTATTCATTGTTTTTCCTGTTTCTAATCTCTCCTCTCTCCAGTTCGTCCTCCACTCAGCTGCCAAACTGAATTCCTAAAAACAGACTGAACCCCATGTCATACTCCTTTTCAGAAGCTTGTAGTTGATCCTTAGAGCCATTAAAAAGCAAAATCAGGCACCTGACATTTAAAACCCTTCACAATATTACTTTTTTTTTTTTTTTTGCTTTTTTGGAGGGCAGTTGGGGTTAAGTGACTTGCCCAAGGTCACACGGCTAGTTTTTGTGTTACATGTCTAAGGTCGGATTTGAACTCAGGTCCTCCTGATTCCAGGGCTGGTGCTCTATTCACTGCGCCACCTAGCCGCCCCCCACAATATTACTTTTTAAGACTTTTTCCGAACTGACCTACTTAACTGCTGCTTGTAAATGCCATTCCATCTCTTCTGTCCTTAGCATAGCTGGTAACCGTGTCTGGCATGGATTCCCCATCCCTCCCACTTCATTGTCCTCTTATCTCTTTATTCCTCTGTCCTCTCTCTTCATGTCATTTTGAATTTTGTGTACATTTTGTACACACACGCACACGCACACACTCCTAGAATGGTTTGTGAGATTTTTCTTCCTATCCCCTGTATCTAGCACTATTCATTATATATAGTAAGCTCTGATTAAATATTTGTTTAATTAAATTAAGCATACCATGATGGAAGCTCTCTTTCTAACACTCTGGATAGCAGCACTCACTTTGGCCAAGGAAGACATTTATAGAATAGAAACAGTTCATTTGAAAAGGTTCTATGAGGTCAATTTAAAAGACCTATTTTTTATATTTATAGATATTGTGACAGGGCAGCCCCCCAAATCTAATGGGATCTTAAGCTGCAATAATACAAGTCTAGAACAAGGATGGTTCTGTGTATTTACCTCTGAATACTCTGTTATATTGAAACTGGAATGCATTCCGGAAAGGGGGACCGCACTGTTTAGGAGACTGGAAACCACTCTGTTAAAGAGTTCATTGAAGAATCTCTGGTATTTACCCTGAAGAAAAGGAGGAGGGGGCAAGGAGGAGTGACAGGGATCTGCTTTCAAGTCTTTGAAGGGTTGTTTCTCAAGAAAGAGGTTAAATTTCTTTTGTCTGGCATCTTGAGGGCAAAGCTTAAGACTAATGGGTATAAGATAGTGGAACAGATTGCATACCACCTTAAGGTGGTAAGCTTTTGGAGCTGTCCATACACTGAATGGGCTGGCTTGGGAGGAGCCTGCAAACTCCTTGGTATGGCTAGGATAGTGCTTCTGTGGGTGGGCCTCAAGGATTGAACTGGGTGGATTTGGGGGTCTTTCAAGAAACACTTTGGGAGAGATTCTGTGGCCCTGGTGAAGTCACTAAGGGTTAGCCTGCCCACATTAGCTTTACATTACTACAGGTGCAAAGTATTGATTGTGCTCACACTTATTGTAACCTCCTTCTTGTCTATCTGGTTTCAGCTTCCATCGACCATGATGGGGGGAGGAGCTTAAAGGCCCCCATAACAGGGGCTGCTTTCCTGCTTCAATCTCTCAATTCATGGAAGACCCTTTAGTTCTCCACATTGTGTCCACAGATGGACTCACCATAGTCTAAGGTGGATGGCATCTCTCTGAATGTAGCATTTCACTGGAACAAATGATCAGAAGGACCCCTGGGGCCAGACTGAACACTGTGTATCAGTGCTTTTCCACCTCTGTGGACTGCATCTCACACTCAACAGGGAGCCTAAAGTTCTTGGGAGGATTTTCACGTTGTACATTTTGCTGCCTCTGAGAAACTGCTGCCCTGCGTGAAGGGACTCGGGTACTGCTAATGTAATGCCCTGCCCAGCAGCATCAGGACAGAATCCCTGCTGGTGGAGAGCCTGGAGCTGCCAGCACCTGCCCCTCCTCACGCCCTGCCCTTCATCCAGCTCTGCAGTTGCCAGGACATAAAGGGAAGGTCTTCTGGCCTACTACAAGGGTGTGTCCATAATTAAGGCCAGTCGGAAAGCATTGTCATACCTCGAGTAACACAGCAATACTCTCTTCATTGGATAGTTGGGCCTAAAAGGATTCCCATGATCCATTGACTCTTCCATTTTGACAGCAATCAGCCAGGTTCTTTTTTGTAAATAGTCTTGAAGAAATGGTGGGAACATCTATTTTTCCTGTTGGGCTTTTGTTTATTTGTTTAGTCTGAGCTGCAACACCAGATTCTGAGTTGGTGAAATGAGAAATGTATATATTTTCTTGATGCAAAAACAAAACAAAAAACTGCCCCACAGGTAGGCAGGAAACTGACACAAATATGACTTCTTTATGATTGGCTTTTGTATTTTATTGTACCTAATGAAGGCTGAATCACTACTGACCAAGAACTTTGTTCTTCCGCAGAACCAAGCTGCATCGATTCTGTGGGGAGGGTCCCTCTCCTACCACCAGCCAGAAGCACAGTCATGCCTACAGTGGGCTGTGGATCACCAAATCCCAGTAACGGGGCTTGAGGGAAAAATAAAGAGCAGAATCATGCACTGCTGCCCTCTCTTGTCCCCATGGCAGCTGCACCCCAAAGCAGTTGGCCCTCTCCTGCTGCATTTGCCCCTTCATATCTCTTATTACTTCCTTTCTTCCGCCAACAGCCACATACTGATCCCTTCATCTTTCCCCAGTCACTCAAACCTCAGCTCATTTCTCTTCTAGCAAACTATAGGATGTGTACCTGGTGCCTAGACCCTGACTGACATCCCACCCCAACTGTGCGCCACCAAGGCCTCGCATTCCTGTTCATCAGCTTTGCTATGTCTTAAAATGAATGACTCAGATGCTCTTAGAGGTTTTTAAAAACCATCTAACCTCTTTTATTTCCCTCAGATTCATTCCCATTTCCCATAAGAGAAAAAAAAAATGAGTCCTGCTCCCACTGATAAATGTGATTTTTGTGGTTTGTTTGGTGTGTGGGTTTGTTGGGTTGTTTTTTTTTTTAAGTTTTATAATGTGTGCCAGTTTCCTAGATGCTTTTCTCCCTTTCTCCCCTTATATTCCACCTTGTCTTCTCCAATGCTCAGCTCTATTCTTTTTTTTCCCTTCCTACATCAGTATGTCAGTGTGAAGCCTACTGTGAAATATTTGAATTTCAGGTCTCAACAAAGGGCTAAAGTGACCTTTAAAGGGGGGGGGGGGAAGGGGAAGGGGAGGAGGCCAGTAACAGCTGTCAAGGTGTGGGTGCTGTGTCCATGTCCCATGGGAAGGCAAGTGATGGTGCTGCCTAAGAATCTAAGTTGTCAGCTGAAGGCAGGTAGCCCACATGGGTACCTGCTCACTTGTTATTTCCTAATCATTCTGCCTGCCTGAGGCATGGTTGCAGCCACCCCTGTAGCTGAATGAAGCCCACACCAGCAATCTGGGGTTTGAGAAGATGTTTGCAACCTTCCTCTCACTGCCTTTACTTTCCAGTCCAAAGGTGCCAAGCTGGTACCAGGTTTGGTGTCCTGGGTTACCAGTCTGCCTTCTATGTGCCACCAGGGAGCCCCATTAACCTTTCATCTCAGTCATGTCCATCTTTTGGGGGGTGGGGGAACCCAGTCTTTTTCAGGGTTTTTTTTATAAAATGGATTTTGAATTCCCTTTCCCTGTAATTATCAAAATTCACATAACATAAAGAAGAGATAAAGTTCTTACTAGAAAAACCTGGTATTTTAGACTTCAGAATGCTTTCTTGATGTACAAAATCTCTTTGTAGAGGAAATAATTACATTGTATATCAGTCTTCCTATCAATAAATATTAATTATTAAAGTATTATAGATTTTTTTTAATTTCCTGGTTTATACACAAAACCTGTGCCAAGTCCTTTGTTTGCCTGTGTGGAAAATCAAAGGTATTTATTTATGCAGTTAACCTTTTATGTAACAGTTGAGTAGGGAGTTTATCCAAATGAAGACTTCTAAGTTTAAATAGTAACAATAATTTGTAACAAAAAGCCAGTAATACTTATTGGTCCAAACTTGGGCCAATGAATAAACAAGACCTTTGAAAGAGGAAGAAATATTTGGTATTCACTTAGGCCAAATTTTTGTGGTATTAAACTAAATTTCCATTTAAAAATATGTGTATCTCTCACTGTATACCAAGATAAGTTTCCAAAGGGTATGTGATTTAGACATAATGGGTAACCTTATAAGTTAGAGAGGGCATAGATTATGTATAGTCAGTGTTGGTATGGTTTGGGAGAGAATAGACCACTACAGCAAATTACCATTTCCATATTCTCATAGAGGAAAAGAAACCCCAGGGGACTGTAAAGCCAAGCACAAGCAGCTTTCCAGAGGACTACTGCAACAGCTTTCAAGGTTCTGATTGCACACTATATTAAACTCTCTATTTATTCAGTAACAAACTAAGACAAAATATTCAAAGAAAATCAAGGTACAGCATTCACAATGTTAACAACTTATCACTAAAGTGGCCCCTTAGTTTTCACCAGAGTGGTCACATGGTTTTAAACAAAATACATTCATTTGGATAATCACAAAGTCCTTAATGCAATCACTTAAGGAGGGACTCCTTAATTGACACAAAGTACAAAAGTCACAGTCCTCTATAAGGGTGCAATTAAGTTACAATTTTATCAGTCACTACTCAGTACCCTATTTCAACAGTCAGCATTAAATACCCAAGGAGAGGTCTTTTCATCTTGACTAGGCAGGCTCTCAGCTTCCATGGTTCCTCTTTTATGGTCCCAGCTACTTCCCAAATCTAACCCACTGCCACCTGAGTTCAAAGGCAGACAGCTCCCAGTTCCTTGTCCAGCTCTCTGTGCTATTTGTGTTCTATATTGAAGCTCACAGTGTCCAGTCCACCTCAAGTCCTTCACAGTCTCTGTTCCTGGGAAAAGAAAACAGGCACAACAGTATCTACACACATCAAGCTTAGCAGAATTATAACAATATTCACACACATAGTCAGCACTATCATCTTAATTAACTTTCTGCCTGTGAAATCAACACAGACCCAAAACAGATAAAGTACCACATTCATGCTTCCTCTGGCAGCTCTGACTAGCCTTTTCTCATCAGGAGTTTGGCTGGCTCTCACAAGAAGCTCTGCCACCACAAGTTCTATTCTCAAAATCAAAATCACTTTCTCCAACCTCCATATGGCTTGCTCCAAGAAATTCTGTCTCAGTTCTCAATTCTCATTTCTTTTCTCAGTTCTTCTCAATTCTCAGTTCAGTCTTCAGTCCGGCAGCAGCAGCCTAGCCTCCAGATGCTTGCTGAGAGAAATTTTTTTCTCTCTGGCAGTAGGTGCTCTGCCTCGAAGTTCTGACTCTCCCAGTTGGGGCTTTTCCTGATATACAGTATTAGCTCCTCGCTGTTCAGCCCCTTCCTATTACATCAGCAACATGGGTTCATACTTTCTGTTTCTTTAACAGAGACTTGATATAATTAGCTTGACGCTAAGTGCTAAGTACCTGTTAGCTTGCCAATACAGAGGGATCTTCAAATTTCATTACTATTACGGGAACCAATGATTGTATTCCATTCTCAGCCCTGAGCTGCTCAGTGGAGAATAAAATGAGGTTCAATCTATCCCTGAATCTTTGGACCTTTCCTGTCCTCTATCACTGCTGACACTTAGCAGTACTGTGGCCAAGCGGATCACATCACTTCACCAGAGATTTGGGTTTCTATGAAATTGCTAACCTAGCACAAGTGGATAATTGATTATCTGAAGGGAGACTGCATCTATCCAAACTTATTAGGATACATATTGATGATCTTTTTTTTTTTCTTATTTAGGCTGTTTTCAAAATGTTTTCCATTTTAATGCATATATCACCCCATGAATTAATTAAATGAATGAACCCTAGCACCCTGAGATTACTATATCATATCTGTCCTCCAGCAGAGAGGTTTAGAGGGAAAGAAATAAGGGACATTAATGCTTCAATGCCCCAGCCCCAATCACATCTTTGTGTTGGTGGGGCTTGCATAGCTCAATGAAATTGTAGTGCAGAAGTACCCAAATTGGCCAGGTCATAGTGGAGAGTTCAGACGAAAGGTGATCCACTGGGAAAAGAAATAGCAAGTCACTCTAGTACCTGCCAAGAAAACCCCATGGATAGTACCAAAATGATTTTATAAATATATATATATATATATATATATATATATATATATATATATATATATTTGTGGAGTAACTGGCAAGTTTGGCCTTGGAGTACAAAAATGAAGAGACTAATAGTTTTGTCAATTTGATCATAGCAAACACTTATTCAACAACACAAAAGGTGATTCTACACACAGACATTCCCAGATAGTAAATCAGATTGATTTATACTTTGCAGCCAAAGGCGGAGAAGCTCTATGCAGTAAGTTAAATCAAGCTGACAGTGGCTCAGATCATGAGCTCCTTATTGCAAAATTCAGACTTAAAGAAAGTAAAGAAAACCATATAGGTATGACCTAAATAACTTCACTCATGAATATGAAGTGGAGGTGATAAAAGAAATAAATAGAAAATAATAGAATGGGAAATACAAGACATCTCAAAAAAAATTGGAACTGTCACAGGAACATTTCATGCAAAAATGGTCATGACAAAAGAAAATTAGTAGGGACTTAACAGAAGCAAAAAGAAATTAGAAAGAGATGGCAAGAATACACAAAATATCACCAATAAAAACCTGGAAAAAGAGATAGTAAGAGATACTCCATTTAAAATAACTGTAGACAGTATAAAATAACTGGGAATATATCTACTAAGACAAACCCTAAAGTTACATGAACATATTATAAAATACTTTTTATACAAAAAAGTTAAATAATTGGAGATAAAGGCATTGTTAGTAGGTGGGCAGAGCTAATATAAATTTTAAAAATACTGTATTTTATACATATATATATATTAATTTATAAACTAATTTGCTTAGTACCATCCCAATTACCAAAATTTAAAAAATATATATTGAGCTAGGAAAAAAATATCAATTTGGAAAAACAAAATGTCAAGAATATCAAAAGAATTAAGGAAATTATGTAAAGGAAAGAGGTTTACCATTACTAAAACTATATTATAAGGCAGTAAATATCAAAACTATCTGGTACTGGCTAAGAAATAGAGAAAGGTGGATTAGTGGAACAGCAGAGACAGAATACACAGTAGTCTTCCTGATTCTGGACCTGATTTGGCTACAACATTCCAATCTCCAACAAAGGAAACTGAGGCAGAGCTCTGAACACATGTTCAGTATATTAGAGACCCAAGCAATTGGATCCAAGACCTTCTTCATGGTCAAGGACCACCCTGTTCACTGTGCATGGGCTTTTATTGACACTGAAAGTTCACTAATGGGCATTGCAAGTTCATGATTAGTCAAGAGAGATGCCCATTAATCGTTACCTCTTTGTCAACAGTATTCAGGGGCTTTCCACAGATCATGAGACCCTGCCAGTTAGGTTTTGTACCTTCCACAGTACACCTCAGTAGGGGCTTTCCATAGGACAAAAATCAGTAACTAATGTCCTGTGGAAAGATGATCAGCAGGCATTTTTCCATAAGCCATATGAACCTTATTTCAAGCAGTGAATATTTAGGAAGCAGGCTGGGAGTGTCGGTGTTAATATAGCAGCATAAACTAAGATAAATCCTTATAATAGGCCTAATACTACATAAATCTATCCTATAAAGTGAATCACAAGTAATATAATCGCGAGTACATGGTGGGTTAATTCATCATAACTCTGATTGTTAGAGAATTAACCAACACAACCAACTCAAATAATTCTATTTTTCTTAACACACTCACTGATACCTATTAAATCACAAGGAACTGAATAAATTGAGTAGGGGCATCAAAATTATTCTTATACCACCACTCTATCCACTGCACTAACTGCCCTTAAGATAGGAACAAAACAATCTCTATTCTCAAAGAGTAATTTATCAGACAGCAAGCTACATGTATATGTGTATGTATACACAAATATATATGTATATATATATATATTTTACATATATATATATATATATATATATATACTTATATATGTAGGAGTGATTGATCAGAACTATGCTTCTGTAAAGATTAATTCGGAAGTCTATACAAGAGATTATCCACGCAAGAGATAATGGGACCCTGCCCTGGCATCACATGGTAGAAAACAGAAAGAAGAGAGTAAACAAGTATTTCTGCTGAATGCTTTTACAAATGTCATCTCCTTTTTACAGTTGAGGAAACCAAGACAGAGAGAGGTGAAGTGACTTGCCCAGGGTCACACACCTAGTAAGTGTCTGAGGCTGGACCTGAATTTAGGTCTCCCTGACACCAGACCCAGCACACTATCCCCTGAGCCTCCCATTAGAATCAGTCCAATGTGTGAGATGCTGAGTAAGGAGAAGTAGCACATCTCAAGCCAACCTCTCATTCATCTTCAGCATAACCTCCCTCTTCCCACTAGCTCCTCCTCTGATGTTTCATGTTGGTCTTGAAATCTCCATCGCCTCAGACACAGTTCACATCTAATAAATGTTAGTTGATTGATCCACCTATAAAGCACATTTTGCTCTCTAGTAACTTCACCTTTCTTCCTATCTCTGTCCTCCTCTTTGTTGCTAAGCCTCTAGAAAGAAAAAAAAATGTTGTAACTCATGATTCTTCCTCCTTACCACCCAGTCTTACCTCAAATTATCATGTTTTGGGAAATTTTAAAATTTATTTTCAATTTAAATACAAAATGAGAAAATAAAAAATATTGCCATGTACACAGCAGAACATAAGCAAAGATTCAATATAAAACAATAAAAGTCCATTTCAAGAAAACCTACATAATAAATACTACGTATTGTTTTCAACCTGCCCGGCTTTGTTTCCTTGTCGGCTTTCTTTTATTCTCTGCTGTGCACTTTTTACTTTATTTTTTTCCTCTCTCTCCCCCTCCAACCCTAAAGACGGCTACAGTTAAGCATGAATATATAGAGATATAGATATGTCTATAAACATATGCATATACTTATCTACATACATAGATATCTATAAACATATACATATATACAAGATCATATACTGCTTCTATTCCTCTGAAGGCAGATAGCATCTTCCTTCGTGAGTCCAAGTCTGTTTTTCAATATCTTCCCTCAAGGGTTGGGGGTTCAGAGCAGGGAGAGGGGGTTTAGATTTTTGAACGAATTCGATCAGAGCTCTTTCAATTTTGGCCAGGACAGACTGCCAAGGTGTGCATGGGGAAAAATGGATCTTCAATGAAACAGAGTACTTTCAAACATTCTTGATGAAAAGATCAAAGAGAAAATTTGACTTTCAAATACAAGACTGGAGAGAGGCATAAAAAGGACAATAATGTGCCATGCATCTAGTGGATTATCAGGGGACCTCAGAGAAACACTGGGATACCCAAACCATAAGGATTCCGAGGAGGAGTTGGATTTTCAACAAACTAAGGAACTTCCAAATCTTTCTGATGAAAAGACTAGAGCTCAACAGAATATTGATCTCCAAATACAAGGCTCAAGAGATGTAGAAAAAGCTGATCCTGGGACACTCTGGCACCCTGCTGTGCTTAGAACACAGGCCAGAAGAAATTAAGGAATGCAGTTTGTGGTTTTAGGAAAGACTTTGCTGTAACCTTTCTTAATCTTTGCTTTGTTGTTACCATACCTCTCCTCCAAAGAATCATCAAATAAAGAAGGAAAAGACACTACCACCCCCCAAAAAAAATCTCCCTTTGAATTTTTTGATACAAGCATTCTCATTTTTAAAAATAAAACCTAGTTTATTACAGAAAAAAAAAGAATTCAATCAGACCGTCTCTTTAGACAAAGAGAGTTTTATTAACACAAAAGCATGTGGGCCTAAGACTTAGCAAGGAGCTAAACAGAGGCAATGATATAGGACAAGGCCTAAACTTATATAGCCACAAAGCTCTACAGCCTATACTGTGGTGGTGTTAGGTTTTTAGGGTTTCCAAAGGGGTTGGGATTTAGGGACAAGATAAGTCTTGTAAGATAAGGACACCAGGATGAATGACACAAGGTCGGGGGGCAAGGGAATCTTTATGACACAGGATGGGAGGAGACAAGGAATTTTAGGATGAGGTAAATTTTAAGGTCAAGAGAAGTCTTGCAAGATAGGGATCCAGGCTGAGGACAAGGAAATTATGACTCAGGATGGGAGGAGACTAGGAATTTTAGGATAAGGTGAAGTTTTGTGGTATTTCAAGATAAGGGGAGACTTTAGAATGCCAGGAATGAGCAACTGAATCTTTAGGGTTCCTCTGGAGCAGTGGTTTTCAACCTTTGCATGTGGGCGTGTCTGCATGTGGGCAGACCCTCCTGGAGATGGATAGAGGAGCAGAGTCTCGGTTCCTCAGACCATCTGAAATATGTGTCTTAGGCGACCATTGTGACCCCTGTGAAAGGATCATTTGACCCCCCCCAAGGGGTCGCGACCCACAGGTTGAGAATTGCTGCTCTAGAGGCTAAAGCAGTGAAAGGATAACTCAAACTTTGGGGCACCTTTGTATCTACACCATTACCATTCCAACCCCACCACTACTGAACTGCTCTGAGGTTACCTGACATGGCCTAGTTACCAAATCCAATGGTCTTTTCTCACTCCTCATGCCATTAGGGTTCACTGAGCATCAGAGACCAATCCTTCCTCATCTTCTTTTTCTCTTCCCTATCCATTAAGGTAAGTGTTCCTGAGCTTCACTTCTCTCAGGCAATCTCACTCACTTCTATGGGATTCAATTACCAACCTCAGTAACTCCAACTTCTACCTATATGATCCTGATCTCTCTTCTGATCTTTAGATTTTCAGCTCTGACTATCACAGATGGTCACTGCCATCTTAATGTCCTTCCCAGCATCTCAAACTCAATACATCAAATTATGTTTTCTCCTTAAGTTACGTTTTCTCCTATTACTTTTTCCCTTAAACTTACCCCTTCTGATTTAATCATTTTGATCAGTAGCACCACTATCCATTCACTTTATTGTAGGTAAATATGTTTGGACCTGTAGCTGCCAGAGAGAGGCATAAAAAGACAATAATGTGCCATGCAAGTCCTTTATTAACAGCTTGGAATCTGGTAACAAAAGAATTTTAATAACTAATCTTGATTTGCACCAAAAAGACTCAGAAAGAGGGCCTAAGTTGCCTTTTATACTTAAGTGTGTCTTCTGGTTGTCCTAATAGTACATCATTTGGACCTCCCTTGGCAGTCCCAATTGGTGGATACTTTAATGAAGAGGTGGGCTATCACTTCATCTTTGGGAGGGAAAGGATTCACCCTCAGGTGGGTGATCAATCTATAGCTAAGGAAAATGACTTTCAAGTGTGGCTCTGACTAGTTCTGGCACTTTAGGAATGGAATGTTTACTAGTTTATAAAATCCAATTCATCTCTGGGTTTATGAAGCCCAGCTTGGCCGGAAAAACATAAGCCAGGTTTTTACTAGCTTGGTCTTTTATTTTTTTTTTTTTTTGAAGAGCAAGTCAACCTAAATCTTGATAAGGAGAACAGCAAGGACAAAAGGATGTTTGTCTCTGGGGAGGACCCAGCTAAGCCTGGCTTTTGTTTACAGGATAAACCAAAGTTAGGGTCCCTGCCCAGGTAGAAGCCTTAGAGGCTAGGAGAGATTGTACTACTCTGCTAGAATGGGGGAGGTCTGGAGCTAGGCTAAGAGATGGCAGATTTAAACAGATAATGGGATATTACAGATTAATATTAAAAATCAAATGATACGCCACAATATACAGGGGCCAAGAGAAGGGTTTGAACATACAAGCTGCTAAGTATAATGCAAAGTGATTTGAAAATTGAGAGTATAAGAGGGGGGAGCCTATTGTTTTTTGGTTTTTTTTTTTACATTTTTTTGGGGGGAGGGCAATTGGGGTTAAGTGACTTGCCCAATAGTTTTTGGGTAGAGTGTCTGAGGTCTAATTTGAACTCAGGTCCTTCTGACTCCAAGGCCAGTGCTCTATTGACTGCGCCACCTAGCCACCCCAGGGAAGCCTATTGTTACCAGAAACTGGCAATCACTCTAAGTCTGGACTTGATTTATTGTTATGTTGATTGGACTTAAAGTGTTAATGACATCGATTATATTTAAAAGGTGTGTGATGACTAAAGTGAGAATATGTTTTACATTATTGCACCTGTATAACCTATCTCAGATTATCTTGGGGACAGAAGGAAGGAGGAAGACAAATCTGAAACTCAAAGTCTTTCAAAAAGCGAATATTGAAAAGTGTCTTTATGTGTAATCAAAAAAATTATTAAAAGGGTCAAAGCAAAAGTGTGTGTGCACACCATTCAAAATCTACCAGCACACCCCTGTATTGCTCTTAACACACTGTGTTTGCTTAGTAGAAGACTCAGAGAATGAAACCATTACCTGACTAGAGACAATGATGACGACTGTGAGGACGATGACTGTGAGGACGATGAGGATGATGATGATGAACAGTTAGTAACTGGTATTTATAGAGCACTTCAAGGTTTACAAAATGATTTTTGTCCATCATCTGATCAAAACCTGACAATACCCTTGGGTGAAGAATGAGCTTCTGGGAATTAGGAAAGGCTGCCTACGGGAGATGATACCTTATCCCAGGTATCTTGAAGGAAGATAAGGATTCTGAGAGTGGAGATGAAAGGGAAGCTGATTCCTGATGTAGGAGACAGTCTGCCTATGCAAAGGAATGGAGGCAAATCAAGATGGCACAGAAACTGAGTTTGGCCAATTCATAATATAGTCAATGAGCAGAGAAATGTGAAGTTTGGCCTAAGAATTAGTTATTTCAAGTGGATGATGCTGGGATGGCTCCCCTAGAGGTGACCAGTGGAGTGACCAAAGAGAGGCTGGGGACTCTAGGTGCTTTTTTGGAAGCCGCTAATGCAGTTTTGCTTGACTAGCCATATTTATTGCAAGTTTTTTTTTCTTTTCTTATTTTTTTTCTGAATGGGGGAGAATGAGAGATAAAATAAATGCTTGTTAATTATATGATTAAGTTAATTAATATAATTAAACAATTAATTAATATAATTAAAATTTTTAAAGTAATAATAGTCCAAGAGTCCCAGGGAGTAGAGTGGAAGGAGAGGATGGAGAAGGATGGAACAAAAGGGGAATTCGACCAAACAATTAAGAAGTCAGTAAGAGGAGAGAGAACACAGAAAGGGGTTTTCCCCTTAACAAAGGGTGACTAAACCATTAGGACTGGTGAAGCAGGAGGCAGGGATTTGTCAGTTGTCTTCCTTGCTTTTCTTTTTGAGGCTGTTACTCATATACTCCAACATTTTCAGAATCCCTGATTGCTTCAAACTGGCATTAAAGGCCCTTCACACCCGGATGCCATCCTTGACTTCCTTCCTCTCTACCCACTCCTTTTTTGGCCCCATGGAAGTCACTCAGCATGTCCCTGCTGCTTGCCTTTTCCTGTGTCTTGAATGTCCTTGACCTGTCCTCTTTATCTGTTGAATTCCTCCTACACAACCTTTGGAGACCTGCTAAAATAGTACCTCCTCCAGGAAGCCTTCCCTCCTCCTTCTCCCAGGTGTATAACCTGCCCTTATAGACCTATCACATAGCACTTCTTATGTAATATTGTGCATTAGAAGGATCTCCAGGTGTCCTATTCCTCCACTCCTAGATAGAAAGTTCAATGAGAGAAGAGACAGTGTTTTACCCAACCATTCCATTTGCAAGGACCCTGGGACAGTACTCTGCAAACAAAACACAAGAAGGATCTAAGATTTCTTCCACCCAGGGACTCCCCAGTGTGGGAATTCTTTCCATCTGTGCATATCACAAATCACAACCGACTATGATTAGGTCTTAGACATTGTCTCAACATAATGGTTAAGATACTTGTCTAGGGTCATAGTGTCATCACATACCTAGAAAGGATCAGAAGCAGTATTTGAATTCCTGTCTTCTTCAAGTGCATCATCTTACTTTACAAAATATTTATTTATTTATTTGTAACATTCTTTTTTTTTAATTCTGAGTTCTAAATTTTCTCTCTCCCTCCCATCCCTCCCCCACCCACTGAGAAGGCAAGAAATGTGATATCAATTATACATGTGAAATACATAAAATATATTTCCATTTTAGTTTCTTGCTTTTAAAAAAGCAACAAAAATAAAGAATATTTTAAAATTATGCTTCAATCTGCACTCAGATTCCACTGGTTGTCTCTTTGGAGGTGGATAGCATTTTTTTTTAAAATCTTAAGTCCTTTGCTGTTGTCTTGGATCATTGCATTATTAAGATAGTCAAATTATTCACAGTTGATCGTCACACAATACACTGGAGGTACAACTCTGGTGTGAGGGCTCACCAAGCCCTTTTCAGGGCTGCTCATCCATCTTTGCTGTCTACCTTCATCCAACTCTCACCTGCAGCTCCAAGAAGCAGTAGCTTATACAGTGAACACACCCTGGTAAAACACACCTTGGCAGATGGTTAGACCAGGTTGAGGACTGACCAGGTCTCAAACCTGTTGGTGAGTTAGGGGAGTATTTGCCCCAAGCATCTGAAGACTTGCTGTACTCAGGTACAGTGGGTAGAGGAGAACAGTTTGTTCCAACAGCCAGAAAAGTGGCTGAAGCAGGCATCCTAGAGTGCTCAGAGCTTGGTCAGACATTGAAGATGCCAACACCATCCACTGAATCCCTGGCCATGCCCTTTTGTCTTGACCTTTGTCTTGCTACTGAACTGTCAAAAATCTGGAATAGAGAGTGAGGCTGACAACTTTGGGTAACTCTTCCTCACTTAAATATAATTCACCCTTGAGTGAAGACATTACTGCATAACATCATTGGTTGTCTTCAAAATGAAGGACAAACAATATAAAAGGATGTTGATGTTACTGAGTACAATATTCTCCTGGTTCTGCTCACTTCACTTCACATCAATTCACATAACTTTTTTCAGGTTTTTCTGAAATCAGCCTGTTCACCACACTAATATTCCATTACAATCATATACAACTATTCCCCAATTGGTGGACATCCCCTCAGTTTCCAATTCTTTGCCATCACAAAAAGGGCTGCTATAAATATTTTTGTACGTGTAAGTCCTTTTTCCTTTTTTATGATCTTTTTGGGATACAGTTCTAGTAGTAGTAGCACTGAATCAAAGAGTATGCACAATACTGTAGTCCTTTGGGCTTAGTTCCAAATTGTTCTCCAGCATGGTTGGATCAGTTCCCAACTCCACCAACAACGAATGAATGGCCGTCTTCCTACATCCCTTCTAACATTTGTCATTTTTCTTTTCTGTCATATTAGCCAATCTGATAGGTGTGAAGTTGTACCTCAGAGTTGTTTTAACTTATATTCCTCTAATCAATGGTGATTTATACTCTAGTGCATTTTATTCATATGATTATAAGTAGTTTTGATTTCTTCTGAAAACTATTCATATCCTTCAACCATTTATCAACTGGGAGATTGGTTTTGGTTTTTTTGGTTTTCTTATAAATTTGATCAAGATGATGATGATGATAGTGGTGGTGGTGGTGGTGGTGGTGGTGGTGACGGTGATGTCAGGCTTCCTTTGTTAGGAAACATTAGTAAAAATATTGTTAGCTTTAAGGTTTGTAAAGCACTTAAAGAGTATTATGCTATGCAAAGCAAAGTGAGTAGAACCAGAACATTGTACACAGTATCAGCAACATTGTTCCATGATCAGGTATGATTGACTTAGCTCTTCTAAGGTGATGGAAGGATCCAAGACAATTCCAAAAGACTCATGATGGAAATGCTATCCACTGGACTCAGAGAAAGAAGTGATGGAATCTGAATGCGGATTGCAGCATAACATTTTCACTTTATTTTGGGAGTGTTTTTTTCCTTTTGTTATGTGTCTTCCTTCACAGCACGACTAATATAGAAATATGTTTTACATAATTGCACATTTATAATCTATATCTAAGATGTTTACCATTTTAGGGAAAGAGAAAGGGAGAGACGGAAGATGAAAATTCTACATAAAAATTAATATTAAAAGTTTTCTTTACAAGTAATCTGAAAAAAAATATTTAAAAGGAAAAAAATAAAGACCCTCCTACCTATTTTTTTGTTTTTTTGGAGGGCAATTGGGGTTAAGTGACTTGCCCAAGGTCACACGGCTAGTTTTTGTGTTAAGTGTCTGAGGCCGGATTTGAACTCAGGTACTCCTGACTCCAGGGCCGGTGCTCTATTCACTGCGCCACCTAGCCGCCCCGACCCTCCTACCTATTAAAAAAAGTGTTATGCTATTTTCACAACCAAGGCAGATCGGTGCTATTATTGCCAGATGGGAAAACTGAGACACAGAAGTGTGGTAAGAAGTCTTGACGAGGATTTTTGCCAACGGCGAGCGGCAGCGGCGGCCCGGAGAGGTGCAGCGGAGGTTTCCTGGTTTCCGACCCCCAGCGGCCCGATGGTGAAATCCTCCCTGCTACGGATCCTCAACAACCACTGCTTCGCCCGAGAGAAAGAGGGGGATAAACCCAGCACCACCGTCCACGTCAGCCGCGCCATGCCAGCCCTCAGCCTCCACAGCAGCGGCAGCCGCAGCAGCGAGAGTTCCAGGGTCTCCTTCAATTGCTGTAGTAACCTGGGTCCAGGGCCTCAGTGGTGCTCCTGATGTCCCTCACCCACCCCTGAAGATCCCAGGTGGGCGAGGGAATAGTCAGAGGGATCACAATCTTTCAGCTAATTTATTTTATTCTGATAATCGGCTAACTGTAACAGAGGAACTAACGTCTAATAACAGGACAAGAATTCTAAATGTCCAGTCCAGGCTTACAGATGCCAAACACGTTAATTGGAGAGCAGTGCTGAACAACAGCCTCTGCATCGAAATTCCAGGTGGTGCTCTACCTGAAGGGAGCAAAGATAGTTTTGCAGTTCTTGAGTTTGCAGAACAGCTTCATGTTGATAACGTCTTTATCTGCTTCCACAAGAATAGAGATGATAGAGCTGCATTGCTCCATACTTTCAGCTTTTTGGGCTTTGAGATTGTGAGACCAGGGCATCCCCTTGTTCCCAAGAGAACAGATGCTTGCTTCATGGCCTACACATTTGAGAGAGACTCTTCGAAAGAAGATTAGATTGCATTGTTTTGCATCTTTAGAGCTTTCTTGTTGTCTGTAAAGATGAGCCTGTGGAAATTTTGTCAACATCAATTACAGTGCATTTAATGTTGTGCTTTGTACGAAATATTGTGACCAACTGCTCTAGTGGTGGGATGTTGAAAATTTCAGACTTTATCATCTTTTCTGGATTTGTCCGCATGTTGTGATTGTGCAAATAAATGCTCACTCCAAATTAGCAGTATATTTCTTGAAGTTTAATATTGTGTTTGTGATACTGAAGTATTTGCTTTAATTCTAAATAAAAATTTATATTTTACTT
>CM053596.1:50294735-50316869 GCA_028646575.1 Pseudocheirus occidentalis
TTTTGGCAGGTCTCCTCAGTCACTATAGATATTGCTGTACTGTTAATAAAAATATATATGCTTCTCTTTAAAGCATAAAAAAAATTCCATAGGCGATATTGTGGAGGCCTCTCCCGTGTCTCCAAATGCAGTGCTGTCTTCTCCCTGCCCCTCCCATGTGTTATTTCTTGGTGGTTTTGCGGATCAAGGCCATTCTCTGAAAGAGAAAGAAAGATCACATTCAAGCTACTTATAAGGCAAGAGTGAGGTATGGGGGCCTGTTCACTGGGTAAGAGGAAAGGGGAGGTGATGTTATTCCCTGGGCCTGGAACAAGGTCTCACAAAAGGGCCTAGCACATGTTTCTGCAGCTATGATTCTTATATCAAACCTGACGGCACCAACTGGACCATTTCTAACAGACCCCATGGGACAGAGCAGTTGTTTCACTACACACTGGATGGGCTTACCTGCCACAAGGGGCTCTATACCACCAAAAGCCCATCTTGGGGGGTGGGGACTAAAGGACATGAGGCCAGCTGCTTTGTTCTCCTTTCTCTTGCTCCCCACCCTCCTCTGTACCTGTTTGTGAGCCTCTGTGGTGCAGGCCTTTTTGTAGGGTCGTATTTCTTCTGAACCAAAACCTGGGATCCACATGTTCCATTGGCGCTCTGGAAGACAAGGATGCCGAGGTGAGGGTGGGATGGTCAGGATGTCCTGAAATCTAAGCAGGTTAGGGCCTCTTTCATGACTGATAAGAGAAGGCGAGGCTTCTCTAACCTGCTGGGGGCCCTGCTGGTTCCTCCTGGTCCTCAACCCCAAGTGCATCATCTCCCATGGCAGGAGGCCATACAGTCTGGGTAAGTCTCTGACTACTGATTATAGAATTGCAGCTAGAAGGGACAGAAATCCCCATGTTTCTACCTGAAGTTTGAGAGGTTCTTTTGATGAACTAATCATGTTAAAGGCCTAGAGGTGTGCACATTTACTTGTAAATACTTGCTTCTTGTTCACTCTCCCACTGTCCCCCTAGACAAAGTCATATCTGCCCATTTTTCCCGTGCCTGTGATATACTAGCTCCCCATGGCTTCATCAAGGACAGGCTGGGACTCTCCCTGGGAGTTGGGGTTTTAGCTCCCTATAAGTTACTTTTGTTGGGTCCTTGCCAGCCCAAAGATTGTTCTCCTTGGCAGAGAAAACAGGAGTCAAAGGAGAGTTGGGCATCTTTGTCTTCACTGTCTTTCCTTATCATCTGTTTTACTACGAGCAGTGTGCCTGTCCATTCTGTGATCTTCATCTTTTTCCCCAATATAGCTTAAAAAAAAAATCCTTTTTACTGTCCTTAGTTCTCTATCCATTCAATCACTGAGGCTCACTCCTCCTCACTTTGTCCCTAATCCAATTAGTGCTAAGTGCTAGGGGTGGGGCATACAAAACATCGACAAGGAATGGTCCTTGCCTTTATGAGGTTTATGAGAAATTATAAAAGGAATAAATAATTGCTGGAGTGGACGTGGAAAAATAGGTACATTAATGTATTGTTGGTAGAGTTGTAAATTGGTCCAACCGTTCTGGAAAACAATTTGAAACTATGTCCAAAGGGCTTAAAACTGTGCATACTCTTTGACCCAACAATACTGCTACTAGATCTGTATCCCAAAGTGATCAAAGAAAAGGGAAAAGGACCTACGTGTACAAAAATATTCATAGCAGTTCTTTCTGTGATGGTAAAGAACTAGAAAGTGAGGAGATGCCCATCGATTGTGGTGTATGATTATGATGAAATACTACTGTGTTATAAGAAATGACAAGCAGGATTCAGAAAAACATGGGAAGACTTACATGAACTGATAAAGTGAAACCTTTTTTTTCCCAACATGACTAATACAGAAATATATTTTACATGACTGCACACATATAACCGATATATGCCTTGCCTTCTCAACGGGGAAGGGACATAAGGAAGGAATCTGGAACTCAAATTTTAAAAAATACTAATATAATTAAATTAAAAAGTGAAAAAAATTTAAACAGAATACAAAGTGACATAAAATATGCAAACAAGTATGAGCAAAACCTATGCAAGGTATGAGACACAGAGCGAATGACAACTTTGGGGACTGGAAAGTCAGAGAGTCTTTGTGGAAGGGCTTGAATTCAACCTAGAGGGTGGATGTGTGAGGTGGGGGTGGGGGGATAGTTACCTGACTTTCTTCAACTGTGTCAATTCAAAGCCAGCCTGTGGGAGAGGGCTGCCAGAGAACCCTGCTACCTTGCTCTTGCTCTGCAGAGTACCAGGCTCCGTCTGGTGAAGAGACTTACTGAGTTGACTTCAAGAGTTCAGGGCCTACTTACTGATCTTGTTCTGACCAGTAATTTTCACTGGATGCAGATGCACATTCATAATGGGATTTGCTTTAGGAAGGCTTTTCATTTCAAGGCAGCATGGAACAGCAGAAAGAGCACTGGGCTTTGGGGTCCAAGGATCTGGGTTCAAACTACTTCTGTCCCTTACTAGCTGTATGACACTGGAAAAGTCATTTGCCCTTTATGAACCCAGGTTTCTTCATCTATAAAATGAGGGGCTGGACCATGCAGCTATCAATCAACAAGCATCTGTATAGCACTTCTTTTGTGCCAGGCACTGGGCTAAACATGGGGAAACAAAGGCAATGCAGATGGACAGCCACTGGAGCCCTTTTTCCAGCTCAAAGTCCATGAGCCTGTGCACATGAGCTCAATAAAGTGCTGGCTGGTTATAACACCTATCATGGCCCCTGGCATCAGTGAGCATACAATATTTATCAGTAGTAACAGCCAGCATTTCTAGAACATCTTAAGCTTTCAGAGCACTTTATTATCTCTTTTGATCCTCACAACAAACTTCCCAGATGGGGAAACTGAGGCAGACAGTGATTAAGTGACTTGTCTGAGACCCCACAGCTAACTCCCTCACATGGACTTTTTGGCTCCTGGCACAAGGGCTCTGCATATGATGACTGCTCACACCAATGCAGGCTCTTCCAGATTCTGTTGTTCAGTTGTTTTTAGGTGTGTCTGACTCTTCCTGATCTCAATTAAGACTTTCCTGGCAAATCCCGGAGTAGTCTGCCATTTCCTTTTCCAGTTAATTTTACAGATGAGGAAACTGAGGCAAACAAGGCTAAACAACATGCCCAGGGCCATATAGTTATTAAGTGTCTGAGGCTAGATTTGAACTCAGGAAGATGAGTCGTCTGACTCCAGGCCTGGCTTGGCATTCTATCCACTGTGCCACTTTGATGCCCATTTTTAGTATTTACAAAATGCTAAAATAAACTATTATCATCCCCATGTTACGGATGAGAAAACGAATGTAACCCTGGTGAAAATGCCCCTCCCACAGAGGTGGGCATAGAGAAGCTGGTCGCTGAGAAGGGATGTGGGGCTGGGGCTGCTGACTGTGGGCAGACATCACTTAGAACTCCCCAGGATTTGGAGGCTTTTGACCTTGAAGGAATTTCCTTCTGGGAGAGGGTAGGCAGAACAGCCTGGAGGAGAAAAAGAGAAAGCAGGAGCCAAGTCTGGATGCAAGCCCCCCAGTAGGCCTGCAGCCCCTCACTAACTCAGGTAGAGCAGACTGGAAGTGCAGGCCAGCTGCTGATCAGAGCAGGGTGCCTGGAGCAGAGAGACATGCAGAAAACCTGGGACCAGGCGGAGGAACAGAAAGCAGCTCCTGCTGAAACCAGGGACAAGTGTCGTTGGTGAGATGACTGATGTCCAGTGTGTTAATGTAAACCACAAGAGACCGTAATGAAGCGTCTGCTCTACGCTGGTCTCTGGGATTGCGTGGTCTTTTAGGTCCCCTGCTACCTTCCATACTCTAGGATTCTATGAACTGATTTCTTAAATCTCTGACACTGCATTCATGCAGCATTTATATGTACAGTGCTCTTACCCACTACCCCACCTAGCTGCCAAATGAATAATAAATGATTTTAATATTTAACAGAATAACTTCTAGGAAAGAATTAGGTCTACCTGTAGTTTGAAGTGCTAGGTGCTTGGGACTGGGTAGGAGGAACAAAACTTTGGCATGATTTGTTTACAAAAATTCTTGGATTTGGATCAGGGTTCAGTAAATTAGAACAGCTCATGCTAGTTTTAAATTCAGATATGGGCTTTTGTGTAAATCATGACATGAATACACTTCAGCAGGCATGGGGTGGGGGTGGGACATGACTGCTTGGTAAAGAAAAGACCACTTGCTGCTGATACTGAAGCTTAAGGAAGGCACCTCCCACACCTCCATCCACAGAGGAGTGAGCCTTTCTCCTGCTAGGCCTTGCCTTGCCTCAGGGCCATCCTATGTAAGTTACTTGTTTCCGAGTCTCTAAAGTCACTCATTTCAGCCAATTTTTTCTTAAACAGTTAAAAACAGTTGTGATAATGGTTATTGTTTTCATGTGTCCTATATAGATCTCTTTGGCAATAAAGCAAGCTGATGAAGGCTGAGATGGTGATCTTTCTTCTATACCCTGGCACAAAGAAGGCTTTCAAGGACCTTCACACTTAGGCCTCAATAGTCCACTTTGCACAGCCTCTAACCAAAATGACTCCTTGCCAAGCCCTGAAAATGCTCAATGCACGTCCAAATATTTGCTCAAATATCCTTCCCTTTGGCCCATACCCCACCAGCTCCTACCGCCTCGATTGGAGCCTCCCACTCCAAATGACACCCCCCTCTTTGGACCAAAGTTCTGGGCTAGACTTTCCCATTATAGCTGGTGCTATGGCTATTTAAGCAGATGTCACCTCACTTATTAGAGCATAAGCGCCCGGAGGGCAGGCTCATGTCTTCTTCATAGGCTCTAGGGCTAATCCACTCCCTTTGTTTTACAAAAGAAGGAACAGAGACCCTGAGAGCTTAACTGCCCTGCTTGAGATGACCCAGGTGACAAATGACTTCTTGGGACTCCTCATCCAGTGACCTCCCCCCATATTGTGCCAGCTGGGTCATAACTCTATTAAGTCATAAGCACCAGTAACAGCTCCATTTTACAAATTAAGAAACTGAGGCTCAGAGAGGTCCCTCACCCCCAGCTAGTAAATATTGGAGTCAGTATTTGAATTCAGGTCTTCCAAATCCAGACCCAGTGGGTGTACTTTCTGCTCTTGGCTGTTTCTCTCAGTGGAATTTGGGGCTTCTTTCCTCCTGTGCCTTCTGTGCCACTGTCGATGTTGAGCCACATCATAGTGTCTCAAGTCATTGTCCCGGCATTCCCATGCTTCTCCTCACAGATCTGCAGCAGCCATTCTAGAGCATGCTTATCACTCACCTAAATGCAGCTGGACATCTTTGACCTCTAAAGTGTTAGATTTTCGATGCCGGGCTAGTTGGCACGCTGCTGTCACTACACTCTCGATGAAGTCATCAGCAATCTGTAGTAGCATCTGGAGAGACGGCAGGAAAACAGGCCACAACTGAGCTCTGGCTTAAACCCCAGTGGCAGATGGGTGACTGGCAAGGACAGCTGCCTGAGTCAGATGGATTCTTGTCAGCAGGGGTGGGGCAGGACAGAGAAATGTCATATACTGACCAGGCCTATACTCTGCTATTCTCATGCACAAATGGGGGTGAATGGCATTTGCTGAACTACTTGTGCTCCCAACTCTACCCTCTTTGGATGCCCACCAATCTCCATCCATTCCTGGGTCAGCTGTTCCCCATCCAGTGGAAGAACAGACTGATACCTGATCAGGTACTGCACACACAGTCCAAGAAAATTACTGTGAGGACGAGTCATCATGAGCCTATACAAGTAGTCAAAACTCAACTGCGAAACAAAAATTGGTCAGCCTGGTTGTCTGGAGTCACGCTCAATGACTGACTGCCTCACTAGTCACCCAGATTTCCCCTGGTGTCATGCTTCAGCCTGGAAACAATGGGCAAAGAAGATGGTGGTCTCCATCGTCACCCTGGAGGGTCTGAATCTGCCTTATTTCATTTCCACATTTTCTACATTATGTATATCATGTGGCTTCACTTGTCACAGGAGGGCACCCTCCCCTCTAGCTCTTCTGGCTCCTACCTCCCCGTCATTCTCTCCTGTGGATCTCCTACTGGGTATCATTTAAAGGAGAGGAAAACATGGTATAATGGGAAGGATTAGGAGGCAGAGGATGGGAATCTGAAACTTGACTGCTATTTAATATTCTGGTGTCTTCGGTGGGAAAACTGCTTTCTTTGGGCTTTAATTTCTTCAAATGCCAAAGAGGTTGGCTCATTCTAAGGAAAAATTCTTAACAACTACAGCTGCTATGTGAAATAGGGAGCTGTTTCATCACTGGGAGTACTCAAGGAGAGGCTAGATACAGTGGATACAAGAGAAGGAATTCCCAGATGGGGTCAGATGGCTGGACAAGACCATGATGGGTCTGGCTGTACTCAAGGCTGCTCACCCCGTCTGCACCATCTTCCTACCTCTTCCACATCTTCATCCAGCTGTTCATTGGGATCTACCTCTCTAACCAGGTCCTGTAATTTCTTCTTGGTCAAAACCTAGTGAAGAGGGAAAATTCTTAGCCATGCTTTAGGTAAATGAATGAACAGGTCAACTTATGATGAGAGTTAAACACATAGTTAATGTAAATTCTGCCCTTTAGCCATCTGCCCAACAATACAAAGGCTCCAAGGTAAAGCTCCATACACAGGACCTTAGTGAGACCCCCCCCCCTCCCCCAGCTGTTAGAACCAACTCAAACAGTTTCTGAGTAGCACAGGGCTCTAGCAGGGGAACACCTGAGGAAGAGCAGGTGGAAAGGAGAACAAGGCCTTTGCACACCTGGAGAAATAATGTAAACAAGGAAGGTGTAAAGATTCTGAAAACTTGGAGATAGCAGAGATGCCCAAGAACAGCCCGCCCTCCCCCCCACCCCCCCCAAAGGCAAAGGCACCTATGAACCATCTAAATTCTGCTTGCTGACTTCCGTTGCCCCCACGGCTACCTCCTGGCTTTGTAGACCAGGGGGAAATTTATTGTTAAACCTGACCTTTTATTCCCCACACAAAGGGTTTTCTTTCTTTAAAAAAAATTTTTTTTAATTTTTGCTTTTTGGAGAGGGGAAAGTTGGGGTTAGTGACTTGTCCAAGGTCACATGGCTAGTTTTTGTGTTAAGTGTCTGAAGTCATATTTGAACTCAGGTCCTCCTCACTCCAGGGCTGCTGCTCTATTCAGTGCACCACTTAGCTGCCCCCAAAGGGCTTTCTTTCTGAGCTGTACTTCAGATCCATGGTCCTTCCCTTCTCTCAGTAGTCATGCAGACTGGAAATTCTGAGGATCTCATTTTTGGTTCCTCCACTCTACTTTCTCATGTCAAATTACTAAACTCTACTGAGTCTTCCTTCCAAATGTGTTTCAGGTGTGTCTGTCCTTTAGATGCTGCACCCCGGACTCATGCCTCACGCCTGGGTTATGAGAATACTTTCCTACCTCTTCAACCCACCCTATACACCAGAGGCATCAAATTTAGGGTTCCTCAAACTCCCAGGGCAGCAGAACAAGATTAAAATGCAACTGGAAACATCCAACAAAATAAGTAAAGATTCAACACAGGAACTGTATGGAATGCTGGATTTGGAGATAAAGAACGTTTGTTCAAATCCTCACTTAGCTGCCTGCCACTTAGGACCCCAATGAACCTCTCTGGCTCCCAACCTGCTCATCTACAAAACAGGGAGGCTAGACTAGGTGATGTCAGAGGCCCTTCTCAACTCTAAATCTACAATCCTGTCCATCTCCTTAAAGGCAGCTGGGTGGCTCACTGGTTAGAGTGCTGAGCCTGGAGTCAAAAGACCTGAGTTCAAATCCAGCCTCAGATGTTTATTTACAAGAGCAAAGTCACTTAACCTCCATGTGCCTTAGTTTCCCCAACTGTAAAATGGGGATAATAATAACATCCACCTCGTAAGATTTGTAAAAATGTGCTCAGTACATACAGAATGTGCCACATAGCAGGGGCTGTGTAAACGCCCATTCCCAGCCCTTCCTTTTCCAGGCTTATTTCTCAAGACTATATCCAACTCCCCCTACCTTCCGGCCAAGCCAGCCTATTTGTTTTCCACCCATGTCCTCCATAACCAGAAAATCCTCCCTCTTCCTCTCCTGCTCTCTCTCGAGCTCAGCGTCAGGTTCCCCTCTGCAGATCCCTGCAGCCGCCATCCCAAATCATTCTGTACCTAATCTGTGTATAAGTGACAGGCTCTCAAGTTCCTTGGGGATGAGGGCTACCCTGTTTCTGCATCCCTAGTACCCAACATACTCTTTTGTGTTCTGGACCTTTGATTTCATTTGTGTAAAGACTTGTTCTCAGTGAAGACACTTTTTCTGCCAATGCCGATGGGCAACTATTCTGCCATTCATAGTTTTAGAGCAGTGACTTGTCTAGGGCAACACAGCCAGAGGGTCAGAGGCAGGACTTAACCCTAGTTGGTGCTGACCAAGGCCAGCCCTCTATCTACTATACACTTCTGCCTCTCAACCATCACACAGTAGGTGCTTAATTATAGCAAATCAGGTCTAAGAAGAGTGGCTGGGTTGGAGAAAATATGTAACTAAATGGAGAAAGCTGTGGCTCACCAGGCTCAAACAACCTTATGCTATCCTGTTCTAGTAATTTGTGTCCATCCTCTTTATCATAGAGAAGCAAGAATACAGAGCACAACATACACCACTGGCGTTAGTAAGCAATGAACAAACTCCCAGAAGTCCATGATACCTGATTGCTTTCCGGACTAAGACGCCCCCCTGCCCCTGGAGGGCCTGGCATCTTCCCCACTGTGGTACTGTTAGCCACAGACCCCTGAGGCGGGGTGCTGGAAGGTTCTGGCTTTATGGATGAAAAGTTGGAGAGGTTGATGAGGGCTGAGGGGCCAAACTGGTTCATAATCTGCCGGGCTTTGGCCTTCAGTTCATGGAGCTTGTCAAGGTCCTGCTTTTTTTTGGGATTGTGGGGACCTAGGCCAATCAACTGGGGAAAGAAAACATAAAAATATATTTCAGAAGCATCAGTAACCAAAGATGGACATTTTAAAAAACTGTACATTTGCTAGATTTTTCAGGACCTGAGTTCATCTCAAATAGTCACAAGTTGAGACCTTTGATTATAAAAATGGAGACAGAAACTAATGCATAGCTTTTACCTGACATCTGGAAACCATCTCTCCTTTACCGCCTATCTGAAATAGTCTTCAGAACAGGAAGAAGGCAAATGGATTAAAGAATCATATATAAACATTGACTGGAAAGAGCAAGATATTTCTGAGGTTTATATAAAACAGAATAGTTTTTGGGAAAAATTATGTTTTAAATCCAAATAACCAAAAAGAAACTACATTTATACACCATCACCACCTCTGCAGATAGCGGCATGGTCTCAATGATTCAGAAATTAGTAATCCATGTTAACTAACACACCACATCATGCACTGACACTCAATGCAGTTACATCCAACAAGCACAAAGCTTAACAATTTTAAGAGTAAGTTATCTTTTATCATCAATAGCAATTTTGGTTTTTGTTGTTAATTTTTAAGGTGCCAAATCAGCCTTTTAAAAATGGCCCTGAGCCTGTTAGCATGACAAGATGGTGCACACTCCAAAACTCTGGCCACAGAGGCCACGGCCACATTAATCAGCTTACTTACAGCTATCTGAGTGTCTAGATCTTTAATTACATCAGCAACCGCTGTGAGCCCGGTGAAAGGAGGAGCAGCCATTGCCTAAGTCTTTCTGAAAGTAAACAACTGGCACCAAATGCCCCCTCTTCCTATGTCAGAGCTGTCAGGTCTTAGCCAGAAAGAAGGGAGGCAGTGGAGGCTGCTGGTCCTTACTGAGCACCCAGAAAAATGACCCAGTTGGCCACACGATGCCAGGCTTACTAAGGCTTGCGGCCGGAGGTGCCCACCAGCTCCTGGAAGGGTAAATGTCTATTGTTAGGAATGAGCTCAGAGCAGATGAAACTCACAGCAGCCTACCAATAGGTAGGAACGTGCTGTCTAGCTGTACAACCACAGGATCTTGGGGCTGGGATAAATATCAGACCAATTCTTTCAGAACTTTGGCACACCTTAGCAGTGTGTGTGTGTGTGTCTATGTATGTGTGTGTACACACACACACACGTACCTCTGTGTCCTTTCCCTGACCATGACTCTAATATGTCCCTGTTTAAAGAATGCATTCTGCTGTCTCACCTCTCAGCACCTGCTTCCTAATGGACTGTTAAATGATGACTGTTTCCATGCAGGCAGGCGCTGCTGCTTCCCTGTAGCAGTGGGCTCATGGGGGCTGTACCAGTGGAAAGCAAACTAGAAAGGCTGCATGAATAGGCCCCATGATGCACTGTGTCTGTTGGCTGTCCAAGGACCAGTCTTGTACAAATGTGAATTGGATGAGACAGCCTCTCAGAAGCCTTCCCTGAGATTTTTTTTTAACCACAACTCACGAAGACTGTGTACAAACAGGAAGAGAGGTTATAATCTGTGTTGCTGAGATATATAGTTTGGGGTATTAAAGTAATAATGAAGAGTGTTCTATAAAAAGCTACTAATTGGCCGGAGAACCAATGGAGATCATCAATGCAGACATGCTCCTTTTAAACTCTACTGACTCCAGTAGAGTTTCACATACCCCACAGGTATGTGAAAGATCCTTGTTAGAGAACATAAAGCCAGTGTTTTCTTTCTGATTCTAGGCTCATGTTTCAAACACTTCGGATAAAGCTATGTGTGGCAGCATAAAAAAATAACATTTGTTACATATTTTTCTTTAATAGACTCTATCATCACAAGATTTGACCTGCATATAAATCATGGATGACACACACAGTATACAGCATGAACAACTGCACAGTTAACTCAAGAGTGACTCTAAGGCATAATTCTAAAGAGATTTTTCCTTCACCTCCTCTCTGAGCACTTTGTATTATTGCACACTTATCCCACTCTAAATTATCCTCTATTTGCCTCATTACAATTTCCTTTTCCTATTAGAAGTTAAGATCCTTGAAAGCAGGGACATGTCTCACTGATCTTATTCTCTGCCCCATGGCTATATGCCCTACACAAGGTAAGGGACACTTGCTAAATAAATGTATATATTGGGAAAGATGAAATTCAGCCATGTTTTCTAAATTCTCACAGGTGTTGTCTAAGTGGGCTATTTCTTCCCTAAATTATAACCAAGTCCTCATGATTATGCTCAAATGTCTACCAGGGGTGGGGATCCTCTGGCCTTGAGGCCACATGTGGTCTTCTAGATCCTCAAGTGCAGCCCTTTGACTGAATCTAAACTCCACAGAACAAATCAAACAAAGATTTGTTTTGTGAAGTTTGGCAACATCCTCAACTACTTTTGCAAATTTTGTCAAAGCTACCTCCAAATTTACCATGCACCCATTTCCTCTTTTCCATTAGCACTAACTTTACGTACATACTAAATCTGTAATAGAGAATCAATGAATTTCTTATAAGGTGTTTCACTTTCTCTATTTTTTCATTATTCATATTTTAATTACTTCTTGATCTCTTATCACTTCGCTAGCTTCCACTCTGACCAATTCTAATTTTCAAGGGGTCATTTCCTTCCTCAAGATTCTGGCTCTCCTTTTCTAAACTGTTTGACTTTCATACCCTTGTTTTTCTTGGATTATTCTTTTCTTTTCTTTTCTTTTTAAGTTTTTCCTCCATCTCTGTCATTTGATTTTTAAAGTCTTTTTAAAAATCATCTTTGAATTCTTTTCGGGCAGGTGTCCATTTTACATTACTCTTTGGAGGTTTCTTCAATACGCTCCTCTGAAGATGAACCCTAGTCATCTCTATTCCCATAACAGCTTTCTGTGACTGGATTCTTTCTCCTTTACCTGTGCATTTTTTTGTGGTAATAGCTTAATTTTTGTAATCACTTCTAGCCCTGGGGAGTGGGAAATGGTGCCTCTTGCCTCAGTTTCCCCCTAGCCTGGAATTAAAGCCAAACCTCCGGCCTCCTGTACGTGCCCACAGCCAAGGGCTTTTTGCCCCACTGCTTCTGCACTCACTGGGCATGTGCTGGTTCCTTCTTGCCCCTAGTGCTCTTTGCAGCACAGCTGGCTCTGGTGTTCCTTATCAGCAGAGGTTCCCTCAGTCTTCCCAGTCTCAAATGCCCAACTCCTCTCATTGTCCAGGGGTAAAAGTTGCAGTGGCTGGGGCCGAGGCAGCTTTTCAAACCAACTAACCTCATGATTAGCCGCTTTTGGTTAAAACAGAATCTAGCCTTGGAGGTGCTTACTCTTCACCAAGGCCAAACCTCATCCTGTGATTTTTCTTCCAATCTTTTCAAATTATCTCAGGAGAACCCAGGTTATGCCCCTATTCTTATTTATCTCCATCCATACTTTGTTTGCCCTAAGGTGCTATTTTAACTCTTTTGTGGGGGGAAATCTCGAAAGCTTGGAATTTTCTGACCTACTCCACTATCTTCCCAGAATACTCCCAAGAATCAATGAATTTCAAACTTCTTAGCTTAGTGTTCAGAGATTTCGATAATGTGGCCTCTTTACATTCTTAAAGAGCCAGCTTCTACATTCCATCTCTTCGTTTCCTATTTTGTTGTCCTTCAGAAGAATGCCAAGAAACCATGACCAGTTTGGCAAACTTCAGTTTCCCTGATGAAGGCTGACTGACTCCTAAGGATATTTTACCAAAAAATTAATGATGTTTCTTCTTCTAATGATGATGAAAAGATACCTTCTATGTTGCTGACCCTAAAGATATCCTCAAATAACATATGGGATGGTATAGAGCATTTTGAATATCTCTTTTTTATGCTTCAAATGTCACAATGGCAGAGGTAGAAAAGAGATGCTTGCTACTCTAGGAGCGGGATTTGAATGTGCTATGCTAGTGAGACTGAAATACAATTCGTGCAAAGTCCTCAGGTGCCTCCAAAGAAAATCCTCCAGGCACTGTCCAAGCAAAAGTCACAAATTAAGTACACTGAAAACAATGGAGAGAAAACAACTCAAGTGAATGAAAGTTGCCAGAGATCATTGGGCAAAGTTGGTTTCGTAGAATGCCGCTGCTAACTCCAAAGCTGTTTGTCATCTACATGTTGAATTTGGTGTCATTCAAAATAAGTAGTTTGTCCTTGATCTGGAAAAAACCAAAACACTGAATATGAATGTTGCTGGAGTCAGCTTCCATATGGGAGATGACTGTACTGATCCAGAAACCTTCATCTAAGCGGTTTCTGATGCCTGATGCTTTATCTCTGACATAAGCCTAGAATCTGACACATATCCAACTTGATATTGGTTGGTGGTGGCTTATATGGTTCTGAAGTGGTCAAGCTTAAATTTGAACAGATAACAAATGTAATCAACCCAATACTGCTTAAATATTTTCCTTCTGAATCTAGAGTCAGAAATATATCTGAACAGAGAGACTATGTTGCATCCCTCTGTAATAGTAATGTGATCCCTTTGTATTAGCAAAGAGGTACTTAGCACCTAGTGTGAAATTAATTAGATCAAGCCTCTGTAAAGAAACAAAAGGTATGAACCCTGTTGCTGAGGTAACAGGAAGGGGCAGAAAAAGGAGGAGCTAATAGGTATATAAGAAGCTCTAGCTGGAATTTCAGATCTTCTTAGAGCCAGGTTCTGGAGGCTGAGGAAGAAAAGCCCAGGCTGGAGAGAATGATTTTTATTTTGAGAACCTGGATTCAGTTATTTTGATTCTGGGAACCAGCTGAAACTTCTGCTGAGTCCAAAGGCCAGCCAAGCTGCTGAGGTTTTCCAAGGACCATGAGTTGCAGAAGGGCTGAGGAAGCATTACTGTGGTATTGGTATTTTGTCAGTTTGTGGCTTTGTTAAGCATCGACTTCCCAAGGATAGAGACTGTGAAGGATTTAAGGTGGACTGGACACTGTGGGCTTCAGTGTGGGACAGGAACTGCACAGAGAGCTGGACAAGGAGCTGGGACCTATCTGCCTTTGAACCTAGGTGACAGTTTGGTGAATCCAGGTAAGAGCTGGGACCATGGAAGGGGATCCAGGGAATTTGAGAGACTACCCTGAGTCAAGCTGAGACTTTACTTGGATACTGAGAAGATTGTGATTTACTTGTGACTGAGGGGTGGATGGCCCGTGTATTTTCTGATGATTAAATAGTGAATGATGATTGAATAGTGACTGATTTGTAAATCAGTGTGGCCCATGAGTGGAGAACTTTGACTATTGTACTTTGTGACCCTTAAGGAGACAAACCTCTTTAAGGATGCAAACCTCCTTAAGGATGATTGAATGAGTTGGTGGAATGATTGAGTTACTAAGTGATTGACTAAATGATTTGTACTTTGTTTAAAACTATGTGGCCATTTTAGTGATGTCATTGTGAATGCTGTATTTTGATTTTCTGTGATTTCTGTGAATGTTTTGCTCTAATCTGTTATTGAATAAATAGAGTGTTCACTATACTGTGTCATCAAAACCTTGAAAAGCTGTTCAAAGCAGCCATCCTCTGGAAAGCTGCTCGTGCTTGGCTTTACACCCTTTTACACTTGTGGTTAACTTGTGGTTCAAAAAAAACCCTCAAAAACAAAAAACCTACATTAAAGGAATACAGAGGTTATGATGAAGACAATGTTGAAAATGACCAAGTCTTCAAGTATCATTGGAACAATGGAGAATATCAGATGTTTAACTGCATCCCATTTGATCATACATGTTAAGGCTGTTCTGTGAAAGATAACTCAAACCAGAGTTTGAGCTTCTGGGGATCCACAGGTCATAGCCTTGATCAAACCGTGGAAGGCTGTAGGAGGGTTTAAACATGGCTGCTTGTGCTGCTGCTACTTTGCCTTTCAATGACTTCTAGAGCCCCACTCTGTCATGTGATGTCTGGGACAGAACTGCAATGAAGGCAACAAACAAAGGAGCACAAGTTTTCCAGGAAGAAGTAGAGGCCCAGGAGATCAACACCTGGCCAATGTCCAATGCTTGTAAAGTAGAGCATTATTCCTTAGCATCATTTGTGCTTCAGCTAGTATCAACAAAGAGAAACTGTTGACAGCCATTAACCCTGCATTTAGTTTTTATTGAGAGGATCTGAGGGCATTCACTTAATTCTTAAGACTTTTATAATGGGTTTTAGTGTTGACTCAAATGCAACTATATGGAAAAGCTGGAGATGGGGTCACACTTGTTCTAGTTGAAGCTACTGTGATAACTGGTTTGTGTGGATTTTTATTCACTATTCAATGCTACTAAGCATTGTCCCTCAGCTGTTAAGCATTTGTAACTTATACAATAGGTCGGAGCTGTGACCTATTTTAAAATAAAAGTATATTGAATTTTTAAATAGGTCTTTGTTTCAGGAAATTTGGGGCTATTAAAAAGGTCCTACAGACTGGATGGAGCCCCCCATGGAGGATTCGTGAGAAGATTAGTGTGACAGGATGGAAAAAAATGGATGAGTTGCAATTTGCTTGATGGAGGGAACTGTCTATATTTAAGAGATCCCAGATCTAATGGAATATTTGTGGATACTCCTTACTGAACTGTAAGGTCCTTGAAGCAGGAACCATAGCTTTTCTATTTTTTTTTTCATTCCCCTACATTCCCCACTCCCAAAAGAAGCACTGATAAGGCATCAATGAATGTAGGAGCCCATGCCAGGGGGAGATGTGGAAGAACCACAGGGAAAGAGAGAAGGCAGGAATCAGAGAATTATACATATATTTATGGCCAGAAAGGATCCCAGCAGTCACCTAATCCAATCCCCTTGTTGAACTATGTAGAGGACAAATGACCCGTCCAAGGTCAAAGAGGTGTAAGTGTCAAAGCTAGGTTTTAAGATTGGGAGTCACAAAAGAAAGTGTAAGAGGAAACAGAAAGACCCAGTTTCATATGGCCCTTGAGAGAGGTCCAAAGGGAAAAAAGTCAGCATGGCAAGAAGTTGTGGGAACCATGAGTCATGTGCTTTACAGGGAATGTGGGATCTAGCCAGAGGGAGGGATGACTTGATGCTTTCCACAAAGAGTTTTCCTGATTCCATTGTGGTTTTTGTTGTTGGGTTAACTAAAATCTGTCCTATAATGCCAAGGGGTATTAAGGATTTTAGAAAAACACAGACCAGCTGGAGTGATGGTAAATGCTTCTAATTCCTGCTTCTAGGGGAGGCTGAGGCTAGTCGATCCCTTGAGTTTGGGAATGCTGAGCTGTAGTATCATAGTGCCAAATGGGTGTCTACATTAAGTCAGGCATTAATATAGTGAACTCCATAGAGGGTGGGGCCACCAGGCTGTGTAAGGAGACTCCACTGGCTCAGGTAAGAAACAGAACAAATCAAACTTGCATGTAAATCAGCTGTGGAGCCAGACTTGTGATCGGCCACTATGCTTTCAGCCTGGGCAAGACAAGAAAATCCATTAGGATAGGGGTTAGGAAAAGAGGGAAGGGAAGGTGAGAAGCAAACATCTCAAAAGAGAACCTGGGAAGGGGGGAAGTGAGTCCTAAAGATTGTAGAGGACAATAAAAATGAAGAGGAGCCCAAAGAGGGTTAGGGCTGCCTTAAACCCCAAAATACCAACATGCCGGGTCCTGCGGAAAGAATTCCACTCAAGTCTTCTCAGCCAAGGAAAAAGTAAAGTTTATTGAAAGTTCAAGTTCGCCATGTGGGGTGCTAGGCCATTTAAAGGTGCTCTCACAGAGCAAGTCTATTCTAAGCTATCTCATGGCGCTCTCACCGAGCAAGTCTGTGCTAAGCTATCTCATGGCACTGTCACAGAGCAAAGTCTATACCAAACTATTCCATGGCGCTCTCACAGAGCAAAGTCTCTACTAAGGCATTCTAATTGATCAGTGAGCATTTATTAAGTGCCTACTGTGATCCAGGCATTGTGCAAATACCTGAGGGTACAAAGAAAGGCAAAAAAAGTCACTGATCTCAAGGATCTCAGTCTAATGGGAGAAAACATGGAAACAATTATGAACAAACAAGATCTACACAGGATACATTGGGAGCAGTCTGAAGGGAGACACTAAGTTTAAGGATGACTAAGAAAGGCTTCTTGTAGAAGGTGGGACTTCAGCAGAGACCTGAAGACGACAAAGAAGTCAGTACGTAGGGACCGGGAGGTAGAACATGAAGGGCAGACAGGGAAAATATTCAGAGTAGGAGATGGATGTTGTCATAAGGCCAGTGTCACTGGATCAGTGTCTTTGGTGCAGGGAGAAAAGTGTAAGACTGGAGGAAGGACAGGGCTAGGTTATAGAAGGCTTTGAATACCAAAGAGAGGGATTTATATTCAACCCTTGAGACAGTAGGGAGCCACTGGAGTTTATAGGGTCAGACCTGCATTTTAGGAAGATCAATTTGAGAGATGAGTATAAGATGCACTGGAGCGGGGAGAAACTAGAAGCACAGAGACCAGATAGGAGGCTACTGTAGTAGTCGAGGAGTAAGGGGTGAAGCGCTGAAGGCAGGCAGAAGTGTCAGAAGAAAAAAATGAGGCATTTATTGAAGATGTTATCAAAGCAGAAGTGACAAGTTTTGAAAACTGATTGGACATGAGAGACGAAGGGTTTCAGCAGCCAGGCTGGGGTAGCCAGGCTGTACTCTTGACATTAAAATTAAGTTAAAGGAGGAGAAGGTGTGGGAGGAAAGATAATGTGTTCAGTTTTAGACATTCTACCTTTAAGACAGGATAGCCAGTTTGAGATGTCCACAAGGCAGCTGGAGATGCAAGGCTGGAGACTGATAGAAAGTTAAAGACTGGACTTGTACATCTAAGAATCATCTACATAGAGATGTTTGAAACTCTGGGAGCTTAGATGATGAAGTGACCAAGTGAAATAGCACAGAGGGAAAAGAGGGCCCAGGACAGAGCCTAGATGGTCCTCTACGGTTAGTGGGCATAGCATGGATGAAGGTCCAGCAAAGGAGAAAGCAAAGGACAGCTAGGATAGAGAAGCTAGGATGGAGAAGTGTCACCAAAATCTCAAAAACAGTGTCAAAGGCTGAAGAGAGGTCAAGAAGGATGAGGACAAAAAACGGCTAGCAGATTTGATGATTAAGAGATCATTAATGACTTTGGAGAGAGCAGTTTTGCTTGAATGATGAGGTTGGAAGCCAGACTGCAGAGAATCATGCAGGGAAAAGGAAACAGAGGCACCTCTTGCAATCAGCCTTCTTGAGGTTAGTCCCCAAAGGAAGCAAAGACAGAAGATGGTAGCTAGCGAGGATCGATGGACCACGTGAGAGCTTTCTGAGGATGGAGGAGGCCTGATGTTCACAGACAGGAGGGAAGAAAGCAAGAGACAGGGACAGACTGAAGATTGGTGAGAGTAGAGATGGCAGAGAGGGCAATCAGGATCACTTCTGTATGTACAGAGGTTTGTTTTGGAAAGGAGAAGGGCAACTTCATGTGAAATGAGTAAAGGAGGAGAGACAGCAATTGAGGGTGCCTGAATGAAGTGAGATAAATAAATGACGGAATAGGAGGGAGCTCTTGGTGGCCTCTTTTTTTCAATGAAATATAAGGCAATATTCTCAGCTTAAGGGAGACAGAACTATGGAAGGTTTGAGGGGTGAAAAGGTGTGGAAAGAGTAATCATAACTGTAAAGAGAAATGTTAATTTAAGGGACTGAAGCCCATATGACACACAGGTAACACATATAATATTGTACATTATCACTGTGTTAAGACACATGAGCTGAGGACACAGACTATGTTTTAGCTAGTACTCTACAAATAAGGAAGCTTTAATAAATGCATGTTGCTGTTACTGCCACTTTAAATAAAACTATAGATTGTCAGTGCTTAATCTAGGGTTTGGATCAAAAAAGTCTTTTTGAAAATATATGGGGGGTGTGGTGGTGCAGGGTGGTGGTGGAGTGGTGCAGTGAATAGAGCACCTGCCCTGGAGTCAGGAGGACCTGAGTTCAAATTCGGCCTGACACTTCACACACACACACACACACACACACACCCCTAGCTGTGTGACCTTGGGCAAATCACTTAACCCCAATTGCCCTACCTTCCCTCTTCAAAAAAAAAAAAAAAAAAGAAAAATATATATTAAATGTGTATATACATTCAATATATTACACATACATACACACAAATTTTATTTTAACTACCATTGATAAGTAAGGGGATTAAATTATACGAAGAATATCTAAAAAAAAGAACATGCAAGTTCCAACAAAACAGGATCATAAATGGCTACACTTGTGTTTATAATGTTTGTTATTTATTGACTGTTAATCCCACTCTATGTGTACATTGACATAAACATAAATTCCTTGTTTTTCCCATCTCTTCTGATTTCCTTTACTATATGTATAACTTCAATTTGTTGTCCTTCTTGACTTAATTACATGGTTGTTGTCAATGAATACTCTTTGGTTCTATTTTCTTCCCTTCCCATGATTTCATTTTCAGTCTTCCCATAGTTCTTACAGTACTTTCTTGTAATCTAGATTCAATTCATTTCCAAGTAGTTTCCCCAGAGTCACAATTTGAGTCTGCCAGGAATAAAGTATATAAGAAAAGATTTGTTTTTATCAGTCAATCCATAAACATTTATTATGTACTTTCTATGTGCCAGGTACTGTGCTAAGTGCTGTGTAAAAGAAAGATAAAAGACAGTTCCTGCCCTCAAGGGGCTCACAATCTAAAGGGGGAGGCAATGCACAAACAAGCTGTATACAGCATAACTTGGAGATAATCAACAGAAGGAAGGCACTAGAATTGAGGGGAATCAGGATACAGAAAGTAGGAATTTAGCTGAGACCTGAAGGAAATGAGGAGGGAAAGAATTCCATGAATGGGGAACAGCCAGAGAAAGAATCTGGAGCTGAGAGACTGAATGAAGAGCAAGGGGACCAAACACTGGATCAGAGAGTACACAGGGCAGGGGATATGTGGGAGATATAAGAAGACTGTGCAAGGCAGCGGGTGGGACCGATTATGAAGGGCTTTGAACATCATACTGATCTTGTAGAAGACAGAGAACCACTGGCATTTACTGAGCAGGGAAGTGACACCGTCAGACCTGTACTTGAGGAAGATCACTTTGACAGCTGAATGGAAGATGGACTGACGTGAGGAGAGACTTATGGATCATGTAAAAAATTTGCATGTGGATAGACACATATATATGTATATATGCACATACACATATAGTAGGACATGCATATACAATTATTGAGGAAAGATGAAAATTATGGCAAATGAATGTGATGAAATATAATTGCATCTTAAGTAATTACAAATATGAAGAAATCAGAGAACATGAAAAGTTACATAAGGCATTATAAACTGAAGTAAGCAGTCAAAATAATATTCAGTGCCTAAAACAATGTAAATGAAGACAAACAGTAAGGCAACAAACCACAGGTCACAAAATAAACACAAAATAAATTTCTGTAAATAATGAGTAAACCTCAAAAGTAGGAAATTAAATGTAATGTAATAAGAGCTAGCATTTATAGAGCACTTTAAAATTGGAAAGAAAGGCTTTTCATGTGGTAACTCATTTAACCCTCAGAACAACCCTGTAGGTGTTATCATCATCCCCTGTTTAAATGAGGCTGCCCATGTTAAGTGACTTACCCAGGGTCACACAGCTAATTTAAGTGTCTGAGGCTGGGTGAGTCATGAACTTTTAAGGAAAGGGTGTGTGTGTGTGTGTGTGTGTGTGTGTGTGTGTGTGTGTGTGTCCCTACCTTTATATATCTATTGTATAAAAATATAATTTCAGTTTTAGTATTTTATAAGACTCTGGAACATGCCCTGCACTTTTTGGGGTTGCTCACTTGATCTCTCCACCTAGAATGTTTTCTCTCTCATCTTCAAACCAGAACAATCAAAGACCAATTCAAACAACACCTCCATCGAAACTTCTCCCTCCCTCATTCCCAGCCTAAACCTTTGAGCTGACTGCCCTTCCTAAAGCACCCATGGCTTTAGCTGCTTTACGGCACATGTGTGCACGTCTTTTATCCCTTACAAATTAAAAAGTTCCTGAGGGGCAGGATTGCCTTGTTTATATATTTGTACCCCATAACAACTAGCCGAGGGCCACGAACAGAGAAATGACTGTCAAAAAGACCTGGTTATGACTTTTTAGACAGGGTCCTAAAGCATTTCCAGAATAAATGACTTGAAAAGTAAGGGAGGAGGAGGTGGGGCGATGGGACGCGTCTCTCAGCAGCTGCTGCCCTTTCGCTCCTGCTCCTCCTGCAGCCTCCTGCAACTAAGACCCCATGCACTTTTTCTTACCCTGAGTCTTTGCTGTCTCATAGGAGAAGGAAAACTATTTGAAATCAGCACAAAAAGAGGAAACTGGTCTTAGCGGGTTTGGAGGAACTATACTCCCCTCCCCAGCAGACCCCAGCCCCACTCTTCTAACTCCTTCCCGACCAGACCTCAACCCCCTTTCCTAAATCCAAGCCCCATCTGACACGCCCCACCCCCTCGCTGATCCCGTCTCCCTATCAGGACCCCTCTCCCCCGCAGACAAGGTCCTCACCTCAACGTCAAACTAGCCTTTTGCGGACTCCCTGCCCCCCCCTTCCCCACTGTAGCCGGCCCTCCCCAGACACAGCAAACGCAACCCCCTCCTCTGGCTCCTCGGACCCAAGCTTCCCCCATGGGGGCTTCCTTCCCCCCTCAGACCGCTTAGCACAGTGCCCGGCACACAGCAAGAGCTGGAGAAACAACTGGCTGACGGACCCCCACAGACGCGGCGCCCCCGGTTCTCGGCCGGCTCCGCACTCACCCGCAGCCAAGTCTTATCTGTCCATGATCCCCGGGCTCCCAGCCGGCACAAACTTGCACTCTCAACTGCCGGGTCCGACTGTGCTTCCCTCAGCGACTACTTCCGGCAACCGCTCTCCACGCCTCGTAACCCGGAAGCCCAAAGCTGTTTCCGGGCGGGCAGGTCTTATGCGCGCGGGAGGACCGAGCGAGGAGTCCGCCCCCGGCCCCACGTGATCGGCGCCGTGCGCACGCGCACACCGTATACTCTACTGTCCCGTGCTGCTATACTCGCTGGTACTGCCCAGCTCTCTAGCTTGGGGGGAGGGGGAGATAAGAGCGAGCCTGGGGAGGGTTGTATTGGGAGCCGGCCGGAGGGG
>CM053596.1:50325794-50434758 GCA_028646575.1 Pseudocheirus occidentalis
CCCGTGCGTGCCGCCGCCGGGGGAGCGAGCGGACGTCGCGGCGCCGCGGGGGGGTGACGGGGGCGGGGGAGCGACGAGGCGACGCTGCCGTGGCCGTCGTGGCCGCCGCCGCCGCCGGCGGGGCCGCGCGAGCCCCGAGGGGGGGAGGGAGGAAGGGAGGCAGGCCGCGCGCGCCCCCGACCCCCGCCCGCCCGCCGCGGCTCGCGCGCCCCCGCCCCGGCCTGGCCAGCCCCCGGCGCGCGAGCCCCCGCGGAGCTCGCGCGCCCCGGGCCCAGGCAGGGCCGGGCCTCTAGCGGGCCGAGCGCGGAGCAGTCTCGGTCGGGGGCCTGGTGCGTGGCGGGGAGCTCAGGGCCCCATCGCGTCCGGCCGCCTTGTCTTCTTACAGGGGAGGAAACTGAGGTCCGGGGAGCTCCAAGGTCACCCAGGGTGGACCCGTCAGAGCCAGGACGGGGAAGGCGGGAGGGAGGAAGCGTCTCTTAAGCGCCTACGTGTGCAGGGCACTGGGCTGAGCCTCTTCTCAACAACTGTGCCCCAGGATTCGAACCCAGGTCCCCAATTCCAGAGCTAGTGGCCACTCCAAGAGGCAGGGAAGCGGGCAGAGGGCCGACTGGATGACCCCTCCCCCCACCTCTATCTGGGGAAAAATGGGTGATGCTTCCGAGGTCAGAGATTAGGAAAAGAACCCCGGTGCTGGTGAAGAGCCCCCTCCCCCCTTCTGTGTACGTCTGAGGTCGTGGAGAGTTAGGGGTGTTGTTGGAGGATCCCATCCCAGGTCAGAGGTCTAGAAAAGAGCCAGGAGTGCTGCAGAAAACCCCTCTCCAGTTATGTAGGTCAGGGGTCAAGAGGGTGCCACTGGAGAATCCATTCCCAGGTCATCGGCGAGGAAGGAGCTAGAAGTGCTGCTGGAGGACCCCACCCCGCTTCTGGGTAGATCTGAGAGTTGGGGGCTGCAGAAGGATCTTCTGTTTAGGTCAGATAAGGAACCAGGACTGCTAGGGGACTCTCTCAGGTCAGGGATGGAGTCAAGGGCACTCCTGATGCAGAACCTTTCCCATGGAAACCAGAACATTTAGAAAATGGAAAATGGCCACTTTCCAGCCCAACGACTTCACCCAGATTTGTTAACGGAACAGGAAAATTTTTATTTCCTCTGCTAAAAGTATTTCATCCATTAAATCCTTTATTTTACTCAAGGGCTTTCCTAGGTTTCCCCGTTACCCTCCTCTTACCCTGTATGTCCATAGTTATTTACATGTCATTTCCCCTGTCAGGGTGTGAGTTCTTTGAGGGCAGATGTGGTTCTAGACTTTTTTTATATCCTTACTGCTTAGCACAGTGCCTGGTACATTGAATTGGGATTTCATTCCTAGAGGGGAAAGCTCTCTACCAGACCAGGGCAGATCCTTTTCTTCCAATTTAAAAATTTTAAAGAGTTGGTTGGAGCAAAGGTTTTAGGCCCAAACTATATAAAAATGTAATTTAGAAATGGTTAAAAAAATAAAAATATAATAAAACTGGTACTAACCTGCTTTTCTAAGTCAGTATGTAGCACTCGGGGATCCTTATGTACAGTTCAGTGGGCCCTATTTCTTTCAGTTTGACGCCCTTGGCTTAGAGCATTGAGAGGTTGACTGACTTGTTCAGGATTATGAAGCCAGTAAGTGTCAGAGGTGGGTTTTGAACTGGGCCAGCTTTCTCTTCACTATGCTGTGGACATACAATAAGTAAACAATAAGTGCTTGCAGTGATAAATTTAACTCATTCAAGATGGCAAAGGTGTCAGTAAAGTAACCTATTTTCTGCAGTTCACTTTTATCACTGAAAAGTGTTTCGTTGACTGGGTCAGCAAACGTTAAGTGCCTGCTGTGTGCAGGTACTGTGCTAAGCCACGAGGATACAAAGGAACAAAAAAAAAAAGTCTCTAATTTCAAAGAACTTAATTAACTGGGAAACTACACAAAAAAGTAAAAACAAAAGATATTCCAGGTAATTGCAATGGGATAGAGAATGGGTACTAGCGACTGGGAGGAGGAAGTCAGGAAAGGCCTCATATAGCATAGGGTGGATGCACTTGGGAGGCTGACTTGGAGGTGAGAAGGGGGCCACTCTAGGTGGGGGCACCCAGACAGAAGATGGGAAGATCAGATGATTAGGTCAGTTAGATTGAAATCTAACATGCAAGAAGGGAGCCTAGAGAGGTAGGCCGGAGGTAGACTTCAAAGTGCCTTAAATGCCAGGCTGAGCAGTTTGTATCTGGGGTGACTACAAGACTGGTGGTACCCCTAAGAGAAAAAAGGACTTTGGGAAACTGTTGGGTTTGGAAGGAAAGATGAGTTCTGTTTTAAGTCAGAGTTTAAAGTGCCGACCACACATCTATTAGGAAATATCCAGTAGTTATTTGATGATCAGGGCTGGAATGGGAGTCATCTGCATAGAGATAATTGAACTTAGGGGAGCTTGGAAGATCATTGAGAGAGGGAAGAGTGCCTGGTACAGAGCCTTGGGGTACACTTACAGGCAGCAATCCAGCAAAGGAGACTGAGAACTGAACAAATGGGAAAGCCAAGAAGAGAGAGTATCCAGAGGATGGTCTGACTGAAATGTAGCATCTCTTGTTATGAAATAGGCAACAGTGTCAAATGCAGAGGTAGAAGAAGCCTGAGAGAGGGGAAAGTATCTGCCCCTACGCCTTGGAATGAGAGTGCTAGAAGGTCAAGGAAGGATCCCTTGCTCAGAGGCAGTATAGTATAACACAAAGGGCTCTAAATGTTGAGTTGGGACTTGGGTTAAAATGGATAAAATCCTGGCATTGTCCTCTACTTGTGTGATTTTGGGTAAACCACTTAGCTCATTAGTAAAACAAAGTTGTTGGACTGGACATTCTTAACCCTTTTTGTGTTGTGGACCCTTTTGCAGTATGGTTAATAAATGTGCATTTGTTAAAGAAACTGCTGTGCCAGACAAATATTTTACAAATATTGTCTCATTTCATAAGCTAATGGACCTCTTCTTGGTGTTTGTTAGTCTACAAAAATTTTTTTCCATCCAAGTTCATCTCTGAAATCTATCCATGGATCCCAGGTTAAAAACCCCTGATGCAATGATCTTTCTGGTCCTTTCTAGTTCTAAAGTTTGTTATTTGTTAGAATATGAGCTCCTTGAAGGCAGGGATTGATTTTGCTTTTTCTTTGTAACCCTATCTTCCTGATGGCCCTACACCACCAGACACTTAGTGCTTGAGGGTTGATTGATTGGGTCTGAGTTGGTATGTCTTCTCCAAAGCTAATGAGAAAGTGGGCTTGGGGTTTTGGATGGAAAAACATTTTGGGAGAAGATTTCAACAGAGAGGATCAAGGGCAGAACTTCCAACCAGGAAAGTCTGTGAACTATGTCAGATACTAACTCTGACCAGGGCCTCACCTTTCCAAACCTTGGGGAGTCTCATCTGCAAAATGGGAACATCCCTACATCACCTTCCTCACCTCGTTGTTCTGAGACTCAAGTGAGGAAATGTAAAGCCCTTGGTAGACTTTTTTTTTTTTAAGGTCTGTATACATGTCAGTTAACCTTATTGAAGGAATTCCTCTTTCCCCTCCATTCCAGGAAGTGAGCCAAGGAATGCAGCTGTCCCCTGCCATTTGAGGGAGTCAGGGAAGAAGCATAGGATGATAGTAGAATCCAATGTTAGGATGGGAGGGGAAGAAAGGAGGAAGAGAAATTTATTTTAATTTACTTCAACCTTGATTGGCCATCTAGGTGTACTATTTAACCTCTCTGGGCCCTAGGAGACACTCTAAGACTATAAATTGCCAGGAAGTTTTTGAGCGGCCTAGGTAGAGGGAGTTTCCTCACCCTTGAGGAAGGGCTGGGTGCTGACCTTGACCTTAAGGGCAATGCAGAAATGAATTAAGAAAATACCTCAATCTTCAAGGAGTTGAATTTTTTTTTTTTAGTTTTAAAAATGAATTCCTACCATTCCTATTCTTCTCTTCATAATTGAACCCTCCCTGTATAATAAAAAACAATTAAAAGCACCAGGTAACTGTTAACAGACTGACTGTACAGCATTTAGGGAGGTGTGTTTTGTTCTTTATACTTGGGGACTGTGAATGGTTTTTCAAGGACCTAATTCAGCTTTTTTTGAATGGTCTTTACATTTATATTATAGCAATTGTGTATATTCTTTTGGCTCTCCCTGTTTTACTCTACATCAGTTCATACAACTTTTCCAGTATTTCTCTGAATTCTTCATTTGTCATTTCTTTCTGCACAACAGTACTTCATTACATTCATTCACTATAGTTCATTTAGCCATTCAGTTTCACACAGACTTATTCTGGTTCTCAGTTCTGGCTTTTAACTTCAGTTGTAATCCCTTAAACCCCACTGGGATGACTCTTTGTGTAACTCAAGACATCACTCGGATGTCATTGGACGAACAACAGTGGGATGACCTTACTAAGCTCCCCATTGACCACTCATTTATTCCAGTCTAGGAGAGTGATTTCCAAGCAACTATTCAGAAAGCTTTGCTATTCCTAAGATGTTTGCTGTTACCCGGACTGTAGTTCTTTGTGCTTAATTTCCCTTGATCATAGCTTTGAATTAATGAGAAGGAATAAAGGGGGTCGGGGTGAGGGGAATGTCTGAGAATGATGCTTCAAGCATACCTTTAACATAAGAATTGGTCAAGTGTAGACTGCTTAGTGTGTCTCCCAGCCTAAGGCCTAAAGTTTTCCTACTTTCACTATTAGGAGTCAATAAATAGATGATTGGGTTAAATGTTTTTAAAATCAAAAAATGTTTTCAGAATACCTTATATTCACTACTTTTCTTATCCTTCAAATTCCATACCTGATATCTTTGCTACATTGAGCACAATAAGTATATTCCTCTGGTTAAGACATTGTTTTCTTGTAACTTTTAGGAGAAACACAAAAGCCTGAATTTAATTTTGAATAGATCAATTCCCATTAGTTTACCTGTTATCGAAATAATCAAAGTCTCCTTTTTTACCATGTCTTGTTTGTCTTTTGAGACTAAGAACACGTAAATAATTTTGTTTTCCTACCTCTTTGATTTCTTGATAGGGTTCTCTTTGACATCTAGGCATTATGGATATTTTAGGTTCTTTCTATAAAATACTCAGTGGAACTTTATTCCCAGCTTTCCCCAGGAATTTTTGTTGTCATGAACTATAGCCACACTTCAGTTTGCATTCAGCCAAAAAGCTAGGTGGCTTTGCTTTTAGCTGATACAGTAATAAGAAGTGCTGGTTTCAGATTGCTTGCTGGGAATCTGGCCCGTTGGGTGATGAAGGAGCACCCTTTTCTCAGACTTGCCTCTGGGAGAACATAATTGTCGTATTGGGTCAGATTCTTGGTTTTATTAGCCTGGTTCTCTGACACACTGATTTTTGTTTTGTGGGAGGACATGTGCAGTATCGTTTACAGGTTGCAGAATTTAGAGTCTATGGATCTGGGTTTGAATTCTAACTACCAGAGTTAACTCGGGCAAGTAATTTATATTTATGGACCTCAGTTTTTCATCTGTAAAATGAGGGGGATAGACAAGACGGTGTTTAGGTTTCCTTCAGCTCTAAATCTGTGCTAACTAGTATTAATGCTCCAGAAGTTAGTATGGGTACTCTCAACATGTAGTTTTAGTTAATAGCACATTGTGGGCTTGGCATCCACGAAATTAATCTTAAAGCTTTTGGAATCTGTTTTTCACTAGTACCACCTTTCAGAGGTACCAAATGCTATATTTTCACACAGCTCTTAGAAAAACATTACTTTTATTTTTTTCCAAGTTTACATTGTTGGGGGTATTTTTCTTTTTAAAACGTTCACTGATATGTTGTGTTTCCATATGGCCTTCATTTCTGAAGATATCGGTTCCCCTCCAAGTGAGGCACCATAAGATTATAGATTTAGAGTTGGTAACAAAGAAGAAAGAGGGGGAAGAAAAAGCAGTTCTCCAGATCAAACCACACATCAGTCAAACCTGACAAGCCCTGAGATGTTACACCCATGGTTCTCCACCTCTGCCAAGAAAGGAGGCAGGGTGTGTTTTACTTCACAGGTGTTCCTATCACTGGAATGAAGGGATTCTCTTATTTTGGGGCATGGTGAAAGAGTCTGTGGTCTTTTTAGTCATACCCTTTATGATTTTATAAACAGATTATATCCTTCTCCAGAGGTGAGGGTATTAATCTGCTCTCTTATCACACAGCAGCCCCATCTTCTTGTTTCATGTTTCTGTTGCTGTAATCGAATGCATCAGCCAAGTAGGCAAACATTTATTACGTGTGTTAGTTTTGTTTTTTTTTTTTTATCTTTCAGCGCTTCATGAATGACCACTCAAGAAATGTAAATAGGTGTCAGGAGGGTTTATATAATTTACTGGTCAGCCTCTGACTGACTGCCTTACTCTGGTCTCCACAGTGATGAGTCCAAACCTCCTTTCTCTTCTGGCCCCTGCCTCCAACTTCATGCTCCTGTTTCCCCGCAAGTGATCTCATATGACTTTACCGAAAAGATTGAAGCCACTTTTCATGAGCTGTCTTCCTCTCTTCTCCTTTGTTGCTAAACCTCCAGAAAAAAATAGCCTACACTTCTCGACTTCACTTCCTCACAATCCCTTGAACTCTGGTCTCCTTCAATCTGACTTCCATCCTCACCACTCCATTGAAACCACTTTTTGCTAAGACATCCATGAATTTACTGCCTTTTCTCAGTTTTCTTCCATTATTGACCATCCCATCCCACAGAAGTCTCTCCTCCTTAGGCTTTCAAGATAATGCTTCCTTCTCCTTGTCTTCTTAAACTTATCTAACCATTCCAAAGTCAGCTTTCCAGATTGGACTTCCTCCTGTTCCTGTCACTAAGTGTGGGTGTTTCCTAGTCCTCTTCTTTCTCTTTAAGTTCTTTTTTGAAGAACACATTCGCTTCCCTGGCTACTGTTGATCCACTTCCATTCAGATGACTCCCTGATTTTCTTCTCCAGACCCATTTTCCTCCCTAAGCGCCTAGGCTGGAGGGGGAGAAATTTTGAGACAGGGAGACCAATCAGGAATTGAACCAGATTCCAGCTAAGAGATGATGAGGTTCCTCAGCCAGGATGATAGCTGTTCCCAAGCTGAAAGTGATCTCATATTTTCTTGCAAGGTTTTAGGCTTTGGCTCTGTCATCTTTTGTACTTAATATATCATTTTTTACTCCCCAGTTCTAGGTTAAAATAAGCTTGAGAGAAAGGACCTTGATTGTTTTTCCACTTTAGTGTCTCTAACACTTTGATTTGCCCAAAGAAGGCACTTAACAAATTTTTGTTGAATAAAGTATTATAAAGGTATTAAACCAAAAGTGGAGACAGGGGAAGAAGTAAGGAGTTTCAACAAGTTTTTAACCTTTTGAGTTTAACTTGGTATAGAGAATAGACTCAACTTTTGCTATTGATGCCAGAGATGTAATAACAGATTGGAAGAATCATCAGTCAGTATACCAGAACAATATAACAAACATCTATTAAGTGCTTTCTCTCTGCTTGCTGGTGAAGATACGAAGTTTTTAAGACATAATCCTTGCCCCTGTGTGATTTGCAGTCTTATAGAATCAGACCCGATATGGCGGTTCTTAATGAGTTGTTGGTATTTTTGTGTCATGTTTTGTTTGAAATTCAGATTAAGAACTGTAACATCCTGTTGCTTAAGTTTTTCTCCAGTTTTGGAGAAGGTAAACATCAGAGCATGGCCCCAGGTTGCATAGGCAAAGATGCCTTTGTGACGGGGCACCCAGCTGCTTGAGATGATTTAGACAAATACGTAGTTTGGGGTCTCATTTAGCTGAGGCATAAAGAATTTAGGGTCTCAGAGTCTGAAGCTGCCACAAGCTCAGCTACCAAGAGCTCCTCTATAAAGCCTTACCTATTCCCCATCTCCAAGTGAGCTTGCTCTCATTGCCTTAGAACACTTTGGATCTTGTTTTGTTTTGTTTTTTGGTTTTTTTGGAGGGCAGTTGGGGTTAAGTGACTTGCCCAAGGTCACACAGCTAGTTTTTTGTGTGTGTGTTAAGTATCTGAGGCTGGATTTGAACTCAGGTACTCCTGACTCCAGGGCCGGTGCTCTATTCACTGCGCCACCTAGCCGCCCCACACTTTGGATCTTTTAAGTGACTGGTGCAGGAAGAGGTCTATTATGAAGGGTCCCCAAGAACAGGGTTGGATCAGAACCAAGAGCCAAGACAAAAGGAGGTCCTGTATTGGTGGCTTCTTAGAGCAGGTTTTCAGGTCTTATGTTTTCCTAAGGTGATTTCTTACAGAGGCTAGTTCTAGATGGTATCTGGTGGGGAGCCTGTGATGGGAGTAGACCAAAGCCTTCTTGGAAGGTGTTCTCCCACTATTAAGCACTTACTATCTGCCAGGCTCTGTGTAAATGCTGAGAATACTAATACCAAATTGGAGACAATCCCTGCCCTCGAGGAATTGGATTCTAATGGGTGAAACTTGTAGGGCCTTGGGAGAAGAGATGAACACACCCCTTCCAGTGAAGAGGTGTAGGAGGAAGGTGAAGGGGGTGTCTGAGGGATGTCATATGTATCCCTACTGGGTTCTGGAAACCCACTAGGAAAGAATTTCGTCTGGAAAGAATTTCTGGAAAGAATTGTGTCAGGACCCAAGTTGTCTTTTGGCAAAGTTTCAAAGTTTATTGATATACTGGCTTAGCAGACAGGAGAAATAGGGGGACCTGCAAAGTGCAGGGATCTAAGGTAGAGTTATAAAGTTTTATGCTCTGCAGCGGGCAGGAAAAGGTTAAGGGAACCTGCAAAGAGCTGGAGGTTGAGGGGCAGTTTCTATAACCCTAAAACTGTCAGTCAAAGGCTAATTATGGTAACTAGGTGGGCAAAGGTAGAGTTTGGGAGGAGTTTAAGAGTGGTCAGTGCTTAAAGGGACATGCACTTTTTATATCAACTGTGCAGGCAAATTGCCTATAATTCACTAGGAAATCCCCCTAAGGGGGGCTGTAGGGAGGTGTGGTTTGGAGCTTGAAACGTCACTAGGTTACTTTTGGTCAAGGATGAATGAGATATGTCCGATATGGCTGTTGGGAGGATAGGCTTGATTGTTTCCAAGTCTGGGAACTAGACTGATTAGGGATTCAGGAGGTACCATATTGAGACGGAGTTATCTCCCTGATAATGTTGTTCAAGGCTTTTGGGTGCAGCTGGCCACCTAGAACAAAGGGGCTATGCATTTCTCTAGACTAAAGAGTTTGTTTATGAAATACCTGGGTGATGTATTCATAGGAATGGCTATTGTTGCTAGGTAGACTGCTAGCCCAGGGGAAAAGACTTTTAGGCTGGGGAAAGGGGAGAGGCAGAGTTATGTCTTTATGGCTGTGGGAAAGTGTGACTTTTACAACTTAATTGCACAGACTTGTTACAGACTGATGTTACATATATAGGTACCTGAACACAAGTGAGATTTTACAAACTGAGGTTACGGACAAAGGCATCCCAAACCGCATCACCAGGAGCAACGGTAGTGCTAACCTGATTATGATCCTAGAACTGGAAAATGGGTGTCTGGGGGGAGGTATAGAGGGCACAGTAGCTAGAACCCATGACTTAGGAAGACCTGAGTTCAAGTTTTTCCTCAGATACCTGCTAGCTATCTGTGTGACCTTGGGGGAGTTAACATACCTCAGCCTTGGTTTCCTCATCACTAAAATAGAGATAATTGTAGTACCTTCCTCCCAGGGTGGATGTAAAGATGAAATAAGATAGTATTTATGAAGTGCTTAGCACAGTGTATTGCTCCGAGTGGTCATTTAATAAATACTGTTTAAAAAAATAAAAAGATGACCCCAGACTAAGAACTGCATGCCCTGTATTCTTTCCTTTTAACTCAGTTTCTCTCCCACTTTCTTTCATCTTCTGCTCCTGTCCTTTTTCTCCATTTCTTCCTTACCTTTTTTCTTCTTTCCCTTAGTTCTTATTAGTGGTACACGGAGCATAATTAACTGTTGCATAGATATCTCTTCCTGTTTGGGCCAAAAAGAGTCATTCAATTCAGTGGGCATTTTATTAATGTAATATTGGCACTGTGCTTTCCAAACAAGGAAACATTCAAGGACCTTACCTCATTGTTATCTCACTTGCCCCTACAATAAGTCAGCAGACATTTATTTTGTTGTTCAGTCAGTATGGTCCTGTCCGACTCTTCATGACCCCATTTGGGGTTTTCGTGGCAAAGATTCTGGAGCAGTTTGCCATTTCCTTCTCCAGCACATTTTATGGATAAGGAAACCCAGGCAAATGGGGTGAAGAAATTTGCCCAGGGCCACACAGGTAGGAGGTGTCTGAGGCCAGATGAGTCTTCCTAACTCCAGGCCTGGTGCTCTCTCCTCTGTGGGCCTCCTAGCTGCCCAAACACTTATCGAGGGCCTACTGTGTGTCAGACACTGCTAAATACCCTGGAGATGCAGAGACAGTGAAAGACGGTCTCTGCTCTCAAGGAGATTCCAGTCCAGCAGGGAAGACAACAGGCCAATAACTGGGTACAAACAAGCCATATACAGGATAAATTGGAAATAATCAACAGAAAGAGGGAGCTAGAATTAAGGAGGGGCTGGGAAAGGCTTCTGGTAGAAGGTAGGTTTTTAGTTGGGACTTAGTAGGAAGCCAGGGAAATCAAGAGGCAAAGAGGAGAGGGGAGAGAGTTCCAGGGGCCCAGGCAGCCAGAGAAAATGTCCAGAGTCCTGTTCAAGAGGCAGCCGCAAGAACAGTGTTGCTGGATTACAGAGGACATGGAAGAATGTTGTTATTTGTCCTTCATTCTGGAAGAAGACCATGACATCAGGGAGTTGATGCCATGACTTGCAAGTGAATTGGATTTAAAGGAGGGAGGGCTGAGCAAAGTCACCAGCCTCCCTCTCTCCTCCCGAGCCATTTGGGTCCAGTGGCCAGATGTGGATCAGGACGACTGGAGATGGTCCCTGGAGTGTAATGTGTAAGACTTGAAAAGGATGGGGGGAGGGGAAGTTATAAAGAACTTTAAATGTCAGACATCATTTTACAGTTGATCCTGGAGGTCACAGAACGCTACAGGAGTTTATTGAATATAGGAGTGACACGGTCAGACCTGCCTGTTGTGAATGTCACATTAGTGGCTGAATGAAGGATGGACTGCAGTGGGGAGACTTGAGGCAGGCACAGCCATGAGCAGCTAGTGCAGTAGTCCAGGTGTGCGGGGATGAGGGTCTGCACTGGAGGGGTGGTAATGTCACCGGAGAGAAGGGGGTGCATTCAGAGATGTTACAAAGGTAAAAATGAATAAGCCTTGGCAACAGATTGAATATGGGGGGAAGTGAAATAGGGCAAAGAGATCAAAGTGGTTTGGGGGCTGCAGTGAGACAGCCCTATTTCTTTTTTGCTGGAGGCAGGATAGTACAGTAGAAAGAACCCTGATTTTGAAGTCAGAGGACCAGGGTTCAGATCCTGCCTCTGCTGCTTCCTGTATCTATGGCCTGAAAGTTGCTCAACCTTTCTGGGACTCAGTTCCTCATCAGCAAAATGAAGGAGCTGCATTAGATGACCTCTCTGGTCCATTCCAGCCTCACATCTGTCAGTCTATGATTCTTTACCTTCATCTGGTTGTATTAGATGACCCCTTTCAGCTCTGAACTGATGATACTTTAATCCTATAAGAACAAAGAGGATTGTAGACAGTGGTGTGCTGGTAAATGATCTCTGAAACAAAATGCTCACAACATTCTTTTAAGTTTAATCTATTATTAACATTTTTCTGCATTACTTTCTAAGTCTAGACAATCAACAAAATAATAGATCAAGCCCTGATTTGTATCATTTGCCAGTGCTGGAGGTGTAAATGGTCACACTGACAATTTAACAACCAACTCTCCAGAACCTGTCCATGCTGGCTCCTGCCCACCCTGATTATAGGATTATGCAGTACTGCATGGGGTGGTGGAGGAGAGAGCAGGGCTTATGGTCAGGAAGACCTTCATTCCAAATCTGCCTCTAGCACCTATAGACTATGGGCAAGTCAACTCAGAGCCTCACTTCCCCGCAACCGCTACTTCACAGGGCCTAGGAGCCTGTACAATATGTTGCTGGTGTTAGCAGAGATAGGGCTTCTAGGTGGTACCACTGCCAGACCTCTGCTTTGGCCCTATTGAACATGACACTTTCCCTGAAATTCCAGAATTTTAGATAGCAACATCCATTTGGTTCTTCCCTGCACAGGACTTTGTGGAGCATGCCCTCTATACAGGATATTGAGGAGAGTCAGTGCTTAGCACAGTGCCTGGCATCTTTACTTACCTCAATGGTCTCTTCCTTTTGGGAGCTTACACTCTTGGGAGGAGAAAATATCTATACACCCAGTCTACATGACAAATATCAACAGTATGCACACACATGCTGAGGGCTAGCTGGATGGAAGGCTCAGCCTCAGTCTTCCCACAGCATTTATTCGGACCTGGGAAGCTTCTCTGGAGCTCAGATTCTCAGGGATCCCTGCTTGGTGCTTGCCTTGCCCTGTCTGATCTTCCCTCTGACCCCCTACTGCCTGAAGGTCAGGCCTGTTACATTTTGCTCCTCTCTCCACCCCCATTCTTTGGTAGCCTTAAGAGATAGGGGGAGGTCCTTCTCAAGCCCTCACTATGTTCCCTCACTTTTAGGGTCCAAGCACCCCAGTTTCATTTTACCCCTTAAGTCAAATGGGTTTCTACAAAGAAATATTTACTCCAAAGATATAACAAGTATGACCGAACATACGCTTTCCCCCAACCCAGTGCTTGGGGGGCATAGTCACCCCTGCACCTCTCAGTCTCTGGGGGAAGGAGAGTCAGTCTCACAGCTTCACTCAGTTCCTATGTAGCATTTGTCCTACCGAGTTCCAAGTCCAAAGTTGGCCCCCTTGAACTTGCATCCCCAGGACCCCAGCTTTTCAGGGCTTCTCAGGGCTCCTCTCCTACTAGAGCATGTCGCTGATAGAGCTTCATCCCTTACAGAGTTCTCAACCTCCTGACTTCATGTGAAAGATGGCCAATGCTGAAGTGAGTGTCCCTGTGGGGGATGTAGTTGTGGTGCCGACCGAAGGGAACCAGGGGGAAAACCCTGAAGACACCAAAACCCAGGTGATCTTGCAGTTACAGCCTGTGCAGCAAGGGTAAGTGAGCAACGCTTTGGATACTCTGAAAACCTGGAGAGCAAGGGAAAGAGCTCTCAGCCCAGCCTCGTTAGAGCTGGCCTTCCTTTCTCTGGTATCCTGACCTGTGCCATTAGTGAGGGTGCTGGCAACAGTGCAAGCAGGCACATAACCTTGCAGCGAGGCTTGGATTTAGGGATGAGTTGAAGAAGGGACCTCCAAAGATGTCCCCTTTCTTGTTGGAGGGGTCTTTGGACCCTCATGAAAATGGCAACTGATTACTTTTTAAAGGCTTGCCATCTGCAGAGTGCTATGCTAGGTGCTATAGGCAGTGGCATGCTGGAACAGCTTGTACTTAGGACTGATTGTTAACTTTTCATTGTGAACATTTATACCTCAGAAATTGGCAAATACAACAGATGGGTGTAATTTATTGACTTGTTGATTGTCAAGACTTAAGAAAGTAATGGAAAGAACATAAGTAATGCAGATTAAAATTAAAAGTTTGTCCTAGGTCCAGTTATTATTATTATTTTTAGTGAGTCGGTTGTTAAACATTTCCCAGCACCACACTGACTGTAGGGAATACTAAGAAGACACGGTCCCAACGCCTCTGATCTCACAATCCGTTTGGAGAAAGGAAGAATTCATAAGAAGATCATTAGTCTTATGAGGCAGTGACTTTGGAAAGGGTTAGCTTCTTGGGCTGCCATGTTATACAGTTGACCCTAGGGCCATCAGGGAAAGTTTCAGAGAATGTAGCATCTGAATTGATGTAAAAGGATGAGCAGAAATTTAAACATGCAGAAATGATCAGAGAGGTGTGAGGGGGTCATTTTAGGGACAATTTTTTCCCAAAATAAGGGTCCCAACATCACAAATACTCAGATCAATCAAGATGATACTTAATTTTGTCTTCAAAACCTCTGAGAGATTCCCAGGACTCTTTTGCTCTTTTCTTTATGTTTCAGCCTTTGCGGGTAGAATATACTTCCTGGAGTCTGACTTGAATCTCTCCTGCTTTTTGGGTTTTTCCCCCCAGCGCTGCAATGGTGTAATAATTTATTATTGTTAAAAAAACCCCAACATTTTAGGCAATGTCGGTTATGATTATGAAAATAGTAGTGTGGCATTCATTCAGATGGCTTTTTCCTCCCTTTACCCTTAGTAGAATACTCTCTTTTAAAAGGTTTTATTGGTGTCTTTTATATTTTATCCTAGTTGTTTCCCACAAGTTCTGAACCTTCCCTTCAACAAAGAACAACAGTCAAACAAAGCAAAACTAATAGATAAAATGACATCATCCAGCAGTGGTGAGCTCCCGTAGAGCTCCCACCTTTCTGCCCAGGGGAAGAAAGCGAGCTTCAGCCTGGTTTGGAAAGGGGCAGGTTGAGCTCCACGTCAGGAGGGCTTGCTAACAGTCAGCAGTGTCCAGGGTAGCGTCTGGCCGGCTCCCAGAGCCCGTGGGCTTCCGTCCTTCTCCGAGATCTTTGGGTTGAGGCTGGATGATGGTGTCATGTGGTCTGGATGTCACGCTTCCATCTGTATGTGGGTTGAACTCGAATGGTTATTGAGGTCCCTTCCAGGCCTTGTATCATGTGATTCTGTGCCTGCCTCATACTCATCATTTCTTACTGCTCAGTAATAGTCTATTACATTCATTCATCAATTTATTTGGGGAAGCTAGGCGGTTCAGTGGATAGAGTACAGGGCCTAGAGTCAGAGACCTGAGTTCAAATCCAACTGCAGACACTTAACTAGCAGCGTGACCCTGGGCAAGTCACTTAACTCTATTTGCCTCAGTTCCTTATCTGTAAAACGAGCTGGAGAAGGAAATGACAAATCATTCCAGCACCTTTGACAAGAAACCCCCAGATGGAGTCACAAAGAGTCAAACATGACTGAAACAACTGAACAACCACCGCTTCTAATTTCTTTAGTCGTTTTCTAGTCAAGTGGCATCCATTGCATCACAGAAGCACTGCTGTGAATATATTTGTAGATGTAGGACCCTTCTGCTTTGACCTTTTTGGGGCACATGCCTCCTCCCAATGCTCTCGTCATAGACTTAGCTCCTTCAGCTCTCGTTGGTTCTGTCTCTTTGTTGCCTTGCCTTTTGGGGGCGCGGTGGGTTTTGGGTCTGGACACTCTTAGACTCCTTGGACATAGGCCTTCCCATTGAAGGGTGGGAATAGTTTCCCTGTGTTCATTTAGAACCCGTTACTGTTCCTGAAGACAGAATGACACTTGTTAACAGCTAACTTATCCAGAAACAAGAAACAAAAACCAGCTTCTTTTAGGATTTTTAGATACAGATACTAAGGTTTTTGTGACATTGAGTTAGGGGATTGATTTCCAGTTGTTTAGTGTAGATAGGAGCTTTTAAAGAAGTGGCCCTTTTTTTTTTTTTTAAACAAAAAGAAGAGCTGGTGATGTTCATAATGCAGATATGTTCTATAAGCAACTCAGAAGGCTCTTAGAAGGACTGAGGACATTAGAATTCCACCACCATCCTCCTATTTTTCCAGTGCCTTTCACATAATGGTCGGTATAGTAAACGCTATATAAGTGGGAGCTATCATTATCATTATTAAATAAATGTTTTCAAATTTAATTGAATTTTGCAGAATGCGTGTGAGATTGAGATTGAATATAAACTCATTTTGGATTCATAATGAAGTATTCCTTAATTCCTCAGGGTGAAGTGGAAATGACCCTGGGTCCCATCCCACTCACCCAGATTACTTTTATTTATTCCTTTCTCCCCCTACTTAGAATCATACATGAAGTATTCCCCTTCCCCATTGATTCCTTTCTTGTCATAAAGAAAATTTTGAGTAAAACCTGACTGACTGAACAACAACATCTGACTGGATGTGACTTGTTGGATATCCATGTTTTCTTTTCCCCACTATTGGGATGGGGAGGTATGTTTCCTTCTTTTTCTGGGACCAAGATTGGTCTTTGCAGTTAGTTTGATTTCAGCAGCATTTTAGTGTTTTTCCATTTACAGCTGGAGTAATTATTTATATGGTTCTCTTGATTTTATGCTACTGAATTCTGCATTAGTTTGTACAAGTTCATCATGTTTTTCTAAATTCTTCACATTTGTTGTTTCTTATAGCGCTATAATAATAATCCTGTTACATTCATATGCCACAATTTTTTTTAGCCATTCCCTACTTTATTTCCAGTTTTTTACTACCACAAGGTGTGCAGCACTGAATGTTTGGTTTTGGGTAGAACCCTTATTTTTGTCATTGACCTACTTGGGACATATCCCAGTAGTAACCTGCCTGAATGAAAAGGCACGAACAGTTTAGTGACTTTTCTTGCATGACTCAAAATTGTTTTCCAGAAACACATTAGTGTGTTTCTTTCCTCAGAGCCTCTTCAGCTTGTACTTGCTGTTTTAAAAATAGCATCTTTGCCAATTAAAAAAAAAAAGACAGTAAAATAAGACCTCAGAGTTGTTTTAATTTGCATTTCTCTTATTGTTAATGATTTAGACTGAGCAGTCTTTCATTTGGTTGTTGACAGTTTATATTTCCTCTTTTGAGAAGCTACTCTACTTAGACTTTGACCAATTAGCTGCTTGAAAATAGTTCTTCTTCTTATATAATGGTGTTACTTCCCCTTATGTCTTAGATATCAGGCCTTTATCAGAGATATTAGACGTAAAGCTCTTTCTCCAGACATGGTTTTCTTTCCTCCCTGTTACATTAATTTCTTTAGTGATCTTGATGTCTTTAAGGTTAGAACATTACATTACCAGTTCTTGGAGGCCTGGCCATGTGGGTAAGGCCTGACTGCACACTTTGTATTTCTAGTCTGAAGATCACCCTAGCCAGGTTTGGAGAGGCTTATTCACTACCTGAGAAACGTGGCCACAGCTATTTGTGTGGACTTACAAGGCCTTTCCCAAGCTGATACAGTTAATAAGTGGGAGAATCGGGATTTGAACCCAGGTCTTTGGAGTCCAAATCTAGCTACATCACAGTTGCCATATAACGTATCTAAATTTCAGTAAGACATCTGATAAAATCTCTGATAGGATCCCTGGGGTCAAGATAGAGGTAGGAAGGATAAGTCTAAATAGCCACATTACCCAGCTCTGTCCTTTGCAGTTACACAAAATAAAATGAATTCTTCTCTTGTATGATAGCCCTAGCTTAGGGTCCTCATTATTGCTTCTGTGCCTTGTTTAGCTTACTTGTCCTTTGAGTCTCAATTGCCTTATCTGTAAAGTGGAAAATTTGGACCAGATGACCTCTGAGGTCCTTCCCAGTCTAAATCTGTGATCCTTGTGCCAACCATCATGTTCCCCTAAGTCTTTTCTTCTCTAGACACGTCCCAGTTCCCCAAGCACATCACTTTTGTCCTGCCTGTCCTGTCCCTCGTAACACAAACTGCCGTTAGCATTTGGGGACAGCTGGGTCACACTGCTGACTCCAGTTGGATTGCTGTCAAATAAAATCCCAGTCTTTTTTCTGTGAACAAGACTTTAAGACAGATTTTTTTTCCATCCTGAACTTTTGAAGGTGATTTTTTTTTTCAGCCCAAGTGCTCCAGTCACTCCAGTTCATTTGTATTTTAGGATCAACATCCTAGTTTGGCAAGATCTTTGCGGATCCCAAGTTTGTCCTTCAGCAGTTTTGCTCTCACTTCCAACTCTGTGTCATCAGCAGATTTGATACAGCAGCCTTCATCCAGGTTATTGATAAAGCATCAGATAGAATAGGACTGAGAGCCCCCCCACCATGCTGTACATTGCTGTTGATATCTGTACATTAATCAACACTTTCTAGAAGGAGCTGAGCAGCTTGGATCTACCAAATTGCACCGTTGTCCATGCTTCCTACCTCTTGACCCCAGGGGTCTTGTCGGAGATTTTATCAGATGTCTTACTGAAATCCAGACATGTTATATGGCTACTACTTATGTAGCTAGATTTGGAGTCCAAAGACCTGGGTTCACATCCTGACTCTCCCATTTATTGGCTGTGTCAGCTTGAGCAAGGCCTTGGTTTCTTTGTCTGTAAAATAAGGGGATTTGGATTAAATTGATCTTCAAGATCCCTTCCAGTTCTGGCGCTCTGTGATGCTGTCATGTCCGTGGCATTCCTGTGGCATAGTAACATCCTCAATGAGGAAATTAAAGTAGTGGGTAATGATTTGTTTCTCATGGCTCCTAGTGATCCTTTCTTCTTCTTCCTGAGTACACACAAGCCATCTGTTGAATAATCTCTTCTGTGATTTTGTTGGGCCTTGATGTCAAGCTCATCAGTTCCCTTAATTCTGTTCCTCCCCCCGCCGCCTTCAACCCCCTTTTTGCAGAGAAGGCCATTTACTTGTCTCTCCAGACTCCTGGTACCTCTTCCCTCACTTATGTAGATCATACGTTTTGTCAAAGATAATGAACAGTTGTTCCTTGATGACATCGGCAGGTCCTTTCGGTGTTCTGCAGTGTAATTTTCCAGGGCCTAAACACTCGGAAGTCATTTAAAGCATATGGGTGCTCTCTTGCTGTCTTCCCAGCTCTCTCATGACCGTGTCTGTGAGGTCTGTTCCAGTCTGGAGATCGTTTTCTTTGAGAGAATAAAGCCAGAAGCAGAGCAGTTTAGTCGTTTTGTTCTTTCTATGTCATCTGCTAGCATTGCACCATCTGCCCTAAGAAACGGGCCTCCTTCCCTTTCCTTCTTCCCCCAAACACGCCTAAACACCGTGAGCACTTGTTGTCTTCAGCATTATTCTTGAGCTTCCCCCTCTTCTGAACCTTCCTCGAATCAGTCAGTCAGTAATCCTCTATCAAGCCAGTCTGCCACATGGGGCCTTGGTGATCTGTCCTCCCTTCCTGCTTTACATGTATCCTCATTCTGAGCACAGTGAAGATATTCCTCCCTCCATAGACACATGGTCTTCCAGTTCACAAGCATAGTTTGTGAGAGAGCTCTTTCCAAGACTCCTGTGATGGACTCATTTTTTTCACTGAATGTGTTTAGATTTGTTTTCCCAGAGTTTTGGGTACGTGTCTAACGGTACCCAACCTTTCCTCCTTAGCCATTAGAGTTGTCCACAAGTGAATGAGCCAGAAAATACAGGAGTTACAGCCCTGCCTCTTGACACATTCTGTTTGTGACACCCGTGAAAACATAGGTCCAGTAAAATAAACACACACACGTGTATGTATGCATGCATGTGTGTGTGCACATGAGAAAGAGAGCACATGTCACCTTTGAATACTTCTGACATCAGGTTGATAACATTGGGACATTGGTCCCAAAGAAGAGATCTGAAGACTTCTTCCAAGCTCCCTGCCAGTTCCCCCATCCCCAAAGTTAGGGTCCACAGGTGTGTAACATTGCATATATAACATCAGATTTTAATGTATTGATCAGCTTTTTCTCCCTCCTCTTCATCTTTTTCTTTTTTAAAGAAAATTCTTTGTTTATAAGGGATGATTTCTCTGTAAGAAGGGAGGGAAATCTAGGGATATAAAAACAAAAGATAACAATAAAATCTATTAGTTTTTATTTTTAAAACTTTTTAAAATTTTAAATTTTTTTGCTTTTTGGAGGACAGTTGGGGTTAAGTGATTTGCCCAAGGTCACACGGCTAGTGTGTCAAGTGTCTGAGGCTGGATTTGAACTCAGGTCCTCATGACTCCAGTGCCAGTGTGCTCAATTCACTGCGCCACCTAGTTGCCCTAATTTTTTTTTTTTTTAAGAAAGAAAATAAATTCTAGAGTTTCTGCTGGATGAACATGTAAGAAATAAAGAGATTCAATAGGATGATAAAGTTATTCACTGATTATCTGCAGTATCCCCCTTGACAAACTACTCATACAGCCTGTGGGTGTGCCTGTCCTAGATGGTAAACGTGCTGTTGAGAGAATTCCTGCTTGGGTTGGGATAGAGGCGTTGGACAGAATGGGCTGAGGGATCCGTGGCACTTCTTTGATATCTTTGCCAGGGATGCTCAGCTCTGTCTGGGGTGGGGGGGGAGGAGAACAATTTCTTGACTCTTGAAGGAGTAAAAGCACTTTACTCTGCTCGTTTCATTTTGCCATCACCTGAGGTCATGCTTCCAGGTCTGAGGATGTGTATACCTGAAAGATTGGGCGAGTCTGCAGCAAACCCAAAGAATAGCCATTGAGGTCCAATGGTTAACAGTCTTCTTTTGTGCCCAGCACACGCCCCTTTGGGAGCTTCACCTCTGGAATGAGAGGGGCACTCCTTTTTAGGTGGGCACATTCAATTGTGACTTGCCTGTCGGGCTTATCAATCTAGCTACTACTACTAACTGCCGCTTTTTTACTACAGACAAAAATAATGCACAGAAATCTATATCATTCAGAGTTGTTTTACCTGAAAGGGGGGATGGAAGGAGGAAGTAGCTACTTTTTTTCTTCACGTGTATAAGTGTGCACTGAGGATTTCAGCGTAATGTTATTCTGCTAATTCCCTACCTCTCACCCTCTACTCCCCATTTCGAAGCACCTAATTGGGCTATGTTAGTTATACTTGCAAATGCAAATTGTTTATTAGACTTTATAATATTGACTCGAATACTAGCACTTAGCACTAATCATATAAATCCTACTTTTGAGGGGAAGCTAAAAAAAAGTGAATATTCTTTCTTAAAACTCCATTGTCCCTATCTAGTAGTAAGTGGTTTCCTTATACTGGCATAAGAGTTAATACACATCTTCTTAAGAGCTTAAATTGACTACTGTGGAACACACAGTAACATGTGATAATTTTCACAAGCTGTTTAGTAAGCCAGAATGTCTACTTTTCTAATCAGTCTGGATAAATGGGAATTAACTAGTTAATTTCCCATAGAGTACCATTTTTAATAATTAGGTCAGAAAATAGACTTGACACTTAAGCTATTCTCAGTGTAATTTAAACTCCCTTTGAAAAGGAGACAGAAAGCATTTCATATACACACAGCTAGAGCCAGAAGGATTCTTAGAGATTGTGTTGTCCAAGTGTCTCATTTTACAGATGAGAATAGAGACGCAGAGAAGAGTCTTTATAGTCATTCCCCATAATAAGTATTATTACAACAATAATCTTTATTACTGGAAATAACTTGCCTAAAGTCGCAAAGGTAAGTAGTATCAGTTAGAATTTGAACCCAGATCTCTTGATTTCTAGCCCAGTGCTCTTTCTGCAACACCCTGCAGACCTCCTGCTCTGCCCTTCTGCATTGCCCAAGAGTCATTATAAACATAATTTATCATTATACAAGATTGTAGATGATGTAGACGAATTGGTTGAATATGCAAATTGCCTTTTGCTACTTTTAAAAAAACTAGGTCTTTGAGAAATAAGAGATACAGGCACTGGAGTATGGAGATCCATCTTGCCCTACTAGAAAGTCAGAAGGGGAATGGGGGAGGATATGGGAGAGAGCAGATTGGGGGAGGGGGTATTCAGTAGGATCAGTGTTTTGGGGTGGGGGTAGGGGAAATACAGGGAGAAAATTTGTAACTCAGAACCTTGTGAATGCTGTAAAATAAAAATAAACATAAATACATTAATATATGTATATATATCTTTGAGAACTAAAAAAGAAGAGGAAACTGAACTGTATAATTTAAATGACCCAGCCTGGTCCCTGAGAAGAGATCAAAAGCTGCATTTTCCTCCATTGCAGAGGTAGTAGACTATGGGTGAGGACCATTGCTTATATAGTCAAACTTGGTTGATATTTTAGTTTTGCTGAACTGCTTTTCTTTTTATTTTATTTTTTATTAAGAGAAGTAACTCTTTGAATAAGGGAGGGAGGAAGGACATATTTGGTAATGTAATGTAAAAGCAAAAAAAAAATATCAAGAAACATTAAATATTTTAGAATATATATCAAGGTGAAATCAAAATGGTCAAGTAACAGTAAGAAGTACAATGAGCTCTGCCCCAAAATTCCTCCAAGTAGATCTAGAATATGCCCTGGACCAAATCTTGATTAGGAAGTCCAAGAAAAACTCACAGTGAGTCATTTTTCTAGGCCAGGTTGTCATAGGGAGACAGAGAGGTCTGTGGACACCCTGAATGGGGTCTGGCCAAGAATGTGCTACAAAGTATTCTTGTGCATAGAGACTGCACCAGCACAGGATGAGGTCCTAGACTTATACTAAGGCACTATGACTTTGTGTGGGAATGAGCTACCAGATGAGCTACCTGGTAGCTTTGTTGCTCACTCCACAGTTCTGGGATACAGATCCAGGGCAGAGAAAAGGTACCTGTGCCCAGAGGTGGTGTTCTGGGTTAGGCCCTAGGCTGTGTACTGAGCAAGAACCAGTGTTGAAGCAAGCAGCAGCTACAAAGGAATTGCCAGGGCAGGAATCTGAAACCAGAGGGAAGCTTCTGTCTCAGCAGAGCTCAGACCAGGAGGCAACAATCAACCTCGATAGACCACTTTGGAAGTACTGAAAGCTTGCATGTCTCCAGCCTGAGCTGTTCTTGAGAACCTAGAATAATGCAACACTCAATATCCCAAGAAAACAGCAACAGTACTAGCCCAGACATTCCCTCTAGAAGTGTTTAGTGTCCAGCCCTAACATAAAAGTCAGGAAATAGACAAAAATAATCTCACCCTAAAAGAGCTATTGTGGTGACAGGGTTACTCAAAGATACAAACCCAGAAAAAGAGAATGTCTCCAAAACATCTACGAAGTCTCAAAGGAAAACACAGCTGTGGCACAAATTCAATTAGAAAGCCTGTAAGAGACAAAGAAAGTGTTTTAAAAGAATTTAAAATGTTTTTATAAAAGAAATGAGAGGGCTAGAAGAAAAAAATTGGAAAAGATAAAAGAGCTGTGAAAGAAAGAATTGGAAAGAATGAACAGCATGGCACAAAAGGCACAGAAGTTTGCAGAAGCAACAGACTCCCAGAAAAATAGAAGAAAATGTAGGGTATTTCATAACAAAAACAACTGACCTGGAAAACAGATCTGGGAGAAAAAACATTAAAGGATTATTGGACTACCTCGGTGCCACGATCAGTGAAATAGTCTAGGCATCAGATTTATAGAAATCTTTTTTTTTTTTTTTTGAGGGCAGGGCAATTGAGGTTAAGTGACTTGCCCAAGGTCACATGGCTAGTAAGTGTTATGTGTCTGAAACTGGATTTGAACTCAGGTCCTCCTGACTTCAGGGGCTGGTGCTCTGTTTGCTTTACCACGTAGGTGCCCCAAGAAATCGTAATAAGAAAATTGCCCAGATCTCTTAGAACAAAAGGACAGAGTGGCAAAAGAAAGAATCCTATTAGTCATAATCTGTAAGAAACTCCAAAATGAGAGCTCCCAGGAATATCACAGCCAAAATCCAGAGCATCCATGTCAGAGAATCATACCAGAGAAAAGTTCAGACCTACTCTAGAAGCCACCACGATAAAGAAACAGAAAACTTGGAATACAATATTCTGGAAGGAAAAGGACATATATAGGCTTAAAGCCAAGAACAACTTACTTAGCAAAACAGTATAGTCCTAGGAGGAAAATGGATCTTTAATGAAAAAGGAATTCCAAGCATTCCTGATGAAAAGACTGCTGCATAGAAACTGTGAAATGCAAACATGGGAGCCAAGAGATGCATAGAAAGGTAAACATGGATGAACAATAATAAAGGACTAAAGAAGGACAAAATGGTCACATCCAAATGGGGGAGATGATAACGTGTCTCTTCTGAACCCTGTTTCATCAGGGGTAATAGAGGCTAATTAGATAGAAGGTATAGGAGAGGTTCTATTATGCCTTAATAATATTCAGAGAAGGCTGGAAAAGGGGGGGGGGAGGAATACACTGAAAGTTGTGGGGAGGAAAGGAAAGTTAGGCAAAATTATCTGATATAATCAGGGTGTGCCACGAGATATCTGTACCAACAAGGAAGAAGAGGTAATAGGAAGGGTGGCACTTGAACCTCACCCTCATCTGACTGAGGTGGCGTCCATCAGTTAGGCAATGGCTGGACAAGTTATGTTATACAAATGTGATAGAATATTATTGTGCTATAAGAAATGATAAAGGGGATGGTTCCTGAGAAACATGGGAAGACTTACATGAAGTCATGCAAAGTAAAGCGAATAGAACTAGAAGAACAATTTTATAGAAAGACAAAACAATTGTAAGGTCAGCTTTAAAAGACTTAAGAATTCTGATCAGGGCGGCTAGGTCATGCAGTGAGTGAATGCTGGCCCTGGAGTCAGGAGAACCCCAGTTCAAATCTGGACTGAGACACTTAACACTTACTAGCTTGTGACCTTGGGCAAGTCGCTTAACCCCAGTTGCCCTGCCTTCCCTTCTCCAAAAAAAAACAACAAAAACCCAAGAATTCTGATCAGTGTTAATGACCAACCACTATGAAGGTACTAGCTAGTTTTTTCTCCCAGCCCCGTCTTGACCCCTTGATGAACCAGTTGAATCCTACCTTGTCCTCTTCTCTTGAGCCCCTTGCCCCTTACTCTGTCACCTATGTTGTCCTGCCAAACCTTGGCCTTGGATTACTTCCACCATTCACTGCCTTCACTCCTATCAAGTGCTGGTTAACATAGTTGGAGGAAATCATGAAATTATGCTGATCAGGTACACTACAAGTTTATGTTAGTCTCCTGTCAGGGTCCTCTCACCCTGACGACAGGTCTTTCAGGGCCACTTTCCCTGATGACAACTCTGGCAGGGGCAACCAGTTACTTACCACCTCAACTGAGAAGGCGCCAGCGCCTTCTCTAGAACAGAAGAGTCTCAAAGACTCAGAGGTGCAAGCAGAAAGTTTATTGAGTCCTCTCCATTGGGGAAGCCTAACAGCAACATTTCAAGACTGAACCCAATCTGGCCAAAAATCTGAGTCTTATATATCATTCAAACTCACGTGCCACACGTGATAAACAGGGCCCAGCTGCAAGGTACAGGATATAACCAAATGGGTGGGGGGGGGGGGGGAAGTTGCAGTAACAGTGGCTTCACCTGGCCCCAGGGTAAGGAGATGCTATCTGGAAAGTCTGGTTTTTACACACGCACGCACGCACGCACACACGCACGAACTTTAAGCACCGTTGCTCCCCATGGCCCTTGAGAGACCCAGAGAGTCCAGTGTGCCCCAAACTCTACATGACCCAGACTTTTCCAGGGCCTCGACTCTCCCTGTGCCTCATCATAAACACCTGCAACCTGCAAGTATTTCCCAGACCCTCACAGTCTCCAGTGGGTCCTCGTCAAGGAAAAGCAATCTTTATACCTCCCCAACTAATGCACCACCCTACTCACCACAATAGCTTGTCCAGAATTTTTCATCCCTCTTCAAATGTCTTGTGGCTTCCTCTGCCTCATATTCCACTGAAAAAAATTGAGGCCATTCACCAAAAAGTCCTTATCCCATCCTCCTCATGTCACTTCACTCAGATGTCTTCTGCAACTGTCTCCTCCATCACTTCTGTAAAGAGCATGGCCCTACTTGCTGAGTCAACCTCCTCTGCACTCACAAATGATCCCACTCCAGCCCCTCTTCTCCAGCAGATTACCCCTCCTATCATCACCACTCTCTCACTAATCTTTAATCTCTCCTGGTCTAATTGGTTGCTTCCTGACTACCTACAAATATGCTCATGTTTCCTCATCCTTCTAAAGCCCTCACTTGGTATCTCCATTCTCAGTAGCTTTCTTCTCGCTTTTCTTAATCATCTGCAGCATGGCTTCTGACCTTCTCATTCAACTGAAACTGCTCTCTCCAAAATTACCAGAATCCAATGGCCTTTTCTCAGTCCTCATCCTTCTTGAGTTCTCTGTAACTCTAATGCTCTTGATCACCCTCTCCTTAATAATCTCTGCTTGCTAGGTTTTGGTGACACTGATTTGTCCTGGTTCTTCTGCCTGTCTGACCCCTCCTCAGTCTCCATTGCTTTATCTTTATCTAGGTCATGTCCACTAAATGTGGGTAATCCCCAAAGGCTCTGTCTGTCCAGGGCCCTCTTTTTTCTTGTGCTATTTCTCTTGATGATCTCATCACCCCTTGTGGATTCAGTTATTATCTCTATTCTGATAATTATCAAATCTGTTTATCCAGCCCTAGCCTCTCTCCTGATCTCTAATCTCATGTCTCCAATAGCCTATTTGGCATCTCAAATTGGATGTCCTGTACATATCTTATTTTTACCCTTATTACATGCAAAGATAATTTTCAACATTCAGTTTTATAAGATTTTGAGTTCCAATTTTTTTTCTCACTTCCCCCTCCCCACGACAGCAAGCAGTCTGATACGGGCTATACATTTCTGTATGTATCTCAAATTCATTATTCCCAAACTGATTTCATTATCTTTTCCCCCAAGGTCTCCCCTCTTCCTGATTTTCCTATTTCTCTTATGAATACCACCATCATTCCAGACACCTAAGCTTTCAATCTGTTATCTTTAACTCTTTCCTCTCACCATCCCCCATATCCAATCAGTTGCGAAGTCCTTTTGTCTCTACTTTAGTCATCTCTCTCCTATACGCGCCCTTCTCTCCTCTAACATGGTCAACAATTTTGTACAAGTTCTTAGCGCCTCACCCTGTGTTCTTGCAACAGCTTGCTGCTTGTTCCCCCAGCCACAAGTCTTCCTCACTACAGTCCATTCTCCTCTCTGCTGTCTCACTAGTCTCAGTGTCTGACCATGTCCTCTCCCCCCATTCATTAAACTCCAGTGTTTGCCTATCACCTCTAGGATCATATAAGCCCTCTGTTTTGTCTTCAAAGTCTTTTGTGGCCTGGGTCCCTTCCTGTCTTTCTAGTCTTCTTACCCATTAGTCATGACCTTACCCTCTTCTCCTTAAAGCCCCCAGCCCTGTACTGTGGAATCCAGTAACACTGGCCTCAAGATACTCTAGCCATTTTTACTGGCTTCCGTCAAGTCCCAGTTAAAATGCCACCTTGTACAAGAAGCCTTTCTTACTCCTCCTCCGTCCTGGTACCTTTTCTTCTCTTGATCATCTCCAGTTTGTCCTGTATGGATCTTGTCTTTACTTAGCTGTTTACATGCTGTCTCATTAGACTATGAGCTCTTTGGGAGTGGGGACTGTGTTTTGCCTTGGGTTTTTGTTGTTTTTTTTTTTTTGTACCCCTAGCACTTACCACACAATTTCTGGTGCATAGAAGGTGTTTAACACATGCTTGTTAACTGATTAAATGAGTTGGCCCAGTCTGGTGATATTATTGATTTAGGGACGAGAGCAGTTTTAGACATGTGGAATTTAAGATATGTTCAGGATATCCAGTTTGAGATGCCAAGTTGGGAGATAGGAACCTGGAGATCAGGAGAGAGGTTAGGGCTGGATAAATAGATCTGAGGATCATTGGCATAGAAGTAACCCATGGTGTGTAAACTCCCTGCACTATTGTAAATCAGCAACTCATCTGCAGCTTCTAGACTTAGAGAAGGCTCCTTGAAGTTAAATGATTTACTGATGGAATGCAGCCATCATGTGTCAGTCAGGACTTCAACCCATGTCTTCCTGACCCTAAGACCAGTAGTTGCCCCAACACTGTGCCATTTTTAGTTACCATCCTTGTGTGTTGTTTGCAGGTACAGTTTTCAGTAAGTTAGCAGGTAACATTTAGTAGGATTAGAGTGAATTGCTTTTTGGCTAAGTTTTCTGTGATTCTTTGACCACTGGTCAGATCGCTGCTTTGATTAGGGGGACGCCTAAGGCATTCTAAGTGCTGTATCAGTGTTCAGTGAGTAGCAGGTAGAAGGCCAGATGTGGAGTCAGGAAGATCTGAATGAGGATCCTGCTTCTGTCCCAGGTGTGCATTTAGCCCTTCATCCAAAATGAAGAGAATATCATCCCCTGCCACGCTGGGGTCTTGTGGAGCTCAAATGAGACACTAACAGAGGTGAAGTACCGTGTAAATATGAACTGGGGTTCACTGTATTCTCTTTCCTTGGAGGTAATGTTACTCATTACCTCGTTAGGCCCTTCTTACATAAGGGTATTCAGTCTCAGAAAAGAATGGCACCAATTTTCACATGTTCCTAAATATTTTAGGGGAAAGTGGAGATTAAGTACCCTCCTTACAGAAAGCCATGTGCTCACCATCTTTTGATAAGAGAAGAATTGGAACTTTTTAATTTTTTTGGTTCTGCTTATAAGGCAACCCCGGGCACTTAGTTTGAGTCTAAGTACAGTTTGGGATAATGTGGAACGTGAAGTTTCTGTAGCTAGGTAGGCTCCTTCTCTGTAGGGAGCCCCAAGGGACAGATTAATGAAGAGTATGGACATTTCTTTACTCATTGCTGTGAATCTTAATTTTTTCGTGATTTATATAGTTTGTTTATCGATGGACACTTTTACAACAGGATTTATGAAGCGGGGTCGGAGAACAATGCAGCGGTTGTAGCCGTAGAAACCCACACAATACACAAAATTGAAGAAGGTATTGGTAAGTCTGTCTGCTCATGTGGTTCCTACTGACTTCAATGCCCTGTGCTGGATTTTCACTAGTCTTTTATTCCTTGTGACATGAATATGGTGTTGGTTAAGTGCTGTTGCTAGAAGTCTGATGGTGCCCCATCTAGAATATCATTGCCCTTTGGCACAGACATATCGAATAAATGATTACCTGCACCTACCTCCTACTGTTGGCCACGTATGCCCACTCAGTTGGGGGAGATGGAATCCCATGTAGGACTCCAGACTACTGAGGATGGCCCCTGCCCCAGCTGTTTTTGCAAAGGATGTTTTTTGTTTGGATTGTAAGCCAAGCAGAGCACATGTTTGCTGCTTTTGATTAATAAACAACACCAGCATCTAAGATTTCCTTAGTTTCATAAAAGACCTGGCCAAGTATGGGTTTGGATTCCCACTGTCTGCATGTCATTGAAGGAAGAATATTCCACGGTAATTGAGATGTTTCCATTTGCAGATGCTAGCTCCATAGAAGCGAACGAAGAGATGGAAATTGCATATCCTATCACTTGTGGGGAGAGTAAAGCCATCCTCCTGTGGAAGAAGTTTGTATGTCCAGGAATTAATGTGAAGTGTGTCAAGGTAACCTTTCCCTCCTTTCCATGGCTTGCTGGTGCCTCCTATACCCTCTCTGCTTATTACTAACCCTGATTATTAGGTGTTTCTTTGTATTTGAGGCCACAGCAACAATTCAAAGTACAGTCTTCAGAAGCCTGTGAACACACAGCATAAGCAAGGCAGCTCTTCATGTGCCAGTCTTAATAAGTCACAGCTGCTCACACAGACAGTAATTGCCATCAGTGGCATCATCTTTTAATTATGAGGGATGACTGAGTGGTTGAGGTGGCTGTGGGTGGTATTTTCTGCCAGGACAGTTCCCTCCCTCATACCTAGTTCAGGGTAGTTGGACCTGGCAGGATTACTTCACATAAGAATTTGATCTGCATTCTGAATGCTGGGTCAGGCAGGCGGTCTTGGGGCATGAGGGGATTGCCCAGGTCAGTAGATAACCTGTTCTGATTGCCTCCTTCCTGCATACCCATAGTGACCTGGGCACTGTCATCAGGAGAGGTTATTTTTCTTTGGAGCAGTGAGGGTGAGGTCAGAAGCCAAGAGAGCAGAAGCTAGGGTGATACAAGACTGATGATGGGCTAGGAGACCATCTCTGTATCTCTCTAGGGGCCAGGCATACATAGGTGGCTCCTGTCTCTTGTCTCTCAGTGTCTTTTCCTTGACGTTCTACCTGACACCTGTTTTTGACTTTGCTTTTTGGCTTTCAGTTCAATGATCAATTGATCAGCCCCAAGCATTTTGTTCATCTGGCTGGCAAGTCCACCCTGAAGGACTGGAAGAGAGCCATTCGTCTGGGGGGGATCATGCTGAGGTAAGCACTGCTGGCAGCCACCCACAGTGGACAGGCCTTGGCTGGTAAATCTGCAGAGTTGGTTTTTCTCCTTAGATCTAAAGTGTCATATATCTTTGTTTTGGTGGCTTGGCTGGCATAGCTGATTCTTTTATCTGGATGGCCCTGAAGGCCCTGGACACTTATGGGAGGGGAGCTGATCCAAGCTAGTGCTTTCTGTCAGCCTGAGAACATTTCCATAAAGCCATATCACAGGGCAGAGTTGCCTGAGGACAGGGGAGTTCAGTGACTGGCTACATCTTATTAGTTCTTAGTCTTACTAAGCTGGGGCAGGAGTAGGAGAGAAATAGGGCTGGGGCAGGGCAAAAAGCTCCTGATCCTCCCCTCCTAATTTGGGGAACTAGCTCTTGTTTTCTTTTGGGCTAGTTTGATGGTGACAGAAGGTGTGGGGTCAAGGAGAATGGCTCAGAGAGCTTCTTTGTATACTTGGGAACTGCTGCTCTGCTTATGGTGATGAATTTGCGTATATATGCACATGCATACATACAGTCAACTCTCACTTACCCATGCTTCTGGAGGATATCCATAAGGCACTTTATATTGGGTTTTACATGTCACATGAGGTTTTGGGGTAATAAATGTAACCTTCCACTTTTGTAACTGTATTCTGAATTGTATCATTAATTGAGGGTGAGAAAGGATCTTAGAGGCCACCAAATCCAACTAGAGATGAGAAAACCAGGCACAGAAAAGTTAAGGGACTTGCTCAGGCTCATGAGTTACTTCGAATCTCTGAGGGCAGGATTCAAATTCAAGTCTTCCTGATTCCACGTGCAGCACTCCGCTCTGCCACCTGGAAGCCTTAGATACCTTGGCTTGTTTGTCTTAGCAGTGAAGAGAAGCGTGTGCCTACATGCCCCAGATCCAAAAAAAAATCAAGGTGGCCTTAAAAGAAACCATTTTTCAAGTCTGATAAAGCCAGGCTCTGAGCATTCAAGAACGTGAGTGTAGGCCAAATCCTGGTAGGATGACAGATGCCATTGTGACAGGAGTGCCCACTATGATGAAAGTACCTCCAAGCCCCATCCATTCCCTGGCCCTGGAGGTGAGTGTCGTGTGGGCCCACGAGAGGCAAGTGCTCTCTTTGGGACAGTCCTGCAGGATCAGTGTTTTCTCCATTCTGAGTCAGTACAATACCAGTTGTTACCATTGATGAAAAAGAGAGTGCCAGCTGCTGAGGCTTGTTGTATCTGAAAGGGCTTCACTTACCCTGTTGGTCCATGGAAGCCATATTGCAGCAGCAGCAGCAGCAGCCTTACTGTTCTGATTTCACCCTGGTTTTTAATCTGTGATTTGACCTGTTTGCCTTACCTTCTCTTTCTGTTCCTTTTGGGTTTGGTTTCCCCAAGACTGGTAGGGGAGGAGCCCAGGGCAGTCTGTGACTAGTACAGGGGAGAGAGAGAGAAGAGAGAAAGTTAAGAAAGAGAGAGAGAAAGTTTGTGTCTTTTGGTCCTATGAAAATCTTAATAAGAAGTTCATTTAGAATTTTCTGTAACCTAATAAATTTTAGATGGCAGCTGGCAGGTTTGTTTAAATGGGAGAGTGAGCCCAGGATTGTAAAGTCAGACTAGTCTGAGGTTTTTGTATCTTTTCCCTCAATATAGGAAGATGATGGATTCTGGGCAGATCGACTTTTACCAGCATGACAAGGTTTGCTCCAATACCTGCAGAAGCACCAAATTTGACCTCCTGATCAGCAGTGCCCGAGCGCCCGTTCCGGGGCAGCAGACAAGCGTGGTGCAGACGCCCACTTCGGCTGATGGTAGGGGGTAGGAAACCACCTGAACACATCATTTGTTTGTCAGTAGCCCTGTCCTCTTGCTCCTCCCTCCTCTGTCGCTCCCTTGGTATTTTTTTAACTGTTCCCGCACACAAGTGCCCTCAGATGGGGCTGATGCAAACCAACCAGAGAGACCTCTTGGGAAACAGGCCCCCTGCCAGAGGTCTCCTGCTGCATCCTTTTTTATGCTGGTGGGTACGGCATTCTTTGCTTCTTCCTTCAAACCAACAAACAGCATAATTGAATTGATGTTTATCTAGCACTTCTTACCTAGCACTAGGGTTTAAGAAATGCTTTACAGCTCTGGTCTCCTTAGATGCCCTGGGAGGTAAGAGGCTTTAGGTATTATTGGTCCCTATGTTACAGAGGGATGGGGAAACTGAGGCTCAAGGAGACTGGGTCACTTGTCCATGATCGTCAGAGGCAGGTTCTGAATTCCTGGCTCCCTGACTTGTGTCCCAGTACTCTTGTGCCTCTGTAAGCATCCTGCAGGTTTCTCAGAAGCCATCATCCTTGGGCACATTTCTCAGCTTGGGGTCCCTGCAAGTTTCAGGTGGTCTTAGAGTATTTTGAATCTTTTAGCTAAGGACAGTCTGGTGGGTAATTCGATTAGGTTGATGATTGCTCCATGCAGGACCAATGCACTCAGTCACTCAGTGGCTATGATTTATCTGTCCTCTTTCCTGGATGTTCTTCTAGGCTCGACTGTTGGTTTTCTTGGCCTCAGACTAGGGAGTGAATACAGGCTTTGCAAGCTGGACTCTCCAGAAAACCCAGCTCTGGTTGCAGCTTCTCTGAGCTCTGGATGGAGGGAAAAGGCCTGTCCTTGTGGTGCTGGCAGTGTCTGTGAATGGGAGCGAGAAATTGGTGCTCCCTAACCTCTCCTTCTGATGACCCTTTGGCAGGGGGAGTCACACAGATTGCCATTTCGGAGGAGAACATGGAGGAGGCAGGGCTGGAGTGGAACTCTGCTCTCACTGCAGCCGTCACTATGGCCACTGAGGAGGGGCTGAAGAAGGACCCTGAGGAGATTTCAGGTACCTACTTGGAGGCCTTGGCTAAAGGGTCTGCTGATTCTCACCCACCACCACCCCATCACCACCTCTGCCCATTCTGGTATGTTTGGAATACCCATCGTGGTTCTAATAGATTAAAAATCTAAAATCTTTCTCTCTCTCTCTCTCTCTCTCTCTCTCTCTCTCTCCTTCTCCCTTTCTCCCTCACTTCTTACCTCTCTCTCTTTTGTACTCTTGCTTTCTCATTCTCTCTTTCTTCATCTTTCTCCCTCTCCCTCTCTTTTGTGTGTCTCTCTCCCTTCTTCCTTCTCCTCCTCCCTCTCTCCCCTCCCTTTGCTCTCCTCCTTCTCCTCTCTCTGTCTCTCTGTCATTCCCCCATGCACATTTCTAAAGCCAGCCTTCCCCCAGAACTCCAAAAGGAGCATCCGGGGGGTGCAGGCAGGCAGGCAGGTGGGGGCGGGGGCCACCCAGTGTGCTTGGCCCTGATCTGACCTCCTCCAGAACTTCCTTCTCCAGGCAGCTGCTCTGAGGGGGCGGCTAGCCATGGTATGTCCCTTCTCCAACTTCTCCTCTTCCTCCTGATGCCAGAGGACACCCTGATGTTCTGGAAGGGCATAGCTGATGTGGGGCTCATGGAGGAGGTGGTCTGCAATATTCAGAAGGAGATTGAGGAACTGCTCAGGGGAGTTCAACAGAGGCTGCTCCAGGCCCCCTTCCAGATCACAGGTGAGCTGAAAACGTGACACAGGCGATTAACAGATTTATTATAAAATTAACAATGAGACTAATAATAGCTCACATTTCCACAACACTTGGAGCTTTGCAAAGCATCCCACATACATCATTCTACTGGGGCTTCTCAGGAGTCCTCTGAGGCAGGCACTATCATTATCTTCATTTACAAGTGAGGAGCCTAAGGCCACAGAGGTCATACAGGGTCACACAGCTAGATCCATGACAATTTTACTGGAGAAGAGGGACTTTTCCCAGAAGATTTTTGACTGTAGGGATGGCAGGTGATCAGAAGCATGGGACATGGAGGAAAGGGCAGCAGGGAAGAGTGGGCATTCATAAGAGACTGTCCTGGCTGGCGTGGAGATGGCAGAGTAAGTCCCTTCACTTCAGGGTTGTCACATTGATCGTAGCGAGGGGAGCATCAGCACTCTGCCCTCACCCCATGTGGGGCTTTCTTTCCAGATGCTGCTGTTCTCAACAATGTAGCCCACACCTTTGGCCTGATGGACACGGTCAAAAGAGTTTTGGATAACAGGCGGAACCAGACAGAGCAAGGAGAGGAACACTTTCTGTACACTCTGACAGGTGATGGTATATCTTTCTTTCCTGTGATGGAATACAGGTTCCTGTCCTCCCAGAGACCAGCACAAGATTGTGTCAGGTTGGGATGGCAAGGTGGCGCAGAACACCAGCCCTGGAGTCAAGAGTACCTGAGTTCAAACCCCAACCCCACCTCAGACGCACTTAACACTTACTAGCTGTGTGACCTTGAGCAAGTCACTTAACCCCAATTGCCTTGTCTTCCCCTTCTAAAAAAAAAAAAAGGATTGTATCAGGTTGACTGGCCCTGGAGGGAAAGGGAAAGTCATATTAGACAGTGCCCTAGCAAGGTTTTGTATGAGGAAAAAACTATAACAATGAGAGATACCCAAAAGCAATAGTGAAGATTGATTAAACAATTATAAGTAACGTCCTAGCAAAGTGGAGTGGGCTGCTCCAAGAGTAGGTAGTTTCCCCTTCTTATTGAAAGTGTTTGGGTGAAGGCTGGCCAGGCCTGCCTGTAGAGAAGGGGTGTTCTGTATCACAGAGGAAACTGCTTCAGGGAGAGAGGGGGTAGGCCAGACTGGACAGCCTCAGAGCTCCTTGCAGCTCCAGGAGGAGCCAGGGCATGGGTCGATGTCCTCAGAGAAGCATGCTGGCAGAGGTGGAAATCTAGAAGTAGCATGGGCCTTCACAGGAAGACCAATTTACATTGACTTAGCCCCTTCAAGTCAAGTGAGCATTTCCTTCACAACAGCCAGTGAAGCGTAGGTAGTATAAAGACCGTCATGTGAGGAGACTGGAGGTGTGGAGCGGCTGAGACAGCCAAGCCGGACCTACGCCTTCTGACTTCTTATTGTTGCTTGTTCTTCTTTCTGAAAGAGGGCTATGGCATCAGAGAGGTGGTGCCATGAAATGCAAGTGACTTGGATTGAAATGAAGGAGGGCTGTGCAGGGTCACCAGCCTCATTCTCTCCTCCGGAGCCATCTGGGTCCAGTGGCCAAATACACATCGGAATAACTGGAGATGGCCCAGGATGCGGTGGGGACCTTCTGACTCTACTTCCAGGACCCTTCCCTCCACATTCTAGGGGATTGTGATACCCCGCCTCAGGCAGCCCTAGAAAGCCAGCAGGTCTTTAGCAAAAGACTCAGGGTCTTCTTGGCTGTTCCCCACCAGTCTTGGCCTTCTCTTTTGTGTAGCCCATGCTGCCTTATCTGTGTTAATAAGGAACAGTGAGAATGTGTGAATTTCTTAAGAATTCACCTTGTTTTTGCCTTTCTTTACATAACCAGCACTTATAGCATAGTGCCTGGCACGTATGCTTGTCGACTGACTCATTTAAATCTGCATGTGCTTTAGCTAAGCCATGAGCAAAGAGAAACACCGTGACAGGGAGGTTGGGAGAGTATCAGTACAGAGGCCTGGAGCTGGACTGGCAGGAGCAGGGAGTGAGGAGGGAGGTTGAACTGGATTATGGAGTAGAGGGGGCAGAGGAGTAGTGCTCCGTGAAGCCTGAAGGATTGTCAGGGGTTTAGTCACAAGGGCTTTCTATCCTCCAGGCAAGAAAGCCACTGAAATGGGGAGGGACGTGGTGAGATCTCTGCTTAATTAAGAAAAGCCCTTTGGCGTCTGTGTGGAGGATGGACTAGAGTGGGGAGGCTTGAGGACTAGAAGCTGTTAGGAGACCACAGCCATGATCCACGTGAGAGGTGCTGAGACCTTCCTGGCTCTGAAAGGTGAGGAAGACTGAGGAGGTGGGGGCTATCAAGGTGAAGACCTCGAGGGCCTGGAAGGTTGGTGGGGCCTTTGGCAAAAAGAGGGAGGCTTAGAAGCCAGCCAGCTGGGGGAAAGGAGAAGAAACTGTTGTAGACATTCAGAGTCTGGGATGTAGCCTTGAAATGTCCGGTGAACAGTGAGGACATGAGACTGAAACTCATGAGAGAGACATAAGGGTGTTTTTTTGGCAGAGACAGACTTATTAAACCTGTGACTAAGGGACACCCTCTTTCTCTCTCCCCACGGCTTCCAGGGCAACCCATTTCACTTTTGAACAGCTCTAAGTGTGAGAAAGTTTTTCTATTGAGTCTAAATTTGCCATTTTGGAGCTTCCTCCCACTGCTTCTGTTTCTGCCTTCTGGAGCCAAACAGAACATATCTACTCCGTCTTCTGTATGAGAGCTCTTCACATATTTTAACACTGCTATCATGTACCCCCCGAGTCTTCCTTTTTCCAGTAGATCCTCAGTTAACAGGAACTTGCGTTCCTTCCCCATCCTGCTTGTCCTCCTGAATATTGTCCAACTTGCCAGTGTCATTCAGACTGTCAGGCTGAACACAGTCCCAGACATGTGGTATGACCAGAGAGCTGTCTACACCTCTCAGGAGGCATCCTGAAAAGAAATCAGCTTTGTTGGCTGCCGTGTCACGTTGTTTGCTAACTCTGGTCAGCAAAATTTCTGGTCCATTAAGACCCCTAGATATTTTTCAGACAAGCTGCTTTAGTCCCTCCTGCGTCTTGTGAAGTTGATTTTTTTTTAACCTAAGTATAACACTTTATATTTAGCCCTGTTACACTTCGTTTTATTCAGTCCAGCCTAAAGTTCTTACACATTGAGATCTGTTTCAGTCTTAGCTCTTATCAGCCCAACTGAGAGGATTGATTGCTCCATTTATCCAGTAGGTTGACTAGCTAGCTGTCCTTTCTTTTCAGTTTTGTGTGTGCCCTATGTAGATTCAGTGTTCCATCCTTGTGGGAGTGATAACTGTAAATGCAGCTGAGACCAAACTCGGGCTACCTCCCCAGATGCTGCCTCCAAACTGACGTCCAGTGTGGAATATTTCGTAAGATTCTCCCTGAGTCGTGGCCATTTGGCCAGTCCTTACATTCCTTGGGTGTTTCTACAAGAATGGCATGGGACACTTAATCAGATGCTTTGGTAACCTCTGTCCTTGACATTCTCTGGAGCTGCCGGGTCAGTAACCCTGTGGACCAAGTGAGTGGGTCTGGTCTGGCGTGTTCTGGCTGGCACTGTGCTGGCTCTTTGTGATAACGCCTTCCTGTTCTAAATTGTCATTAGCATCCTCATCATGCACCTGCCATCCCACCTACCATTCCATCTCAGGCATAAGACCAGATCTAAATCTTATTTTTTTTCTTCCACTTAGATAAAATATGATTTAAGAGAAGGAAAGCCAGCATTTATATAGTACTTGAAGGCTTACAAAACATTCTATGTAATTTAACTTGATTTTCACAGTAACCTACTATCATTATCCCCATTTTACAGATGAGAAAACGGAGGCTATGAAAAGACCTGCCCAAGGTCACACAGCTAGTAAGAGTCTGAGGCAGGATTCGAATTCAGTTCTTCCTGCCATCTGAGTCCAGTCCAGTACTCTATCCATCGCATTACCTAAGAAACAAAGCAAATAAAGCAACTGGATAAAAATTATCAGGGCACCTCCTGCATGCACATCCCATTCTTGGTACAGGGTTCAGAGAAAATGCCACCCCTGCCATTGGGGAGCTGCTCACAGTTTTTTTGGAAGCTCAGCTGCCAACACACAGACCAGACCTTATGTACCTGAGTGGAGAACAGAACAAGTCCTCTGTGAGCGTCTGGGAGCAGAGTCACTACCACCTGAGGGGAGAGCAGGGAGGGCTTCTAGGAGGAGGGGGCGTAGGGATGGGATTTTACAGAACGAGTCAGATCCTATTCCATAGATGAAGATGGGGTAGGGGGCATCCTAAGACACAGAGCTCACCTTTAGGACTGGAGAGTTGTCTAGTTTGACAGGAACCTAGAACCCACAGGCAGCAGATGGGAGGAAGCCCTGGGAGGGAGCACTAGAGGGGGGGGGGTAGGAACCTGCCTTACAGCCAGAAGGAAAGAGGAACTCTTGGTTTAAAGCAAGAAAAAAACCTTGAGGACTCTGAAGGTGATGGACAGACTGAGGGATTTGGAGTCAGAGAAACTGTGTTCAGTCCTAGTCTTGCCAAGCCCCAGCCTTGGGCTTCCTAGGAGAATGTGTATGTTTCTTCCTCACAGAGTCCTTGAAGTGCAGGACCTTCCCAAAAGGGAGGGTCGGGGATCAGCAATTGCTCAGTGGGCAGCAGGCCCATGGTCCTAAGTGTCAGAGATGAGATTTGAACCCAGGACTCACTGACTCCAGGCTGAGCACTCTTCAACACACTTCACTGCTTTTCTATTGCTATCATTGATCAATATTAATATCTTTTGAAAATATCATTATTAGAAAGTCTGTTACCCTGACCATGCTTTCTTGCTGTCTAAACAAAAATTGCATTTTACTCATAGACCTAGAACGTCAGTTGGAAGAGCAGAAGAAGCAGGCCCAGGACCACAGGCTGAAGTCTCAGACCGTGCAGAATGTGGTACTGATGCCCATGAACAACCCCAAGCCACCAAAGAGGCCCCGGCTCCAGCGCCCAGCCTCCACCACCGTCCTGAGCCCCTCGCCCCCCGTCCAGCAGCCTCAGTTCACCGTCATCTCACCCATTGCCATAGCACCCATGGGGCAGTCATTCTCCATGGGCAACCTCCCCATGGCTACCCTCAGCCAGGGCTCCAGCCCTGTGACTGTGCACACGCTGCCTTCCGGCTCCCAGCTCTTCCGCTACGCCACCGTTGTCTCTTCTGCCAAGACCAGCTCCCCCGACGCAGTGACCATCCACCCTTCCTCCAGCCTGGCGCTGCTGAGCTCAGCTGCCATGCAGGATGGAGGGGCCTTGGGCAACATGGCCACTGTGGTGAGCCCCGTGGAGTTGGTGGCCATGGAGTCTGGCCTGACTTCTGCCATCCAGGCCGTGGAGAGCACTTCAGAGGATGGGCAGACCATCATTGAAATCGATCCAGCCCCAGACCCCGAGGCTGAGGAGCCGGAGGGCAAAGCCCTCATCCTGGAGACTGAGCTGAGGACTGAGGAGAAGGTTGTGGCGGAGATGGAGGAACACCAGCACCAAGTGCACAATGTGGAAATTGTGGTCCTTGAGGATTGACTGGGAGCCTGGGGCCAGGAGACTCATTCTTTGTTTGGGATTTTAATGGTTTGTTCATTTTTACCACTGTCCTCCTCATTTCCACATAGGATCCTTTTTTTTTTTGTTTTGTTTTGTTTTTCCAATTTAAAAAAAAAAAAGAAGGAAAATCTCAGTAATGTGACTGAACATGCTGGTCCCCTGTCTTCCCCTCTTCCCCACCAGGTAAGCAGTGGATGAGTTGTCCTTAGAGAGGAAGGAACTACCTAGAAGGTTGTTCCATTTAGATGAGGCAGCAGGATGAGAGCAGGCCCACTGTCCAGAAGGCTTTTCCCAGGCTGGTCTGTGTGTGACTGTTTGTACAGATGCAGTGTTACCCACACTGGGGGTATGGATTTGACACCTGGAGAGCATGGGCCATGGGGTGTTTGATTTTGCCTTTGTTTCTGAGAGGGAGGAGTGGGCCCTCAGAGGGCAGCCAGAGGAACTTGGGGGATGTCCAGATTGCTGGTGGGAAAGAGGAGTTTTATCAGCATCTCCTTCAGTAAGGGAAGGACTTTGACAAGGATTCCGACAGGAAGGGTGGCTGTCTTGCTCCTCAAAGGGTGCCCCAACCCAGGGACCCCAGAGGACAGCAGCCAAAGGTGCCAGTGGGAAGGGCTGAGGTGGGGGAATGAGCCACAAAACAGGGACCCCAGGTAGGCCCTCAGCACAGGTAAGTAGCACAGAGGTAGGCGGGGGGCAGCCGTTGGGGGAGGGCTCCCAGGGACACATCCTGAGGTGCACAAAGGATCCTCTTGGGAGCAGGACGACCCTCCCACTCTGTCCGGGGATATGCTTGTCCTGCCCGCTCTCCAGACCTCTTCCCTCTGGTGCTCGTTCGCTTGTTGGGTATTTTGTCCTCTCCCTTGTGAGCCCATGCTCTGAAGCCATCGTTTTTTTCATCATGTAACTGCAGGAAGAGAATTCTCCAGATCAGCTGCTGCTTTGACTTAGAAGCATTTTTTCCTCTTCCCCCCTCATTTTTTTTGGCTTTGGAATCTAAAGCAGCTGCCCAATTATTGGTGCTTCCTCTGATCCTCATCATCATCCCTAAACTCCAGGTGGCTTCTGTCTTGTCAAAACCAAACCAAACCTTTCCAGGCTTTCCTCACTGGTTTGGATAAGAACTGCAGGTGCCTGCTCTGCCTCCTCCTTCCCTCCTCTTTGCACCCCCCTCCCATCATCCCCTCCTCATTTCGTTTACTTCGGATGCTGCTGCTGCTGCTGCTGCTGTAAGATAATGAGCTGGTAGCAGCCTTGGGTCTGGGCCGGGAACTGATGCTGTAGCCCCAGCCCTCAGTAGGCACCGAGCAGATGTTTCCTCCTGTGTGAGCTGGACTCCCCAGGAACGAAGCACTGTCTGTGACTTATTTTAGGGAATGTACTGGGAATGTCAATAATAATGTCTCTGGGGGTTTGTTTGGTTTCCCTTTTTTTCTATAAGTTGTTTGGGACTTGGGAGAGCATTGTCTCTTTTTCCCTTTGGCTTCCTCTTGACTGGGGGTTGGAGGTAGGTAGAGGGCAAGTGAAAGCTGGTTGTTGCTGGGGTGAGGGAGGTGTAGGAAACCTGCTGGATTCTAGACTGAAATAAAGATGAGCCAGAGGGAGGAGGGCAGGCTTTGGGGATGGGATATTTCTTTTTTTATTAAAAGGAAAATTTGACCCATGGTTTCTTGTCTCTGGAAGGCACCCACTTGAAGCCACCTTTCCCACAGAAGCTGGAGCAGTTGTCAGTTGATGGGGGTTGTAGGAGAGGCTGCCTGGCGTGGGGGGATTGGGAGGCCCTGGGCTGAGCAGAGTCTGAGCTAGCTTAGGGAGCTGCTGATCAAGCAGCAGTTATCCCAGGGAGATTGCCTGTCCTGAGGAAATCCTGACTCCTGACTTGGGACCCTCCCAACAAATGGCCTTAGTTTCCCTTCCCCTTTCCAACCCCCTGCAGATGGTGGTAGGAAAGGCCTCAGAGCCCTGCAAAGAAAAAAAAAACTGGTCATAAAGCCAGCCAGTATGGCTTCCCTCTTCTCCAGGGTTTGGGTTCTAGCTTTAAAAGTTCCCTGAGGTGTTGTTTCTCATTTTCAGAAGAATAAACTCTGAGCAGATGTGCAGAGGTGGTACACAGAGCAGTATCCTCTTTCAAACTGAGAGGGACCTTGGATGTTATGACTTAGTCCGACTTTATCATTTTTCAGATAAGACAGCTGAGGCTCATGATAGCAGAGCCGGCATCTGAACCCAGGCCCTCTGACTCCAGATCCAGCGCTCTTGCAGCACATCAGATTGCTAGGATAGGTGTACTTTACCTTAGAGCCTAACATTCATTTCAACCTGGAGAATACATCCAGTAACATTTATGGATCACTGAAGGTGTGTAAAGAAAGTGCTTTACAAAATCTCCCTTGAGGATCACCACAACTCTGAGAGGTGCTATTATTTCCATGGTCACTCAGCTAGTATCTGAGCAACAGTCCAGACTTAAATCTTCCCTGCTCCAAATCCAGGACACTAACCACTAGGCCACTTAGCTGCCACCAGTCTGGAGAGTTCTCTCTCTAGTTAGTTGTTCAACAGGTAGGCCTCAGCTTCTGCTGAATGTTTTCCGGTGTATGAGTGCACCCCTGAAACATGTACCAGTCCCACAGGTCAGGTCAGAGGGAGGCAGCTCTGCAGTCAGAAGACCTGGGTTCAAATTTGGGGAGTCCGAATTGGATTAGATTCAATTCACCTTCGAAGTCTTTTTCAGTACTAAAATCTAAAGAGTAAGTGGCCTAAAATGGGAAAAGTCTCCCCCTCTGGACTGTTGTTAATGGTGAATCTCTTGCACTTTCCCTCCCCGAAAGATCTCTAGCTGAGAAGGCAGTCCATTTTTATTCACTAGCAGAGTTGTTCCCCTGGTGAAAACAAATGAGCTTCTCTGCTTTTCCATCTTTTGCTAGCCCCTCATAACTAGTCTGTTGGGGCAGCGGGCAGTGGGGAGCAGCAGTGGAGCCACAGCCTCTTTCCCTTGTAGAACCTCCCTCTGTGCTTTCTTTGATCTCTCCACTAAGGACTTCTCATGCAGAACCTTCCTGAGCTGGGTGCCAGTTCTATTCCCCCGAGAAGCTAGCTTGGGAAGATGGCATCCAGTGATGATCCCGTGCACCTCAAATGAATGAGGGAATTGAAATGAAAGCACTTAATAAACATCTAACTCTATCTTAAGCACAGGGATGCAAATGAGAACCAGCAAAGCTACCCCTGCCCTCAAGAAGCTTACATTCTAATGGGGGGAAAGGCGTTTGAAAATGGGTGGCCTTGGTCCAGAAAGTTACCGAGACATTCAGTGGGTGGGACTACAGTAGACTGACACATACCTATCAGAAACAAAGGCTGAGTTAAACTGGTCTCGGCTCAAGGCTCCAGAACTGGAGGAGGGTATAGGGGAGGACATTTGGGGAGACTAAAAGAGGTGCTGTTTTCTGCCCAAATGCTTAAAAGACACAGTGGGGGGCAAGGGGAAACCCTGAATTGGAATCAAAGTATCTGGGGCTGAATCTTCTATTTCACTCCTAGTGTAACTGGGCATGTCCCTTCCTCTCCCCGGGCCTCAGTTCCTTTGTCAAATGAGGTCCAGATGGTCTCTGTGGTCCCATGGTCATCCTTTGCGTTTCACTTAGGTTTGCCACCTGGAAAAGCAGAGGGAAGGGGAGCAGAACAAAGAAAAGGCTGGATTTTGAAAATTATGGAGGGAGGAAGGGGTTGGAGATTATAGTTTTAGCCCTTACATGCCAGGGGAAATGGTCCTTCAGGATGATGAGCCAGCCTCTTGGGCAGCATCCTAATCTTCCTTAGCTGTGAGACTCACAAGCTTCTACTGTTCACTTACCTGGCTCATCCATTTGGCCTCAAAAACTTTTTCCAAAACCTGGAACACATAAGAACTAACTTTAGACAATACACACTCCAGAACTCTTTCCTTTCCCCAGGAACTAAGGGGATTGAGGTAAGTAATGAGGGAGAGCCCCCTATAGCTGGATACACACCTCCCCAGGCTTCCCACCTCTAAGGTATCCTTTTTCTGGGGTCTCAGTTGGCTATAGCTTAGTCTTCCAAGCCTGGAACCACCTTCCTGGAATGCTCTTTAGGTCATTTCTGATGCTTAATTTTCCATATGTCAAAGATATTAATTTATTTAACAAATATTAGAATATAGACTCTGTCTCTGTCTCTCTCCTCTCTGTCTGTCTCCCTCTCTGTCTCTCTGTCTCTGTCTCCGTCTCTCACTCTCCCTCTGTCTCTGTCTCTCTCCTCTCTGTCTCTGCCGCTGTCTCTGTCTGTCTCTTTCTCTCCCTCTCTCTGTCTCTGTCTCTTTCTCTCCCTCTCTGTCTCTGCCTCTGCCTGTGTCTCTGTCTCTTTTTCTCTGTATGTATGTAGGCTCTTGCCTTCTGGGAGCTCACAGGCTCCTAGAGCAGTAAGACACAGATAATTTACTTTGCCAGCTGATTAGAGCATTCGAGAGTTGCTTTGACCTAAGTATGTGCAAGTTGTAAGTACCTTGCAAGCATCATCTAATGTGACCCTCACAACTCTGGAGTAGATGCTATTATTAACCCTGTTTTGCAGTTGGGGAAACTGAGGCAGGCAGCAGTGGCATGACTTGCCCAGACTCATACAGCTAGGGAGTGTATGAGGTGGATGTGAACTCTAGTCTTCTCAACTCCTGGCCTAACCCACCCAGCCACCAGCCTTGGGACTCCAAATTCAGCCCTCCTGCTTCACCACCACCTCCCATCCAGAGCTCATGGCCCTCTCTGTTCACTTAACCAAACTATAAGCTTAAGAGTAGGGCCTAAAGATAGGATTCCCCTATTTAGGTTTTTGGAGCCTCTTTCTCCTGATTATACAACAGGTGGACAGATTTCTACCAGCTCCCTCCCCACCCCACCCCACCCCCTTCTCGTTTCTCATTCCAAGTATTGGCTGAGGCTCGACATTATGCAAGAGCCTGTAGGAATTATAAAGACAAACAAGAAATACACTGTCTCCGATAGAATTTAGGAGTCTTACATGGCTGGACATCAGGGACCTGGGGTTAAAGCCTCCCCAGAACACCCACTCTCCAGCGAATCCCACCTTATTTATGGGGGGCACCCTGCTGCTCTCCCTGGCACAGGAGAATGACACCTGGAGTCAGACCTGAATTCCAGTCTGCTTCGGGCACTGACAGCCTGCACCACATCCCTGACCCACTCCGGGCCTTGGTTTCCTCATTTGTAAGACAGATCATTAATGCCTGTAGTACTGTGCAGGGCTGCTGTGAGGTTGAAATGAATAATGTATGCAAAACAACACACTTTGCAAACCTCCCACAGAATGCTAGAGCAATGTGAGCAACAAACCCTGGCCTGCCTATGCCTTGAGTGGGTATCAGAGCTCACTCACTACCAAAGTGAAAGGGAACCAGGGCTTATTAAGCCCCTCCTATAGGCCAGCAGGGATGGGGAGCCTCGGGCCTCGAAGGCATACATGGCCCTCTAGGTCCTCAAGTGCAGCCTTTGGACCAAGCCCAAGTTTTACAGAACAAATCCTTTTATGGAGGGATTTGTTCTGTGAAGTTTGGATTCAGTCAGAGGACTGCACTTGAGGACCTGGAGGGCCACATGTGATCTTGAGGCCCTGGGCTCCCCATCCCTGTGCCAGGTTCTCTATAAAAATCTAATTTGATCCTCACAACTGCTGTAGGTAGGTGCTATTTTTATCTCTATTTTACAGATGAGAAAACTGAAGTAGAGGTAAAGGGACTTGGCTAGGGTAACATAGCTAGTTAAGCGTCTGAGGCAAGATTTGAACTCAGGTCCTCTATATCAGGTTCAAGGATCTTTCTACTGAGCTAGAACTAAGAGTTTTGATCCTGGGCTCAGATAACAAGAGAAACAGCATCAAAAGAAGCATCCCTCAGTTGATAAAAAACAATGATACTGTAGAAGCCTCTTTCTAAGTGGGTTGTTCGAAAATTCTTTTTTTTTTTTTTACCCCAGCAGAAGCAACGTGGTCCCCAGGGATGGCAGGGTTCCAGAGCCCTGCGCAAAAGCCCATTTAATGAACAATGTAGCTGAGTTACCATCCTACCTGAGAGGCAGCTTGAAGTCGAGGTTAAAATGCTAGAGCCGGGAACTGGGACCTCTCCTCCGAGGCTCAGACACCTCTTGAGGTCTCTGAATTAGAGAAGGAATTGTGAAGTGTTTTGCTAAGTCCTGAGGATGCAAATAGAAAAGTGAGACAGCCCCTTCTCTCCAAAAGCTCACATTCTCACAGAAGGAAGGAGGTTTCATGTAGGAGGTTTCAGCTGCAGCAGTCAGGCAGATGGTAACGCTTTTTCTTTAATGTCATTGCCACTGATAAAATCACATCCGTTCCTGATACCAAACCATCGGACAGTGCCAAGAGCTGGGGGGCTAAGGACCTGCTCTCCTGGGTCTTCAGCTAGTTGTGGCTGCAGCCCCGGAGGAGTCTCTGGCCAGGTCAATCTCCATGGGGGTGGCTGCCCAGGATGATGGAAGCAGGACCTGGGATCTGGGGTGTGCAAGGATGCTGACATTCCTGGTGGGTCTTTGGGTTTCCCTCTCCTCCTCCCACCAATCCTCAAATCATACATTCCTTGCTTTCTCAACTGTGGGGTGGGGTGGGGGGAATGGGAGGAGAAGAAGGTGGATCTTCTTTTGAAAATAAAATAAAATTTAAAAAACAAAACGAAATACAAATCCTTGAGCTAAGCTGAAGCACAACAGCTTAATGCCTGGAACTTGTACCTTACTAGCTCATCTAAGGATGTATCTATGGACAGAGGCATTTCCAGGTCCAGCCTGGGATACCAGGAACAATTCTAGCTCTTCCCAGCTGCTGCAGAGGTGCGAACGGTAATACCACCACTCTGCCCGTCTCCCATCTGCGGGGAGTGCCTCCCTTGGTAAGGCCGGCAGAAGAGCCAAGTGCCAGCAAGCTGAAGAGTCAGGACCCCTCCAGCCAAGAGACTCAGTCTGGCTCCACTCTCATCTATTGTAATCTCATAGATGGAGTTCTGAGGCCCTGGGTTCAAATCCTACCTTAGGCCTGGGTAATCCCAACCAAATCATTTAACCTAGGTCTTTTCTCCCCTTTTTTAAAATGAAGGAATTGGACTCAATTTCTAAGGTTCCTTCCAATTTTAAATGCATATTTAATTCTATGATCCATTCTTTCTTCCTTGAGGTCTGGGTGCATTAGTCAATTTTATAATTAATGTAACAGCTAGCATTTCTATATTGCTTACTATATGCTAGGCACTGTGCTAAGTGTCATCTCTTCGATCTTTACAATAACCCTGGGAAGCGGGGACTGTTCTTATCCCCATTTTACAGATGGGGATACTGAGACAAACAGGGTTTAAATAATTTGCCTCAGGTCCGACAGCTTTTCTGAGGCTGGGTTTGAACTCAGATCTTCCTGCCTCCAGGCCTGGTACTCCCATTCACTTCCATTTCTCGCACTGTCAGGCATGGTTTCTTTCCTTCCAAGGCTCATTGAATAAGGAGCTGGGTGCGCAGCTTCCCCTCAGCCTCCAGTTCCTGAAGGCACCACCTAGCCTTTTCGAGGTGTTTTCAGGCCTATTTTCTGTTTACCACAAAGAAACAGATTTTATTTTATTTAGGAATGGGTCCTTTTCTGTAAGGAGTGCAGTTGCACCTCTGCTCTCTCTCTTAGGGGCGGGGGGGATGCTGAGAGGTCAAGCACCAGCCGGGGCAGGCCACACCCAGCTGGTTTGTATAACTCTGGTGGGATTGTCTGGGCATCTTCCAGCCTGCCCTGATTTAGAAGAGGGTGCTGACAACAATTGTAGTCCCTTCACAAGTGTAAAAATAACTGAGATTAGCACCTAGTTAGCAAGAATAATGAGTTAAAAATAGGAAGCTAACAGATGGCAGGATAGAATGAGCTTTTCTGGTATCTCCTCCAACCTCTACCCCCCAGTTGGTTTGGGTTTTTTTTTTTTTGGTACGTCGAGAAGTGAAATGACTTGTCCAAGATCTCACAGATAGAAAGAAAGAGAAAGGAGGGAGGGAAGAAGAAAAATCTTTAGATCACCCTAGAGTGCATAGGTGTAAGGTGGAAAGGACAAGGGGAAGGGAGGGAAATCTTCCACAGCCACAGAGGGGACAGGCCCCGAGTTTCTGAGATCACCCCAGGGAGCAGCTGTTTGCAATTGGCCCTGTTTATAGGAGGGACCTACTGACTTGGGCAGACACAAGCAGAGGTCTGTCCGTGAGGTCAGTCAGTTCAAGGTTAGGGATCCCGTTGGAGGTAGGGTGAAGATCACAATGGGACTTCAGGGACCGGTGGAAAAAGGGTGTGAGGGGCAGCCTAGGAGTCAGGAGGACCTGAGTTCAAATCTGGTCTCAGACACAACACACACACACAAAACTAGCCGTGTGACCTTGTGCAAGTCACTTAACCCCAACTGCCCTACCTTCCCCCTCCAAAAAGCAATAAACAAACAAACAAATAAATAAATAAATGAGATGTGTGTCTGTGGACCTATAATTCCTGCAGGAACATGTCATGAGAGCTACTGTATATGTACATGACACTTCAAAGTTTGCAAAGCATTATACCTATGTTATCTCATTTGGTGCAAATCAACAAATCAAGGATCATTTCCCTAGTTGTGAATCTACCAAAAGCATGCCCCTTCCCCTCAAACTAATTGCAAAGATGATTTCCATTTTCTTTAAGATTCTTGTGACTCCACGGGGTAGGGGAGGTTTAAATGCCCCATCAGTTAGGCCCTTTTGTAACCGTCCTCAGCAAGTCAGTTTAGTACAATTTGACATTTGTCAAGCATTTCCTAGGTGCAAAAAACTGGCTAAACCAGGGTGGGGAACCTGCAGGCTCATGGTCATGTGTGGCCTTCTAGGTCCTCGGGTGCAGCCCTTGGACTGAATCCAAACTTCACAGAACAAATAATCCTCTTAACAAAAGGATTTATTTTGTAAAACTTGGACTCAGTCCAAAGGCTGCACCCTAGAAGGCCACCCGGGGCTGCAAACCCACAGGGTCCCCACCCCTAGGCTAAACCCTGGGGATAGGCAGTTTAAAAAAAATGAGAAATTTACATGGTTTCTCCATCTCCCCCCCAATACAGCATGCACATTAGATATAAGGGAGAGGATGGATTAACTATACAATGTACAATCAGATAATTTGTTTTCATAATTTTACTAGTACTCACCAATCATTTATCAGTATGTGTCTTGGCATATACTGACTTGGGGAGGAAGTGCTAATTATTATAATGATATAGGCAATAATAACAATAATAATATAACTATTCAATAGATAGTATCAATTATCAATTTAGAGGCAGCTAGGCAGCACAACTGTGTGACCTTGGGTAAGTTACTTAACCCCAATTGCCTCAAAAAAAAAATTTATCAACATGGCTCCAGTAGAATCCCTTGCAGAATTGGGCAAGGCTTCTTTTTTTTTTTTTTGCTTTTTTTTGGAGGGCAGTTGGAGTTAAGTGACTTGCCCAAGGTCACACAGCTAGTTTTTTGTGTTAAGTGTCTGAGGCCAGATTTGAACTCAGGTACTCCTGACTCCAGGGCCAGTGCTCTATTCACTGGGCCACCTAGCCGCCCCAAGGCTTCTTTTTGAAAAAGGATTATTTCATATTTGTATTTGTGTTCCCAGACTTAGTTCCCAGACTTAGCACAAGTGATTTGTATATAACTACTTAATGATTGTTTCATGAATTGAATTGAACTGAATTGAAAGATTCATGTACCAAATTTTAAAAATTATAAGTTAAACCATCATCTAACACTGTACACCAAAAATCAAATCTAAACGGGTGCATGATTTAGATATAAAGGTTGATATTATAAGTAATTTGGAGAAGCAAGGAATGGTTTACCTGTCAGATTTATGGAGAAGGGAAGACTTTGTGACCAAAGAAGAGTTAGAGAGTATTATAAAATGCAAAATGGATAATCTTGATTACATTAAATTGAAAAGTTTCTGTACAAACAAAGCCAATGTGACCAAGATTAAGAGGGAAATAGGAAATTGGGAAAGAATTTTTACAACCAGTGTCTGTGAGAAAGGCCTCATTTCTAAAATATACAGGGAATTGAATCATATCTATAAGAATACAAGTCATTACCCGATTGATAAATGGTCAAAGGATATGAACAGGCAATTTTCAGAGGTAGAAATTAAAGATATCTTTAAGCATGTGAAAAAATGCTCTAAATCACTATTGATTTGAGAAATGCAAATCAAAACAACTTTGAGGTACCCCATCTCCCCAGTCAGATTGGCTAAAATGACAAAACAGGAAAATGACAAATGCTGGAGAGGAGGTGGAAAAATTGGAACACTAATGCTTTGTTGGTGGAGTTGTGAACTGATTCAACCATTCTGGAGAACAATCTGGAACAATGCCCAAAGGGCTATAAATAATTGCATATCCTTTGATCCAGTAATACCACTTTTGGGGTTGTATCCCAAAGAGATCATAGAAGTGGGAGAAAGACCCATATGTACAAAAATATTTATTGCAGCTCTCTTTGTGGTGGCAAAAAACTGGAAATTAGGGGATACCCATCAATTGGGGAATGGCTAAACAAGTTGTGGTCTATGAATGTAATGGAATACTATTGTGCTATAAGAAATAGGGAGGAGATGGTCTTCATATTCACCTGGAGAGGCTTATATAAACTGATGCTGAGTGAGAAGAGCAGAACCAGGAAACATTAGTACACAGTCACAGATACATCATATGTGTGACAACCAAAGCAACACACAGCTATAAGACAACTCTACAAGTCTCAGGATGGAAGGAGATACCTACACTCAGAGAAAGATCTAGAAAGACCAGAGTTTAAATGGAGACTGAAGCAATCTACTTGCTTTCACTCTTTTCCATGTTTGGTTTTGTTTCCTTTTTTCCCATTGTTCACTCTATTGGTTATAACCTTTCATATAACCAGACTAATGTCCAACGTGAAAGTATGTACAGATCCTGTACTTGAGCGCATGCCACCATGGGTATAGGTGGGGGGAGAAAACCTGAAATTCAAGGGGCTCTGGAACTGAATCTTGTAAACCAAAAGTAAATAAACAAATCAATTTTTAAAATAAAATAAAATAAAATAAAATGGGGGTAAATACCTGTAGTACTCATCTTAAGCTCCAAAGAATTTATATCATATTATATCATATATCATATTATACCACATTATATGTTATGTTATATATTATATTGTATTGTGTTATATCATATCATAGAGTATTATATTATGTCATATCATTACATTATATCATATATAATATATTACATTACTTCATATTACATCATATATTGTACTATATTATTTTATATATTGTTTGATATGATATGATGTTATATTATTATTATGTTCATGAAATATATTAATATATGTATTCATAAAAATATTCATTATATATGTAATATTTCCTAAACCTTAAAAAGCATCACACAACTATCAGTCATTATTATTGAGCTCAACAAAAGTCACCTCACTAGGAGAGCCACATCATTTGACATTTCCAAATAGGACTCAGGTTTAGGGCAGTTATTTTTCAGTTGTGTTCGGCAATTTGTGACCCCATTTGGGATTTTCTTGATAGAGATACTGAAGTGACTTGCTATTTCCTTGTCCATCTTATTTTACAGAAGAAGAAACTAAGGTAAACAGGGTTAAATGACACAGCTAGGGAGTGTCTGAGACCAGATTTGAACTCAGGAAGATGAGTCTTTCTAACTCCAGGCCTGGTGTTCTGTCCACTGAACCACCTTAGCTGCCCTGAAACTGGCATATTAGCAGGCTATTGCATAATAAATAGCATAACAAATATACATATAATGTAGCATAATAAATGCTATTGACTTGGCATTTATTAAGAGCCTACTGTATGCAATTCTCTGCCTAAGTAAAGAGTTGATACAAAGAGAGAAAGATCATAGCCCCTGGCCTCAAGGAACTTCCAGTGTACTGGGTGGGCTACAAGTTAACAGATATATAAGCATAGCGTAGATGATTTGAGGAGCTGGAGAAAAAGCACTAATAGCTAAGTCTGTTCACTAGATTCCTGCTGTGGGGTCTATCAGAGGAAACTCTAGGGTTTTCCAAGTGTGATTCTTACTCATTTGGAAGTTTTTGTTCCCTGCACAAGGGAAGCTTATTATTTGGCTTTCCCAGGTAATGTTGGTAAGGCTCTGACCCCTTCACCACCACTAGGATGGGTTTGATTTCTGTTCAGATAAGTATTTTTACCCCTAGCATACCTTTCCACAAATTATATAGCACATAACTTGGCCTCCCATTTCACTAATGTCAAGGACATAAAAATCCAATGGGGTTTTATGATGCTACCCAGATACAATCAATCAACATTTATTAAATGCCCACTGTATGCAGAGCACAGAAACAGGTACTGGGGAAATACAAACTCTAGGTAGCACATAGCTCCTGCCATCAGGGAGTCTACATGTAGTAGGAAGGTAAAGCTCGGGTGCAGAACTGTAATGCATAATATTACATGATAAGAACACCAGAAAGGTACAACAGTGTGCTACGTGAAGTCAGAGGGAGGTTCGCATCAGTCAGGGGGAGGGAAGCATCCTCAAGGAGATAGCATTGGAGGCGAGCCTGAAAGGATGGGAGGGTATTCCAGGCTAAATGACAGGTGGTTTGTTATAACTAACTGGTCAAGGACTTGTTGGGTTTGGCTGGAGCTTAGAGCGAATGCTCTCCTCAGCACTTTGAGGATATTAGCTCATTTGATCCTTACAAAACCCCTGGGAGGTAGGTGTTATTATGATTCCCATTTTATGGTTGAAAAAACTGAGGCAAACAGAGGTCAAGTGACTTGCCCAAGATCATACAGTAAACAGTAAATGTCTGAGGCTGGATTTGAACTTAGACCTTCTTGACTCCAGTCCTGAAGCTCTATTCACTGCACCAAGTAGGGACCTCACAGAGGTAAGTAGAACAGGAGTTCTACTGGGAGAACTTAAGTTAAGACTTAAGTCTGGGAGGGAAGCATGATGTTGGGTGTAGAGGGTCTTGTAAAGCAAGGGAAGGAATCTCACCTTTAGCCAGGAAACAATAGGGAGCCCCTGAAGGGCTTTGAGTGGAGGAGTGACCTGACTATCTTGTAAGAAAGATCACTCTGGCAGCATTGTGAAGAGTGGATCAGAGGGCTTGTTGTTGTCCAGTCATATCCTATTCCTTGTGACTCCATTTGGGGTTTTCTTGGCAAAGATACTGGAGTGATTTGCCATTTCCTTATCCAGCTCAGTTTACAGATTGAGGAAACTGAGGCAAATATAGTTAAGTGACTTGCCCAGGATCACACAAGCTAGTGTCTAAGGGTGTATTTGAACTCAGGAAAAGGAATGTTCCTCACTATCCACTTCACAGCCTAGCTGCCCAGCGTTGGAGTGTGAAGTGATTTAAACAGTGGTCTCCTTGGCATCAAATCCTGCCCTTTTTTTTATAGAGAAGACCTACAATGACGTTAAAGACTGAGGTTGGTGATAAGAATAAAGAATTATGAAAAACATTCAGGAGATGAATTTGAACGTAACCAGCAAGTGATGGGATGTGAGGGGTACAGAAGACAGAAGAATCGCCCTGAAGTTCTAAACACGGGAAGTGCGGTGAATGGTGGTACCACAGACCTCAGCAGAAGTCAGAAGGGAAGCTAGTGAATGCCGTCTGGGAAACGTTGAATTGAGGCAAGGGGACATCCCAGGGGGCAGCCAAAGATACCTGCCCAGACTAGAATTTAGCATCGAGGCCAGCCAGGGCCATAGACTTGGGAATCATTAGCACAGAGCTAAGAGCTGGAACCTTGGGAATAGTAAATGAGATTGCCGAGGGGAGGGTGGCAAGAAGGTGAGGACATACCCGGGGGAACAAGGAAAAGGAGAAACAGAAGGATTAATTAGGGAGCTACAGGAGAATAGTGTTTCTGAAGCCCTTGGCGGGGAAGGGAGAGTGGAGGGGGAGAGAAGGAAGGAATGATTAGTATGTCAAAAGCTAAAGCCGTCTAGGAGGATAGGGCCTGAAAAAGGTCATGGAATTAGGGGATTAGGGTCACTGGTGACCTTAGCACAGTTGTCAGTAGAGCAGTGAAGAGAAACACTTGTGATTGGAAATAGCCTGGTGCTGGGTAGAGTGAGGAGAGTTCCTCTCTTCTGATCTTAAGTCTGCTGCTTCCCACCTCTGTGACCTTGAGGAAGGAAGGCAATAAATAGTTGATATACATTTATTAAGCACCAACTACGTACCAGGCACTGTGCTAGGAAGGCAGGGAATAAGCATTTATTAAATACCTACTATGTGCTAGGCACCCTACTAAGTGCTTTACAGTTATTATCTCAATAGACCTTTCTAATAGCCCTGGGAAGTAGATGCTGTTATTGTCTCCATGTAACTGAGGCAGACAGAAGTTAAGGGACTTGTCTAGGGTCACAAAATTAGTATCTGAGGCTAGATTTGAACTTAGATTTTCCTGATTCCAGGCCTGGCACTTTATCTACTTGTCACCCATTGCTTGAGGAAGTCAGTTTTCTCAGGGGCCTCAGTTTCTGCTTCTGAAAAGTGAGGGGTTGCTTTTGGACTTATTTGGGGAATAATGGTATGAGGGAACTTCAGAAGATACTCATGATGAAGGAAGCAGGTGATGTGGATAGAGAGCTTGTCCTGGAGTCAGGTAGACCTGAGCTCAAACTGGGCCTCAGATACCTATTAGTTGTGTGACTCGGGCGAGTCATTTAAACCCAATTGCCTCAAAAAAAAAAAAAAAAAAAAAGAAAGCATATACTTTGGTACAGTGGAAAGTTTGCTGACTCCAGCCTCAAGCCCCATCGCTGTCAGTTAAGGAATATGACCTTTGGTAAATGAGTTCATCTCCTTGGGGAGAGGGAAGGATGGACCTAGATCCAGCTATGTTCCCAGAACTTTGCTAATTGGGGGACAGCGGATACAAGGAAAAAGCAGACCCTCCCTAGTGATGAGGTGTAGGCTCTGGGACCCCCCTTGAGCTCCTTGAATCTTTGAGGTACTGGCTCTGGGAAAGTAAATCTTCCCAAGGACGATATTTGTCTGAGGTCATGGGCCTTAAGTTGTGGCTCTGCCCAAGTCTTTAGCCCTCCTTGTGTTTTCCACCCTAAATGTTCCTGTTCCCACCCTTGACCTGGCCTGGCCCACCATTGTCTATCTTGACTCCTGAAAACCCTCCCTACTGGAGTCTGACCTCATCTGACTCCTCCTGAAGACCCTCCCCAATCTCCTCCTCTAGACCACCCCTAGATTCCTCTGTATATAGAATCCCGTCTTCCCTCCAAGTGGTGTGAGAGCGCCATGAAATGGCCTAGCAGAGATTTGCTCTGTGCCAGAGCAGCGCCACAGAATGCCCTAGCACCCCATATGGTGAACTTGAACTTTCAATAAACTTTACTTTTTCTTTGGCTGAGAAGACTTGAGTGGAATTCTTTCCAAAGGACCTGGCATGTTGGTATTTTGGGGTCTCGGGCAGCCCTAACCCTCTTTGGGTACCCCTTCGCTAGCTTTGAGGAACTTCTATCCTAAGGAGGACAGATCCATACAGATGAATACTTTGATATCTGATTCTACATAAAGAATAATAAGAAAGGTCCTCTTCCAGGGGAGGACACTGGCAGGTAGGGAAACCAGGTGGGCCAAATCATGAAGGGAGTCAAGGTCCTTTGAAACAGGGAGGGGACGTGCCAGGCCTGGGGGCAGCTTTCGTCCAAAGGCATAAAGAGGGGAGATGATCTCACTTGCATGGCAGGAAATCTGGAAAGATAGGAGGGGACCAAGTTGTTCCAAAATCCTCTGGCTTAGGGTGGGTAGGTGGTACAGTGAATAGAGCACTGACCCTGGAGTTAGGAGGACCTGAGTTCAAATCCAGGCTCACACTTAACACAAAACTAGCTGAGTGACCTTGGGCAAGTCACTTAACCTCAATTGCCCTACTTTCCCCTCTCTTAAAAAAAAAGTAAAAAAAAAAATCCTCTGACTTTAAACTCTCCCCATTAATAGTAACTAATATTTATGTAGGGCTTGCTGTGCCCTGGTCACTATACTAAGCAGCTTGTAAGCATAATCTCATTTGACCATTGATGGTATGGATAGTTTTGGGAAAGTGAAACATAAGTCAGTGGGGTGAATTCTTGACAATGAACTTGAATTGGTGCCATCAGTTTAATTATAAAGATATAATTGAGGAATTTAAGTCCTGTGGTAATTCATAGGAAGATAGAAACCTTAGTCTCTTTGGGTCAGTTTGGCCTAGATGAAGATCGTGAAAACAACTTGATTCAATTTTTAGTTTCTCTAAGTAAAAAAATTATGTCCTTTATAACTGAGTATTCAATAAATGCCTCACTTAAAAAAAATTTTAAAAATAAAATTTCCTTATTGCCCACCCTAATGAATTGTGATAGTGGCGTAACCAACCAAAAAAGGTATTGGTCTCTGGCTCAGTCTGAGATTGGACCCAGGTCATGGGAGCCCGGAGCCTGGGGGGTTCTGGGTCACAGGCTGCATTTCTATTAAACGGCAGTTATTTTTCAGTTCTGTCTGATTCCTGCTGATCCCATTTCCTTCTCCAATTCATTTTACAGATAAGGAAACTGAAGCAAACAGGGTTAAGTGACTTGCCCAGGGCCACAAAGCTAGTAAGTGTCTGAGGTCACATTTGAACTCAGATCTTCTGTCTAGGCTTAGCACTCTTTCTACTATGCCTCCTAGCGGTCTATTTGAACTACTGTTATTATAAACCCCTAAAAAACCAAAATGAAACAGCTGCCATTTATAAGGTACTCTGGGCCAGACCCTTATAGGGTCATCATCTCATATAGTCCTCACAATAACCCTAAGAAGTAGGTGCTATTATTATCCCCACTTTACAGTTGAGGAAACTGAGGCAAACTGAGATTGGATTTGAACTCACGTCCTCCTCACTCCAGGGTGGGGGGCTCTGTCCACTTTGACACCTAGCTGCCCCCCCCCCCAGTACACACTTAACAAATACTTATTGACTGAATGGAGCACAAAGGTCGCACGGCCTGGAGGGACAACTTTCCTCTCCACCACGGCAGGGTCTGGCACCTTGGCTAGGCGGCAGCATTGCACTGCACTCTCCAGGCCTACTCTTCTCAAGTCTGTTGGACAATGGTCTAAGTCATCTCCAGAACTGCCAGGCTCTTTCAGAAGGCATCAGCTTCCTCTCCCTAATTAGGATCGGCAAAAAGCCATCCTTAGGGCAGTCTTGACTCTGAGCTCTGCTGTCTCTTCCCCTATAGGCTCCAGCCACCAAACTCTCTTTGCCCAATCTCTGACCTCTAAGAACTCTCTCCCTTCTCACTCTTGGGACATTAGAGCCAGCAGCTTCCCTGCCTTTGGCCCAAGGCAATCTAACTGCTCCTGGGGTGAATTCAGGGATGGGGAGGAGTTTCCTTCTTCCACTCCCCCTACTCTCCTATATCCCCACTCCATGCATTTTGCAAAAGAAAAAGACAAACACTACAAGGGAAAAGAGTGAAAAAAGGACCAAGGACAATCCATAGACTCTTTTGTATAAAATCATAGGAAAGAAAAAAAAAACATTCAATGCAACTTTCTGTAAGCAGCATTTCCCAGTTCCCTCCCTCCCTCCCTTTCTCCCCAACCATTGCCTTTCCCTTCGGAGACCGCACACATCTTTATCTCTCAGGTTGTGAGCTCTTAAGTGCAGGGACTGTGTTTTTTATTAACTTGGTATCTCCTGTTTAGCCCAATGACTGCATATGTTACTTGGTCCTTCCAATTAAGTCCAACTCTTCGTGACCCCATTTGGGGTCTTCTTGGCAGAGACACCGGTGTGGTTTACCATTTCCTTCTCCAGCTCATTTTATATATGAGGAAACTGAGGCAGAGTTAAGTGACTTGCCCAGGGTCACACAGCTAGGAAGTGTTTGAGGTCAATGAATTTTCCAGACTTCCTTCCACACCTAGCTGCCCCCAAGGGCACACGGCAAACTCGGAGTTAATGCTTGTTGAATGACTGAGTGACTGAGATTAGGTCTGATTAGGGTGGAGTCTCCCTATTCCTGGAAGCCAAGCCTCTCTCAGTAAAGTCAGAATTGACCTAGAATCTAGGGAGCAGCTGAATCTTTACCAAGATTCAATAGCTACCACTGGGAAAGGTAGAGGGCAGGGTTTCCTGGAGATTATCCCACCTCCCTTTCATCATCACATCCCCAGGCCCAGCTGAAGCTTTCTGTGTCATTCTCATTCATTCTCTTTTGAGATCACTATTTAGGGACTCTTCAAACACATCTGCACTAAATTAGGATCTGTCAACTTACTTTGGAAAGTCCCTGCGACTTTTCTTTGAAATATTAAAAATACCTACGACCCCTCACGACCCCTCAGAAAACAGCTGTGTAAACATACTTCTCTCCTTTTGCAGAAGTGGGGGACTGTAGGTGGTGAGGATTATATATACTGTCAGATGTTATTTTTCTGGTCCAGGTAGCTGAATGTAAGCATCTATACTATGTTGGTGACCGTGAAAGAAGGAAGGCACAGATCTGTGGTCAAATTACCAGAACTCGGTAACTGATTGGATATGAAAGGTAAAGGAGAAGAAAGACTAGAAATTTGGGAGATCAGACCAATGGTAGTGGCATGGACAGAAAGTATGAAATCAGAAATAAGCATAGATTGGGGTGGCAGAGAAGATGATAAACTCACCTTTGGATATGTTGAATTTGAGGTGAGCTTGGGACATCCAGGTAGAGATATACTACAAGCAGATACAGCCTGAAGCTCCAAAGAAAAGTCAGGACTGGAGACAAAGACTTCTTTTTAAAATCCCCCCTTCCCCCGCTTAATAGTATTTTATTTTTTCCAATTACATGTAAAGATAGTTTTCAACATTCACTTTTATAAGATTTTGAGTTCCAATTTTTTTTTGTCCCCTACTCTGTTCCCTTCCCCTTCCCCAACATGGCAAACAATCTGATAAAGGCTCTATGTGTACTATCATATTAAACATATTTCCACATTAGTTATGTTGTAAAAGAAGAATCAGAACAAAAGGGGAAAACCATGAACAACAAAAAAACAAAAAACTCAGTAAAAATAGCATTTTCCATCATGAATCTTTTGGAATTATCTAAGATCATTGCATTGCTGAGAAGAGCTAAGTCTGTCAAAGTTGGTCATTGCACACGATGTTGCTTTTTCTGTGTACAATGTTCCCCTGGTTCTTCTCACTTCCCTCAGCATCAGTTCATGTAAGTCTTTCCAGGTTTTTCTGAAATCTACCTGCTCATCCCTTCCTATAGCACAATTATATTCCATTGCAATAATATACCACAACTGAGATATAGACGCGAAAGTCATAATGGTGGTAGATGAAATCACTGAGATGAATGAGATCGCCAAGAGACAGAATGTCGAGAGAAAAGAGACAAAGACAGAAATTTGGGTGAATGGGATGAGGCATCAATGAGACATAGCTAAGGGGTTGTTAGGGAGGTAAGAAATCTGAATAAATGATGTGTCTGAAACTAAGGGAGGAGGTGTCAGCCGTCTGTGGCAAACGCTGTTGAAAGGTCCTGGTGAATGAGGATGAAGAAGCCAATAGAGTTGGCTCTTAGGAGTCGTTGATGTTTGAGGGACAGTCTCAGAAAAGCAACGGAGGCAGAAGGGACTGAGAAGAGTGTGGATAATGAGAAGGTGGTAGCATTGGGCACAGAAAACTTTCAGGAAATTTAGTGTTGAAAAAAAAAAGAGAGAAGGTGCTTTTAGATAAGGTCATTGGGTCAAGGGAAGACTTTTTGAGGCTCAGAGAGGTCTGAGCATGTTTGTAGGCAAAAGAAGAGTCAGTGGAGAGAGACCCAAGTCTAAGTTTCAAGAAATGGAAGATTCTTTAAAAGGGACCACTGCTGGAGAGGATGGGGGTGGGGTGGGGGTGTGTACAATGGGAACTTCTGGGGTGCAAAGAAAGGGTGCCTTAGGGAAGAATAGGAATATAGCTTTTCCTGGGACTAGAGGGAATGAAAAGGGGGAGCTTCCGAGTCTGTTCTGGCAGTATGGAGGTGACCTGAGAGTCATGGAAAGACTCAGGTCAGAGAAACTGGATGGGGGCACATCACTTGACCTCTGGCCTCAGTGTCCCCAAAAGCAAAATAGGAGTGGGTAGGACCAGATGGCCTCTGAATTCACTTCCTACTTTAGTCTTCTGTATGTAGCAGGTTTGTACCTGTCTGTTTATTTCTGTACCACATTAGAAGGTGAGCTCCTGGAGGGCAGGGATTGTCTTTTGTGTTAGAAGTGCTGATAGGAGGGGCTTAATAAATGCTTATAGACATACTGGTCCTGGGAGTCTCAGTTGGTTGGCCTAAATGCTTATCAGCTCTGAGGACAGGGCTTGATAAAGAAACTTGGGTTCAGAATGAGGGGAGAATTGAAGGGTGGTTGGATCCCAGGTTAGAGGCAAGTTTGTTGCCTGACTTTGTGTAAGTCCCAGCTAAAATCCCATCTTTTATGGGGAACCTTCCTTGTTCCTCTTCATTCTAGTTCCTTCCCTCTGTTAATGCTTTACTATTTTTTCTGTATATAGCTTACTTTGCATATACTTGTATCTATGTTATCTGCTTCATTAGATCCTGAGCTTCTTGAGGAAAGCTTCCAGGAAGGCCTAGGGACTATGATCTTCAAGCTATGGCAGGAGGAAGTCCATCATGATCATGTAAGAGATTCTTCTGGGCCACCAAGCTCCCATTAAGACCTCTGGGGCTATCTTTACTCTATGTATCAGGGTAACTCAGGGGTCAGGTCTGAGGAGGTCAGGAGGGAGAGTGGGATACTCATTCAGGCAGATGGGATCCTCTTCCCGTCCTTGAGATCACAGGCAGGGTGGTGCCAACAAGGTAAGGAACAGAAAGTTTATAGTTTGGAAGTTAGTTACCCGGTCTTTTGGGACCTTAAAAAGGAGATATTCCAGAAATAGGAGATTCCAAAAAAGGAGTAGGGTAGGTAGCAAGGGAGGAAGAGGGGGCATGCCTAGAACATAGACAGTTTATTCAATAGAGAATGACAAAGAAAAAGAAGGGATTCTAGAAGAGTACTTAATAAAGCTAACTAATAAAGAGGCTGCTGGACTTGTAGGCAGGTGAAGAAAGAATCTGATGGTAGATTGGGAGAACCCCAATGAGTCAAGGGATCCATTGAGTCAAAAGATCAAAGGTCATCCTGTGAGGGAGATGGGGTGGAGGGGAAGGGTAAGAAGACAGGTGTCCATTACATCGTTTCAGACCTATTAAGTGGTGCAGTTTGGTAAGACTGGGACTGTATCAGCACCAGAGAGGAAGCTGGTGACAGAGGGGATTGAGTCCAGAAGACCTTACCTCAAATCCAGGCTCACACACTTATTGGCTGAGTGACCCTGGGTTAGCCATGTGGTAACCTCTGCCTGCCTCAGTTCCCTTATCTGTAAAATGGGGATAATAATAGCCTCTCCCATGCAGTATTGTTGTGGAAATATCTGTAAAGCACTTAGCAAACCTTGCAATGCCACAGATAGCATCACTAGCTGCTATTATTAAGGAAAGGTAAGGAAGTTGAGAAAGGCATCCTGGCATCATAGATGATTAGGTAGCCTTGGGGTCAGCAAGACTTGGGTTTAAGTCCTGCTCTGGACATATATAGCCTGTGTGATCCTGGGCAAGTCAGTGAAATTCTCTGGGTCTGCTTTGGAATGGGAAGTTACCTCTCTAGAAGTCTCACTTACTACACCTTTGGGGCAAAAAGTAGAGAACAAAAGAAATTTGAAGAATTTCTTGGTCTAGTGAGTCACATGAATACTGAATTCACTAAGGGCTTTGTTAGGTTATCTGAGAAAATAATCAATGATAAGATAAGGATTGCTGATAATAGTTCAGTATTCTGAAATTATTTACATTTTAAACCAAGGCTACTGGGGGTCAAAGAAAATGGTCTAGTCAGATCTTATCAGTCTTCTATATCAATCAACTCCAGTGATTTCCTATCGCCTCTGGGAATCAAATGGAAAATCCTTTGTTTGGCTTTTACTCAGTCAGTCAATAAGTATTTATTAAGCTCCTACAATACCAGGCACTGTTTAAAGCACCAGGGATACATACAAGGGTAAGATAGTCCCTGCCCTCAAGGAGCACACAATCCAATGGGGGAAACAACCAGCTAACAATTATGTATGAAGCTAGCTAAATAAGGGACAAGTGGGAAATAATCAATGGAAGGGAGTCACTAGAATTAAGAAGGGTTGGAGGTTTCCTGTAGAAGACAGGATTTTATTTTGCTGGCACTTGAAGGAAACTGGGGAAGCCAGGACATGGAGATGAGGAGGGAGAGAATTCCAGGCATAGGGCCTGAGAAAATGTGTGTAGTTGGGACAGCCAGGTAGCACAGTGGATAGAGCACTGGCCCTGAAGTCAGGAGAACCTGAGTTCAAATCTGGCTTCAAAAACTTACTAGTTGTGTGACTCTGGGTAAGTCACTTAACTTTGATTATCTCAAAAAAAAAAAGAAAAGTAAATTCATGGAGTCTTTAATATCTTGTTAGACACTGGCAGGGAGGCCAGTGTCACCGAATCAAAGAGTTTACACGGGGTGGGCAAAGGGTTCAAGGAGTAAAAAGTCTCCTAAAAAAGACTGATTTAGCAATCCACACCAAAAAAGTATGGGGATGAAGAATTCCTATTGCTAAACTTGACATGGTTGGTCCCATAAGTACCTCTGTCTTAGAGAAGAAAATGGACAGTGATACAGGCCTAAAATTGAGCATGAGGAAGGGGAAAGTGTTGACTGGAATTTTATCTGAGAAATTATATATTACTTTCAGTAATTACAAGATGCTCTCTAAAAGCCCATCTTTCCTCTCCTATTCATATTCATTCATTTATTTATAACAATAATACTCCCCCAGTGATGCTATATAGTTGTTGATCTTTATATGGAGCGTGGAAAAGACACTTTACAGCATATTGGGTTAGAGTACTGGATCTGGAATCAGGAAGACCCTTCCCCCTTGACATGTATGAGTAAGTCCCTCAACCTCTTCCAGCCTCTGCTTGATCTTTGAAGAATAGTGGTGGTCATCCTCAATCTCATCTACCTTACAAGGGTGTTGTGAGAATCAGTTAAAATAGGTAAAGCTCTTTCTAGCCCTTAAAGGAATGGATAAATGTCAGCTACAGATATCAATGAGCTAGACCAAGAGTTTAATGGGAGAAGATCGAGATGGATTGCATTTGGGAAAATGCTCATTTCTTTTGATGCCCAGTTAAGCTGCTCCCTGACAATAACTCACTTTTCTAACCCCAATGTTCTTCTAGCGATGTGATGCAGCTGGGGAGGGGGGTAGGGCATAGAGCACTACTATTGGGGGAAGAATAACCATTGCAAACCACTCCTGAGGGCACCACGGACACGGACACGTGGTGGGTGAAAGGAGGCTGTGGCACATTTGCCAACAAAGGTTTGTGCTTAAAAGTAGAGGGAGGAAATAAGTATTTGTAGAGTGCCTTTGTCTACTATAGGGCACCATTGAGTGTTTTCAACAAACACCTTGTTTGATCCTCCCAAAAGCCCATCAAGGTTAAGTACTACTTTTATTCCTGTTTTACAGTTGAGGCAGAAAGCTGTTAAGTGACTGGCCCAGGGTCACATAGCTAGTAGATGTCTGAGGGCCGATTTGAACTCAAGTCTTCTTGATTTCCAGGCCCCAGCTTGATCTCCTCTGACACCAGCTGCTTTCTGTGTTAATCCATGATAAGTGGTTTAAAGAACCTCATTAAGGTTGTGTGTGACCAGAGAGGAAAGCAGACAATAAGGTACAGCAGCTGTTACTGCAGTGAAGGGAAATTGATAATAACAGCTAGCATTTACATAGTGCTTTAAGGCTTGCAACTTTACAAACATCTCATTTTGACTTATGACAACCTTGTGAAGCAGGTGTTATTATCATCACCCCTATTTTACAGGTGAGGAAACCAAGGCAGACAAGTTAAATGACTTACCTAGGGTCACATGGCTGGTAAGTGTCTGAGACTGAATTTGAATTCAGGCTCAATACTCTAGCCACTGGCCACCTCCCTGATTCTATATTTCTTTCATTTACCACATTTTTTTTTTTGCCCATTCTTCAATAGATTGACACCTACTTTGTTCCTGGAATTTTCCTGCCTTAGATCCTTCCTAGCTGCGTGCTCCTGGACAAATTATTTAACCTCACTGAGCATCAGTTTACTTATATGTAAAATGGAGATAATACCTGTAGGAGTACTCCCACAGAGTTGTTATATGTCTTAAATGCTATTCTGAGGGCTTTATAAGCTTTTAAGGAAGTGGTTCTCAACCTTCCTAATGCTGGGGCACTTTAATACTTTTAATACTCCTATGAGGATGCATCTGCATGTGGGCAGACCTGCCTGGAGACAGATAGAGGAATGATGTTTCCGTTCCTTAGATCATCAGAAATGTGTGTTTTCCCATGGTCTTAGGTGACCCCTGTGAAAGGATCATTCAACCCCCAAAGGGGTCGTGACCCACAGGTTGAGAACCGCTGTTTTAAGGGATATGGTGAAGCAGTGGAGAGAGAGAAAGAGACCTTTCATTTGAAGGAGGGAGAACCACCAGCTGGATCAGTGCTTTCTTACTCTAGAAGGCAAACTAAACCTTTGGAAGAGACATTTGATCCATGGACAAGCCATGCCTAATGGCTTTGGGTTGTAGCAAGTAGTAGCAAGCTGATGAATGATGCATTAGGAGGCATCTACCTGACACCACAGATCCCTCAGAGTGGGCTCATTGCTGGACCCGAAGCACATTTCCATGGATGCTTCCGGGATTTCCAATCTATCACTGAGATCGCTTCCTCTGCACGGAGGACAGATGGCAGCCTCTAGGGACCTTCATGCCCAGTGCCATTCTTATCCAGCTTCTAGCCCATAGTTAATAAACACTTATTAAGTACCTACTAATGGCCAGTCCTGGAGCTTAAAATCAAATATAATACACAAGAGGAAGCTGAAAAGGGGTTTCATACTCTATAGAGTATGAAACACAGGCTTTGCCTCTAAGTCTTTTAATATTTCAAAGGTCGAGGATACCAGTGTAACCATAACCACAATATGCAGTAATAGCTAGCATTTTTACAACACTTTAAGGTTTGCAAAATACTTTTTCTTTTAATATTCACAACAACCCTGTGAGGTAGGTGCTGTCATTACCATTATTTTACAGTTAAGGAAACTGAGGCAGACAGCCATTACTTCCCAGGGTTACCCTGCTGGTGTCTGAGGCTGGATTTTTCCCTGGATCTCTACCATTACTAGAACTCTCTCCTTCTTCCCCTCCAACTACTGACCTCCCCGGCTTCCTCTAAGTCTCACCTAAAATCCCACCTTCTACAAGAAGCCTTCTCTAGCCCCTCGTAATCCTAGTGTCTTTCCCTTTTAATTATTTCCTGTTTGACTTGTATATAGTTGTTTGTGTCTTTAAATGTTGTGTCCCTCAGAGTGTAAGCTCCTTGAGTACAGAGACTGTCTTTTGCCCCTTTTTGTATCCTCAGTACTTAGTGCAATGCCTGATACAAAGTATTCCCTTAATAAATATTGATTGATTGATTAGAAGGGACAATCATGAATCAGTGGATGAGATCCCAGTGTTACTAGGTGAAGAGTATGTATTTTGGGGAAAGGGTGGAGGGGGCTAGGTTTTAAGCGCTAAATAATGCCAAATAGAATATTTTGTAATTGCTTCTGGAGGCAACAGGAAGCCACTGGAGTTTACTGAGTGGGGGCAGGCATGATGTGATCAGTTCTGTGCTTTAGGAAAAATACTTTAGCAGCTGAATGAATGGGCAGAGACCTGAGGCAGGCAAACCCTGCCAGCAGCTACTGCCATAGTTCAGGAAGGAGGTGATGAGGGCCTTCACCAGGGTGAAGGGGAGAGATAATTGCACATAATTAGATAATTAATTATGATAATTATTAATTAGGTCATTGAAATCAGCTGGCATGGATATAGGAGGTAAGAGAGGGTGAAGAATCCAGGATGACCCTTAAGCTGAACCCCTGAGAGGATGGTATTGACCTCTGTTGTTGATGGTCCATTAATTTGACAAAAGGACTGAGGACATCGCCCTGTGATGATTATCACAGGGTGATGTCATGACTTGGGAGTGAATTGGTGGCAGGGCTGGGAAAAGTCTTCAGCCTCACTCTCTCTGCCAGAGTCATCAAAGTCTAGTGGTGAGATAAAAGTCAGAATGACTGGGGGATGACCTGGGATGCAGTGGATGACCTTGGTAGCTTTGATGTCTGACCAAGCTCTAAGCCAGTGGTTCTCAACCTTCGCCTTGAACTTTAATACAGTTCCTCATGTTGTGGTGACCCCCAACCATAAAATTATTTTCATTGCTACTTCATAACTGTAATTTTCCTACTGGTATGAACTGTAATGTAAATCTCTGATATGCAGGATGTATTTTCATTGTTACAAATTGAACATAACCCACAGGTTGAGAACTGCTGATCTAGGCACTCCACAGGGCCTGCTTCAGTTGCATTCACAGCCAGTTAGATCAAATTGTTCAGATCCATCCATTCCACCAGGAGGAGGCTTTACCTGCTTGGGGCAGACTCCCTCCTAACTCACTGATGGGTTTGAGGCCTGTCAGGGTTATCCTCAACCTGGTTTAGCCCATCTGCTGAGGTTTACCAGGGTGTGGCTGCTGTGTATGCTCTATCTCCTTGGAGCCACAGGTAAGAGTTGGGTACCAGAGGTTCTAGTCCTCCCAGAACACCCCATACGTGCTCTCTACAGTAGAAGGGAAGGTAGATGGGGAGAGGGAAGGGTTAGGGGGAGAGAAAATGAGTTGTTTGGAACAGTTTGAATTTAAGATTGTCTATACTGGACATCCAGTATAGATTGAAATGAATTGAAAGGCAGTTGGAGATGTGAGAATGGAGGTCAGCAGAGAGGGTGGGGCAGGAAAAGTAGAACTGAGAACAAAGCAAAGAGATGGTGATTAGATCCATGGAAGCTAATCAGATCACCAAGTGAAACAGTATAGAGGGAAGAGAGAAGTCCTTGCATAGAACTCTTCCAGTGCCTTTGCTTCATTAATTATCTCCCATTTATCCTATTTGTAGCTTAATTTTTCTCCCATTACATTGTAAGCTCCTTGAGGGCAAGTATTACCTTTTACCTCTTTTTATAGCCCCAGTTTAGAATAATACCTGAAAAATACTAGGCACTTAATAAATGCTTATTAATTGGATTTGAACTCAGGTCTTCTTTACTCCATGCCCAGAGCTCTATTCACTGCCACCAAGTTGCCTAAAAAGATTGGAATTCCCTTTTATATGTAACAGGGTAGTTTCAATTCAGTTTCTTCCAGTTCAACCAAGTCAGGTCTCTCCACAGGTGTGGGGGCATCCACCTGGGTTCTCAGTCCCAAGAAGCCCTTCTCTTTGGAGTCTTCCTTAAGTCCTAGCTTCTACAGGTCTTGGGTGTGGTGTGGTGGGGGACACCGACTTCCTGGAGCTCTGAGCACCTCCTGAGACATTTTGTCTCAGTGAATGGGTTAGGTAGAGTGGGGAATGATTGCTGGCTTCTTGCTTTCTCTCTGGCTAGGATCCAGCGTTGTGCCTTGTTTCATTGTGGGTATGACAGCCGCAGGTTTCTCAAGGTGAGGTGAGGGACTAGAGAAGTGGGGAGGGGCCCTCCATGGTTGGGGGGGTCACTGTCACACTCTGTTACGTCCAGCCTTAACTAAACAAGGCATCTCCCGCTCAGAGCAGATCAAGAGTTCAGCACACTCAAGGAGGTCAATGAGAAACACCTTGGTTATTTAGCAGGAAAAGCCTTGGATTTAAATCAGAAAACCCAGGTTCAAATCTCAGTTCTACTACTTCTAGCTTATCAAAAATAACCTCAGCTTTTTGTAGTTTGACCGTTTAAAGAGACACGTGGGGCCCCCTTGCCCAGCACCTTGGATGCAGCCCCAGGGGGATGTAATGAGAAGACTTGGGAGGATAGGGAGACGTGGGTGACGGGTACCCCAAGTCAGGCCCTTCACCTCGAGTTTAGTTTCTGCTCCCCCTCCTTAACCGCTTTTGTTTCTCTGGGACCCCTAAGTCTTATTTGTTGCTGTTTGCGTGTTTTTTCCCTTAGTAGATTGTAAGTTCTAGGGGCCAGCGGCTGTGTCTTCGGCCTTTCTTTGCATTCCCAGGGCTTAGCGCCGCACCCCCCCCAAACGTCATAGGTACTTAATAAATGGTCGCTGACCGACTGCTGGTATTGCACCAATGTGTTACGAGTTTTTTTTAACAAACGAAAAACATTCTCATAGGGGTCCATGTTTGAAAAACAAGCACGGCTGTGTCTTGAATCTCAATTCTCCTTGGCCGCGTAAAATACTCTGAACTGTTCTTAAGGTGGCAAGAGAGCAAGGAGGCCTCGTGTTGTGTGACCTTGGGCAAGTCGCTTTCCTCTCAGTGCTTCGGTTTTCACCGCGCAAAAGGGGAGGAGGCTGAGTTGCATGACCTCTAAGGTTCTTTTTCCAGTTCCGGAGCCCAGGATTCCAGGTGCTTTTAGGAACTCCGTGGGTTGCGTGGGGATCAGGGCTGCAGGAAGTCGCGAGCGGTCCTCCCAGGCTCCCGCCCCAGGCAGCGCTCTCCGGGAAACCCCGGGGCCAGAACCCGGGAACAAGTGAGGGCGGGGGTGGGGAGGGCGCCTTTCTCTCTCGCCTTCTCTCTCTCCCTAGCGCGCGCCTGCGCGCGGCCCTTCCGATCCTCCCGTCCTCCAGAGGGCGCTGCGCCCCCGCGCCGACCTTGCTTCCCAGTATGCTCCGCGCTTGTGAGGAGAGGCATGGGGGAGGGGCTCCTTCCGCGTGTGTGAGGGAGTGAGGGGGGCCGGAGAGAGAGACTGAGAGAAGCAGAGGCAGAAAGAAAGAAACCGAGAGAAGAGAGGGAAAAGAGAGAGAAAGACAGAAAGACAGAGAAATAAACGAGAGGAAGAGGGAAGGGTGCGAGCGAGCTCGAGAGGAGAGCGCACCTCCCCCTCGCACGCGCCTCTCGCCCCCTCCCCCGCCCCCCGCCGCCTTGGCGCCCAGAGCTCGTTCGGGCCCAGCGGGAGCGCGCGCCGCAGGCATTCGAGACGGGGCGTTGAGAGGCCGGGCTAGAGCGTCGCGGAGTCGGAGGCAAGAGCCCGAGCCCGAAGCCGCGCGCTAGTGTCTCCGCTGCGTCCGCCGAGGCCCCCGGAGCGTCAGGGACAAAGCCGTCGCTCGCCGCTCCCGCTCTCGCCGGGGCCCGTCCGTCGCCGCCGCCCTGAGGAGAACTAGCCGCCGCCGCCGCCGCCTTTTCCGCGGATCCCCGAGCCATGTCGGCCAGCAGCCTCCTGGAGCAGGTACGGCCCGGGCGACCCAGCCCGCATGCCTTGGCCATTGTGTGAGGCGGGAGTCCGACTAGGCCCCGGCGCCTCAGCGCGGCCCGGCAGCTCGTCTGCCGGCCCGTCCCCGGCCCCGCTCGGCCAGGCGGCGCCTCGCGTGGGCTTGGGCTCGGGCCCGGGCCTGCTCTGCCCTTTCTCCCCCCTTCTCTCTCTCCGCGGCGCCCGCCCCCGTCCTCAGCCTTCCCCCTCCCCGTCGTCCTCCGTGCCTCCTCCGTGCCTCCTCCCTCCGGCTCGGCCCGGCTCGCTCCTTTCTTCCCCCTTGGCGGGCCCGCTCTCATTTAGTGTTTTTTCTCCCCTTCTCCGCTTCCTCTTGGCGGCTTTTCTGGACAACCCGGTGCCTGGTGACGACTCTGGCTCCCGCCCGCGCTCCCTTCGGGTCTCGGTTCGCTCCTGCAGAGACCGAAAGGTCAAGGCAACAAAGGTGAGCCGCCCGGGGGGCCTCGGGAGCCTGCGGCTGGGCGCGGAAGGGGGTCCCCGGGAAGGAGCGCTGCCCGCCCCGGCGCTCCCGGTCCCCGTACCCTGGCGAGATGGGAGGGCCGTGTTGCTTCTGGCTCCGGGTGTTTTGTCCTTTTGAGCGGGGCTTGGGAACAAGGAGTAATTCATTGGTGCCCCCGGGGATGGGGGTGGATTCGGCTCAGAAATGTCCCAGGTCTTTAGTTTCCTGTAGGTCTTAGAAGGCCTTTTGTTTTTCATCCTTGTGGATCACCCTCTGGAAGTACATGCATGTGATGTGGAGGAAATTGAAATCTGAAGGAGCCAATAATATGACCTTTCAGACAAACGGGAGTTTACTGTGTGATAGGATTAATTTTCATTAAAGGAATAGCTCCATAATACTTTGCTTTATTTTGGGCTTGCTTGGTTTGGGTAAAATGTTTTTTTTTTTTCCTTACCGGGAGAATGGAGTGGTATTTTTATTTTGAGTTCGGTTGTTAAAAATTAGACTTTAGGATTGAGACATTCTTCCAATTGTGACTTTTTTCCTTAGTACAAAATGGATCTGTGCATCAGAAGGATGGATTAAATGATGATGACTTTGAACCATACTTGAGTCCACAGGCCAGGCCCGTGAGTAATTAACTGTTTACTTCTTTTCTGGACGATTGTAATAATACATTTGATGACCTTCCACTTTCTATTGCTGGGAAACTCATTTTGGAAGACTGGGGGACACTTAACCACCCCCCCCCCTTGGTATTATTTGTTTGGTTTTTAGGTGTAGCAAAGTAGCTTTAATAGGGGACCTTAAAATATTTTAAACTTTATTACAAAATATGTAGCATTTGATGTTAAAGCACTTTGAGACAGTTAATATCCAATAGTGTACTTAGTCATAATTTCTGCTTGAGGAATTGATTTTTTGAGGGCCATGAGAACTAGTTGCAATGAATATGGCCATCCTCTGGAAATTTTTTCCAGTGAGCTGTATGTTCAACTGGAGGTTTTCTCTAAGACAATAAGAAGCTTTAATAATCAGATGAGAACTACACTATCAGAATAATAGTAACTTTTTTTGGTCACTTATTAGAGCACTTAGTTATGGAAATAAGTATGGTCATTGCCTTTTAGAAACTTGATTTGATTGCATGAATTTTCCTGTATTGTAACATACCTATAAAATACCAAATGCTCTGCTCCAAAATACATTTTGTGGTGTATAGCTTTGTTTTCCCCTATTGTCTAGTTGTAATTGAAAATGTTACTGCCCCAAATACTTTAGATTTCTAATGTGTTTTGAATAAGATTTGAACAAAATGTTTAAATTGTTACCTCTGATTAAAATATCATGGAATTCTCTTTTTGAAATATCTTCCTCCCTTACTGTGACAAAAGTTGCCACCAATTCCTACAGAAAACTTTTATTCCTTTAAATCATAACACTCACCAAGGTTTCGTATTTTTTAAAAGTTAACAGGATGACTAGAAAAAAGTTTCTTGACTAGAAAGCAACCAGTTAATCAGGAAAAGTGGGGAAGGAAATAGAGGAATGAACTAATAGCTGCCTCTTGCTAAATAAGTCATTTGCTTACCTATTTATTATAATGATCATAGTGGGAGCATTTAGAAGCTCTTAATTCCACGTAGTTCCTATAAAACATTGTGTAACTCAGATGTTTTTAAGTTCAGGAGCATGTGAGAGCCTGCCAGTTGAGGTGTAGACAGCTATTCTTAACTTGGCAAGCCATGTAATGTTTAAAGGGGACTTGATTTTTCCATGTTTCTCCAGAATTAAAGGTTAAGTATAGTGCTTTTTACACCAAGAAAAAAATTATTGTATTCCAAAGCTCACAAGTAGAATGGGGGGAAGGACAGGAAGAAAATCTGTTCTCTACTAGATTTAGATAATTTGGATCTGTAGTGTCTTCCCTGTGGGTATTTCTTCTGCCATGCCAGATTGCATCCCATTCTGTTGGAGTCTTGCCCAGGTCCTCCTGTAAGTTTTTAATAGGGGTCCACCCAGAGTTCTATGTAGTAACCTATTCCATGAAACTAGTTGGCAAACTGTACTTTGTACTTGATTTCTTACATTTTTCAATTAAAATGTGCAGAAATAAGAGTAATTTTTCTACTAATTCATTTATTACAAACATCTGTAATTATTTTTTTCCTTATTACGTAGGTATGAATAAAGATACCTCTTTTTTTTCTTTCCAAGTAAGATATTTTGTAGCAGGCAAAACACAAGAAAACCCCACGTTTATTTTATCAGACTGAATCAGATGGAAAGATTTACTCCTTTGACTAGCTGAGAAATTTAGTTGCTAGAGGTACTGATGGTCCTGGTAGCATAAGTTTAAGCCTTAAGGTAGCCTTAGTCATCTAAAATCTTTTAAGAACAGGACCATATTATTGACCAGCCTACTAATCAGTTTTTGAATTACTCAAATTGTTTGAGTTATGATGAAATAAATCTTGTAATTTTTTTGTTTTAGTTTAGATCTGGCTACATCTACAGGAAATAGCCTTTTGTGACTGGGTTTTCTCCTAAGATAATATTCTGTACTTTTAAGAACACACAGGGAGGAAATATTCTTTATGGGCCAAACTGAGAAAGAGACCAAAATGATTTTCATTCTGTAGCATAGTCTGCCAGTAATATGAAGACCAATTTTACCTTAAAGTTCATAACAATGGGAATCCTCAGATACCTGCTTGCCTTTTTAATTGCAAAGTAATCTATTCATTGGGTCTTAGAGGTGAAGCAGAAAATTCAACAGCATTTTTGTGGTTTCAGAATGTGCTGTTCAGAAGCCATTATGCATTTCCCCTTCTGGTTTTAAGTAAGGTGGGCTCATCTCTGGATGCTTCCAAATGGCTTTAAGAGTAACATTCTCCATTGTAGTTAGGATATTTTTTTTGCTGGTTAGTTTCTTAGAAGAGTTTTTTTTGAAAGATGGAACCATGGTTATTTGAACTAGAGTTTGAAGTTCCAGTCTCACAGTTTAGAAAAAATTAGCCAGTCATGACTTTAAAACACTGCTTTTTAGAGGGGAAAAACCCTGTCTCTTCTGAACTTGTCTACTCTGCCAAAATACATCTTGTTACAGTTCAAAGAGCCACTAATACTTTTGCCATGTTTGGGTTTAATTGAAAGTAGTTATCACCTGCCAAACCTTCAGGAGAGAGGGTAACTTGAAAGCATTAGGCCTACTTTTGGTAGATTTAGAAAACCTGAAGTTGATCTTTTGAGACACTAAACTGTAAACTACATTTTTCATGATAGAATTTTTGATAAATAGAATGCTATGTTTTGAGATTCTCTATTTTTGGGTAATGGCTATGGATAGAGAAGAAGGATTTTGTGTTCTTACATGTATAAACAAAGTATTTATTTCAGTTTATATTCCCTTGTTCTGATTTTCTTGCTTTCCTCCCCCACAGAATAATGCATATACAGCCATGTCAGACTCTTACCTACCAAGCTACTACAGTCCTTCAATTGGCTTCTCCTATTCATTGGGTGAAGCTGCCTGGTCTACTGGGGGTGACCCACCAATGCCCTACTTAACATCTTATGGACAGCTCAGCAATGGAGAGCCCCACTTTCTACCAGATGCTATGTTTGGACAGCCCGGGGCTCTAGGCAGCACTCCATTTCTTGGTCAGCATGGTTTTAATTTCTTTCCCAGTGGGATTGACTTCTCAGCTTGGGGGAATAACAGTTCTCAGGGACAGTCTACTCAAAGCTCTGGATATAGTAGCAATTATGCGTATGCACCTAGCTCCTTAGGTGGAGCCATGATTGATGGACAGTCAGCTTTTGCCAATGAGACCCTGAATAAGGCTCCTGGTATGAATACTATAGACCAAGGGATGGCAGCACTGAAACTGGGCAGCACAGATGTTACAAGCAGTGTTCCAAAAGTTGTTGGCTCTGCAGTTGGCAGTGGATCCATTACTAGTAACATAGTGGCATCCAATAGTTTGCCACCAGCCACTATTGCTCCTCCCAAACCAACTTCTTGGGCTGATATTGCTAGTAAGCCTGCAAAACAACAGCCCAAGCTGAAGACCAAGAATGGCATGGCAGGGTCAAGTCTTCCACCACCCCCAATTAAACATAACATGGATATTGGAACTTGGGATAACAAAGGTCCTGTAGCAAAAGCCCCTTCCCAGGCTTTGGTTCAGAATATTGGTCAGCAGTCAACCCAGGTATCACCTCAGCCCGTAGGTCAGCAGATAAACAATAGCCCACCAGTGGTGCAGGCTGCAGCAGGGCAGCAACCACAGCCTTTGCCTCCACCACCACCACCACAACCTACCCAGCTTTCTGTGCAACAACAGGCAGCCCAGCCCACCCGTTGGGTAGCACCCCGGAACCGTGGCAATGGGTTTGGGCATAACGGGGTGGATGGTAATGGAGTGGGTCAGTCTCAGAACAATTCAGGGTCTGCTCCTTCAGAACCCCACCCAGTGTTGGAGAAGCTGAGGTCCATCAACAATTATAATCCCAAGGATTTTGACTGGAATCTGAAACATGGCCGGGTTTTCATCATCAAGAGTTACTCTGAGGACGATATCCACCGTTCCATTAAATATAATATCTGGTGCAGCACAGAACATGGCAATAAGAGACTGGATGCTGCTTATCGCTCCATGAACGGGAAAGGTCCCGTTTACTTACTTTTCAGTGTCAACGGCAGTGGACACTTCTGTGGCGTAGCAGAAATGAAATCTGCTGTGGACTACAACACATGTGCAGGTGTGTGGTCCCAGGACAAATGGAAGGGACGGTTTGATGTCAGGTGGATTTTTGTGAAGGACGTTCCCAATAGCCAGCTGCGGCACATTCGCCTAGAGAACAACGAGAATAAACCAGTGACCAACTCCAGAGACACTCAGGAAGTGCCCCTGGAAAAGGCAAAGCAGGTGTTGAAAATCATTGCCAGCTACAAGCACACCACCTCCATTTTTGATGACTTCTCACACTATGAGAAACGCCAAGAGGAGGAGGAAAATGTTAAAAAGGTAATGTGCTTACACTCTGCTAAGGTTTTTAGGGGAGGAGGAATCATTGCAAAAATAGGTGAAATAATGCATAACAGTACTGTAAATAAAACCTCTTGGGTTTGAGGTTTTTGTGTGGTCATTAAAGGAATGTGAGGGTGTGAGCATTAGGAAAGATTTTGTTTGGGCAAAAGATTGAGAGCTTTCATCTAGTCTTTTCTGCTCCTCCTTCCCAGGTGGTGAGCAAGTCACACCAAAGGAAAGGAGGTTAGTGGAAGCATTAGAAATAAAATGAGAAGTGAGTTGAAACATATAGTTCAAGTTGTAAAGAGTGAGTTTCAAAAAGAAAAGTACTGAGTGTTGGGGGAGAGAGAACCATAGTGCTTGGAAATTAAAGTTGGAAAAACTATTTTGAGGCCTTAAAGGTGAATTGACTTTGTTATATGTAGGGGAGAGATTAACTTCCATTGAACAAGTGTTCCTTTGGACTTGTCTCTGGGATTGTTGGAAGTAGGTCCACAGGAAGCACTTACAGGGGTCCTGAACCTTTAGTGTCTTTAACCATGATAGCCTTATAAAGAGTCATTTTGCTGCCTGCTCTGCCATGATTTCCCCCTCCCCTTCATGGTGTTCTAGTGATTATTTAAAGTTTTTTTCCTCTGAAACTTTTTGCAGTTATAGAAGTGGGAAAAGGGGTTCCACTAACCTCTTATTAGGAACCTTTTTTAGGAATTTTAGGAACCTTTACCAGAAGAGTTTTAATGGGTTTATGAAGGAAGCAACCGAATTATAACAAGTAGAATTTATTTATCATGACAGATGTGCAATATCCACTCTAGATGTTCAGTAAATAACTTGAGTAAAGGGACTTGAATGTGTAGGTGAGAATATGCTAAGGAAAGAGAAAGAGGTGAGATAGGTTAGGTGACAATATGTAGCAGGGAATTGGCTATTTTTACATATAGGAAGGAAATAGCCATATGTGAGAGATGATTAAGAGAAATGCAATTTAAAAGATGTATGCACTCAGCTTTAGAATGGCTAAAGGAAGACTGAGCTGCTTGTCAGACAGAATGAAAAAAATTTCCATAAACTAATTGAATAAGGTCTTTCCTGAGTTATCATATTTATAGTGAACCTATGATCCTATTGAATAAAGGACCTAGAAATTCTTGAGCCTCTGAGAAAAGCTTGTTTCTTCTCTTCCTCCCGCCCTCCTGCCCATTCCTGTTTTGGGTGCAGCATCCTGAGAGGGCTCTTGACTGAATACCAGTGTCTGAAGTGCTGGGAGAAGGAACTCTTAAACATAATTGCTGAAGTAAAAGCAGGATGATGGCTGTGTTACTTCAGTCTTTGTAGAGGAATATCACTATGTAAGATAGAGACAAGTTGATGTCAGAAAACTGAGCAACTGAAAGACAGCAAAATACTAATTTTAATGTCTTGTATCTATTGTCTACTTCCACATGGAGTTTAAATTAACATTGAAGACCTGCAGGGATCTAGGAGATTTTTACTTTAGGTAATTCATTGAATTTAGTAACCTAAGCATTTCTTGAGTGTTCCACAAAGTGTACTTCATACCTTCTAACTTTCTTGTTTCAGATGAGTGAGGGGAAACATTTTAGGACCATGACCTTTTGAGAATAACAATAGTAGAATGGGTTGTTTGAATAGAATCTAGGGACTTCAGAGTATAACCGTGACAATTCCATGCTATGGCTAGAATCTCTTACCACCTAGCTAGTGGTCATTTAACCTTTGTTTGAAGATCTTCACTTTGGGAGAGAGAACCTACCATCTCCTCAGCTACATAATATAGCACATGCTATTTTGGATAGCTCTCATTGTTAGAAAGCTTTTTCTGGCACGCATGCACACGCACACACACATTCACATTTAACTTCTCATGCATTGTTCCTTGTTCCACATTCTTGGGGTCAAAATGAACAGTGCTTTCCCCACAATGCAGCTCTTCAGTTACTTAAAGGTGGCTCTCATTCCCTCCTCCTCTACCACCCCAGTCTTACACTCTGCAGGCAAAGCATCCTTAGGTCCTTTAACTGATCGTTACGTGGAATGAGTTCAGAATCCTTCTCAGAGCTCTTTTTAGCTTATGAAGAATAGCACATTTATATATTGCATTAAGGGTTGCTAAAGTGGTTTACTTGCATTTTCATTTGTTCTTCACAGCATTTTGTGAAGAAGGTGTGATTATCTGCCTATTTTACAGATAAGGAAACTGAGGCTCAGAGTTTAAACTTATAATTCCTCAAGTGTATCACCTGAAACTGAGCATGTTTGACCAGAGCAGAATAAACAGGCCTACCACCCTCTACTAGAGAGTCTTGGAGACTCAGTGCAGCCTAAGATTACTATTACTTATTATGGTTGCCATATTGCATGATTTATACTGACCTTGAAGGTCCTTCAAAGCCCTCAGAACTTTTTTTGCATCAACCATTGTCCAGCCATACCTCTTCTGTCTTGTGTTGGTGAAGATAATTCCTTTTTTTTTTTTTTGGAGGGCAATTGGGGTTAAGTGACTTACCCAAAATCAAACGGCTAGTTAAGTGTGTCAAGTGTCTGAGGCAAGATTTGAACTCAGGTCCTCCTGACTCCAGGGATGGTGCTCTATTCATTGAGCCACCTAGCCGTCCCGGTGAAGATAATTCTTATAAAACTATAGTGTGAAGTTACATTTAATTGTTAGATTTGGACCAAGGTTGCAATCTCAAAGATCTTTTTGGATCCTGACTTTGTCAAACACTGTTAACTTGTTTTCTTAGCTTTGTGTCATCTACAGATTTGAGAAAATTTCAGTCTATGCCAAATCAGTTGATGGAAGTGTTAAATAGCCCAAGATTCCTTGGGGCATGCCATTGTAGACCTTTAAAGTTTACCTAGAACCATTGACAACTCTGTGGGTCTTGTCCTTCAGGTACAGCCAAGCCTGCATCTCTACACATATTTTATATACCAAGGGAGTAGGGAGGAGAGGGAGGGAGGGGAAAAGAGAAAAAGGGGGGGAGAGTGAGAGAGTGTTTAACTCAAGTCAGGGTTTTGAGCTATATGTGAATGTTTCTCTTAGGACATGTGAGCAAAGTTAAAACAGTTTGAATGAAAATAAGTTGGTTAATTTGGGTCCTGTTCACACCTGTCAACTTTCAGTAGCTGTGCTTTTTGAGCCAGGTTATGGGCAGTGGTGAATAAATTAGTGCATGGGTTTCAGGAGCTAATATACTTTTTGTTTTGTGGCAGTAACCAATCTGTCAAACCCAGGGACCTTCTTAAGTTATCTACTGATTGTCCATTAAAAAAACAAAAACCAAAAAACCAAACAAAGTTTAAAAGACCCTAATGGACATCCTGATTATTCTCTTTGTTCACTGACCTCCAAAAAAGCTTTCCATAGTTTGCTCATATTACTATCTTACAGTAAGAAAATGCAGGGTTTCAGGAAGGTCCTTATGATTGTCTTGGATATCACTTTCCTGTGTGCTGCCCACTATTATTATCCTTTATACCTTTGTGTAACTTATCTCAAACTACCTTTTTGTACTTTAGTCAGGTTCCTAAAACAGAAAGTTGATTCAAAATAGTTTAAATGAGGGATTAGACTGCTTTGGTATTTTTATATTGTCTGTTTGGCATGAAGCTTTGAATGAAACCACCTTGGTAAACAGGAAAAAGCCTTAAGAAATTTCATCCCAACTATGATGTCAAAGCCTTTCTAAAATTCCAAGGCTGAACATGTTTTTTGGCAGTATATTCAAGCTGTGTGTGTGTAACCTTTTTTTTTTTTTTGCACTATTTATCACTGACTTGCTTGGTGTACTGTGTGGTTTAAATCTATAGCCTAACATTAGTAGTGCAAGGAGTAATTTGGAGTAGTGGAACCCTCTAATTTCTGGCTCTTTGGTAATTTTCAGTGTAGTAAATTTTGGATTGCTGTCAGTATATTAATTTTTTTAGCCAGCTTTTCACAATTCTTTTTGTAATAGGAAGACCTAATTTTTCATTTTTGGGGACAAAAGTAACAGAAACGGCCATAAGTTTACCTGCTTGTTGATGAAAGTTGTGCATTTGTTAAACTGAAGAGCAAGGCAGCACTGAAAGAGTTAGAAACAGGCCCACTTTGGAGCCAGTCTTTAGCTTGTCTGTGGTCAGGTAAAGTGCCCACATAGTTGGAATGTAGTTGCTCTTTCCCCAGGCCTGCTTTTTAAAATTGTCTGTCTACTTTTGTTTTCCCCTTTCAACCCTTGTAATTATTTCACGTAAAAATAAAGGGAAACGGAAGGGACAGGACTATGTAATTCTCTTGTGTAGCATCTACCATCATCCTCCAGTAACTGTTGTTTGGTTTAGAAGCTGCCTTCACTTTCTATAATAGCTATTTGACTGTAATAGAGTGTGTGGGGGTGGTAGAACTGCTGACTTTATCTGCCTCAAAAACCAGTGCTTCAGTTTGGATATTTCCCTTTTAAATGGGAACAAAGCAGAATTTGCTAAAATTCTAAACAGGCCTTTTCCAACCTCTGAAAAGTTCATCAAATCCTAGACTTGAGTTCATGATAGTTTTGAAAAGCAGTATTTATTTAGTGTTTTAGTCATGAAATTTGATATGGTGGAAAGAACACTGGATTTGAAATCAAGAGATTCTGCTTTTGAATCTTGATTCTGACGTTTTACTGCCTGTGTGACTTTGGGCAAGTCACTTTTGGACCACACATTGCTCATTTTTAAAATGAGTCAGCTGGCCCTAGATGACCTCTGATAAGATCTCTTCCAGATCTAGATCTCTAAGGTCCTACTTGGTTTGTGCTTTGGGTTCCCTTTATCTTTGTGGTTTCCATTGCAATGCTTCTTTGCTTCAACCTTTGGAACCTGAAAGCAATTAACTTCACAGTTAGAAGAGGAGGCCAGCCATAGTCAGTATTGGTGAGAACTATGTCTTCCAACACAAATAGAACTCTCTAGTTCCTATGTGGAAAGCCAATGTATGAATGCAAAATAAAAAGCTAGATGTGTTGTAGATCTGTAGTTTGGGGAAAATCAGCATGGAGAAAGCAGAGAATTGTCTCCTTTAGATGACTTTGTCCAAAAACCCCTGTATGGTGGGGGGGGGGGGCGGTGGGGGTGGTGGTGGTGGTTATGGTGGTTATGGTTATGGGTAAGTCCAGTTCTAGTTATCTTCCTGGGATGAGTTCCACAGGGAATTGGTGGAGAAAGAATTTGAACATAGGGAAGTTGAGTAGAATATTTCAGGCAAACAGATTGATATGGTAGATGGGGGTGGAAAAATACAAAGCTGGCAGAATGATACTTGACTAGAATGAAGAGTAGGCAATATAGAGCAAGTAGAGAAAATAAATGGTGGAGAGCCTTATGTATTGCAAATGTGGTACAGAAGGTGAGAAAGAAACTTTTACATAGTTAAAAAGTCTATTTTCATATTTCTTTACAGTGTCCTTGTCAGATAGGGAGGGATAGCAATTATATTCATTTTATAGATGGAGAAACTGGATTTGTTTGAACTAATCTTAAGTTGCCGGGGAAGATAGAATTAAGTCCTAATCACTTTTAAGACAGGTAGTCATGATTTCTTATTGTAATTTCCTATCTAAAATATGTATGATACATAAGAAATCATTGGTTTCTGCCTTACAACCCTCTTATTTTAGGTATTTAGGTTTCAGTGCTTGGGGGTTGTGGTGAAGCATAGAAGGAAAGGAGTCATGAAACCTGGAAAGAACAGTTCCTGGATTGGCAGACTAGTTGAAACAATTTTAATGTTAATAGTCATGAGATCTTGGTTCTTTTCCCAAATATGACACTTACTCTGACTATGGGATGAATCTTTGGATCTCAGTTTTCTCCTCTGTAAAGTGGGAGTCTTGGATAAATAGATATGTAACTGAAAATTGTATTTATTACGTTTCTATAGAATGAATCACTTAATGTACTAGAAGCTATGTAAAGGAATCCTTTAAACCACTTATGTAAGGTGAAAAACTTCCTACTTTAAAAAGCTACATTTATAAAACTCATTTTCTCAAAGTGATTAATACATAACAGTAAAGAAAGGTTTTTTTTATTTTCATCTTTTTTCCTTCTTCTTTCTAAAGTATCATTTAGTTTCAAGTTGTACACAGTACACCTATGCTAATTAATGCTTTTCTCTCTGTTTGGCTTTTGGTATTTTTTTCTTAACTGCATTTTACTTTAAAAATAAGTGAAGCTATCAAGCCAGGTAAATTTAAGGGCTTAGTTTATTTTCTACCCTGTAAAAAAGCTTAATCCAAAATTCTAGGGTGGATATTTGTGATTGGGAGAGGGGGTAATAATTCCTGTTTTATTGCTTACCACCTTCATCGTCATTTGAGGTACTGCTTGCCTTTTTTCTGCGCATGTGGTAGCAGATTTCCTGGGAAGAAAATATCACTTATATCTAGTATATATCAATCAGACTTTAGGGTGTAAATTGCTCCCTATACCTCGATGCCTTCTCTACAGTGCCTATTTCATTGTTTAAAAACTTCATTAGGTTTTTGTCATCCCATTCATGCTTCATTTTTAAAGTTACCTCATTGACACTTCTGAGTGGACATTCTCTTTTGGCCATTCTCTTTTTGGTCTGGCCTTTTTAAATACGCAAAATTGTGGTGGTTTCTTTAGGTAATAGAAAGTACTGCCAGGTAGCACATTTTTATTTATTATTTTTTTTTTACATTAAAAATTTTTTTTGGAAAGCAGATAGTACATTTTTAACACCTTCACTTGCAAAATGAGTAGAGTAGATTGGATCTCTTTCCTGTAGCACAGCTGGTATTTCTCAGCATTTGGAAAGCTCATTTTTTTGGTGGAGGTAGTGTAGGATAACAATTATGAGTTCCATAATCTCACTGGTCTCTGTAGTTAGCCCTCCCCACTCAGTCTCAGGTCACCACAAGTGTGAAATTGATTGTGCAAACTACAGTCAGCTCTGATTTCATGCTTGCTTTGTATACTTCTAGGTATTTAGTCAATTAGAAATCTGAAGATTTCAAAGAGAGAAGGTTTTTATTGACTTTCAAAAATGCTCATTCTTTTTGTTAAAGCCAAAAGCAATCCAAAAGAATTTACCAGTTGTATGTTTTGAAGAACATTTTTTTAAACTCCCTAGCTTGCAAAGTAGCATTTCAGTGCACATTGATTCAACTCAGCAATCCCCTCCTGTTCTATTTTTTCATATAATTTTGGCCTCAGAGATGTATATTAGATGATTTAGATTTAACATGAACTTTGGAAGGAAGGGCATGGTGTGTCTATTTGAAACTGAAGAGGAAAAGTGAGTTCTCCAAGTAGAAGGATCTAGAGGGACAGCTAGGTAGCACAGTGAATTAGAGCCCTGGCCCTGAAGTCACAAGGACCTGAGTTCAGACACCTGAAACTTAACTAGCTATGTGACCTTGGGCAAATCATTTACCTCCAATGGCTTTCCCCCCCTCCATAAAAAAAAAAAAAAAGATCTAGAATAGCACATCTGGATTTTGCATTATGTGGGCCCCCTTAGGTAGATGGGGGTTATATTCTCTTTAGCTGCTCTTATTTAAAGAACAGTGTTTAGAGCACCCCATAGCAGCACTCCTCAGTTTTCTCTTCTAGTCGAGGACGTTTGCTCACCTAATGTTAACAGAGGTGATCGGTTCTTTATTCTCCCCCATCTTATAACACACTTATTTTCCACTTTGCCCAGACTTCCCTTTACAGGTGGAAATCTGCACATAAGCTAAGAACAAGGAGGAAGCTTTAACTGTTTAACTGTTGTAGCTCTTTACTAGTTTTTTCATTTCTTTTCCACAGGGCGAAAAATAATTCAACTGATACCTTTTCACTCCCTTGCTCCTAGCCCTCAGGGACGTAAAGAAGAGCAGGAGGGATAAAACTGTCTTCCTTGATTTTTAACAGCTGACCAGATAGTTAGATGACAGCTATCCGTCCTCCTAGTCAATTAATGTATGTTTGAGTTTCTGTCAGATGCCTAACAGGATGCAGGACAGAAAGAATACATGATATGGCTTGCTGTAAACAGAATTGAATTTGGTTGCAGTGACAAACTTGCATAGAAACAGTTAAAGGAGACTCTGTGTGTATATACACATATACATATATACACATAGCAGAGCATTAATTGCATAATATAAGACCAAATGTAAGAACTTAAGTAAAGTTTAGGTTGGAGTTGAGACTTTGTGCAGGACGTTAAAAATTGCTAGGATGGCTATTGCAAGCTAGAAATGTTGAAGGAAGAAAGGAAGGAAAGGGCTCAGCACCTTATGGTCTTCCCTTCTGTCTAGGAAGGGGGGAGGAAGAGAAATGCTACTTACTTGTTTCCAAGAATGGGTTGTACTTTACAGTTGCTGATTTATCCCTCCAAAAAAACCCAGTGTTGCTGATTTTGGATTCTTTGAAAGATTTGATAGCTACCCCCTTATCGTATTGTGTCAAAAGTTTATATCTTGACTATATCCATAGCATCTATAGATAATCAAAGTATCATAGTAAATGCCACCTGTGGTTGCAGTATAGAGCAGGTTGTATTTATGGACCATAAATACCTCTTAATGCTGTGTAAGAAGATTTTCATTGTGAAGTTTCACTAATGGTATAATTTTTTAGTGTGCTTGGTTTGTTGAATAAAAGTAGGCAATTGAAAATTGAAATCTAGTATTGACTACTTTGAGTTACAACTGCTCTCTCTGGCTTCCTTTCTCATGGATCCATGAAAAGACCAAAGGTAGGCAGGAAGAAGGAAGAGAAAAGCCTCCTGGATCATTGAGGACTTTTAAAACTTGTATTCTTTGAAATGATCTGGCAATGTGGCATTGAGTTTTCTTAGATTTGGAGTAAGAAGACATGGGATTGACTCTTGGTTTGGGCTTTGGGCAGACAGTTGTCAGTTCCTTTATTTCTGTTGGCCTTAGTTTTATCATTTGTGAATGGTGTTATGAGGAAAGCCTGCCCCCTCCTTTTATACATGATAAAATTGAGGCCTGCTGGTACTGTGATTTGCCTACAAGTTAAAAAGTTAGAATTAGAATCCTTGCCATTGTGAATTGAGAGAACCTCCCATATTTAGATTACATTTACATAATGTAAAACCTACAAAGTGATGAGATTGCTTATCACTGTGGGAGTGTTAGGAATTGGATTTTCTATGAGGCTTAAACCCTGTTTTTTGTTGCTTTTTTTGATATCACTTTACATCTTAATGTAGTGATGGGAGTTTCATCCCATCTTCTATAGCCCTCTGTACCAGTGAAGGACAATTAAACCAGACCAAAGTACTTAACAGATGCATGTCTGATAATAACTATTTTTGTTTCTCACTCATAATCGATCACTACTGAGAAGGAGGACAAATTTAGGATCATAGTTTAGAGTTGGAAGAGACCTTGGTGGGCTTTGTGGATAAGGAACCTGAAACGTTGTAGGGAGAAGTGATGCAAACCCTTGGTCCTTGGCTGATCTTTTCCATTGTGCCATATTGCAGTATATCATATCAGATCAGTTTTTTCATTAGAATAAATGTTTTATGTTTAAATCTCTTATCTTCACACAGAAAATGAAACATCTATTTTCTGGGTCTTATGTGGACTGTGGATTTTTCATACATGTTCTTGGGCCAGTGTTTCCTTTGTACTCTCATTGAGAGGTTCCTAGACTATTTTCCTCTCTGACTTGATGTATTTCCTTCCTGCTATTGAGTGGGTTAACCCCCATTAGATAACAGTGAAATTCTCCTTCATTTGCTTCTGGGTCTTCTCTGCCAGGAAGAAACAAGCTGGAATTTAGGGATACTTCTGGAGTATTGTGTGTCAGTACAGTGAATTTCCTTAGTGCCAAGAACACCTTGAATAGCTTGAAATAGCCATTTTTATTTGGTTGTCTACACTGTGCCTGTCCTGTAGTGGCAACATTATGTGTGAATTGAAATAAAATAGGAAGCAGTATCATTAAGTCCCTAACTCACTTGACATCATTATAGACTTCCAGATCTCCCAAACATATACCCCCTTGATAGAATGATGCTTTTCTGTTTCTTTGCTTTTTTTAGAGAGTGCAATGAACTTCTTTAGAGCAGGGCCTGTGGAAGTGCTTAGCACGTAATAGGTGCTTAATAAATGTTTGTTGCCTGACCCAGATTTCTGTTTTTTCAATTATTGTTAAAATCTAGTAGTACTCTTCCTCTATTCTTGTTTTTATGTGTAATGACCACTTTAAAATAAATAAGGATCTATTTATCTCAGAGCTTTAGATTTTACTACTTTTTGAGGGATAAGCTTCTAATATCCAGAGTTAGGCTGACCTATGAAAGTGTTAAAACTGTTTTTTGAAGTTAGTTGCTTGCCAGTTGGTTTTTAGAGTAATAGTACTTTAAGGTTTACAAAATTCCTGCCTCATATTTTACTTCATTTACTCTTCAAAACAACTCTATTCTCATTTTACAGATGAAGCATTTGAGGCTGAGAGAGGGGAAGTGACTTGCCCAGGGTCATACAGCTACTAAGTGTTTTGAGACAGAGTTTGAACTTGGATATTCCTGATTCCAAATCTAGTATGCTATCTAGTTGCTCTTGGTTTAATTCTCGTCAAACTAGCAAAAATAACTTACTAGCTATGTGACCCTGGGCGAGTCACTTAGCCCTGATTGCCAAAAAAAAAAGAAGCCTCCCCACTCCCTGCCAAAAAAATTATTTTTTAATCATCTAACATGTAGGAACAGAATGCCTTGGGTTTCTTTCTTTAAAAAAAAAAATTGATGGTCATCAGTGAACTTGTGATTTCATTGTTCTTCTTTCTGTCAGTATAGATCCAGAGCAACCTTTTGAGAGTTGTCTAGGTCACTGAGAGGTTAAGGAGGTTGCCCAGGTTACATCCAGTATGTGTCAGAGAATTAGAATTAGAATTCGAACTGAGATCTTCTTGCTTCTGAAGTTGGTTCTCTCCTCTAGAAGGCTGTGTCTTAGGGGGTTTTTAAGTATTGAAATGAACAGAGAAAGTTGACTGTTATTTTGAATTGGTAGGTTAGGGAGTCCTTCAAGTCAACCAACAATTATTGATTATTGCCAGCTCTCTTTAAAGTATTGGGATAAAAACATAGTCCCTTCATGAAAGGAAATGAAACATGTAAAGAACTCTCGTAAAATATTGTAAGAAATGAATAGGGAGAGGTCAAACAAGTAGCCTGAGAGACTTTTGGGGGTAATAGTTAAAGCACCTGAATCTGGAAGGATTTCAGTATGCAAATGTATGGAGAGTCCATTTCAGAAGTGGAGAGAAATACACTGAAAGTGAGAATGTTGAGCATTTGTCTTTGTCTGGAATTTAAAGTTCAGAAGGGGGATTTTCATAAAATAAGACTTGAGATATGGGTTAGAATTAGTTTGTGAATGGGTGTTAGTCCTGGTATAAGGGGTTAGTGTTTTATCTTAGAGGCAGTTAGGATATTTAAGTTAGATTCAAAAGAAATTATCTCTTCAGCTAGTTGTAACTTTCTCTCCAATGACACCTTTTTTACTACCACATCTGTTATTTTGGTGTTTATTTTTTCTCTTAGAGTGGTGACAGAGCAGCTGGTGAAAGAAACCTGAATGATACAAAAAGAAATGATAACCCAATTGACATCTTTTGGTTTATTATAAAAGTGCATCTCTCTTGTATTTATCCCTTTTTTTCCCATTCAGAATGTTTCTTTTTGAGTTTAGGACCTCCTTCCTCTTTTTTTGGAGTATTCAAATAGACCTAAAACTGGTCTTTTCAGTTTCATTTGCTCCTTTCTCCATTTTTCCTATGGTTGTCATTTTCCTATTGCACCAATTTGACCATGTGATTTGCCTTTGTTCAAACATCTTTAACTTGTTCAGTCACTTTTTAGTGAGGTCCAACTCTTTGTGACCCCATTTGGGGTTTTTTTGGCAGAGCTACTAGAGTGGTGTCCTGTTTCCTTCTCTGGCTCATTTTACAGGTGAGAAACTGAGTCGAACAGGGTTAAGTGCCTTGCCAAGGGTCACCCAACTAGTATCTGAAGTCAGATTTGAACTTAAGGAAGATGAGGTTTCCTGACTCCAGACCTGGCACTCTATCCCTTTCATCACCTAGTTACTCTGATCTTTGGTTCACTAATTGTATGTGGTTTTAAAAAAAGAAAAAAGAGCCTTAGCTGATGTTTATGGACCATTTTACCATTACTAAGAATAATATAAAAAGACACACCTGAATTCAAACCTTGCCTCTGACGTGTCCTAATTGTGTAACCATGGGTAAGTCACTTTTCAGATCCCCTAGACAGCTCTCTAACTATAAAGTAATAAGTGACTTGCCAGTCTGCATATGGTAGAGGGATTTTATGTACTTGGAATTAGCGTTTGCAATCAACTAGTAAGCATTTATTAAGTACTAGGTGTAGTGTGCTGGTTTCTGAGGAGATAAATGAAACAGACTGACCTCAAGGAGCTTCTGTTGGGACAGACAGTATGCATAGGTATATACAAAATACAGATAGAATGCCACAGGGTTAGATTTTTTTGGGGGTAGGGGTACAATGGTGGGAAGCATCTAAAAGCAAGAAGGATCAGGAAAGGCTTCATATAGAAACTAGACTAGGGATTCTAAAAGGATAGAGTGGAAGAAAAGCATTCCAGACATGGGGTATGGCCACATCCTGTGCAAAGATGTGGCCATGGGAATGGAATGTTATGCCTCAGGACCAGTGAAAAGGCCTTTTTGATGAGCCTGCACACTGTGTGAGCATGAGTATGATAATGTTGGGAAAGTAGGTTGGAGCCAGGTTGCCAAGGGTCACTTGCCAGCAAAGGAGTTTGTATTTGATTGTAGAAGTAATTGAGGTCCCTGGATTTTATTGAGTAGGAAAATGATGTGGTAATAATTATGCTTATGCTGTAGGAAAATCATTTTGGTATCTTTATAAAGGTTGCAGTGCCAAAGGGACTGCCTTGTTGAGTTAGACCCGTAGATGTTCAGGTAGGTGGTCATAAGGGCCTAAACAGAGTGGTAGTAGGCTGTATAAAGAGATAAGGTTCTCAATCTTCCTAATGCTTTGACCCTTTAATACTTGTATATGGGTGGATCTGCATGTGGGCGGACCCATCTGGAGACAGAGGACTGATGTCTAGGTTCCTAAGAGGATCAGAAATGTGTTTTCTGATGGTCTTAGGAGACCCCTGGTGACCCCTGTGAAAGGGTCATTTGACCCCCAAAGGGGTTGCAACTCACAGCTTGAGAACCGCTGAGATAAGGGATCAGTTAAATCACAGGTCCAAAAAAAAATCATGGTGTTGGAGCTAGAAGGGACCTTAGAGACTGGAAATTCTTAAGTTGGAGTCTGTATGAACCTGTTTTTTTTTTTTTTGAAGGGCAGTCAGGGTTATAAGTGACTTGCCCAAGGTCACATGGCTAGTTTTTGTGCTAAGTGTCTGAGGTCACATTTGAACTCAGGTCTTCCTAACTCCAGGGCTGGTGCTCTATTCATTGTGCCACCTAGCTGCCCCATGAATCTGTTAAAAAAAAAAAAAAAGTATTTTAATAGCTATTTTAAACTAAATTCCTTTGCAATCCTTGTATATCATTTTGAGAGGAAGTCCATAGACTTCACCAAATTGTCCAAGGGTTCCAGGACATAAAATGTTAAGAACATTTGATGTAGCATACCTCATTTTGTAAATGAGGAAATAGAGGTCCCAAAGAGATTAGTCGGAGGCCACAGAGGTATTAGTTTGTAGTGCTTGGATTCAAACCCAGATTCTTTGACTTCTGTTTTGGGGCTTTTACTACTGTACCATGATGTTTTCTAATGACAGCCTGAACTCTACTGGTTATTCTCTGATCCTGTCTCGTATCCTCCCACTTCTGTACATTTTCACAGACCAGAAACACATTCCTACCTTTTCTACCTGTTGAAGTCTTTTTCTTCTAGAACTAGAATAGGTGACACCTCCTCCAAAGAAGGTTTCCATAGGCTCCCCCATTACTCCCAACAGAAAATGATCTTTCTCCCTTTTCACATTTTCTTAGATTTGCATTTGGATTTGTTTTGTTGGCACTTTACCTTCTAGTTAATTATTTTTGTATGTGCCTTACCTACCTCCTTTAGGACAGAAACTGTTTAGTTTCTTATTTGTATACTCAGTGCCTAGAGAGGTCCTTCCTCAAAATAGATACTTAGTGTTTGTTGACTTGAGGTCCTAATGATGGTTTTTTTTTTTTAAGGTGACATACAGGGGTAAGTATAGCAATTGAAGGTTCTATCTACAAATCTCAGATTTGTAGCCTTAGGAAACCACTTATGTTTATAGAGTAGTTTATGTTTTACAAAGCATTTACCTTTATGCCCCTGTGATTAAGTAGCTTAAGTATTATGTGGAATGTATGTGAAATGACATGTCTAAGGTAGGAGAGTCAGAGCTCTTGAACCCAGGTCCTTTGATTTTTTTCCATTCCCCCCAATCTAATACTTTGTCTTTCATACCATTACATGTTAATTTTAAAGATACCATCTCATTTATTTTGTCTGCTCGTTGGCCTCTTTTTTTCCCCCAAGCTCTTCATATCATTGGGATAGTTCATTGGAAGTAGGAAAGTTGAATGGGACAGCCCTTTCCATTTTGACCTTGTTTGACTTGTGATGCCTTTTCTCCAGACAATATTAAACAGTTTTAGAAAATACTTAATCTCTTGGTTTGTTGATTACTTCCCACAGTTTTCTTCTTAGGAAAGCACACTCATTATTATTTTATTATTGTCAAACTCCATTTAGTGTAAACTTAAGTCTAAATACTATGTTTTGAAGAATACAAAGGTGTAGAAAGCCTAGGGCTTATGGTTTACTAGTACTACTTAAATTTGAATGCCCATGTTGTGTAGAGTGATTTTTATTTTCATTTTCTATATTTAATCCAGGGATTAAATGGAATGGAAGTGGAGAAAATGAACCATGAACCATGGCAAAAGAGACCAGTTTGTCTACTTTACAAAAATCAGTGTACCACTAAACCCTTATGTACTGTTTTAGGAGAATAGTGGGACAGATAATACAAAATTTGTGTAGTCTTTAAAAATGTACTCTTTATAATATGAGTCATTTTGGGAAAGTCATAATTTGTCAAATGTTGAAATTACTGGGCTGTAGAGGAGAGGGCACTTGTTTGGATTCAGAAAGAAGAGCTGAATTTGTTTTCTGGGCTTTGAAACTGAAAGACTTTGTGTCCTTGGGCAAATCACTTAAAACCTTTTTGAGCCTCAGTTTCCTCATCTGTAAACAGATGATAATACTAGTTCATTATATGATGATTGTGGGGATCAGATAATAAGATATATAAAGCACATTTGGTAACTGTAAAGCACTCTATAAATATGAACTGTTATGATCTGCTTAGGGGACTTTAGAAAGCTATAGATGAACACCTTTATCACTCAATCTAGTACAAAATATCACTAAGCTTTAGTGTTCTTTTCTAGCTTACTTAACCTATTGGATTCAGTCAAGCCTTTCCAGACAGTGACACAATTTTTTTTTTTAACCTTAGTAGCTAAACGTTGTTATCATTTGAATCACATGAAGTTGAGTAAGCAGGGGAGTGATCTAGGATCTTAGACTTGGAAAGGGGAAGGGAATAAGCATTTATTAAGTGCCAAATACATGTCACATATGGTACTGTGTGCTTTACAAATACCTATGAGGCAGGTGATTTTTTTTTCCCACAAATATCTGAGCCAGGTGCTATTTTTCTTCATCATCATCTCCACTTTGCAGTTGAGGAAACTGAGGCGGATAGGTTAAGTGACTTGGCCAGGGTCACAGAGCTTTTAAGTGTCTCAGGCTGGATTTGAGCTCAAGTCTTCTTGACTCCAGGTTCAGAATTCTACTGTGCCAGCTTGTTGCTTAGAATGTTAGACATCCTTTTATAAGTAGGAAAATTGGGATCCACTGTCATGAAACTAATAAGTAGCAGTTCAAGACTACAATCAAGCCTCCATCTACCATTCTTAACAGATTACTTCTAAAAGATGATAATATCAAGAGGGTTGCTGTTAGAGATCAGTAAAAAGATACCTATTGTAGTGGAGAGAAGGAAATTCAGTGATAAGATGGCAGAAGCAAAACCATTTTGTATAATTAGTATGAGATAAAAATGACAGACGCCATTATTTAAAAAATAATGGTATCTTTTGTTTCATGTCCAAAAATTTTCCCTGTGTCTCTCTTCCTCTTTGTCCTCCTCACAGAGAGCTACCTCTATTAATAGAGCATATTTTTTTTAAAGAAAAAGGGAAAAAGAATCCGCAAAGCTCATTATACATTGCACATTAACAAATACATTGGAAAAAAAAATCTGACAGTTTATGCAGTGTTCCATATCCAGAGACACTGCATAGAAGTAGGGGAAAGTGTCTTTTTATATCTCTTCTTGGTAATTTTGCTGCATTCATTTTTGATTGTTTTGCAGTTCTTTTCTCTGGTTGTCATCATTGTACATTTCAGTGGTTCTCAAACCTGTGGGTTATGTTCAATTTGTAACAATGAAAATACGTCCTGCATATCCGATATTTGTTACGATTCATAACAGTAGCAAAATTATCATTATGAAGTAGCAATGAAAATAATTATGTGGTTGGGTCACCACAACATGAGGAACTGTATTAAAGGGTCATGGCATTAGGAAGTTTGAGAACCACTGGTATGTATTGTCTTTCTGGATTTGCTTATTTCACATCCATTTCTGTAGTCCTTTTCATGTTTATCTTCATTATATTTATTGTTTCTTATAAGCACAACGAAATTACCATAGTTTAGACATTCAATTGATAGACACCTATTTTATTTCTAGTACTTGGCTACCACAAAAAGTGTGGATACAAATATTTTAGTTTATTTAGGATCTGTTGTCCATGACCTCCAGGGGGATAGGAATATGTGGAGGACATGTAGTGGCGAAATCTTTGGATCAGAGGAAATGGACATTTTAGTCACTATTTGCATAAATTCCAAATGGCTTTTCTGAATGTTGTACTGATTTCACAGTTCCAACAATGCATTGATGTGCTGTTCTATCCATAACCATGAGAACATTGACCATTCCTTTCTGTTGTAATCTTTGCCAATTTGCTGGGTGTTGAGTGAAAACTCAAGGTGATTTTGATTTGTATTTCTTTTTATTAGTGATTGGAACATGCTTTCGTATTGTTAATGGCATGTAATTTTTTTTGAGAATTGTATGTTCATGTCTTTTGACTACTCATTTCATTCAGTCCATGTGCATTTTATTAAGTGCCTACTATGCCCCAGGTGCTGTGCTAAAAAAGCATTGTGCTTTCTTATTGAGGAAAGGTCTTTGGAATAGACCCTGTTTTGTTAATGTACTTGTATAAATGGTCTGCTAGAACAGTAACATTTTCTAGGCTGCGATCTTGATTCTGCCTCCAACACTAACATTTTCTATACTGAACTTTTATTCTCTATTCTTTAATCACTAGTCAGCGACACTAACATTTCTTTCCATACTGAACTTTTATTCTCTATTCTTTAGTCACTAGTCAGCTTTTAGTTAGATTGAGTTGTTTGTTCAGTTTGTAGATTCTTCAAATCTTTTCTCTTACTGTGGCCTGACTAATTAAGTCATCATCCATATTTCAGACAGGAGGGCATATGATAGGCATACTTAATAGCAGCTTTGCTAAAATAATTGATTAGGTGCTAAGAAATTAGTAAAACACAATTTGAGGTTAATAGTGTGGGGAGTTAGATGTGTGCCAGTTCAACTTAAATTTACTGAATAAGGAGGTGATAGACTGTACTTTGCCCTCATCAGATCACCTTTGTGTTCAGTTCTGGGCACTAGAATTTAGGAAAAACCTTGATAGCTGGAGAATGTACGGAGGACAACCAGGATGTTGAAGGGTGTCAAGTCAGGGCCACTTGAGAATTAGTTGAATGAACTGTTCATAGCAGTTAACCATTCCTCTTCATTATCAGTTACATTCTGTGTAGTTAATAAGTATAAAGTAATAAGGTTGATTTCACAAGCTATACATTAAATGTGATTTCATCATACTATAGTCGCCCCACGAGAATTCATTCTGTTGTCTATAAGATACTTCTATGTTTTCCCCCTCATGCTGGTCACTGGGAAATGGAGAAATGGAGCCATATAAATTGCAATAATTTTGTTTTCTTGGGAAAGTAGAAAATGTTAGACTTATTTATTTATTAATTTAAAGACAGTAATATGATCTGTATACAGATGAAAAAAGCTGAGAAGTTACGACTTTTGCCAAAGATCACAGTGGAGTGACCACTAACACATCAAATTAGGAAACATGCAAATTATTAAAATTAAACATAATTCAGAAAAGGGAGAAGTTTATATGGGATGAATTACTAGACCTTTGAAGAGTGGATAGGATTTGAAGGGAAAGGGAACTTCAAAAATGAAAGGTTTTTGGAGGCAGGTGTGAGCTGAGGAGAGGGAAGTGAGATTTTCTTTTTTTTCTTTTTTTGGAGGGCAAGTGGGGTTAAGTGACTTGACCAAAGTCACATGGCTAGTTAGTGTGTGAAGTGTCTGAGGTCACATTTGAACTCAGGTCCTCCTGACTCCAGGGCTGGTGCTCTACTCACTGTACCACCTAGCAACCCTGAAAGTGAGATTTTCTTAACTGGAACAGAGGATCTTTAAACAAAGACTTGATGATCTCTTGTTGGAGATGTTGTAGAGAAATATTTTTCAGGTGTAAACTGGACTAGGTAGCAACTATGGTCTCTCCTGATCTGATTATTTCTAAGGAAAGACATGAAGGGAAAAGATAGACACTAAATGATAACAGAGAGCTAAGAAAAATAGGGGCCTTAAAAGAGTCAAAATTGTATTATATTTATGTAAGTACAAATGAGAGAGAATAACTGGAGTAGATGGTGCATGATATTGTAGATTGAAAGCAGCTTTTACTGCTTCATCCTAAGGACTTTTTCATTTGACTTGTGGTTGAAACTTGTGTGTTGGTTTTCCCATTGGACTATGAGTTCCTTGTCTTGCTTTTTTGTTTCTATCCCTATTGCTTTGTACATAATTAGCACGTAAGTGTTTTTTCCTTCATTTGTCTGATGTCTAAAATGCCTGGGTTCAAGTTCTGCCCTGGAATATGAACTGGAACATGACTCTGAGCAAACCATTTAACCCTTTTTTCCCTAGGTAACTCTTGAAAATCATAAATTACAAAGAAGGTGCTGACCCACATTGGTAGAGGAAGTGCCCTCCCTTAAGAGTTTCCTGTATCATTGAAAGCATACGTCCAGTCCCTAACCTTGTATTACAGAAGGTAGCTAGATTTGTCAAAAGTCAGAAGACCTTGGTTTATCTCCTAGCCGTGACTTGATTTGTGATCTGGGAACAAATAACTTTCCCTCTCTGAACTTCAGTTTTTTCCTCTGTAAAAAGAAGGTAACAGGTGGAAGGAACTGTCTCCCAGCTTGTGAGAATCAAATGAGTTTATGTAAAGAGTTTTATAAATAACAAATATAAGGTGGTATAGTAATAGAGGCTTCTTGGGCCTAGTGAATCAGGGTGCTGGGATTTGGAATCAGGAAAAAACGAGGTTTAAAATCTCTGGATATTGTTATTCTGGCATGCTAGTCACTTAACTTTAATGTGCTTCCGATGTTGATGGAGGTATTATTAAAGTCCCTTCCTTTTACAGACCAGCTGAACAGCCAATAGCATTTCCAACTGTTGGATAAGATTTAGCATAGCTCCTGGGGCCAGCTCTGAAAATTCTCTATGCTGGATTTCATTGGCATTTGGACACATTTGTATCATTAGTACTACAGGGCACATACTTATATTATTATTGTTTTACAGGTAATCTGTCATTTGCTTTGCAGACTAGAGATTCCTGATTCTACCTATAGACATTGTCTCTTTATAAAGAAGAATTTATCTAATTGCTTCTCTTCAGTATGTTCTTTATGAGTACTGATTGAGGAGCAAATACCATAATTGAGAGAAAGATTCCTTGAGGTTCTTTGGGGCCAAAATCATCCAACACTGTTTCTCTTAGTTGCCATTCTCACACCACAACCTTATTTTCTTACCTAAACCCTAAACAGTACTCATTTTAGAAAATGAAACAAAACATTTCTTTAGTGCTTGAAATTTTAGAACTTCCTCCCAGAAGTCCTGTGAAGGCAGGTCTTTATTACATCCCTTTGACTTAAACCTACAAAGTACCCCAGAATTGGACCATCCCTTTTGTCTTCTGTCACACATTTCAGAATGCCCCCAACTAATAACCAGCTAGCAAATGCCACAGTTTACATTAGGGTGGTAGGTGAGAAAGCATGGTTGGTTCAGTGTGATTCTTCCTTATTTCCTGAAAAACAACTTAGAGCACATGTTCTACTGGTGAGTCAGTCAGAGTCAGTCAGATCTTTAGTACTTTGTTGGTTGTGTCTTGCTCTCTACATTGCTGGCTGTTGTAGTGTCAAGGCCTTGTATTAACCATCTATTGGGGATTAGAATTTGCTCTTGTCCACTTTTCCCCCTTTCCCTTTCTACATATTCTTTTTTTATCTTTTCTCATTCTATCTTGGATTTTATACTTGTAACAGTTTTTATAAGGAAATAAATCAAAAACTGAGGAAAACTTGGGACATCCACTTGCAGTTATAAGCTTGTCAAGCACATATAGGATACTTAGCTCCTGAGGAGTCAACACTGTCTGGTGGAAAGAAGTCAGAGGACCTGTATTTGAATGTTGACATTACTACTTAATGATAGGAGACCTTGGACAAATCACTTGCTTTATTTCCTCTTTTGCAAAATGAGATTTAGACAATATCCATTATAAGATTCCTTCTAGTTCTTATTCCTGGCTTCTTTTTACCTATGGATGAAGTCTTGGTGTTTGCTCTTTTTTTTTTTTTTTAACTGTACGAAGGGGTTAATACTCATAATACTGTACTGCAAATCTCTCATTTTTAGAGGTGGGGAAAGAAAGGGTTCTGAAATTGCAAAGCTTCATAGAAATGGGAGTTGTGGTTAATAGAATTAACCATTGAGGTAAAAGAAAAGAACCACCATGGGGAAGGAAAAGCACCCAAAACTTTTCAAGTAAAAAGGCTTTCATAGAAATCTGAGCTTTTATATTTGAAGGTAGTTTTATCCTAACAGAAAAAAGATTCTATTTAAACAATATTAAGAGACTTCACTTTAGCTAATAGGCAGGAATTGTACATGTATGCCAAAGTAAACTTACTTCTCAGTAATAGAGCCTGAGTGGGTTTGAGATGTTGTTCTCATTTGAGAAGAGGGTAAATATGATTAATTGTCAAATAATGTGTCTTGGGCTTTTAAAGTAGCTAAGTTGTCCTGTAGATTTAGTTAGAACTGCCATCATATCAACTGTTGAAACTGAGGTGGATGTTAATTGAAGGGAGTTAGAGAGCAGTGTGTAGTTTCATCAGCACTGGTGTCTTGTGAATGATTTTCAAAAGTCATAGAATCTTAGAGTTAACAGTAAAAGGAATTGTAGAGAACTTTTTTTTCAAGCTTGGCCCAAGGGTTAAAGCAACTTACCCAAGGTCACATAGCTAGTGAGCTGTAGGGCTAGTATTAGAATCGGTGTTCTGTATCCAATAATGTTCTTTTGACTAGATGGCCTGAATTAAACACTGTTGAGCTTCAGTGTTCTTTAGGAGGCAGTGCTGTATATAATATAGATTGTTTGAATTGAACATGAAGCTTAATAGTGAAGTCATAGAGAGTTGCAGTGTTACTAAGCTAATAATTGTCAGAGACAATATTTGACTCTTCCCAAGCCTTGCTCTCTATTCACCAAGTCAGGATGTTTGCCTTTGTCTCTTTTTTCTGTGTAAGATGTGTCTATTTCAAGAACATACTGTCTGGCTTAGTATTGGCCAGGATTTTATATTATGCTTTTATTAAGTTAAATTGGAATTAGCTTATTTTGTAATGAATGAACGCCGATAGGGTTTCTGACTGTACTGCAAATCACCCATGACTTCAGTATCTATTACTATATTTCTTTTTTTTTTTTTTTTTTTTTTTTTTTTGGAGGGCAGTTGGGGTTAAGTGACTTGCCCAAGATCACACGGCTAGTTTTTTTTTTGTGTGTGTTAAGTGTCTGAGGCCGGATTTGAACTCAGGTACTCCTGACTCCAGGGCCGGTGCTCTACTCACTGCGCCACCTAGCCGCCCCTATTACTATATTTCTTATAGATATTTTACTATCTAAAAACTTACTGTTGAGAACCCCTGAGGGTCTAAAACATTGCTTGGTTCTCTTTGGTGAGTAGAAACAGGCTTTTAGTAATTGACTATCTTTTTATGATTGTGGTGATAGAAGATAGGGTACAAATATTCTCTTTTGCAGAAGCAACATTATGATTGCCCCATTTTTACCCTTTGTTCTCATTACCGGATGGGCTTACTGCCTTTTCCATTCATATATATGTTTGATATATTTTATGTCACTTCTTTTGTGCAAGTTAGCTTTGGTAATATGGTGTGGATTCTTGATATACACACCATGTATCATTACCCTTTGAATCACCTGTAAGTTTTAATCTTATCTATGATTTCTATTCATATAGCATCTGCCAGAGATTATCCATGCTTTAAAAATTGAACGTTTGTGGTAGAGATGAGTTTGGTCAGTAGTTCAAAGTGTTCAGCAGTTTTCCCAAAGGTAGTTAGGTCCATTCTCTTGCAATTCACTTCTGGGCCTAGCTCATTGTGGCCATCTACAGGTTCCGTATGTACATACACACATGGAGCTACATATCATCTGCATTTTTATCTGCTTGTTTTTTCCTGTCTTAAGTTGCACCAGGCTTGACGCATGGCAGGTATTTAATAAATACTTCTTGGTTTGACTTTGATTATATCTGAGTGGTGTTCACTGGATTGAAGTAATCAGCCCAGTATCATGCAAACCAGAAGTATCTAAAGAATTTTCCTATCTATAAGGAATCTTTCTTCAAGTTAGATGTTATTATACAGGGTAACCTCTATGATATTAGAGAAGCTTTTATGTAATTTTACTTCTCTAAAGGAAAAATATTTATATGCATGGGAAACACATTGTTGGGGGAATATGTGTGTTTTCTTTGAGTCAGATGGATTTTTTTGTGTGTGTTTCATGGGCAGACTGTTGTATTGTTTTTACTTACATGACTGATAATTTGGTCTTTTGGGAGACTTGTCTTTTTTTCTCCCAAGTTTTTGTTAAAGATACTGTTTTTCACATCATTTTCGTGAATATTTTATAGCTGTGGAAAGAATTTTACAGATGTCCTTACTTGCTTCTTTTTGGGGTAATGTTGTTTTGATCTTTTGAAATCTTCTCTTTGAGATATTAAATTATTCCCCAGATAACTTTAAAATTGTTGTATTCAGCCTAGATTTGTTTTTTATGTATTTGGTCAGGTCCATCCTATTCTTCTTGTTGTCATCTTAAGTGCTATTTCCACTTTTAGCACATCAAGGAATGAGGTGAGTTACATTGTCAGTAATGGGAATAGATCAGTATAGAAATGCTGGGCAGTGTTTAATTGCACATCTATTTGTTGTTTTCAGAATTCATCTCTTTTTGCTTTGAGTAACTTACTGGTAGAGGCAGCTTGGTGGATAGTACTGTTCTTTGAGTGAGGTAGAACTAGATTTGAACATGACCTCAGATATTTATTGGCTTTGTGGCCCTGGAAAAGACATACTATTTGAGCCTCAATTTCCTCAGTGGAGATAAAAAGGCACCTACTTTTATAGGGCTGGTGTGAATAGTAAATGAGATAATGTATATAAAGCATTTTGCAAACTTGAAAGTGCAATATAAATGTCAGCTATTATCATGGTTGTAACAGTTATTACATCTCACACTTTTTAGAGGTTCAGTATCCTGTCTTGCTTTTTGCTGTTTTGTGAGGTGTTACTGATAGGTGCTGGGGATGCAAAAACATAGAGCCCTTTCCTCATGGGTTCTCTTTAAGGGGTGGAGGATATATACACAGATTATATAGTACATACAGTGCTAAGGTGAAAGAAAAGTCTAACAGGGAGCCCTAAGAATGTTTCATAATAGAGAACACTTTTAACTAAGTGATCAAAAAGGTGATCAAAAAGGTTGGTACATGAAAGAACTGGGAACCTGAGTGGAGACTTTAAGGAAAACAAGAATTCTGATGATGAACATTCCAGACACATGGAATGTAATGCATGGAGGAGGGAGCAGGATGGTATGTTGAGTTCAGGGAACATCTGTTGGTCCATTTTGTTTATAATGTGAAGTCTGAAGGGAAATGCTATGAAAGTAGGCTGGAAGTAGGACTTTAAATGTCAGTCTAAGTACATTTATAAGGGAACCACTGGAAGTTTAGCAGAGTGACAGGGTTAGGCTTATTTCTTATTAATATTATTTTAACAGTGGTGAGAAGGGTGAATCGGAGAAGGGAGAACCTAATTTTATATAATGGAAATTATCCATTTTACCTTACATGAACCTCTATTGAGCTTGTTTGTGAATTCTTCTTCTGTCCATAGATCTGAGAGGTAATTTCTTCTATGCTCCTCTAATTTGCTTAAATCATATCACCTTTTTGGTCTAAATCATGTACTCAATTTAAACTTATCTTGATAAAGATATTGGCCTATCTTAGTTTTTTGCCCAATCACTTTACTATTTTCTCAGTGCTTTTTGTTGTCTTGTAAATTCTTGTCCCAATAGCTGGTATCTTTGAGTTTATCAAGCAGTGGGTTACTGTGTTCATTTGGTTCTTCTGTATGTTGTGTATTTAATTTGTTTCTTATTCAGCACCAACTTCTTTTCATGATTGCAATTTTATGGTGTATTTTGTTATCTGGTACTGCTAGGCCCCCTTCATGTTGTTTTTTAATTTTTCTACTTATTCTTTCGACCTTTTGTTCTTTCAGATGAATTTTATTTTTTCTAGCTTTGTAAAGTAATTCTTTGGCATTTTGATTGACGTGACACTTAATAAGTAAATTAGCTAAGTACTATTGCCATTTTTATTATATTAGCTTGACCCACCTGTGAACCAGTAATATTTCTCTAGTTATTTAGATCTCTCTCTATTTGTATGAAAAATGTTTTGTAATTTTGTTCATGTAGTTCTTTGTGTGGTTTGGCAGGTAAACTGTATTATATATTGTAAACAGTTACTTTAAATGGATTTTATTTTTCTGCCTCTTCTTGCTAGGATTAGTTAGTAATAATAGAAATGCTGACGATTTATGTGGGTTTATTTTATATCCTGCAACTTTCGTGAAATTATTGTTTTGACTCGTTTTTTTAGTTGACTCTAGGGTTCTCTAAGCAAACTATCATATCATCTTCAGAAAGTGTGATAGTTTTGTTTCTTTTGTTGCCTTTGCTTATTAATTCAGTTGTTTTTTTTACTGCTCACCGTAGGTTTTTGCTGTTGTACAGTCATTTCAGTCATGTGTGACTCAATGACTCCATGTGGGATTGTCTTGGCAAAGATATTAGAGTGATTTACTATTTTCTTTAGTTCATTTTACAGGTGAGGAAACTGAGGCAAACAGGTTTAAGTGACTTGCTCAGGGTCACACAGCTGAGGCCACATTTGAACTTATGGAGATAAGTCTTTTTGATTCCAAGTTCAGCAGTCTATTCATTTTGACATAGTACAGTATGCATAAATAATCTTTGCTTCCCCTGATAATTTTTTCTGGTTCATCCCCATTACAGTTGCTTGCTCTTAATTTTAGATAGATATCACTTGTTTTAAGAAAAGCTTCATTTATTCTTATGTTTTCTAGCGTTTTGAATAGGAATGAATACTGTAATATGTCAAAAACCCTTTGACCTCTCTTATTTCTTGAATTTGAACTGCATATTCCAAAGTCTTTCACTGTTCTCCCGTGTACTCACTTTCATGTTGAAATCACTAAGTTAAATGGCAAGTTGCTTTGGGGAAATCTTGGCTTTTCATAGATTTTCTTTTTCTGTCCTTTGCAACAAATAATTTTAGTGTACAAGCTGAACTTGTCTTCATAGTGGTTGGTTTACTCACATTTGTCATGAGCACAGCAAGGAAAAATGACCCCGGAAATGTTTCTTGTTGCCTCTATGCATACACTGCTACCCAAACCATATACTTCTTTTTTCCTTCTTCTGAAGGGGCCCTTTAAGCTCTTCTGACTTTTAGTTGTGACATCTTTCTTCTCTGGTTTTATTTTATTTCAGTAAGGATCTGATTCTCTTCCTCAACTCATAGTTGTTGGACAGATCTCAGCATTTAGAGTATCTACAGGTCATTTGATGTAGATAGCCCCCAAAACATGTCTTTTTAAAGCACCTTCTGTCTTCCTTTCTGATGCCCTGACTGAGGACAGAAATTGTTGAGGTCTGAGTAGCATTTTGTATTTTTATCTGTTTGGTGCCATTGTAAATTCATTCATCACCTAATGGCCTTCCTTCTGGTCTTGATCTTGGTATGTAGCTCATTTGGTCCTCAGCCAGAAGTCTGTTGTGAGGATTGTATTTGGAGCTTTCCTAGCTTAGTAGAACCTGCTTGGGCTATACAGATACTTTGACATAATTTGTCCTTTCAGCATTTTCTTTATATAACATACTACAAGAAGCCTAAATTAAAGCAAGATTCAGTACTAAATCCCTGACCTTTGCTAGCTAAATCTGGAACCACATCTTTTCTCCGTGAATCCCTTAAACCCATTACTGAAAGACTGAATATGAGACAATGCCCAGAAAGATTTGTAAGTAGAAGTCTCTACACTTAATGGGTCTTCTTCTCTTGCACCTAGTTTTATCCTATGAATTAGCCTTACCCTATGAATTAGCTTCCAGCTATAGCCAGTATCCAGTACAGAAAAAGATATGTAGAATCTTAAACTCTTTTTCTCCTAGCATTATTTTAATGCATATAGCCTTGGAGAAGAGAGAGAGAGAGAGAGAGAGAGAGAGAGAGAGAGAGAGAGAGAGAGAGAGAGTGTGTGTGTGTGTGTGTGTGTGTGTGTGTGTGTGTGTAACAATGTGGGATATCTGACAAGTCCTCACCTCTGATATGTTACCGACATCACCTGAATAGAGGACTCCCTCTTCATGTCTCTGTTCTGTGTAATAGGGGACATTTGAACATTTTAAATTTGTATGTTTGGCCTCCTGACTGGTATAACTATGTTACGTACAAATGTAGTAAAGTTGACAAAAGGATGCTACAATAGAGTATACCCATCTATGGAGGATTACTCTAAAGGTATAGGCAAGAATTACAAGTGGTTTGTGGCCTGCTTGAGGGAATATTACTGAAGAATTCACAGCATTGAAATGGCAGGGCACAACTAAGGGTTCGTGGTGCTGTGAAAAGGTTCTGGACCTGAGGTCAGAAGACCGAGATTTAAGTCTTGACTTACAGTTGCTTCATGGTTTTAGCATTGGGAAACACGCCCTTGTGGTCCATTAGGGATATTGTGAGAAAAGTATTTTTTAACACTTGAAGGACCAGAGTTTAAGAATGCCTCAAAGGACCAAGCCGCATCACTGGACACAGTGCTTTTTTTTTTTTTTTTTAATCCATAAGGGAAAGAAATAGCAGTGGGATGAAAAAGTTTTTTTTCAAAGAAAAATTATAATTTTTTTGGGTCTCAGTTGATTTGCCAGTTCTTTCCAGTGTTAAAACTGGAATGCACTATATAAACCTGCAGTGCTATTATAGAGTAGTTCAGAGTCCAGAATTAGCAGTATTCAGTTTTGCCAAGACACAAATCATTGAATCTGAAAGAGAAAGGACTTGAGAAGCCTGATCTTATTGACTAGTTAGGACTCTTTTCTCTGCCATCCCCCCAAAATGGGTTACCTATTCTCCACTAGAAGTTTTTCAGTGATAGAGAATTTTCAGTACCTTTCAAGGAATTGGTAGGTAATTACACTTTAGGATATTTTTCCTTATTTCAACTTGAAATCTCCCTGCCTGCACCTTCTACCCATTCTTCTTTGTTCTGCCTTGTGGGAGACAGTAACTTTAATCCCTTTCTTCCTGGGTTATACTGGTAGGCACATCATCTCCCCATCTCCCAGACCAAATTTTCTTTAGGTTAAAAAGGCCTACTTTCATTATTTGACTTTGATGGCATATTTTGAATTCATTTTACTATTCCTCATCTCCCCTGCTTTAGCTTAACATCTTTTCTAAAGGATGAGACAGACACCCCAAACCGTAACATAATATTCTGTACATCTTTCATCTTACCAGAATCCCAGTAGTGTCACCTTGCTGATATTTGCCACCATGTCCTATTAAAAGCCCAAGTCAAGATCATCATGTTAGAGTTTTATACTTTTGAGTTCTCTTAAGCTTATAATCCACTAAAATACCCAGGTCTTTTATGTAAATTGTTATTTAGCCGTACCTCTTTCATGTTGTATCTCTGTTTATTTTATTCAAACCAAGTAAATGAAACACTACGTGTACCATTATGGTGTTTTTAAAAAATTGTTTTTACATCACCTACATTTCCTAATGTACCCATCCCTCCTACACCTTTCAGAAGTAATGTTATCACAAAGAATAAGCAACAAAAACAGTAAAGGTTAATCAGCACATTGAAAAAAATCTGGCCTTTTTGTAAGTAGTATTCCATAGCGATAATGACCCACCTCTACAAGAAGGTGAATAATAAGGGTACCTTCTCATTTCTCTTCTTTCGGTACAAATTTGGTTATTGTAATTTCACAGCATCAGCTTCAGTTGTTTTTAGTTTTCCCATTTATGTAGTTGTAGTCTTTGTGTAATATTTTTCTGGTTCTGCTTACTTTACTTCAGGCCATATAAGCATCTTTGTATTCATCATGGTCGTATCTTATAGCAATAGTCTGTTGACTTTATTCCATACCCAATTGATGAACAGATGTTTATTTCATTTCTAGTTATTTGCTAGTACAAAAAATGCTGCTATAAATATTTTGGTATATTTGGGGCTTTTTAGCCCTTTATTTTTAGTATTAACATCTTTGGACCTATAATCAGAGCAGCAGGATCTCTGGGTAACTTTTACGGAATAATTAATTTTTCAGAGTGGTTGGACCAGTTTGAACCTCTGCTAACCGTGCATTTAATGTTCCTGTCTTTCTCCAACTCCTCCAACATTTACTGTACACATTTCTTATCTTTGGTGGTTTGCTGAATTAAAGGAAACATCTCTGAGTTATTTTGATTTGTGTTATTAGTTATTTGGAGCCTATGGTTACTGCAGTTCTTTTGAGATTTCATTCTTATCCTTGACATTATTATTGGAAAATGGCTTTTATGTTTTGTATTTCTCTTAATTGCCCATATAGCTTCAATATCATACTTTCAGAGGATATTTGATACAAATGCCTCCCCCTACTTGCTACCCCCTTCTCTTTCTAGTTATGTTAATGTTTTATGTAATCAAAAATGTTTTTTTTTTAAATTATCTCAATATTTTGTTTAAGAATTCAGCCCCTAGCCATCACTTGATCTGGTTTTCTTATTTTTTTTAATCACACTCCCTTTTATATCCAGGTCATATTCATACTGAATTTGCTGTATGTAGTGTAAAATGTTAGTCCAAATCGAATTTCTGCCAGATTCCTTTCCATTTTTTCTCAGTTCTTGTCAAATAAGGAGTACCTTCTTCAGTACATCTGTTCTTGGATTTGTGGAACAACACTGGTTTAGTGAGATCAGTTTCCATTTTTGCTTGTCTAGTATGTTCCATTGATCTACTTTTCTTTTCTAACTATTTCCACATAGTTTTGATAATTACTGCTAATAGTATAGTTTTGAGGTCTAGAAATTTGTTATTCCTTTTCATTCTTATTGAGCACTATTTCTGGGATATTATGGATCTTTTATTCCTTCAAATGAATTTTGTTATTTTGGCTAGCTCTGTAAGGGTTACTAGTTTGCTAGTTTTATTAGTATAGCAATTGATTTGTATACTAATTTGTGTGTGTGTGTGTGTGTGTGTGTGTGTGTGTTTTACTATGTTGGCATGGTCCAACCATGAGCACTTCATATACTTTCATATAGTTCCAGAAATGCTAATGATGAGACAGAAGAATTAAAGGCATGAAGTTAGGAAAAAGGGAGAAAAAAGTAACCCTGTTAATCAAGGGAATGGTTTATTTAAAAAACCCTAAAGAATCAGCAAAGAAACTGAGACAAAACAGTACTGAAGTAGCAGCATGTAAAATATATCCACGAAACCCAATAGAATTTCCACAAAACAATAAAATCCAGGACAGAGTAATAGAAAGGGAAGTCCCATTTTAATTTTGCTACAAAATGTATAAAATCTGGAGCCAGCAGTCAGACCTATGTAGATAGGTGTTCAAAATGTTAAATTTAAATAACTGGAGGGATATAAATAAGTAGAGGGATATATTCAGTGCTCATGGCTGGGCTGTTCCATTATAATAAATGACACTACTATACAGTTAATTTACATATTGAATACAAAATTAATGCTTTACCCATTAACAGGGGAAAATTAATTTGAGGAAACAAAAGACCTGGAATTATATTTCTTATTCTGCCTATTGTTCTCCTGTCTGTTTTATTTGGTATGCTTTACAGATTCTTTTTATCTCAAAATTTGATATATAGCAGGTAGGAATAAATTTGTATGTATATACACATATGACAAGGCTTAATGCATGGGGAGTAATACATAAGTGCAGTCATAAAACACTGTTTTGAGACTTCATTCTATTGACCATAACTTTAAAATGACATTTGTACACATATACTTAGAAATGTTTAAGCTTGCAGGTTTTTTTTTTTTTTTTTGAAAATGCAGGAATAAAGTTTTGGAATCTAGAATAGGACTAGAAATGTAATTTGGAGCAGATAAATTAATCTTTTCCATATCTTAGATGACTTGTCTGGAAAATAGTAATGATAATGTCTTTCTCCTTCAAAGAGAGGATAAACCAAGATAGTAATGAGTACCTTTTTCTCCACAACTTGGAGTCAGTCCATAGAAAAGACCTGGTCCTTGCCCTTTGTAGAGCCAATGCAATATTTACAGTGCCCATGATCATGATAAAGACCGTGACATTAAATATTGCATGACATTCAAACACAGAATATAACATTCTCCAGGTAGAGGACAGAACTGAAACATTTAAACGCTAGAAAACCGAATCCCAAAACCAGTAAACCAATTCCATCATAGTACCAAAGATATCGGTAAACCATAACAACACTGAGAGCCACGGTATTCTTCAGCCTTCCCACAAACCAACACAAGATCAGTATTTACTCACAAACCTCTTTTCTCTCCTTGCCTGAGCACCTCTCTTTCCCACCGTCTCTCTGGCTTTGATTCCCAGCTTCCTGTGGGCTGTTTCCCATCAGCAAACTCCTCTCAGCAGGCTCTGTGTGACTGCATTCAGCCTATTAGGAGGCAGAGTTTACTTTGAAAGCAGTGAAAGTCTTCAAATTCTCCCCTAGGTCTATTAAGGGGCAGGGAAGATCTTCAAATTCCCATTTTCATTACACACTCATGGAAATTACAGTTTAGTTGGGGAAATAAACCATATAAAACACAGTAAAAAATAAATAATGAAGCTATGAGCCACAGAATTTGTGAAAATTCAGAGGAAAAGTAAAAAGGGCAGAGTGGTTCTACATTCAGTGAGAGAATGGTGAACCTGGGTTCTCCTGTCCTACTAGGGCTGGTCTTCTGTATGCTTATTGAGTGAAAATGGGGTTGATATTTGTGTTGCTGTGTACTCCACAAGGTTTTTGGTGCAGGTGAAATGAGATAATGTATATAAAAGGTTTTGTTAACCTGAAAGCATTATATGAATGTCAGTTAATTTATTATCAAAGGGGTAGAATGAATGGTTTTTAAGAGCTGGCCCTTGAAGGGGAGCAGAGGGAGCCCACACTATTGTCATAGGAAGGGATGAGTGTGGTTTATGGGATAGTGAATAATACTGTAGGCTTTGTTGGAACCAAGGTTCTGAATTCTAGAGGCCCTCGAACTTCTGTTTGGTATATTGAATATATATTTGAGAAGTTTTACAAAAATCTTAATGTAAAAATTTTATATAAGTTCTAAAGACTTTTGATATCCATCTTATTTTACTTCTGATGAATTCTGAGTTTTTAGGCATTCAAGTCCTCAGCAAAGGCACAGACATGTCTTTTTTGCTTGTCTTTGTATGTGGCAACTAAAGAATATGTTGAATTCATTACTAAGATGGTTTAATTCAGAATTGGTGATTTCAGGATACAAATTCACATTGATACAGTTTTAAAAAGATAGATTGTTGTTGATAGCTTTATTAATGGTTTTTACTTAGATTTCACTTGGATTTCTTCCTGTATTTTCCCCATTTCTGTCCCAGAGATCTACCTCTCCTGTCATAATTTTTTTAAAGTAGGAAAAGGGAGACAAAATTAGTTAACAGCAATTAATAAACATCAAGTGCCTACTTATATTCCTGGCACATAGTGGGCTAAGCACGGAGTATAGAATCAACAATTAAAAAAAAATCTGATACTGTTCTTTGTAAATTTTTGCCATATTTGTTTTCCGTTGTATTCTTTTAAGTCCTTATTTCTTCACATTTATCGTATTTACATGCACCCTACAAATATAGGAATAGTCCATTACATTCATGTACTAAAATTTACTTAGCCATTCCACAATTGATGGGTACCTATTTTATTTCCTGTTGTTTGCTACCACTACCATTTACTACTTTAAACATTTTGGTTTCTATGTAGAACCTTTTTGGCAAGTACCTTCTTATAGCCACTTACTTTATATACTGCCAAATTGCTTTTCTGAATGATTGTACTAATTCACAGTTCCACCAGTGATGTATTAGTATACTCGACTTTTATTCTACAACCCTTCCAGTGTTATTGCTTTGATTATCTTTGCTAGTTTGTTGAGTGTGAGATGAAGCCTTAAGAGTTATTTTGATTTGTTTTTGTTTTTGCTTTTTTTTTTGGAGGGCAGTTGGGCTTAAGTGACTTGCCCAAGGTCACACAGCTAGTTTGTGTGTGTGTGTGTGTGTGTGTGTGTGTGTGTGTGTGTGTGTGTGTGTGTGTGTGTTAAGTGTCTGAGGCCGGATTTGAACTCAGGTACTCCTGACTCCAGGGCTGGTGCTCTATTCACTGTGCCACCTAGCCGCCCCGAGTTATTTTGATTTGTATTCTTTTGTATACTTGTTATTGATCAGCAGTTCTTTTAAGAGCTGTTTGTTCTTGTCTTTTGACCAGTCACCTATTGGAGAGTGACTTGTGGTCTTTTTTTTTTTTTTTTATTTTCCTGTTTATGTGTCTTGGATACCAAACCATTATCCAAGAAATTTGATAGAAAAGTTTTTTCCCAGTTGGTCGCTTTTTTTTTTCCATTCAATTTTGTGTAAGCAAAATTACCTATTTTAAAAATTTGTAGTTGCTTTCACCCCTTGTTTGATTAAGAATCTTAGCTTCTCTCTGTGCTTATCAAAAGTATATGATGTCGCTTTTTAATGGCATGGTTTTTAATACTCAGGTTATACCAATTTTGATTTTTAATGTAGAATATGGTGTACGAAGTTATTCTAAGCTGAGTTTCTTCTGTGTTGCTTCCCACTTTTATCATAGTGTTTTCCCCCTAAATAATTTGTTTATTGAGCTCTATTTCTGATTTTACTTTGTTTAGTTTGTTATCTTTTTTAGCCAATAACAAATGGCTTTAATTGCTATATAAATATGAGTTGGTATCATATTTGGGTAATACTACTAGTAAACATAACATGGTATAGGTGGGCACATAATTTACCACCTATTTGTAGTTTAATCTGTACCTTTTTTTGGTGGGGTTAGGACAGTTATGCAAGAAATTCTTCCTTTTTCCTACCTACAGCTCTTGAAAGTGGACTTAGATTCTAAGCATATTTTAATCATATTATCTAATCCTCCCCTACAACAAGTTGTGTGTGCTGCTCTGTATTACACTTCTGCGCTCCCATTTAGTTATTACTGTTATTTTGGGGGGGGAGGCAGGGCAGTTGGGGTTAAGTGACTTGCCCAAGGTCACACAGCTGGTAAGTGCTAAGTATCTGAGGGCAGATTTGAATTCAGGTCCTCCTGACTCCAGGACTAGTGCTCTATTCATTGCACCACTTAAGTTGCTACTCATTTGATTATTGTTGGTACTGATGCAATCCACATAGCTTTCTGCTCCTATCTTTTTAGATACAAGTGATAGCACCTGAAAGAATCCCTCTTTTTTCCCATTTGTGGAGGAAGGATAATATGAATAATTAATTGAAAGTCACAAATTTTAAAACCTAAGCTTTCCCAGTTCTTCTCTCAGACCTTTGCTCAAAAGGCACAGTTCTTCAGTTCTTCCAAAGATACATGTCATTTTATTATTTTGTGTGTGTGTGTGTGTGTGTGTATTCTCTATCAAAGCAGATTGTGAGCACATCTTGAATAGTTTCATGTGTTGCTTAGGCCAAAAAAATTCATCATCTGGTTAAGTAACACAAAGAGCTTAAGTAGATTACTCCTAAGATAAGATACACTTACCCTAAGCCATAAAAAACCTTTCTGCCAGGGAAGGCTAGGTGGCTCAGTGAATAGAGCACCGGCCCTGGAGTCAGGAGTACCTGAGTTCAAATCTGGCCTCAGACACTTAACACAAAAAACTAGCCGTGTGACCTTGGTCTCAGACACTTAACCCCAACTGCCCCCC